>JBBMOL010000097.1:2396220-3022381 GCA_037954665.1 Laguncularia racemosa | reverse complement strand
TTCTTAAGTTTTACTAAAACTTAATTTTTCGAGCCTAATCTAAGCCACTTATCCCTGAAGATATAAAATAAGATTAATTTAAGTGAAACACAACTTGTTTTCTGTCGCACAATACATGTGCTTCGCTTAAGCTCCCGCAAATGCTGGTAAAAAAAAAAAAAAAAAGACACAGAACTCCTGCAAACGTACGCAACCGGTGATGATTGGTTGCTCGGCCAGAACAGACAGCTCCTACTTCATTAATTATTTAAAAAACAGTGATTTTATTTGTTAAATAATATAGTTATTATTGAAGACCTGGTATAATGATATTTATTTAAATATAATAAAATTTAGATTATATTATTTATTTTAAAAAATAAAAAATAAAAATAAAATAATAAATAATTTAGCAAAATTATCCTTAATACTGACACATAATAATGTTGAAGCTTGAAATTGGATTATGTTTTTGAAAAACCTAATCTTAACTGTTAATTTAAAAAAAAAAAAGTTGGGAACGAAAAATCGAAAATGGGGACATCTGGGTCCGTGTTGAAAATGTACCATTTTTTTTTCTTTTTACGCATGGATTACGTTTATCCATACTTAAAATGAAAGGGCACTTATTAATAGACTGGTTCTACTTCCTTGGTCAAACAAATCAAATCGTCTGCTCAATTTTACTGCTCCACATCACATACACAAACTCGTAGTTACTGTGAAAATCTAAGCTCACAAGCTACTCTCTGGAGGACTGTAACTGTTTATAGTTTTTTTTCTTAACCAAAACTACAAAACCATTTCTGAACTCTTAACCACCTTAGTTTAAATTCGTACATAAATTATATATAGGATATGTAATTTAATTGCGGATATTACATGACGTATATACAATTTCATAGGATGCAAATTGCATATTTTGAGTACAATTTCTTTAAAAATTTCCTTCAGAAATAAAATTGTATATTAAACATAGGATTTCACAGCAGTATTGAAAAGTTTGCCCAAAATCCTATTAAGTAAAAAGAAAAAAGAAAACTTTTTCACGGCGAGACAAACTCACACAGTACTGGCCATTTCCGCTAGGTCTTTTTATAAAGCCAGACATGAGCCGATGTGGAAGCACACACGATCTCATATCTCTCTGAAAAAAAACGCATTTGAGGAATCAAGCAGCAACCAATGAATATAGTCTAAAACAAACTTTCTTGTTTCAATAATAGCAGCGAAGGAAACCATTTAGTTTTGTGTCGTTCTGATTTAAAGTTTTGTTGTGTCCTCCTTTTTATTTATTTATTTTTTTTAAGGCGGTTGTGTGTGTTTGGTATTTGATGTTTCTGTTTGTCCTTTATTACAAGCTTTTGCGTCGTCCATCTTCTTGGTTTGGAATTTCTGTCTTTCCCTTCTATTGATCATTGCAACTACAAAAGAAAAAAGTAAAAAAAAAAAAAAAAATTTGGTTTTTTATGTCCCACTATTTTCTTCTCTATAAGCTGTTCCCGTTCTCCTCTCAACTAGATTTTAAAAGTTGCATTCTGTTCCCCACAAAAACAAAAACAATAATAATAATATTTGCTTTCTACTTATCTCTGCGTTTCCACTGTACTCAAGTTAATTTAAAAAAAATAAAAAATCTGTGTGTTCGTTTACTTGATTTGAAGTTTTTCAGTCTTATATTATTATTATTATTATTATTATTATTATTATTATTATTATTATTATTATTATTATTATTATTAATCGGACGGTTGATTGTCTAATTGCCAAACCTAAAATGCCAGTTAACTATGCATAGTTAATTCCATTTTCCGAAATTTTTTCTTCATTTCAAAACTCGATATTAAATCCCTTTTTTGGAACATTTCTATTATGCTTATAACTCAATTAATATGAAAAATATGGAAATGGAAAAACAAAATTGGTAATTCTACATTTGAGACAGTAGTTTTAATAAATCATTCATCTATTTGCTACGACGAAATAATCTCCTAAGCGAATTATACAAAATCTTGATTATATTATGAAATAAACAATCAATACGTTTGGCTTCTACAAAATATTATTTATATGTTTTTCATAAATGCCAATTTTTTAATTAATCCTATTAATTGTTGCTATTTACTAATTTAACTAGCATGGGATAATAACATCGTAGTTTAGAAGAAATTAGTCAAAATGGTAGTTCAACAATGCTTTCTCATGAAGTTCCCTATCCCTTTATATACAAATATCACTTGTACCTAAATCAATTCCGAATCCATAATAGCTTCTCCTGTACCTAATTGCGGCCGAAGCAATAAAACATCTTTTGGAATAATAAAAAGAAAAAGAAAACCATTATTAAGTAATGAGTTCCCATGAAAAAGATGGACATCAATGTCACAACAAGATCTACAAAAAAAAAACTAACAATTGAGATTTTAAAATGAAGATTGAATGGTAAAAATTTAACAGTAAAGATTAAGTCATGAATCAATCCAAGAATCTAAATTAAAGACTTGTTTTTAAATAAATGCTTCTAGTTCTACAGCATCAACGAAAAAGAAGGAGCTTTGGGGAAATTAGTTTTAGTAAGTTAGGAATAATCTTACATGAGAAATTGGTCAAAATAGTAGTTTTCCATATAAATCCAACTTGAGCATGTGTTGTATTGTTCTGTTGATTTATTTTGTACAGGTGTTGATAGGTACTAGCTGTTTGCAATTGTGTGCAGTCTTACACGCGTGATGCTTTTCCTTTCATATAAATAGACCCTACTCATCACAGAAAATAATAACCAACACATTTCATTTCATATCACAAACTCTCTCTCTCTCTCTTCCTCTGTTCTTGAACGTTTAGGTGTTTTTTGCTTTGCGAAAATTGTTTTTCCATTTTTTCTCACTCTTTATTATAATAAAAAAAATGAAGGGTTATTAAATATTAAATTAAAGTATAATAATAAAAAAAAAATAAAGCTAGATGGAAGATAAGAGGTTGCATGAACCAGTAAAATTGGTGGCTTATGACCTCGTTACTTTTGATGAAATAGATTTTTTCCTTATCTATATATACTTTAGAATACTTTATTATTGTTTTGTTAATTATTTTTCGAGCAGTGACTTTTACGTTATATTTCAAATGAGGAAATAAGGAAAGAGACAACGGAAAGGAGAAGAAAGTAGGAAAATTATTAGAATAAGTTATCATTTGATAATTAAAAAAAAATCTGACGGTGGGTTATAAGTTGATGATTTATTCCAATACTATCGAGGAAAGTTAAGAGGAAGATATTAAAATTCAACCATTTAGGTAAGAAGGAAAAGTATGAAGAATTATTTAATAACTTTCACATTATTCTCTCCCTCTCAAATTGAAAGGAAATTTGAAATGATCAATCTTTCTTTTGTTTTCTTTTATTTTACTTTTTATCGGCTTTCTTTATTTGTATTTTGATAATTGTATGTTGTATTTTATCTTGTTTTATATAATAATTTAATTTAATTTTACTTTCCTTTTCGTAATTATTCAAACAAGCTAAAAAAATTAATTTTTTCTATAATTCCTTCCCTTTAAATTATTTTCTTCCCAATTCGATCCCCACGCCAAACAACTCGTTCGCTGAAGTTTTCCTGTTTACTGTCGCCGAGTAAGAAAAAAAGAAAAAGACAAAACCCCTGCAAACATATGCAACCGTTGATGGTTGGGTGCTCGGTCAGAAACAGACAGCTAGCTATTCTTTCATTAATCACTTCAATAACGGTGACCTTATGAACGTACACGAGGATCAACGCTAGGCAACTCATTGTTGACTACCTTTATCAATGTACGCAAGGATCAACGCTAGACGACTCAATGTTGACCAATAAACTGACTTGTTTCACGTTGCTTCGCTTGCCGGAGTTACTTTACAGAAAAAAAGTTGCGACTCAATGTTGACCAATAACTAATGTTTTCATGTTTTCTATCGCAGGATACAAGAAACTTAAATTATAGCAGGTAAAACTATTTTCAATTTCAGTAGAAAAATTATAAAATATGAAAATTGTAAAATATTTATATATATATAAATATTAATTAAAAAATTATAATATAAATAATGTCCAGTAACTTTCCACTCCGAACTGATTATAGACTTGGCCATTTAGAGGTATAATAAAACTTAATATTTTAGAAAACTAATTTTTATGGAAATTAAAAAATAAAATATTTACAATCTTAAAAACGAGATACTAATCTAACTAAAACTTAACAGTAAAAAATTAAATTTAATCCAATAAAAGATAATAATAAAATAATATCTAACATAAATAAAATAAAATTTATGTAAAAATTATCTTGTGTTTTCTCTTTTTTTATTTGCATCAACTATAGGTACTTGTTGATGGTGTAAATTTGTTGGGATTTAACAACCTATAAAAGAGAACACAACTAGAATGAGTGCTAGTGTTTACTTCGATATAGCTATTTTAATGCCTAAATCAATTGCAAGTCGTAAGAAAGAGTATTAAAGTGTATGAGTATGTAAGACTTTAGACCTCTTAGGTTATCTGGTTCGACCATGCTGAGCCATTAGATTTGGTCATGTTAGGCCATAAAACGTACGTCCAAAATTGGCCATCAACATATGTGCACCCACCTCACCTCCCCTTAGATGACTAGTTGGCCAATAGAGTGAGTTGTTTGGGTTGTATGGTTGAGAAGCGTTAATGGGAGGAGTTAAGGTTCCTACGGCTTGACATAGGTGGCTTGAGGTGATCAATCCCAAGATCGATCGAGCCGAGAAGACTTCTATAGCATAGTAGCGAAGGTCGAGATGCTTAAGGCTCACTCAATCGAGGCCCATCAGTTCAAGGCCTACTGGCTAAGGTATATTTGTTCATGGCTCACCTGATTGAGGTTTGCCTATATAAGCTTATTTGATCGAATCTTATCTATTCGCGGCCTATTTGTCTAAAGTCTATTTAGCCAAAACTTACATGTTATTGTTGGCGTTTGATAAGTAAATAGTTATGTCGTGATTCGAGATGGTTGGCTTTCCCATGGATCAATAAATCTATTTTGTTTAATGTTCTTAATTGAAATTGTCTTAAGCACATTATTTTGAGTGCATTTAATGTAAGGGATGTAGACACACCATTTTTACTCTATTTTTATTTTATTTATTTTTTAAAAATAATTAAAAAATAGGAAAAATACAATTTATTTGCATAATATGTTGAGGTATAGGCTAACAGCCTAACAGAAAGTAACTCTCTATTCTGAACTGATTACAAACTTTGCCCATTTAGAGGTATAGTAAAACCTAATATTTTAGAAAACTAATTTTTAAGGAAACTAAAAAATAAAATATTTTCCATCTTAAAAATAAGATACTAATCTAATTAAAACTTAAGAGTAAGAAATTAAATTTAATCAAATAAAAGATAATAGTAAAATTATATCTAGCCTAAATAAAATAAATTTATGTAAAAATCATCTCATGTTTGCTCTTTCCTTATCTACATCAAATATGGGTACTTGTTGATGGTGTAAATTTGTTTAGCTAGGTTGTTGGGCTTCAATGACCTATAAAAGAGAACACAACTAGAATGGGTGCTAGTGCTTACTCTGGTATAACTACTTTGATGCCTACGTTAGTTACAAGTTGTAAGGAAGAGTATTAGAGTGAATGAGGGTGTAAGAGTTTGGATCTTTTACATGGAGTTTGACTATAGTATTTAGAACTTGATGGTATAAGGCTAATTGGCTGATAGCCCTAACACTTTTGATGTGACATGCTCCCCCCCTAGGATAAGGAGTTGATGTGATCTTCTAACATGATAATGCATGATTGGTATGATCACTTCTAGATTAAACATCTTTTCCCATTTAATGCTTTGCATGCTTTAAGGGCTCTAAGTGTACGTTTTTCCAAACCTAAGTCCAATGGAGGATTGGATTGCTACCTCTTAGGTTACTTGGTTCAGCCACGTTGAGCCATTAGGCTTAGTCATGTTAGGCTTCAAAGCCTACATTGGGCCTCAAAGCCCACAAACAGAGTTAGTTTTTTTCTTTAATATTTATTTATTTATCTATTTTTGTTCTCATTCAATCTCTCTTCGCAAACTTTCAATATGTTTCTCTCTCTCTCTAATATCATAAAGACAATGGAAGAGAGAGAAAATAAAAGAAGAGCATTTTCAATTTATTTTATAAAAATTTAGTTTTGTGTTATGTGCATAATCTTTTCTCGATGAAAATAATTAATTTGCCTTTAATTTTGCCAATTTTTTAAAGTTTAGAAGTCCAAAAGTGCATTTTCCAAATTTGGGGAGTAAATCCACACATAGAAGAAAGTTTAAGGGTTTTTTTTTTTTTTTTTTGCAATTTCCCTAAATTTTTTTCATTTTGATTCAACTTCTACAAGTTTTAATGAAATCTTTGCCTATTTTTCACCAAATAACTTTAAATCAATCAAAAGATTCAATTTAACTAAAAAAAAATCAAAATTGTCGAATTAAATGTAAGTTTTGGATAAAATAAGCAAATCAATGTCCCTAATGTAAATTCAATACAACAAATGTAAATATTTAGGCTTAGAAAGCGCGAATTAATGATCAATTTGAATCAAATTAACTTAAATTAAACAAAATTAAACTTTCTCACTTTAAATATACCTGTAACCAAGTCAAAACTTCACTTTACAAATTCTTACTCCACAGTAAAAATTAAAACACAAAAGTGGTTGCAATTGATTTAGGGCCTAAAACTTAAAAAAAAAAAAAAAAAACACACACACACACAAATTCCAGTCAACCAAAGTAGCCCCAATTAAACAAATTCTAACTTAAGCGAATTTGGTATTTAGGAACACCATTACCACCACCTCATTAGAGTAAAAAATTAGTGCTAATGTGTCATCTATCGCTAGTAAGGATGGATCAATGCCTCTACCATTAACAACTACAATGGTGATTTGAGGAAGTGAAAAGTCAATTCTCCACTGTTCAATCCATTATTGAATTGTTCATGAAGTGCTTAGAATATCAATCCATGAAAGCCCAAATTGCAAAAAAAGAAGAAGAAGAAAAATGAGTTAAGGCTAAATCTTTTTATCTATTAAGTCAAATGAGATTGGTCCATTTAACTTGTAAGTTAAAGTGGATCAATTCGTTTAATACCCAAAGCAACTTACCAATACAAAGAAATAAAAAAAAAAAATTCAACATAGCATAACTTAGTTGCACATTACATTCATAACGTAACATTAAGTTACTAATTCATTTTATTTTTAAACTTAATCTAATAAACTAAACAACCTAAGTCTCATATTATCATTTATCATTACCTTTCTCACTCTTCTTTCTTACTTTCTCCTCATAGTCATTTCATCTTCCTTTCTAGTTATTTCTTTAATTCTTCCATCACTTTACAATATCCTTATAATAAAAATGTTACACTTCTAATATTTATAATATAGTATAAAATATTAAATCAATTCATCATGTTACTATATAAGAGATATATGGTCATTATGGATTTTTTATTTTGTATAATTTTAAATGAAAAAATAAAATAGAAATATTGTTAGTGGATTGTGAATAAGCTCATATAACTCACCAATATGCATAAATGGGTTAAAGGGGTAGTGTCTATGCACGCTAAACTAACCAAGCAGGTCGACCCATCTAACCGACAAAAAATTGTGAGTTGAATTAGAAAATTATGGCTTGCATAAGTTATGGGCTTTTTGACCCATCCCACATAACCTGCGAGCCAACCATGCCCCGCATACTTTAAAATATAAATAAAATAATGGAAACTTTTGGCCATAATTGACATAATTATAAATTAACATGTAATCCTTCATTATATATATACTCATTATATTATATACCTTATGCTATATATCTTACTTTTAGGAAGAAATTTATTTATCTTAAGACTTTATGAAGTTCTTTTTTAAAACATTTTTATTGAAAAGTTAGTAATTGTATGTATTATTTTATTGTCAAGTGCATGATATGTCTAAAAAGGCTCAAATTATGAATAATCATGTGATTTCATAATATTTTGTTATTAATTACAAAATTATGTTGTTTCGTATCTATTATTAAACGGTAAACACAAGGTTATATTATACTTAGTAGTTATTAGTTTTATCAAACAAAAACCAAAAGAATGAATTGCCCATTATTCTTTCATTAATTATTTAATAATGTGAAAGATTTTACATCAATATTTAGTATTTTTTTATTTCATATTTAAATTTTAAAATTATTAATTACCATACTAATTAAGTTTTTTATTTATTAATGTTTACTTCAAATATTTGAAGTTATATCTACTCAAAATTTTACTTCTTAAAGCCATTAGCTCGATTATGTTGAAAATTACAGCGACTCCATCATTAATTATTTAAAAAACAGTGACCATTAACTAAAGTTTTCTCATTTTCTGTCGCAGAGTACATGTTTTGGTACACGTGCTTCGCTTAAGCTCTCGCAAATGCTGCTAAAAAAAAATTAAAGAAAAAACAGAAAAAGATGGAGAACCCCAGCAAACGTACGCAACCGGTGATGATTGGTTGAAAAACAATTAATTACTTGAAAAACAGCATCATTAACTCAAAGCCTTTTTATTTCTGCTAAATAAAATAGGATAATAATAAAACAATTATTATTAAAAAATAATTATTATAGTAAATTAATATGATGATATTTATTTGAATATAATAAAATTGGGATTATATTATTTATTTGAGGGAATGAAGAAAGAAATAAGAATAATGATCTTACATGGGCATTAGAAAGCTCACGTAAATAAATGCTTCTAGCTTTACAACATCAATGAAAAAGAAGGAGTTATGGGGAAATTAGTTTTAGTAAGTTAGGAATAATCTTACATGAGAAATTGGTCAAAATAGTAGTTTTCCATTTAAATCCAACTCGAGCATGTGTTGTACCGGTGTTGATAGGTACTAGCTGTTTGCAATTGTGTGCATTCTGACACGCGTGATGCTTTTCCTTTCATATAAATACACCCTACTCATCACAGAAAATAATAACCAACACATTTCATTTCATATCACAAACTCTCTCTCTCTCTTCCTCTGTTGTTCTATTCGACTTTCGTGGCAGAATACATCACCTTCCTTCTCTCCGAAAACACAACTGATATATTAAACAGCAACCAAAGAATTTAGTATAAACAAACTTTCTTGTTCCAATAGCAGTAAGAAAACCATTTGGTTTTGTGTTGTTTTGCTTTGAAAGTTTCGTTATATCCTCCTCCAAAAAAAAAAAAAAAAAATTGTGCGTCTTTTTTTCCCCAGAAAAAAAAAGGATTTTTAGATTTTAAGTTACTCTCCGCTCTTAACGGCTCTCCTTTGCAAGATTGCTTTCTGTTCATCTTTTGCATTTTCATTGTTCTCCAGTTGATAATTTTTTTTAAAGGAAAAAAAAGAAGAAGAAGAAGAAGATCGCGTTCGCTTGTCTATTTTCTTGGTTTGAAGTATTTTTTTCTTTGACTGTACTTTTTTTACCAACTACAAGGTTGCTACTAAAAAAAAAAAAATTGAAAAAACAAGGGGAGAGAAAAAAAGGAGAGAATGTCTGAAATAGTTGCTGCACCAGTAGCAGATTCACTTATCAAGTCATTGATTAAGGCTGTGAAAGAGCAGTTCAAGTACGTGCTAAAATACAAGTCATATGTTAAAGATTTGACAGAGGGATTAGGGAATCTCGAGGGTGCAAGAAACCAGGTTCAACATGACGTTGATGAAGCTTCCAACAACGCGGAAAACATTGAGAAGGCGGTCACTAGGTGGATTGATCAAGCGAATAATATCATTAAAAGAGCAAGTGACCTTCTAGAGGAGAACAAGAAGTCTAAGATATATTGCGTCCGAGGAATCATCCCGAATCCCTCCACACGATTCCAGATAAGCAAGCAGGCAGAAGAAATAACACAATTAGCCAAGAAGTTGAAGGACGAGAAAGAGAAGTTGGGAAGAATCTCATATCCAAGTGCACCCCTTGGAAGAGTCACTGGCACATACACCGGTGCCAACTATCCTGTCACAAAATCGAGAGAGGATCTCCTCGAAGAAATCAACAAAGCTCTGATGGATTCAAATGTAAGGATTGTGGGGGTTTCGGGTCGTTCTGGTGTTGGCAAGTCTGTACTGATGAAGCAAGTTGAGAAGCAAGTTAGAGAGAAAAAGCTTGGCTACGATTTTGTTGATGTGACACTTGTGACCGTCGGTCAAGCTCCCAACTTGGAAAAAATCCAAGATGACATTGCATACAGGTATGTTTGCAATAATATCAATATGATTGATACCATAATTGTGTTTGTCTATTAATCAACGCTAGTTAATCTATTTCCAATCTGGCTGTGAAATGTTTTATATTTGACTATTCATTGGAGCGCAATACCATGTAAACAATAATGGTCAAGATTCAATTCAGACGGAACTTGATATTGTTAATGTGGCCATCCCTTGTGGTGGTGTCAAAACCATGATTTACTATAATTGTCCAAATATATATTAGTCTATGCCAGTAATGGAAGGGGATTTCAAATGTCCCAAATGTCGAACCGACAACTATATAGATTAACATATGCCAGCTTGATTCTATTTTGATAAAATTCAGTAGTTTAGATCGAAAGGCTGAATTAACTAAAATGAATTTTACTTAAAATTATTGAATGTTTGGGATTTAACTAGAGGAAGTCCACATGATGTAAAATGTAAATCTAATTAAGGAAAACCTTTTTATTCCAAGTAAGTGGTTAACATGTAGACATTTTTTAAGAATATCGGAATGAAGTTACCAATTTTACTTAAAATTATTGAATGTTTAGGATTTAACTAGAGCCATTTTTCAGTTAGTTCTTTGACTTGAGCAGATTTTTTAAGGGGTAAAAATACACTTTTTGGTTCTTTGACATTTAAAAACACAATAAAAGGACAAGCTTTGCATCCAAGGGTGCGGGAATAGTAATAGTAATGATTTAGAAGAATTTTTCAAAAGCTTAGAATACCCAAATTTGAATAACCAATCATCCAAAATGTGCAAAAGGTTAACTGAAATGGATTTTATATGATCAATTGGTCTAAAAGCACACAAATGTTGAGTGAAAAATGATGTTTAAAGAACATATTCAAAAAAGCTCAACAATCTAAAAAATTTTGATTCTACAAAGAAAGCGCGTTTTTTTATTATTTATTACCTTTTTTTTTTCTTTTTATTGTTCAAAGCAAACCATGCCACTTTTTTAAAATATATATATATATATATATTTAAATATTCTAAGGACAAAATAAAGAATATCATGACAAAAAACTTTTTTTTTTTAAGGTATGCAACTAAAAGAGGAGTATTAACTTAATATAATAAATATAGCAAAATGAAGTTGAGAGCGATGGTTTATTTTTTAGGTTGCAGTTATTGAAGTTTGTATTTTATGGTATAGAATTTTACCTTACCTTTATATTTAGTTTTTACACATACAGTACCGCTATACTCCTCCAAATATATATAATATTTAATTGCTTTGGTGTTTTTTCCTTTTCATTGATGATACATTCTGGTATTCTTGGTATATATTACCTTTTTATTTTTGTCGTTTATATATTGGCCCTAACGATAAACTTTGTATACGAGTTACTATCGTTTCAAATGACAAAACTTTCTACCATCTAGCCATTCATTATTTCAAGCATCGTACGTAACTCTTTTCCAGTAACACAAATATACAGAAACACCATAAGTAATATAGTATAAATTCAAATTGTTGCGATATATATATATATATTTGTATAATTAACTAATAGTATCTACAACATAATAAAAATAACTCATGAATGTTGATACTCAAGTACATATTGACTTAGTGATTGCATAATGAGAGAAATTAGAGAGGTGTTTGAGGGAGTAATGAGTTAAGAGAGTGATTTGCGAAAAATGATCCAAAGAGAGAGAAAATTAGTTTCCTTGTCCTTTTATTTAGATGATTGAATCAATGGAAAACTCATACTAGCTATTATTTCGAATTTTATTTTATTTGTTTCGTAATTCATATAAATATGTTACAAATTATCTCTATAACATGGGCGACACTTTATATACTAGTAAGCATCATGCAATCAAAGTTCTCAGATGTGCCTTTCAAATAGCAATACCTTAAGTACATGCTATAAACCTATATAGTTAGGTGCTTGACATTCTATTGCATACTCTCTCCAATTTTAGGAAACAAAAACTTAAACGCTCTAGTAGATCCAATCATTTACCCATTTTTTTCAATCACACTACACAATTTTTACAACTAAAAGGAAATATCAATTCTTTTTGTAGGCTAGGACTAAAGTTTGAGAAAGAAAATAGCGTGGAGCATAAAGCACATCGTTTAGGTGATCGATTGAAGCAAAGCAAAAGAATTCTCATGATTTTTGATGATGTTTGGAAAAAACTAGATTTGGTTAAGCTAGGAATTCCCCAAGGCGAAAGCCATATCAAGTTACTACTGACATCTAGAAGCAAAGAAATCCTAATGAAGGACATGAATTCTAAACCAAATCTTACTCTCGAGCCTTTGGAGGGACAAGAAGCAATGAAGCTATTTGAGAAGATTGTAGGATACCCTGTCAATCATGTAACAACACAAGAACTTCTAAAAAAACAGTTGGTTGACGGATGTGCAGGTTTGCCATTATTTATTGTCCCCCTTGCTAAAAAGTTGAAGAGACAAAAATCGCATAATTGGGATGACACTTTGAAAAATTTAAAACAATCAGACAGTGAAGAAATGAAGAAATTTGTAGAGGAAACACTAGGAATTGATTACGAGGTCATAAAAGCAGAGGACGCCAAGGCACTCTTTTTATTGTGTGGCCAAATTGGGAGCCAAATCCTCTCTATTGATGATTTACTCATTTATGGAATGGGGATAGGCTTCCTAAAAGGTGAGACGATAGAATGTAGAGAGAGACTACATGCATTACTTGAGAATCTTAAGTACAATGGCTTATTAGAAGATGAAGGAAGCAATTTCATCAAAATACATGACCTGGTGAGTGAGGTTTCCCTCTCCATTGCAAAAAAAGAGCACTATTCTCTTGTTATACGGAACAAGGAATCATTGGATGGTCGTTCAAAGGAGTTAGAGAGATGCAAATCCATATCTTTGCTTAATGTTGATGATATCAACAAACTTCTTGAAGCATTGAGATGCCCGGAGCTGAACATGCTTTTACTAGACATTGAACGTTACCCTCTCAATTTTTCTAATTCATTTTTCGATGACATGAGGAAACTCAAAGTTATGAAACTTTCTGGAGCTGTTCTTTCTGCATTGCCTTCCTCAATTGAACTCCTTCATGAAATCCACACTCTATGTCTAGATTATTGCGAAGTTGAAGATGTAAGGAACATTGGGAGATTAAAGAAATTAGAAATGCTCACTTTTCGTGGATCTAACATTTCTAGGCTCCCAAAAGAAATTGGCAAGTTGATTGATCTAAGGCTTCTAGACCTGAGTGATTGTTACTCGTTAGAAGTAATTGAACCTGAAGTTCTTGGAAGCTTAATTCGTCTAGAAGAGTTGACTTTGCCTGATACTTTTGATAGATGGGAAATGGAAGGAGTAACTAATGCAAGCCTCAATGAACTAAGCAATCTGTCGTGCTTAAGCTATCTTAAGATTTGTATTCCCAATGTTGATACACTCCCTCATGATCTCCCCTTCAAAAAGCTCAAGAGGTATGAAATTCTCATAGGGAGTCGACCACACTGTTTTATGCGGTATGATGAAGACAGAACACTAGAGCTCAAGTTGAACTCAGACAATAGTAAGATCATATGGGAAGATTGGGTTCAAGTTACATTACAAAGCGCTCAAAAAATGAGCCTCCTAGGATGGAGAGGAATTGAAAAAGGAATTGTCGAATTATCAAAAGGGAGTTTTCCAGAATTAAGGCAGATAGATCTCCAATATAGCCCAAGAATTCAATACATTTTCTGCCCAAACGAGCGGTCTCAATTTCCATCCTTGGAGTCTTTATATCTTTTTAAGCTAACCAACTTAAAGAAGATATATCGAGGCAAGCTCACTGCAGATTCCTTCACTAATTTGAAATCCTTAAGGATAAAATCTTGCCATAAGTTAAGGAATCTATTTTCCATCTCCTTAGCAAAAGAGTTCTTGCAAATTGAAGAAATCGAAGTTGAAGACTGCGAAATGGTTAGTGAGATTATTACACTCGATTCGGTTGATGGCTTTGTTGAAGAAAAAGGAGCAACAATTGATCACCAATTGAAGCAGATGGAATTTAAAAGGTTACGCACGTTGAAATTGTCAAATTTGCCCAAAATTTTGAGCTTTTGTAGGAAGACAATTGAAGATGATGATAGCTCTCAACATGTATTTCTCAATGGACAACAGGTAATCACCTCCCCTAATTGTTTCCAATTCTTTTTTCTTATTAGAATACTTGACACTTGCTAATAGCTTGATGGCTATGCCCTGTATATTTCTCATATTACATATAAGATCATGGGAGAAATTTATGCATTTAAATCAATAAAAAAAATCACCTTTTCTTTTCCTTTTTATTTTCTTACGGAAAAGTGAAACGAAAGAAAACCGATTTATATGAAATGTTAAAATCTTTATAATGTGATTTTTTTTTTTTCCCTTGCTAGGTTTCCTTTCCGTATTTGGAGTCTTTGACATTGTCTTCACTTCCTTTACTGGAAAAGATATCTCATAGTAAATATCCAGTGAATTTAGATCGTCTTCGCATTCTAAAAGTTGAAGCATGCAATGGACTTTCGAATGCTATAGACTCCAAATTGCTATTACAGCTCAAGGGCTTGGAGCAATTAACAATAGAAAATTGCGAGTGCATGAGAACAATTTTTTATCTTGACAAGTTAACCACCAAAGAAGCTGCCAAGAGTCTGAAGTCGCTGCAGGTGTCTAGTTGTAAAGGATTAAAGTATCTGTTTTCTTCATCAATGGCCAAGTCACTGCAAAGTATAAGCCACATATCAATTGAGAATTGCGAGACGATGGAAATAATTTTTGAGGAAGAGAAGAAATACAGTGACAACATCAAAGATAGTATAGAGTTTTCATCATTGAAGGAGTTAAGGATTTCAAATATGAAATTTTGAGAATGTTTGCCAACGAAAATCATTCGTCTTGATTTTCCTCGCTTAAAGCAATTAGAGATATGCGATTGTCCCAAGATGAGCACATTCGTTCCTTCAAGAAACAAAAAGAAATTATCGAGGATGGGGACAATAGTTTCTCCAAAAAATGAGAAGAAACTGTTGAGGGCAGCCACAACCCAAAATGTTAGCAGTGACGAGATGAGTTTTTCTTCAATGCAGAGGTACGTGCAATTAATTCAAACTCTATTTTTTTATGGATTACCACACTTAGACCAACAATCCAAGGGCAATCAAATTATATGTGGGCTTAAACAACTATATGTTCATGATAATAGTATGCACCAACAAGCAAATATATTTGTAATTATTTGATAAAAGGTTTTCTCTTCCCATTAGCATTTCTAGAGACCACCTATTAATTTTATTATCAATAAAATAAGTCAAAGTTAGGAACTATATGATTATTTATTATATATACAATAATGAGGCTATAAATACAGGCAGAAATTTGTACCCTAGATACTTTGATCAAGACATTGACCAATTCAAAGAAAAGTTTGAGGTCAATGACACATAATTAAAAAAAATGAAAAAAAAAAAGAAAGGGAAAAGGTGCAAATACATGTATATTCAACTTCTATCTTTAAAATTAAGTGTTTATAATCCGAAATTTGAAAAAATATTTTTTAGACTCCTACTATTTTGCACTTGATTTTATGTCTTGTTAATTATTTTAGTATTTTGTTCCTATTTATTTAAAGGTAAAACAGTAAAATAGGGTTAAAAAATATCAAGTTCTAAATGCTCAATTTTAAAGATAAAAGGTTAACTACATATGAAGCTACAATTGACAATTTGTGTTAATAGGACATGTTTTGTATGTGGAAGCAAATGTGTTCATGCCTAAAAATCTCAATCAATGATGTTTGTATATTATTTGAGTTTAAAAAATCTAAACCTATAACTCAACCTATTTATTAAGTATGTTTCGCGTCCAAATTTAACTAGCTTATTGATTAAAAAAGTTATAAATTAAATATGCCATAGTATTCGATTTTTTATTTAAAAAATATGTTTCTTATGTTGTCTATAATTTGCTTAATAATTATAATAGAAAATTACAATGAAAATTATACTAATACTTGCAAAGATAACTTTCTCTTTCTAAGTTAAATATGTGAATAAATTCGATAAAAATATTATAGTTTAAGAATCCAACCATTAATTCATTTTAAGTGTTATGTGACTAACTTAAACAAAAATCTATGAGATAATTGTTTAATGGGTTAATCCATAACTTTGTGTGGCTAATTAAAAAAAAAACTTATTAATAGATGTGATTCAATTTCACAAAAAATATTAAGTTATTTTAGTAATGTCGTTGAGATTTAATAAGGCCACGTGGCATGGAGGAACAGCAGCTGTGACCTTGACGATTTTATGTTGCTGTCTCTTGGAGGTTTTACTTGACAAGTTAAGGCATCATTTAACTTAGTGATTGTGTTGTCAATGCACTGGTCTCTTTCCATTGCGCTTTTATCACACAAAACAGAGTGCTTCCATTTTAATTGAAGAAAGCTTACTTTGAGACTCGAAAAACTAAAAAAGTTAATGTCTTGTAATGCTCGTAGGCTAAACTACCAAGCTTAGAAAAGCTGGTCCTGTCTTCACTGGAAAGCTTGACAAACATGTGGGAAATCTATCGCTCTGAAGATTCATTATGCAAGCTAGCATCTCTAGAGATTGAAGACTGTGGGAACCTAAAAACCATTTTCCCTATGGCTTTGATGGGGAGAATGCAGAATCTTGCAGAACTTAAGGTGGAGAATTGCGAGGCTTTAGAAGTATTGTTTGAACTCGGCGAGCGAGAATTAATGATGTCTAAACTGAAAGAAATGTCGCTGTGTGGATTACCGACATTGAAACATTTGGTGATGAAGGGATCTTCCAAAGAGGCAATGTTGGAATTTCCAAATTTAACAAATATACGTCTATCCGATTGTGGTGATTTGGTTGATCTTTTCCCTATTGCCACTGCCAGGACCCTTTCTGTACTTGAAAATCTAGAAATTACTTCTTGCTCAAGTATGGTTGAAGTTTTTTCTGCAGTGACAGAAGATGAAGAAGTTGCCTCATTGGAAGAGATGGCATTCAGTCGTTTATATTGTTTGAAGCTTGAGGATCTTGACAGCCTCACTAGTTTTTGCACAGGGCAAGCAGAGCACTATTTTCCATTTTTGAAAGACTTATCCATTATTCAATGCACCAAATTGAAGGCATTTATCTCGAAGCCTCCTAATCCAGCCTCTAATGAAGATGAATCTGGACCTTTGTTTGATGAGAAGGTTTATTCTCTAACTGAAATTCCCAATATACATCCGATCCCACTTTTTACTACTTATGATTGATGCACGTACGTGGAAACTTTGCAGGTTATACTTCCAAACCTACGAGAGTTGCGAGTCCAAGGATTGAAGATAAAGGAAATATGGCGTAATGAACTTTCTGCAAGGTTCCTCTGCAAATTAAGGAAACTTGCGGTGGAAGATTGTAACGAACTTTCATCCCTTATCCCGTCGATCATGATGAACAACTTGCAGAGCTTGGACTCCCTCATAGTGACAAAATGCAATTCACTAGAAGTAATATTTGAATTTGAGGGACACACTTTGGACGGGAGAAAACATGCCAAAAGTAGATCCTGGAAATTGAAGAGCATAAAGATATCTGATCTGCCAAAGTTGAAATGCATATGCAAGAGCGCATCCTTCTCTGAACATTTCCTCTTCCATGAGTTGGTCTCTTTAAAAGTGAAGTCCTGCGATCTTTTGACAAGTATCTTTTCTGTTTCAATGGCATATATCCTCGAGAAGTTGCAAAAATTAAGTATCCAGTCTTGCAAGTCTTTGGAGCAGGTTATTGAAAATGGAAAGGATGACCACACTGGAGGATGTAAAAAAACTGTATTTTCCCATCTATCTTCCTTGAAGCTTCTTGAATTGCCAAAACTCATCTCCTTGTGTTCTAAGCATACAACAGAATTGCCAGCACTGGAGGAGTTGGTAATTAGAGATTGTGATGCTGTGGAGGCACTTTGTGCAGAATCAGAGCAACCTTTTAAACCGCTTTTCTTGTTGGAAAAGGTATCACACATCCTCCAAAATACCTGCTCTCAGCATTTGAGCTTTATAGCATTTACACTCTGTGCTGTTGACTACTAAACATATATATGGTGGTGCATTATGGATTAAGGTGAGCATGATACGTAAGATTCCTAGAAAAACTTTATTGATCATAATATGTAAAGAAATGATAGAAGACCACATAAATGTAAAGGATAATAAAGAAAAATTTAGAAAGCAACTTAAATTGAAATATTTTTTATCATGTGATAAACTTATTTTATTACTTACTAAAAATGATCTGTTATAGTGATTGAACCTGAGGAGGAATTTCTAAAATTCAATCCAATTGGGATAGTCATTGATTCATAGATTGCATAAAAATAAAATAGTAGAGATGAAAGTAGAGACCACTCCAAGGATAACTCAGCTATCTCTTCTTCTTTTTTTTGCCAAAAACTCAACTATCTCTAATACTCAAAAAATCCATATGTAATGCCTATACTAATAATAACTTACAAAAGGCTAGACTTAAACTAATTTCCTAATTTAGCAAACAAAGAAAAGAAAAAATGGCATTTAAAATATCTTGATAGATGTAATTATAACAATTACTTATACTAACATATTAGGCAAAGAATTGGAAATTGGCTTCTAGATTCTTGTCTTGCAATAATTTTCTTTTCTTAATGTGTTGGTGTGAATTTAGGTGACAATTATGAACGACTATCCACTACAATGAACCTTTTTCCTCTTAGAAATTGAATTGACTCCACCTTGATTCTGTTTATTTATTTATTTTTACAACATGAAAGATAAAAGTGATCATTTTATAAGATTCCGGTATCCATTGGTTGTTCACTTGTGCATAATATAAATATGTCTAGTTCATTTTCTAAAAACTATTGGATGAATTCAGCTGGTCGCATTTTCGAATGTCAAGTCATTGATAATCTCTAAAATGAGCAAGCTAAAGGAAATATGGCCCACCAGCAAGGAAGGAAAGGACTTAGAATGCTCATTGGATGTGCTTGGCAAACTAAAGACACTGCAGATAGATGATTGTAACAATCTCACAACCATTTTGTCATCTAAGACGATAAGGGGATTTCAAAACTTGGAGGAACTGATTGTAAGAAAATGCAATTCTCTTGAACAAGTGTTTTATGTCCAAGGAAATAGGGCACATTCTTATAATAATGATGAAGTCATTGCTATAGATTTTTCATTGAGAAACCTAAAGTTATCAACTCTTCCCATAATGAAGAAAGTCTGGAACATAGAGAATCTTAAAGGTGTGAAGCTTTGCTTTAAGAAATTGCAAACCGTAGATATTGAATCATGTGATGGCATCAAACATCTATTTCCAGCTTCAGTTGTCAAACATCTTCACCTGCTTGAGAGTGTTAAGGTTAGTAGTTGCAACGAGATGGAGGAGATTGTTTCAGGGGAACACATTAGCACAAACACTTACGTCGATGGAAGTGGCAATCACAAATTCTTCTCCTTTCCCAAAGCAACCTACTTAGCATTGAGAAGACTGCCCAACTTAAAGAGCATTCTCTATCTTGTGCATTCCTCAAAATGGCCATCATTAGAGAAACTTGAGGTATATGGATGCCCCAATGTAAAAATATTGGCAACTGAAATGTGGAATACAATTAATGATACCAGCACTAGCAGCAGCAACAAATTCGATAACATTTCTTATGAACAGATGAATCAGGTTAAAAAGGTATAATGCTAAGCCTCTACTTTTCATTTTTTTTTAATTTTTTTTTAATCTTCATACTATCTATTAATAAAGTAGTTTGTGAATAATGTGAACTTATTTACATATAACTATTACACACGTATAGTTGTGATTGTGCCAAATGGCAATTGTTCATTTGTTAGTTAGGTAGTTTCCCGTTATTGTAGTATAAATACTCTGTTTCATACATCTGATATATTCAACAAATTCACAGACTTCACAGTTTACATATGGAACTCACATCTAGTTCTCAAATGGATATTTTCAATACAATTCACTTTTCTCACAAATAAAACCTACATCCAGCACAACAGGACTGCTTGAAATCTTCATTTGATTTGTTTGTATCGAATGTGCAGGTGAATATTTCCAAATTGAAGTCAGTTAAAACCGATATGATCAGAGAAGAGGACGGGCATTTTCCATATGATTTTGTCAACTTGGACGAGATAGAATTAAGCAATATTGAGGACGAAGAAGCGATAAAGAAATTTCCTTGGAAGTTGCTTCTCGAGAAAATTCACAATTTCCCAGATCTTGAGATAAGAGAAAGTTCCTTCGAGGAGTTATTTCCTTTGGTTGATGAAGAAGCCCATGGACATGAGGAGGGGGAGGAAGAGGAAAAGGAGATTGTCCAATATAAATCGGGAGGGTTAGCTTGCAATGGCAAACAGAAACATGCTTTGGGGACCTTAAAGATTCAAAATTTAAGAGAACTTAGGCTTTACAAACTTCATAAATTGAAGCATGTGTGGAAGCAAGATTCAATAATGGCTGACATCCTCAATATCGTCGAGAGGCTGATCGTACAGGATTGTGAATCTTTGAAAACTCTATTTCCATCTCAGCATCATTTCTTAATTTAACAGGGTTGTACATCATCACAGTTGTAAAGGAATGGTGAATTTGGTAACAGCTTCTGCAGCAAGATGTCTGGTACAACTTACTGAATTAGTATCTATAGATGTGAGAACATGGAAAATATAGTAATAGAAGATGAAGATGGAAATGGAGTTGAAAGGGTAAATGTTGGTGCTGATGATATCTCCATCTCCTTTCCTCGGCTGAAACGACTGGACTTCTAATCTAACAAAACTTGAGAGCTTCTCCTCTACAACTTGCCACTTCAATTTCCCCTCCCTGGAATCCGTTGGTTTTATAATCTCCCAAAGCTGGAAGACTTCTGCAAAGGCGGCTTCACTGCCCGATACTACACGAAGTAAAAAGTGGGACCATAGGACCGGAGCGAATCTTCTTGAAGTGAGAAAAGCCGATTATAAAGGGAGTATTGTATTAATGATATGGAGGTATGTGTATGTAAGAAGTATGTGGAATTGTGAAAAAAGTGATATAATAATATAGGGATGACAAATTTCTATAAATTATTATCTACTGCATTGCATACAGTAAAAGTAGACCAACTCAATTTAGGAGAAAGTAATTTGAGGCCACGTCAATTAGAGAAGTCAAAAAAAACAAAAGGCCACACATCCATTGTTAATACATGTCCATCGTCCAAAAAATCCAAAGAAACACGCCGAATCTGCTCCAAAAAATCACCATCTGAATTTTAAATTTTAATTTGTTATTAAATATATATACTAATTAAACTTGTATTTGTAAGAAGACAATGAAATAATTAATTAATTTTAACAATTCACTTTTTTATTTTATTTTCTTAGCTTGTAACTTACGTTCATGATATAAACCTTTATTATAATTATTATTATAAATTTTATTTTTTTTTTCGGTGGATAGTAAATTTCATTTTACATGAATATGTTTTCAAGCATTATCACTTTACATGTTCATGTCTCACTCTTAACTATTTGTCACAATATGTGTATTTAAATTAATTGCTCGCATAATTTTTAAAATTTTAAGAAAATATCGTTATATATGATAATATAACAATTAATTAAAAATTATTAATTAAATTATATTTAATTTAAAAAATATAAATTAGAAACAATTATTACAATTAAAAATTTAAGGTGGTAAAATTTTACCCTTAGTGTAATCTTTACAAGTTTGAACTACTAAAATTTTTCTCAAAATGAAGCTTATAAAAAGTTTTATTTTGATGTAATATAACTTATTCAATATAATACGTTAAATAATAGAAATTTGAAATTTGATTCTCAAGATATAACAAAACTTAGAAGTAAGATCATTAGCTTATAAAGTTAATAATATTACATGGATAAATATCTAAAATATAAATATATTCACTAAGTATATATAGCTAGTATAATATATATGTAAATATATTAACATAAAATAATAATTAAGTACTAGTACAATATGCCTTAAAATGCTATGCTATTAATAAAATACCATTTAAACTATTGATTGTCACGTAATTACTTCAATGGATTGAAACAAAATAGCAAAAATGAGGTGCACTTGTAAATGAAATCAGTATAAGGATTGATGAAACCACATTATCAAATAATACCTATCTATATGCATTGGTGCTAAGCTTAGACACCGAAGATTCTATTGTAAAGTGGGATTAGCGGCCAAATTAGGTTTCAACAACTAGATGGCATCAGGTTATTACATTGTTTGATCAACCAAAGGCTTGGGTAGGAATTAGAGAATATTAACAACAACCTAGACTAATATAGTCTATTTACTTCAAGCATGCACCTTTTGATCATGAAGCTAAGGGAAAATAATTTAAGCCCACATCAAAGGCCACACATCCATTCCAGAAGCCCACATTAAATAAAGCCCAATATCCAATTCACGTCCATGTCTAAGAATGAAATCCATTCCAGCAAAGACCGAACAAATCAGGTCCAAGGTAAACAAATGAGATTCATGGAAATATACATGCCGGATCTGAAAGAAAATATATGTCAACATCCAGCTCCAACATCTAGGATAAAAATGGGTTTTGCTTTAAAATAGGGATAATATTATCATCACTAAATGAATTTTATATGTCTTTTAGTTTTAAAATTTGAAATTATTAAATATTATATACCCAATTAAACTTGTATTCGTTAGATTTAATATTTAAATTTGAAGTTGCTAAACATCATATCTAACTAAACTTTAGTTGGTAAAATTTACTAGCTTTATTATCTTTAAGAAAACGATGTGGCAAACAATTATCGATCTAGAAATACAAGTACAAGTAAAGTAATAAATTTGACAAGTAAAAAATTAAATATAATATATAGTAACTTTAAACTTATGATGTAGAATTGAAAAACACTAAAAAATTTAAATAGTGATTTATGCCTCAAAAATATAAAACTATAGCAAAGATTGGAAAGAAAAAAAAAAATAAAAACAAGGAGTCATAGTCTAGCTAGTAATTACAAGCTCAAGTCACAAGGTCCAAGAATTTTCAAGAATTCTTAAGGATTGCAAATTAGAAGACTAGTTGAGACTTCAATTAAATTATAAGTGTCTACTTTTTTATGCACAAATTTATTTTAGGTAGCGTTTGGTTGCCATCCGAATCCAGTACTGGACTGGACAAAAAATTTTGTCTAGCGTTTGATTGCCATTCTTGAAGCAAGTACTGGACTAAACGGGAATATGGCACTGGACTAAATCAGAAATATTAGTACCGTGTAGAATTCGAGACAAAAAATTCGGCACTGGACTATCCTTCCTTCGATAGATACACGGTCCTACTACACGGGCGTGTAACCAAACCGTGTATCTCTCTGACTCAGTGAACTCTGGGCGTGTATATTCCACACGGCCGTTTGTAATAGCCGTGTATGCCTCTGGCTTCTTTGTTCTTCATACACAGTTTACTACACGGGTGTATATTCCAACCATGTACTAATACACAAATAAATAAAATTCAGCTAAATCCTTAGATTTTTAAATATTTATATATTTATAAAAATATAAAAATATATCTAAATAATAAATATTATAAAAATATTTATATAATATAATATATACCAAATATAATATAAAAAAAATTATATTATATTATTTTTTTATTTTGTAATATATAATATTTTTTATCGTATTATAATCTAAATGCTAGCTAAAAGTATATTTTTTTCCTTAAAAGACCATATGTTCTAATCAGATTAGTTTAATTTATGATTAGTTTGGTTTAATTAGTTTTTTACCGAACCTTACATATTGAGCTAAAACTCTCATCTAGGTAAATACGTCATCTTGGATGGATTTTCTAATTTTGAAGTCCTTCAATGACTTGTTTAAAGTGGTTGATGGATATGTGGATGGTTCAGTGTAAAAGTGTTTTATATTCAGTGATATATTCTAAATCATAAATAATGTATTATTTCATTAAATATAACATATTTACTAAAATATTTAATAATATTTATTAAACCTTCAAATCATTTTTTGTTATAATAATATCAAATATATATAAATAACTATGATATAATTAAAATAGGAAAAATTATCAATTTTACGCTATCCAGTCCAGTACTTTGCAATCCAAACACTGGACAGTACAAAAATCCTTGTCTAGTACTGAACAAACCAAACGTGGTACAAAAATTTTTTTGTCCAGTCCTTTATTTTTAGTCCAGTCCAATACTCCTTGTTCTGTCCAGTACCAGTAACCAAACGGTACCTTAGTGTTTCTTTCTTGTGTGTGTGTATTGATTTTAAACTAAGCATACATTAGACATAGTTTGGTGGGTAATTTTATTATAAAACTTTCATATGTTTTGTTTTAATCAATGGAGTGTTTTTCTTATCAATACACACACACATGTGTGAATTTATTATCCAAATTTATATATAAATTTCATGATTAATAAATTTATTATTTGGCAAGTGATATATTTATAAATTAAAGTCTAAAAACTCGAAAAGAAATGGATAATTTATGTAAATTTAATTTAAATTCAACATAGACATACTAGATTGAATTTAGCTCACACTAAATGAAATTAATGTTAATTATTTTGATATAGACATATAAAGGATTAATTAAGGTATTTAGATTTATGGGAGTAATCTACTTACTAGCTGATAAGTATAAATTATGCAATTTGAAGGGAAACCAATGTCATAAATAGGATTATCATGACTTAAAAGGAAATGAAGATCTTATGAATATAATTATAACTCAAATAGTTAAACCTAATATATGTTAGATATCTATGCAAATGATTTAAGTGTTTGCTTAGTTGGTATCACATGCATTTGATATATAGCTTTTTGTTACCTTGTGGAGTTTCCATAACTTTATAACTATTTAGTTTAGTTAATTAGATTTTATTAAAATAGTCTTTGGATAATCTAGCTAAAAAAAGAGTTGGTATAGTTTGGTACCTAGTTTGAAGTCTCTATAAGACAACATAGTTTCACTAGTTTTATTAATTATTACATATATGATCTAGTACACTTGTTGATTTAAAAAAATTTTAAAAATAAAATGCATATCAAACATCAAAGCTCATATAGGATAGGTTGTTCATAGACCAGTGGGAAGTTAAAGAGAAGTAGTGACTATGAGTGCTTGTTACCTTATAAAAAGTAAGATAAGGGTCATGGATCTATTGCCACGAGCTGGATTAAGATGATCAAAATGAAGCAAACTTTTAATGTTAAGTATAGATGGATAAGATATTAAATTTGAATATAAAATGAAATTTAAAGTTGTCGTATTTGACTGTTCACTTTTATCCACTATATTGTGATGGTTTATGCTTGATATGCACACTAGTGTGCATATTATTGGTTGATTATATTGCTCATATGATTATGCTTATTTTTTTAGGGTCCCTTTTTATCTTTGAGGTGTTGGATGATCATGGAATAAGTGACATCAAGTGTTGCTCATATTCATGTTTGTGTAAACAAATGTGAGAAGTACAAGTTAATTATACAATGTCGTAGTGTCTATAAATGCATCCACCATACAAAAAAGTAGGTTCAACATATTTTACTTAAAGATAAATGTATTTTCTATTAGATTTATGGTATATGAAAAAATGAGAGCTATATGTGATTTTATTTTTTGAAATACTTTTTTTTATGGTCACTAATATCTTTTGTTAAAAAGAAAAAAAGAAAACGCATCTAGTTTTAAATACACTTTATACCTACCTTTATCTTAAAACATAACAGTAAATTGCAAACAAATGAAATGAAGATAAACCAACTCATAATAAATTTAAAGATTCAGTTGCAACCTTTATAACTTAATAGTATGAATGCCGCTCTTCCAATGGGATAGACAAAATTTAAATCTCTCCTTTTCATTGTGATTGTTGGGGGAAAAAATAAAGATGTAGTAAAATCAATCTCAAACTTCACATGTGTGTAAATTAATGCTAAATTGTTAGTACATTACTATCGATATCCTATATAACTGATATATCATTATATTAATTTTTACTAGGTTAACTTCGATATATTACAATTTACATTTGCTTGCTATTGAATATAGATACAGCGATATGATTTAAATGACATTTGTCAATTAAACTAATTAGGCTCTATTTGAGGAAAAATTTCCCATTAGAGGTAAGCTTTTTCAGCAAATAACCTTTTATTATAAAGTTACAATTTTCACATACTTCATAATGCTTCACATCTTGTCACTTTAGGACAATATCAAATAGTATTTTCAAGTGAAGTAGTAGCACTTGAGTGGCTAAATCAATTTCATGTCTTATTTATTTTCTTCAACAGTGATGTTTATTTACTAACCCATGTCTCCTATATCAAAGTAATTAACAAGACTTTAAGACAGAGTACCTTTGGGCTAAGCATTAAAGTTAAGCTAAATAATAAGATGTTTAAGGTGTCTCGAGGCAACAATGACATCTCAACCATCGAGCAAGTAATTAAAATTCTATTGTGGCTTGATCTATAAGGGTTTTTAAACTCTAAAAGAAATATTTGAGTTAAGTTAGTTTTAAGGAGGCATAACAACATGAGCTTGGGATAAAAGTAAAAAATTCTCCAGCCCTGGGCAACTACGGAAAAATAATCTAAAGTTACTCTCACTTATAGTTAAAGATAATGTTGGAAATTTTTAGTTTTGGGGGAAATAGCAAGAATATTTAGAGATACGTAATTGCTATCCTTAAAGAGTTGTACATGTCTTACCTAGAGTTTGGTAAGGATAAGCATGTCTCTTTCGAGATACAACTAAATGTTTATTAAGAACAAAAGTAGCAATCTTTTGGTTTTGATGACTACACAAGTGTTTTTGGACTTCCAAAGGTTTTTAATGGGTTATTGATGAAATTTAGGGAGAGGAAAATGATGACAACAAGTGTAAAAGTCATGTACAAATATCTACAAAAATTCCATATATACTTAAACATCAATTCTATATTTCCATTAGTCGTGATTCTTTCAAATAATATAATAATTGAAACGATATAGTCTTAAACATTAGATTGAGTTTATAACAATTATAAACTCATCTGGAATATTCATTACAAAGGATTACAACTTAGAAAGCTGAAGTATTACACTATTTCACTCAAAATGTCAAGAGAAACTAAGAAGAAAAATACATTGTTTATTATGTTAGCATCCAGACAATAGTTTTTGTAATTTGACTTCATGGTGTCGAAAAAGTGATTAGAGAATGGGAGTTTAAGAATCAGGGCACAATGTTCGAATGTTAGCATTTAAACGCTCATTGTTCAAAATATGACTGGTAACCTTCTTCAATTAGGCATCTGGACTCTAACTATGTTGGCATTTAAATGCTATGCTCTACATAGTTGCAGCTCACTTGAACACCATGTTCATTTGACACAACCTTTTCATCTTGCCATCAATTACTTCCTTTATATCTTTAACTCCATAATTGGAAATCTATACAATAGGTAACATATGTATATAACTACCATGAGCCAATATTATTAATAACCATTAAGGTTGGTATAAACAATTATGGGGAAGTTGTCACTTTGATCCAAGTATACGAAATCACCAAGGTCATAAGATCTATATAAGACTATTTTATGGTGACTTTAGAAGTTATGAGGTGATTACAAAAGGGCTAAAACCCATAGTATCACAAGCATGCTTTTTGAAAGGAAGATTAACATGGAGAAATAGAATTATCTAAAAAACTAAGTGTAGAAAGAAAGATTTTGCTCAAGACATAGACTTAATGAGTTGAGATTGCCCTGAGTTTCTAAAGATAAGCCCATGTAGCACAACAATAAGTAAGAATGTGTTAATACCAAAATGATTTTTAAGCCTTATAGAAATGTAAGAGGGTAGCCTTTTGTTGGGTGACTAACTCACCTAACTTAATTTTTACGGATAGAATGATACCCAATAAGGTTTGGGACAAGTTCTAAGTAATACCCTTGAGTCGAGCTTTAGGATAAGGTTAATAATAGAGAACCCAAACCCATTAAATCCTACATATTATTTATAATTGTATTTTATATTTATAAATGTATAATTTAAGAATTATTATCAATATATTGTTTATTTTGGTGATAAAATACCATTATGGTTATTTATAAAAATAATAATATAATTTAAAGTATTTTAATAAAATTGCATTAATTGAAGTGGGTAGGTTTCAGGTGGGCAAGTTTCTCGTGAGCTTAGTGGGCAAGCTTTGGATAGTCTTAGGATATGTAGCAAGGTATCGATATGGGTTCAACTTTCATAAAAATCGTCTCAAACACTACCCAGTGCATTCCTATTTTTTATAAAGTTAGCACATAGAAATATGTGTATGAGGCTTAGAGACCATCTACAGACCTATTGTTATGTTCAATGAAAAGAAATGCATATTATGATTGGCACAATTAAACCAAAAGTCTCTAGCTTGGTTGAAAATATGATCCATAAGGATGAAGTAAGATTAATGAATATTCAAGCCATATAATGATAGAGTTGGGCCTTGATGCAAATTTAAGTTCAAATAAATTTGCTTTGAGTTTCTAAAGATAAGCCCATGTAGTGCAACAATGAGTAAGCATGTGTTAATACCAAAATGGTTGTTAAGCCTTATAAAAATGCAAGAGTGGCCTCTTATTGGGTGACCGACTCACGTAACCTGATTTTTACAAATAGAGTGATACCCAATAAGATTTGGGACGGGTTCCAAGTAATAACCTTGGGTCATGTTTTAGGATAAGGTTGATACTCAATAAAAAACCCAAACCTATTACATCCTACATATTATTTATAATTGTATTTTATATTTATAAATGTATAATTTAAGCATTATTATCAAATATATTATTATTTTAGTGATGAATATTATTATGGTTATTTATAGAAATAATAATATGATTTAAAGTATTTTAATAAAATTGCATTAATTAAAGTGGATAGATTTTAGGTGGGCAGGCTTCTTGTGAGTTTAGTGGGCAAGCTTTGGATAGGTCTTAGGATGTGTAGCAAGGTATCGGTATTGGTTTAACTTTCATAAAAACCGTCTCAAACACTATCCAATACATTCCAATCCCTATAAAGTTAGCCCATAGAAATATATGTACATGGCTTAGAGATTGTCTATAGACCTATTGTTATGTTCAATGAAAAGAAATGCATATTATGATTGACAAAATTTAACCGAAAGGCTTTAGCTTAGTTGAAATTATATTCCACAAGGATGAAGTGAGATTAATGAATATCTAAACCATACAATGACAAAGTTGGGCCTCGATGCAAATTTAAGTTTAAATAAACTTGTCTTGGAGAATATTGATGTAATAGTAAACAATTTCCTTTCATTAAAACTATCCTTACTCTTATAAATATTGTCATTGTTTCTAGAGAAACTCTTTTTACTTTATATCTAGAGTAGCTTGATTCTATGATATAAATACTTTTTACATTAGACAATGCATTTATTATTGAGCAAGCAATTGGGATATGTTTTGTTGCGATCAAAATATTGGGAGTATTTAATTCTATTGCCACTTATTGCTAAATATTGGCATTTATAATCTCTTAAGATTACTATGATAATATTTGATAATTACAAAATTTTAACTATAGTAAAATTTGACCTAGATTTAACTATAGTGAATATTAAAAAAGATTATGAAAGTGTTTTTCTCAAAACAAACACACCCGATAATTCCTTGCAATCAAGCACCTTATATAGTTGTATGTGGTAGGAGATTTGGTAGCATAATGCTTAATATTGAAGTGAAAATATTACAAATTGAGAAGGTGGGGAATCATTTGAGTGCTTATGCTTCCTTGCTCTTGCATATGTCATGAACCTCCAAATAGACAAGTCCCATGAGGTTCTCCTTGGCCTATTATGAAAGAAGCCTATGGTCTAGGCCTAACAAAGGTTTTAGAGCAAAAAATGTTCCACAAGGTTCTGAGAGAATCTTTATTCACTGTATCATAATAGGTAGGATAGATGAATGTAATTGATATATGGGTATATAGGAATAAATTTTACCCGTTATATTAAGTTAATCCTACTCATTCATTTATACAAGCCTCTTATATATATAGGGGAAATCCCTTCAGCTGTAATAATAAAAACATTTGACTAAATATAATTATTTTGAGTACTTATCTCTCTACTTTCACTCTCTATATTGCATATATTGTGTGCCAGGTTAAACTTAATACTCTTAGTGTGCTTGTGGAGTGGCTAATTGCTGCATTGAAACCCCTAAAGAAACTCTTGTAACATTTGGTATTGGAGCAAATGTCGTAGTCGTGTCAATTTTGTTAAATGCTATCTAGTGTGTTTATTGAGCAGATAGTTCTCATTGACAAATGGACTTGTGTGAATTAAGCTTGAGAGGAAGAGTAGCTGCCAAAGAAAAGACATTGTTATTGAAGGGGTAGCTTTTTTGCAAGTTAGATTTTAACAAGAATCTATCTTAATATTTGTAAAAGTGTTATGGTCGGTTGTCTTATTGTTAAGTAACTCAATAAGAGGCAATATCAGATGATGGAAAGAGAACTAATGGCTGGAGGGAGTCCATAGAAGCTTGAAATCTTGATAGAGATGTTTTGGGTGAAGTTTGATGATTGAAGAGGATTAGGGGTTGTTTAGGGAAGGTAGTGGTAGAAAATTGGCTTTATGATAAGAGCGTTATGAATTTAGTTGCGGGAGAATATCATGGTCCATGAGTTTATTGCAAACATAGAGGGATCAACTTAGGTTTAACGAGTCGTAAGCAACATCAATACAGTAGTTTGTTTTGTGAGATACTTCACACTAAAGGCAAGTTCCAACTCTCGTAAGCAAATCGGTCAAGGGTTGATACTACTTTCCTAATGAAGCAGTGGTAGATTGAAATTAGTGGGAATAGTTTATCCTCTCAAACATGGGAGGAGTTGTGACAAATTCAAGATGGCTTTCTTATGAAAAGAATGGGCCCAAAATTGACATGAGGAAAAACAAAAGTAAAGGTTGGCTCACCATCTAAAATTAAATAAAAATATAAATTGAAAGGATGGCTAAGCGTCCTATACACCAACCAGTGGCATTTTGATAACAAAATAGTCGAATACAAATTCTTAGCTATGTAGTTTTTATTCTTTGTTAGACCTTTTTAACTAATTTTATAAATATGATTTTTTTAAGTTGTGAATAGAATAGCAACCAATAAAAAAAAAGGATTGAAGTATAAAGTATTTAATTGGGTTTCAGTATAGAGATTAAAACCTTTTATTTGCTTATCCATTTCTCTAAATGTGAAAACCATTATTTAAACTTAAATTTTTTTTAATTGTATATATAATTTAAAATTATTAAATATAATATCCAATTAAACTAATAAATTTGATAAGTAGAAATTTGATTAAGTTTGAAATTTAGTAATTTAAAATTTTATGTATAAAACTAATAAAAATATAAAAATTTAGATAGTAATTTTGATATAATCCTATTTTATTTCATATTATAAAATATAAATATCCACAAAGCGTTATGATTAGTTTTGGCAACATTTAAATGAAGAAACTTTACAACTTTTATATTACTTTATTTTTTACTAAATTTATAATTAATCTTAAAAAGATAAAAAAATTTCTTTATTATGCATATTATAAAATATGGGAACTATATTATAATCCATATTTTATATACCAATTTAGCCCTTGCATTGTCAATAGCGGTGTCCCAGCCCCAATTCAGCCGCAAGCGTCTGAATTTTGGCGCCAAACTTTGAAAACCCTACCCAAACAAAAGCCCCCTTTTTTTATTCCCGAAGAGGGAAAATCAAACCTCCCTGAAATTTACAAATTTCAAAATCCCTCAAATAGCTTCTTCCACACACAACACACCAAACACCCCTTTTTCCCTATTTAAATCCCACTTATCCGCCACTCCTATCTGTGCACAACATCTGTTCGATAAAATCCCTATTGCGGTTAATCCTTTAACACAAGAGTCAAAATAATGTATGTGGTCAAGAGAGATGGGCGTCAGGAATCGGTCCATTTCGATAAGATTACTGCGAGGTTGAAGAAATTGAGTTATGGGTTGAGTCCCGATCACTGTGATCCTGTGCTTGTTTCCCAGAAGGTCTGTGCTGGGGTCTATAAGGGTGTTACAACGAGTCAGCTTGATGAATTGGCTGCCGAGACTGCGGCTAGCATGACCACTAACCACCCGGATTATGCTTGTGTAAGTTTGTGAAGCTGACTGTATGTTCGCCTTATATTTGAATTCTTATTGTCGTCTTGGCACTGTGAATTTGACTTTGTTATGGATACTGTAAATAAGATAGAAGAATCACGTTAATTAAATTTATTGGAAATTTTAATGTATGTGCCGTGTTGGCGTTATTGTTCTGCAGTTGGCTGCTAGAATTGCTGTGTCTAATCTGCATAAGAATACCAAGAAATCCTTTTCAGAGACGTAAGTCATGTCGTTATTCTTGGTACTGTTCATTCGATTTCAGTTTTATATCATGCATTTAAAGTTACATATTTTACATGGTTACTGCAGAATTAAGGACATGTATAACCATTTCAATGAGAGATCTGGTTTGAAGGCTCCTTTAATAGCTGATGATGTTTATGGTATTATCATGAAGGTACTCTTATTTTTTCTGGGATTTGATTTAAATTTCTTGAGCGTTGGTGGACCTTTTTTTTTTTTTGAATGATTTGGGATTTGGTTTGACCTATTTGCAGAATGCTGTTCGTCTGGACAGTGAAATCATTTATGATCGTGACTTTGATTATGATTATTTTGGTTTCAAAACCCTGGAAAGGTCTTATCTTTTGAAGGTGCGAGGGAAAGTTATTGAAAGGCCTCAGCACATGCTGATGAGGGTTGCTGTTGGAATTCACAAGGATGATATTGATTCCACTATCAAAACATATCACATGATGTCCCAAAGGTGGTTCACTCATGCTTCTCCCACTCTTTTCAATGCAGGGACACCGAGGCCTCAGGTATACTGATTGATGTATAACCATGTTGAATCTCACTGTTTCTTGTGCTTGTGGTGAAACTGGAACTTGATTCATGTATTTGTACCCATTTACTTGGACAGTTGAGCAGTTGCTTCCTTGTTTGTATGAAAGATGATAGTATTGAAGGAATATATGATACTCTGAAAGAGTGTGCTGTTATTAGCAAATCTGCTGGTGGAATTGGGGTTTCTGTTCACAACATACGTGCAACTGGTAGTTATATTCGTGGTACAAATGGGACATCTAATGGGATTGTTCCCATGCTACGGGTGTTCAATGACACTGCTCGTTATGTAGACCAAGGAGGAGGCAAGAGGAAAGGTACTTTCCATAACTCACTGTTCTTATATTTATGCTTTTAGTTTTCTCACTGTATTCCTGGCTAATTGAGGTATTTTCTTTTAGGTGCTTTTGCTGTTTACTTGGAGCCATGGCATGCTGATATTTTTGAGTTTCTTGATCTTAGGAAGAATCATGGAAAGGTATGATTTAATGTGCTGGTGAGATTGATCTGTGTTTGGTGCTCTTAATTCTATATGTATGCAAACAGCTAAAAGTTAATTTTTTTGTTTGTGTTTTTTCATTTTTATTTTTTGTTACTGCTTGTTCTCTTTTAGAGGTTGTTCAATGTAAATTTATTTATCTAAATAATAAATTTTATTTTGTAGGAGGAGCATCGTGCTCGTGACTTATTTTATGCTCTTTGGATACCTGATGTCTTTATGGAAAGGGTCCAAAGTAATGGAGAATGGTCATTGTTTTGTCCCAGTGAGGCTCCAGGCTTGGCTGATTGTTGGGGTGAAAATTTTGAGCAGTTGTATGTGAAATATGAAAGAGAGGTATAACTAATGAAGCTTCTATTTATTTATTTATTTACTTTTGCTTGCTTGCATTGCATGTAATTCCTAGAAATGGATCCTAGCTAATGCAAACGAGACTTGTTGGAATTATCTATGTCTTTACCTTTATATCTTAGGGCAAAGCAAAGAAAGTTGTTCAGGCACAGAGTCTGTGGTTTGAAATATTGAAGTCTCAGATTGAAACTGGAACTCCCTATATGCTTTTTAAGGTAAGATAGGATCCAGCACTCTTTTGACTTGATATGCATCTGTATGCCATTTGGTTTCTAATGGTTTGTCTGATATCTTCTTTAGGACACTTGCAACAGAAAAAGTAACCAGCAAAACCTTGGGACCATCAAATCTTCAAATCTATGCACGGAGATCATAGAATACACCAGTCCAACTGAAACTGCTGTTTGTAACCTAGCCTCAATTGCATTGCCTCGGTTTGTTAGGGAAAAGGTGGGATGCATATCCTTGCATGTCTTCTCTGTTTTTGTTGGTTAATCTAACTAGTTCTAACTGTTCATTACATGAAAATTCAGGGAATTCCTGTGGAATCACATCCATCCAAACTTGTTGGAAGCAAAGGCTCTAAGAATCGGTTTTTTGATTTTGACAAACTAGCAGAGGTTGGTTTCTCATCTATCCAGTTTATCCCATTTAAATTTGTATCTTAGTTTAAATGCTTCACAAATATATGTAGCAAATGTTAAAATTACCTCAATGTTTATACAGGTTACCTCTGTTATCACTGCAAACCTGAATAGAATCATTGATGTCAACTATTACCCTGTTGAGAATGCAAGAAGATCTAACCTCCGACAGAGGCCCATTGGTATTGGTGTACAAGGTCTTGCTGATACATTCATCTTACTTGGCATGGCATTTGATTCGCCAGAGGTATTGATACTTCCTGGTCTTGTTTTCTGAATTATTTTTAGCCCAAGTAGATTGTGTTTTAGATATTGTTTGCATTGTAATATCAGGCTAAACAGTTGAACAAGGACATTTTTGAAGCAATTTACTACAATGCCCTGAAAACTTCTTCTGAGTTGGCTTCTGTTGAAGGTCCCTATGAGACATTTGATGGTTCTCCTGTTAGCAAGGTATAAGCACTACCCTGTTGCAAATGTGACTGATGGTTGTGTTATTTATAGTTATCTAATACTTTTGACAATTTTTGTAACTTGTAGCATGTTTCCTATCGCTTAACTCATGCAGTTGTGCCATTACTTTGATTTTTCAGGGAATTCTTCAGCCAGATATGTGGGGTGTGACCCCATCAGACTGTTGGGACTGGAATGGTCTTAGGGCAATGATAGCAAAGAATGGAGTGAGAAACTCGCTTCTTGTAGCTCCTATGCCAACTGCTTCAACCAGTCAGATTCTTGGCAACAACGAGTGCTTTGAGCCATACACTTCAAATATTTACAATCGCAGAGTTTTGAGGTTTGTAGAATGTAGAAACTAACTGTATCTATGTTAATGACTTTACAATCTTTTGTGCTCAAAAATCATTTTTCGTTTCTGCTTCCAGTGGTGAATTTGTAGTTGTGAACAAGCATCTTCTTCATGACTTAACTGAGATGGGTCTTTGGAGTTCTGCCCTTAAGCACAAGATAATACATTATGATGGCTCTGTTCAGAAGATTTCTGAAATTCCTGATGAACTAAAAGACATCTACAAGTATGTGATTCTTGTAACTTAGATTTCTTTAGCTCCCTGCCCATTTCTGTTATCTGCTGCTAATTTTTGTTATTCCATCAGGACTGTATGGGAGATCAAGCAAAAGACCTTGGTAGACATGGCTGTTGATCGTGGTTGCTATATAGACCAGAGCCAAAGCTTAAATATTCACATGGATCAGCCTAATTTTGGGAAACTTACCTCATTGCACTTCTATGCATGGTCGAAGGTATTCTATTACTTTAGACCCTTATTGTGCAATCAGACATAAATTGCACGATATTTTTGCATGCATGTAGGTTATTCTCAAGTTTTATTTGATTGTTTACTTGAGATAATTATTTGAATGAAGTTTTTAAGTGTTGCATTTTTGCCTAATTAGTTGATTGGCCGTGTACATCTGGTTCAGGCTCATCTGTGTCTTTATGTCAGTTGCTTAATTTGTGGCAATTTTCACTACTCTGGTTCACTAAATGAGTGGCACTAATTTGTTCTTATCCTTGTCTATTACAGGGTCTGAAAACAGGGATGTATTATCTCCGCTCACGTGCTGCAGCTGACGCCATAAAGTTCACAGTTGATACTACTGTAATTAAGGTAAAATTCCAACTTCTGTTAATTTTCTGCATTTGTACATGGCCTCAATCTTTGGCTCATATATTTATACTTAGCCTGTAACTTGGATTGCAGCAAGAGACCCCTGCAGAAGATGATAACACGAAAATGGCACAAGTTATGTGCTCTTTAACAAATCGTGAAGAATGCCTGGCTTGTGGAAGTTAGATGAAAGTGGTGATGACTTGAAGATAGGTTCTTGCTTTGTGTGTGTGCTATGGTCGCCAATAGAGTCAACTCCTCTATAGGCCAATAGTTCCTACTTTCAAAAGTTGAATTTGAAAGGGTCATAGGGTCTTAATGGCTCTTATGTACAGCTATAAATACTCTGGTGTTCAGTATGTAATTTGTATTATATGTTATGTGGATTGATGACTTGGTATTCCAAAGTTGGTTCCCTTTGATTTCTTGACTGTCAGTCTCAGAATCGCAGTACCCATGTGTTTTTAATTTAACGTTCGGCATCTGACTTTTCGTTCTCATCATTTTCCTTTTCTAAGCCACTCTGGATAGCCTTGCTGTTAGACGAAAAAAAACTGTGAGAAGCTTTAACAGAGGCATCTAGAAAAAGAAAGAAAGAAAAGCAAACCTATGCATTCTCGACCCCATTATATAAATTCAAAAACTTGTACCGTATATCCAGCTAAAGTTAAAAGCTGTGGTTCAGAATGAGCTACATTAATAATGGCGAACTAGAATAGAACATCGATGACGCTCAATTCGATCCTAGAGCATGGTCTTCACTTTGGACATTGATTCCTTAGGCGCTCTTTCATTCTTATATTGCTGATTGTCCTTCCTGTCCTGTACACTATCGACTTTTAGTCCCTCCACAGCATCCTCCACTGACAGCCTCAAAAAAACATTAGTCAGAAACAGTAAAGCCCATAAAACATGCAAATAACAAGACATACAAAGTTCATCATCTAATCATCCCCTCAAATAAAGTGTGATGATGAAACTCTCAAACATCGACTCGAGGACTATGCCAAAACAGACAATATTTCAATGTACCGAGTTCTTCTGATTATTAATAATCTCATGTATACGTAGTAACTTTTTGATCGCATCGGGTACTGAATAAAAAAAATGTTCCTTGATGATGCGGCCTAAGGTGGCAATGTCGTTAACTAGTAGCCTATCTCCATTGACGTCACCAAATGTAGCGTCCAACAGATCGCGACCTTTATTAAGAGCATCCAGGGGCACGGAAGCTCTCATAAGCTTCTGTAGCAGCCTTTCCTTCAGTTTTATTAAGAAACTCGAACATGAACCCAAAACCGAGCTACAGCTATTATGCTCTTTCCCTTTTTATGAGTATTGTTTTCCCCTTAGTTGCAAGTGCCGGTAAGTATAGTTTGCCATGTTCAGTACCTTCCATGTATTCGTCGCTGGGGTTAGTTCCAGTTATTTTGTTAGCCATGCTTTCTGAGACTTTGGGCTCTATTCTTGTCTCTCGCCGGCTTCATACTATTCTAACTCATCTTTTACGTGTACATAGCTTGAGTAGGCCACGTCAATATTAATTGCAAGAAGGCAACCGACACGTCTCCACCATATTGACACAATCTCAATCAACACCGCCATATAAAGGCGACGGATGACACTTTTCCTGGGATATCTTTTCTCCATGCTCCTCTCTCATGCATCCTCTCTATAATCCTTTAATTAACGACTTTGATGTTGCTTAATTAGATGGCATTGCTTCCAAGCCAAGAAAATACGTTTCGACTAGAGTGTAGCCGAAGAAAGCTTGAGGTGTAAAACCAACTTTATTCATGTTCATCAAGTATATTAGTTTCAGATTACAAGAGACAAGAAAAAAGATTCAGAAAATCTGTATCTTCCTTAAATCCAAACAACTCTGCTTAATTACTAACTGGAACGTGTCTTGTTAGGAATTTAGTTTGATTGGTGACACAATGAAGAAATTAGAAGGACTTGGACTATGGCAAGGTCGCTTTCGATAGGGAATATTATGCCTAGGAAGGGACTGTTGGCTTGCCATTCTCTATATAGCTAAGCCTAGAAACTTTTCAAACTTTTAAACCACACTAAGGACAAAAATGGGATAGTGTTTGTAAAAGATAGTTTTGGATACTTTTTAGAGATGGTGTGAATTTATTTCTTTGGCAAAAAGTCCGTAACTGTGTACTCCCCACAAGATGAATTATACATGTAATGTAATACAAGATTTTTTTTATATAAATAAATAAATAATATACAATCATGCCAATACGAATAAAAGGCGAGACCGTTTTGTTTTTTTCAATGGGACTATATATATATATATGTAAAAATGACCTAGAGTTCTCCTTTCTTTTCTGCACAGCGAAGCAAAAGGTAACGGTTGAGAAATCTTACAAGAATTATTTTAACAAGTGGAGACTAATCACAGAACGGTTTTTGGTTGTACAGGGAATATAAAGATAAGGGAATTTCCGAATCAAGGAGTCGATATGTGGGAAATTTGATGTAAATATTCTAACTTACGTTAATTGAGGAGTATTTACATATTTTAAAGATTTAATGGAGTTTAGGGATAAAAAGGAATGAATTTGGGGGAAGTTGGAGTTAAATATTAGGGTTCACACGGCCTCAAATTTGGTTGTGTTTCGATTGTGTTAAGTCTAAAAGTCATCCCGAGAAATACACGACCTCCCAACACGGTTGTGTTTAGACTATGTTGAATTAAGAGAAACATGGCCTCTCAACACAACTGTGTTCCAATCATGTTGAAGCCAAATCTCGCCGAGAGATACATGACCCCTAACACGGTTGTGTACTAGCTCGTGTAGAGCAATATGACCTCCAACATGGTTGTGTTAAGTGATGAATATTATTATTATATATCAAATTATTTTCTTAATTAACCAAGTTCCACAAAAAAAAAAACAATTAATAAAACCTTAGATGACTTAATATATTAAGAGGAATTAGGATAAGTATAGCATAATTGAATTAGTACTAAGAGTGATGTCTTGATGATCATACAAATATCGATTTAGCCTAAACTTGAGATAAGAAGTGCGTAAGGTTAGGATTCTAGGTACGTGTTTACTTTGTTTGTTATATATAATTTTTAGGAAGCTATATAATGAGTTATGTGTGAAATAATGAAATACTGAGACATAATGTGAATCATGTGGTATCAAGAAGTAGTGTAATGTTATGTGAAAGGAATGAAATATGTTGCTTGTGCTTGGCTCAACTTAGGGGCCCGCAATGGCATATCCTTAGTGGGAACCTCGATGATTAGTATGCCGCGTTGTCTCTAGTGGAGTCGTGTATCGAAATGATCTAAGATAGATTAGGGTTAGACAAGGCCCACAGTGGTGGCTTCCATTAAGGTTAGATGGGCCCGCAGAGGCAGTTTCCACTATGACAAATGCTGTGTGTACTAGGTTTATGAGTATTCCTATGTGTTATAATTCATTGTTGGTGTTGATGTGTGAACTAAATTGTGAATGTGTTAAGGATAAATGTTGCATATACGCATGTGATATTAATGTGATGTGTCATGCGTATGTGGGTATGGTACTCACGTATTAAGCTTAGGCTTACCTCCTTTCCTATATTTTTTTTAGTTGTAGGCGAAAATGATGAACAATTAAAGTATGATGAGAATGGAAACTTGGTGGGACATTATATGGATGAGATGGGAAGAGAACACTACTACTATGTGGAGAAAGAGTGACAAGAATTATGAATTATTGTAAATTGATATTTCATTGTTAAATTGAAATTATGGAGATAGATTTTAGCTTGAGGCTTTGTGGTTATTAAATAATGAAATTTGGAATGACTTGTTTGTGAGTTATTCATTTGATTATAGTTATAGTAATATGATGAATAATGTATATGAGTAGGTTTTGAAGTATGTTGGAATTTTAGAGTCTTAGCGTGTCACTTGGTAGTAGTGACATGTGTCGGGCTGTGATGCTCCAGGTTCTGGGGCGTTACATGTAACTTTAATTTCAAGTAAAACTAAAGGATATGATTAAAAAAAAAAGGGCACAATCTCCTAAAGTCATGATTCTTAAAATCTTGTCTTTATTCAGTATTTAGAACAATTACAAACACATTTAAACCATCTATTACAAAGAATTACATCTTAAATGCTTAATATAATATATTGATTTACTAGAATTTATAACTCTTTAGTAGATATAAAATTTACCAAAATCTACATAATTTAACTTGCTCCGGATCTCATTACCATTACATATAGATCAAGTCTTTCCTACATAAACTCTCCAACTTTTGACCCGACTTTACCTGGATCCCACTCACGTGAGATTTAAGGAAAATCTTTAATTTACAACACACAAAAAATGGATTTTAGTCATTCATAGGATATGGAGAATGGGATGCCACTTTGTAGGAGAGAGATCCAAAGGAAATGCTTATTGACACTTCACATTTATTCCTAATTTAACATTTAGATTTTGTACTACTTTAGCCAAATATTAAGCTCCCCCACAACTTTAAGACTCACTTTAATATCTAGTCAAATGTCCAAAACATATAATTAGCAATCTATTCAACATATCTAAGTAAACTAATAATATTTTTAGAAACATATTTATGATAAACGCTTTAATTCCATGAACACTTCAAATTGGTGGAATTATATTGCTCATTCTTAGCTTGCTCAAAATGAGATCAAACAACTACTTATACAAAAACATGGTTAAAAAAACATCATACTCCTATTCTCCCGTAGGAATACATAACAAATTAGTGCTCCTTCAATCTCTGTCTTGATAAATTTTTTTCTATTCAAATATAATTTATCTTATCATGTTGAATAAGATTATTGACAATGTTGATTGCCAATATATAATCCCAGTATCCTCTACTAGTTGTGTTGAATGGCATAGAACTATATCATCAACCTCTGCAACCAAATGATGACACAAGACCTTATGCTGTAGCATGAAAATTAGCTTCATTACCATTACGAGTTGCAACTACCTTCTCCTTGCTTCTCCTCTACATTACCCCAAACTTTCAAACGATAGCTCAAAGTGGATTTGCAATCAAGACTATCTCCACCCCAGTTCGCATCCACAAAACCTTTGACATTTTGGTCAGCTAACATCTTAAACAGCACCTTCTTACCAAGTGATCCTTTCAAGATATGGTATACAGCAGTAACAACACAGGTTTGATATCGATTTATAGAGGAGCAGCAAGCGCCATCATAGTAAGGACCTGCTGCAAGAACATAGTCCAAGAATCTTAAATAAGCTTTGATGGAAATGGAGTAGGAGATAAAGATGTAAACACTGAGAAATTCTCACTCAGGAAACTCCAAGTTAAATTGCTATTATTTGGAAACTCCAAGTTTGAGCTCTAATTAATAAAACACTAAAAATCAACTGTGAGGCCGTACTATTTAATGCTATTAGATAAAATTACACTCGAAGAGTATGTGAACCGGTCCTAATTACTCACAAGATTCGGTTTCATATAAATTTATGACTTAAATTAGCACCATATATATGCATTATATAATGAAAATTTTTTAAAAATAATTACAAATGAATCTATACTTAAGGGATATGAATCTAATCTTATAAGAGTATATTTAGCTGCCACACAGTTGTCCTCACTATTATTGTTATTAATATATACATATACTTAATTATTAAGCAAATCGCATTTTAGCTGATTACGATAATTACATAAACCTACCCTATCATATGCTAACATAAAGATTATTGTTAGTATTATATAATATATAATTATTTAATTAGAAACTAACCTATAAACAGGACGAAAATCCTACAAATAAAAATTCTTCTCCTAATCCAAAATCCACCGAATTTAAACTGGATTGTCTTCCATTCTTCCTCACCCCATCTTTCACTGTCAAGAAGCCCAGGACCACCCGAAAAAAAAAAAAAAAAAGAGAAGCCTGGGACCACCGATGAAGTCTCTGTCTTCGTAAAGCAAATTTTTACTTAATATCTTAAAAAGGCAACTACTATAGCATATGTTGACACACTTCTTATCCTTAGTATTGTAATAATATTACTATTGCTATTATTATTATAAAAAAATCAATCATAAAACAATTATACAACAATTGCATTAAATAATATTTTTTTCCTTTTTTTTTTAAACTGCGGATATAACATTTAAAAAACAAGATAAACTATTTACCGATTTTTTTTTTTAAAAAAGTAGATAAACTATCCTCTGGGTTAGTCAACTGAATGGCGATAAAGTTATACCAATCTTACTTACCATCATCCGGATGATAAGAGACAGAAATTGGGTTTTGAGTTTTCCTAGGTTAGGGCAGATCTAAGGATTTTGTCGGATGCAACAATTGCACTTAAAACGCGGTTGGAAATTGGGATAACACACAAGTTTGCCAATTTGCAAGTAATAAAACGATAAATATGGATGTCTCATGATAACGAGAGAGAGAGATATTCTTCACGCCTGAAAAGGCCACATTGAATAGTCCTTTCAGCCACTAGGGAAAATTAAGTTTTAGATATATCTCGAAAATTTTTATTTACATATAATATGACCCGTTAAAAATAAAAAAATAAGAAAAAAACAATAAAAGGTTTGCTAATTCCCTTTTTTAATTTACCCAAACCTTCTTTTTACAGCTTTACAAGTGGCCCAAATGAGTTTTGGGGTTTTTCAAATCAATCAAATTATTCCATCAAGTCCTTATTTCTTGTAGAAATTTAATGAATATTTAGTCAATCATGGCACCTGGATGAAGTTATCACTTGCCATCATTAATTTTTATTGAAAAAGAAACACCACGTTTGGGAATAATTTCATCGAGTTAATTGTTTTTAACTGTCAATTTTTTGACCAAGGAAAAAGTCTAGCTATCCAGATTAATTAATTTTCCTTTTTTTTAAATACATTTTGATTTTAATTTGAGGATCATATTTAGAATGTTTACGAAATTCATATCAGAGATGGCCTCAATTTAGTTTAATTTGTTTTTTTTGTGATTTATAAAATAAATTAAATTGAACTTTAAGTTAAAAATATTTGCAAAATTAAATAAACTAGATCAAATATTTGGCAAATCAAGCCAAAACAAATTTCTTTTTTTGTTTAATTTGAATTGGGTAATGAGTGAAATCACAAATTTCTTTTTTGGTTCTTTTTAGTGTTCGTACCTATATTCTCATTATGTTCCTAATAAAAATAAGAGTACATTAAATTCCATACAATCCTATTTTAAGAAATAATCAAACATAAAGTATATATAATTATATTCATATATACTACAAGAATATAGAATATCATTGACAATATGAGCTCCCAATAATTTTCGTAAATTTATTGTAAAATTGTTATTTCATTTTTAATATATATTACAAAATATAGCTTACCACTGCATTATTATGCTTAGCTTTTTAAAGCACTATTATCTATAAATGATTTAAAAATGTTGAATATATTTTGGTAATTTTTTAAATAAAATGCACCTAATGACAATTAGTGATAAGATGACCCTAAATGTTCCATCCATAGTCCTATTTTCTTAGTGATAGATATATATATTATATTATATATAATAATAACAATATACTTTTATCTATATTTTTATACATGTAAAAAATTACAAATATTAGAATTTAAAAATTCTCAAACCAAAGGGCAAAAAAAAAAAAAAGGATTGGGTCAACGTTTTGGTTTGAAGTTCGATCAGAAACCTAATTGGACAAATATGGTTGAAAGTATGGTGGGAGTTGGGCATGTCAGAGAAAATGTCATCATACGATCGAGATCGTCTTTTAATAATAATTCAAGCAACTGGTTCTCTTCCGTGACAAGGGAAACCGCGTGGGGTGTCGAAACCTCCAATTGCTTTGACTGAAGTCAACGTTGACAATGGGATTGTGCTTATCACCAGCACCGCCCATTTCACATGCTCCACCTCCACCAAGGTTTAAGGTTTGAATTAGGCTGTTTACAACACGATAATATTTTAAAAAATTTTCTTAAATAAAAATTCTTATCATTTATTTATATTATTTATGAAATTTATAATATAAAATTTTAATTAAAATAACACATAAAATAATAAAAAGTTATTTTTTAACATCTCAACTTTTACAATAACTTTTTTTCATTGAGAAAGATCTCAGAAAATGAGTACTTTACATAAGTTATTATATTAAGTACCTATCATTATACATGCTTTTAAGGATCTAAATAAGATAAATCTATTTTTAAAATATTTAATTTGATTTGATATTTATTGGAATTTGATTTCATAATCATTGAATTAAGATTGAGTTAAACTATTCAAATAATTTATCAAGTCAAACTTGATTTTTATATTATTTACTTTAACTAGCTTGTGAGTCTAATTAAATATGAATTAAATTTAAATATTAATTAAGTTTAAATTATATTTAAATATCAATATTATTTCAATTAAGATTTTCTTTTAAATAAATTTAATTAAGTCAAACTTAAATTCTTCAAATGTTGTTAAGGTGTTAGTTGGAATTTAAAGTTCAAATTTAAAATTTGAAAATTTAAATTAAGGCTCATGTTTCATTTGGCAGCTTTAATCTAGATTTTTTCTTTCATTCATTCATTCTTTTTTCTTGGCCAGCGCCCTAATCTAGACCAACAGGGAGAAAAGACAAGCTTTATCGAGTGAACCCGACGAGTTGGGCGGTGAGATCCATGTTCCTGCCTGCCATTTTTTTCTGGATAATGTTTGAAAAAAAAAAAACAGTACTTTCTCATTTTCTTCGAAGAAATAATCAATGCATTAAAATATAGAATCAGTCAAACCGACGTTACAATAAAGAAATAAAGTAAAATGATAGCATTTCCTCTGTTCGATATGTTCTGACATTGTTGATAGAAAGCTGACTGTTTGGTATCTAAATTATTATTCTGAAGTATTTTGACAAGGAAGAAATAATAATATTATAAAACTAAAAAAAAAAAAATCTTATTGTTCACAATTGCCTAATAGCTATAGATGATGAAACAATTTCAATTGCTCGAAGTAGAGTGCTTCTTGGCGTAACTAATTGCTTTCATCGTAGGTATTAATCATATAGAAGTGGCTACTACTGTACATGTTACAGTGATATAATGTATGACTGGTTGATTACATATATAATGGCATAAGAATATGCTTGTTTACTCTTAGTATCTTTCTTTGTATGTTATACATGTATTTAACTAACATCATATCAAATTGAATTATCTTAACTTTAAATACCTACACTCTCATTTCATCATTATTTAATTAAATAATCTACTTTACGAGTTTTAAGTAATGTTCCAACCATAAATGATGATCAATATTAACTATAAATATAAAATTATATTAGATTTTAATAAGTTTAAACTTAAAAATTAGATTACGGTAAAATTATATTTATCATAATTTTAGAGCAACATCATTTACCTATATGGCAATGTTTATATTCAATAATGTCCTTCTACTGTGTTAAGGCAAGGGAGTTGAGTATTAAAGTCATTATTAGTGAAAAATTATGATTGAACATTCATTCTTAATTAACCAACTATCTCTATCATTGTAAAACACTTCTATGGTAGTGGAGAAATAGTTCTTAACTAATATTTTGAAATTTTTAAAGGGAGGTACACTGCCAAACTTGCGATGCATTAGAAATTACTATATGAATAACGAGAGTAGTAGTTGATGAACAAAACATAAATTCATGATCAACAGCTACTAGACATTAGAGTGAAAGATTTAAGGCTGGTAGTTTATGCTTGGGAAAGAAGCTTAGTGAATTTGCCAATGCTACATACATAATATGTATTGGAAGAGCTAGAGGTGATCTAAATCTGCATGTTTTAACACTAGTGAAGCTTGTGAAAGAGGCAAGTCTCATAGAAGGGTAACTTGATGGGAGATTAAGGATTTTGAGTATAAGTAAGTTGGAATAGGTGTATGGAATTTTGCATTGTCAATACTATGAAGCTAGTGAAAGAGGCAAGCATGCCAAATTTCTTTAGAGGATGCCACACTAAAAGCTTTTGGATTCTAAGCATAAGTGAGCTAGATTAAATATATGGGATTTTAGGTATGTTGATGGAGTAGGGTGCTATCTATTAAGGGATTTTCATTGAACAAAGAAGAATGGTCAAAATTAAAGGTGCTATTATTGTCGTGATAGAGTTTGATGACTAATAGCAAATCGTATGTGATAGTGGGAGCATGCAAAACATAGTAGAGGTGAAGATGATGACCTTGAATATAAATTGTCAATTCCCCTATATTTACAATAGACATAAATGCATCGTTATTAACCATAAGCCTATCAACACTAACATAAGGGGTTAAACTTTAGGTCAAATTACATTTGGTGGCATGTCATTTCTAAAACTTGAGCTAGGATACCATATTGACGTATGGGTCAATCTAAAGGAATCAACAATAGTAAATTGAAGAAATCAATCTTCGTAAAATGAGCTATATGTCTTATATTGAAAATTTAACAAATTGCTGAGAGGGTTGTATATCAACCCCTATTGAGGACATGGTCCTTGAAATTGGTAATGGTGTGCATGTGTTGAGCTCCTAAAGGCATTGTAAAGATGTGAATTATTAGGATATAAACTAGTTGGTGAACCTAAGTACTCCACATGTTGTAAAAGTATACCGGTGATGTTGGTATTGTTTTAATTAGAAGGCACTAGAATCTCTCTTTCTCTCTCTCTCTCTCGCAATAATAGGTAAAGGAATAAAGATTCTAAGAAATATACATTATTATATTCAATGTTGTTACTAGAGATCTCCTCTCTCTTTCTCTCTCTCTCACTCTCCTTCTTTCCACATATACCCTATCCCCACCCTTATCGTGGCTTCAATCCTAAAAGCTTACCACAAAAATAGTGTTGAAACTATACATTTCAAAATTAAATGATCTAATAGAAATGTTGATGTAGAAGTGATTCTTTGCAAATTTCCTCTGAAAGCCTAATTCAATATATATTTTGAATATATATTTCTTCAAAATTATTGATCATCTACTTGTTTGTGTTTCAATGGCGGTGATGGTTGTTGCATCCAGGTGGTTGAATTTAGTTAAAGTCAGTGTTGTTAGATCTAGATTTATCAAATAGGAGTAAGTTGTGGCTTGTGTTGCTAGCTTAGTTTGAGTTCATCAAGTTGGAATGAGTGACTGAATCGTAGGCTAGTATTAGCTTATCTAGGTCATTGGGTGTAAATGGAAATAATTGAAGAAGAGGGTCATTAAAGCAAGTGTTGATTAAGAAACAAGGTTATTAGTTGATGGTTCAATAAAAATTGGTTAAGGTACATAAGATGTCAACATGACAATGATCAACGAGGAAGGTGATGGGTTTGTGAGTCCAATCATATGGTATGTATACTTGGAGAGTTAATGACTTGAAAGCACAAATTGATTATTGCCATCGCTAGAGCAACTAAAGATGACCAAAGAAGAATAAGTCATATGTAGATGCTATGATTAGGTTAAATCTAGGATTCCTTGGAAAATTGTTATTTCATTCAAGCTATATAATCTTATTGCATATGCCATTATAGGCTGCTCTAGTCAATAAAAAGGCTACAATGTAAGGCAAGTATACTTGTCAAAATTGTAATTTAGTAAATGGAATATGTATGCCCTTCCATAGAGATTGTAAATACTAATATTAACCTACATCTTATTATCTAACCAATAAATTGTAAAGATTGATTAATCTAAAACCTGTAACTAAATATTATTTACTAAATTAAAGACTCAATTGAAAATAAAAAGAGTAAAAACATATTGCAATTAATTTTAAGATAGCAAGATAAGTATATAGACTTTACTTTCCCTGAAATTTATTATGTGACATTGACAGAAATTATTCAAAGTTATCTTCAAATTCATGATTGGGAGAATTCTTATGTTAGATTAACAACTTTCTCAAGTTTATCAACCTTAATTTTAAAAATATCCATTTGAATCTTTTCATAATAGCATATTTTCAAGATCGCATTAACAAGAATGAATTCTCTAAAAACAATTAAATTAAATTCGAAAGAATCATACAACTTATTTATAAGATTATATGAATTCCTTTTAATAATGTTCGATCTAATTATACATTAGATTTCTCAATTATAATGCATAATATCAAATAGTTATACTAATATCCTAGAAATATTAATCTAAACAAAATCAAGAAACTAAAAACTTCATTAAAATAGTAACAAACCATGGGATTAACAAGTCTAAATACTAATAAGTTAGAGTTGTAATCATGTTGAAAACAAGACTTTTCAGTAATGTAAAATCACACATCATTAAAGAAGTCAAAAGAAAACCCTAATTCTTGAAGTAAAAGAATGTGCTCTTCTCAACCTCCAAAAGAACCCAAAAGCCTATGAAAACTGTACTCTAAAGTTATGAAGTTGGGTCCATTCTATCCTTTATATAACATGCATACAAAACCCTATTTTTTATGATAACACATTGTTCAACATGGTCGTGTTTCAATTTATGTTGAAATCATCGAACAAAGACTAGAAATTTGAATTTGCAGTTAACATTGTCTAGACACAATCGTGTTTAGCAAGCCATGTCTAAGTCATGCTTGAAAAAAAAAAAATCTTTCCAAGAGATACACAACTATTAGACACGGTTGTATTTCTTTCTTGTGTAACTCTTAGAATTAATTTCTTAGACTTTAATTTCAACACAATTCTAATATGGTTATGTTTTCTACCCTTATCTATCTTTAGAAATTCATAACTTCTTCAATTTAACTCCAAATTAAGTAAAATTTGATTCCTTTTCTTCCTTTTTAATTCAATAATTCATTAAAGCTTTAAAATCAAAATATTACTCAATTAAAAATCAAATTATTCAAAAACATACCAAAATTAAGGGAAAATACTTTAAATCTCACTTGCTATACAATACCCATCAAACTTCCCCACACTTAAGCATTCACTTATCTTCAAGCAAATTAATCAAATCAAATCTAACAGAAGAACAAGAAACACTTAATCAAACTGATTAATATTTAAGAAACCATTCAAAATAGATCTTATTTAACCCCATAATATCTAAGGAGACAGGCTGTTAATTAACTTGCAAATTCAAAAAAATTACCCACAACTCTTATACTTTTCAATTAACTAATTTTCCAATACTCTAAAGATACCAAATACTTGAATTCAATAATTAATCAATGTAAATTAAAGTTTACTTATATCATTTAACAAAGGAATTCCAAAACTCAAAACCCAAATTATCATCTCCTCAATGAAGAAAAAGTCATAAAAACTATACTGACTTAACTAAGATGTATACATCTCCCTCTTTAATCTCATTAAGCACCATAATCTAAGATAAATAGATAATACATCCACTTATCCCTTAATCATTCCTCGAAGGTGATTTTCTTTTTTCTTTCTTTCTTATTTCAATTTTAGAAGTAGTTTCATTGGCCAGTAAGTCCCAAACTAGACGGTCTTAGGCTACTATGATTTAAGATACCCCTTTCAAATCATTCACTAATTTTATTTAATCAAACTTATTCAGTTGAGTTCAGCCTTCACATGGGCTTTTCTGTTGACTTTTTAGTGAGCTTTCAATCGATAATTCCAAACTTGTCACTTAAGTTAATGAGTGCTATTCTACACAGAGGAGGCACCCCATAAGCTTAATTACTTGAGTCAATGAGGCCTATAACTAAACTTTTAATCAATTAATTTATTTTCTTTATTCATGTCACCTCTAACTATATTGATTTTTCAAGAAATTCTCAAAGGATAAGTATCAACTACTTATTTACTAAATATTATAGGACTCTAAAAACATTCAAAGAAAAAAGCATACATCAAAGTAAGTTTAAAAGAAAATCCATGAATAATTCTTAACAAGTGATATTATTTTAATTTTAAGTCTTAAAATCCAAAGTTAAATAATAGTTAATTCTTATATTGTAGGTATTGCTTTACAAGTTGTTTTGAGGCTTAAAGGGATTTCTTAAATGATCCGCTTGTTCCCATTGATCTTGTGCCCTAAATCCCTCTACACTTACATCTCTTGAATTATGTTGGGGATTTATAGAGTCTACATCCAATTTTCTACTAATTGCATCATCTTTATTGGCTAAAATTATCACAACATCCAATTTATAGATACCTTCGACCCTGTTTTTCACCTTAGCACCTTTCCATTAGGAACTATTCATTACCATGTCCTCAATCAAAGATTGGACTTCTTTGGGTGTTTTATTGTTTAATGTTCTTCCAATAGTGGCATCTATCATTTGCTTAGTTGACAAATTGAGAGCATTGCAAAATGTTTGGATTTGCATCTAAAGAGGGAGGTCGTAATGTGGGCATCACTTTAATAACTCCTTGTAGCTTTCCTAAATATTATATAAGATCTTAACCTACAATTGAGCATATGACGATGTATCTTTTCAAAGCTTAGCTGTTTTAGTAGGAGAGAAGTATTTTCCCAAGAATTTTTAAGCCATTGCATCCTATGCAGTGATGGATCCCCTGGGAAGGAAATTTAACCATTACTTCACTTTACTTCTTAATAAGAAAGGAAAGAGTTGCAACTTAATTACATCATCAGAAGCCCCATTAATCCAGAAATTGGTTATGTAAGCAATGGGATCCTCATCCTATAGGCCATCAAATTGCTCAAATTGTTACATCATTTGTATGACATGTGGTGGAATTTAAAAATTATTGGCAGCAACAAGTGGCCTAATGATATTAGAGTTGGCTCTAACTAAAGAAGGTTTTGAGTAATTGGACATAGTTCGTTATTGGTTCTAGTTTTCGTCACCCATAATTTCCAAATCATTCTATTCCTCTTTTGCCTTAATTTTTAAGGAGAACCTTGATTTATTTCCTCAACTGTTTGCCAAATTGTTTTTCTTAAATGCTTAGCTGTCTTTTCAACCTCTAAGTCAAATATTAGCGCATCCAATGGAGTACTTTAAATCCTACATTGTAGAAGAAAATGAAAAACAAGAAACTTAAAAAAAAAAGGATAAATTAATAAAGTGCTCAATATTTTTAATATCGCAATCCTTGGTAATAATGTCAAAAACTTGATGTAAAATAAGTATGCCTATCAAAATTGTAATGTAGTAAATTGAATATAGATGTCGTCTCATAGATGTCGAGTCTAATTTTTTGAATTTTCCATTCCTAATCCGATCTAAACTAGACCCTATGCTTATCTAATATAGATCCTTGACTTGAGTTAGGAACTTCGTTTAATTTTGGAGTCGCCACCCAACTGTTGTTGGGAAAGATTGAATTAAGACTAAAGGAGCGGATTAGTCTTAATTTGGACCACTAGTCGTCATGATTTCCTCTTCTCGTTTTTGTGAAAAGAGGAAAAGGAAAAACCAGAGTTTCTAAGTTCGAAGGCTAACCTATTAAAACTTTATGGTTACTACCTAATCTCCTAAAATTATCTCCATTTTGAAATGTCTTTTATTTTGTTTCTGTTGTCTTTTATTATGTTTTTGAGTGAGTTATTCCAGAAAAATGATTTTTTATTCATTTTATGGTTGTCCCAAATGGGTGCCTACGTACCTACTATTCAGGATCAAACAAGCCGTAGTTCGCTTCTCCTGAAAATCTTAAGTGTGTTTGTGAATTTTAATTTTGAAATCTCTTTTGATTTATGTTTCCATCATTTTTGGGATTTTTCTAAAAAATCTAAGCCTAAGCTTAATTTGATTTTTGAAAATAATTTTAAGGGAAAACATCAATTTTGGATTTATTTGAGAAAATGATTTTTCTAAGTGATAAAACTCATTTTTGTCTATTTATTTATGCTATTATAATTTTTTATTGATTTTTTTATGAATTTTTATGAATTTTTATAATTTTTATAATAATATTTTTTTATAATCTTTATGAGTTTTCATGATTTTTATAATTTTTTATAATTTTTATTATTTTTTCATAAATTTTTATGAATTTTTGTTTTATTAAAAATTTCCCTCCTAGATTTTTATCTATCCTATTTTAAAATCTAAAGTCTTATTATTATTTTTTCTAATATTTTTATTATTTTCTACATTTTTATTATTTATTACTTTGATTATATTTTTGTTTTTTTTTATATTATTAAATCCTAAAAAAAATCTAATTTCTAACATTTTTCTATTTATTGAAATATAAATAACATATAAGTAAATAAATAACAAAATTAATAAATCAATTCAGAGTAAAAATAAAAATAAATCAAAAAATTCAAAAAATCCGACTTACCTGGATCCGGGTCAGTGCGCGGGTCGAGTCGGTTGGGTCGAACACGGTGACGGGGAGTGCTCGTTGACGGCGTTCCGACTGCCTTCTTCAGCGGTTAAGGTGTCGAATCCTAGGTTATCAAGGGCGAGGAATCCAATGGTGGCGGTGATTTGCTCCAGAAACTCCTTCTGGTGGTTGCTCAGCTCTTGATCGGCGGTTGCGGCTTCGAACAACTCCGGTGGTCTTCGATTCTCTCTTTTCTCTCACTTTCTCTCGCTTTTGATATGTGATTTGGCTTCCTCACTTCCTCATCTATTTATAGGCTTTCGAAATCGAGGCAAATCGGATTTGCGGTTAAATGAACCAACTCCGATTCGTGTAAATCCTTTGATTTGTTGAGATTTGATTCCAATTGGATGATGTTTATCTCAATTCTGTTGAAGATCTGTTGGATTTGTGCAAAAAATCGAATCGAAACGGCCGAAATTCGAATTTTTCTCCTTGTCGGCGACCTCGGATTGAGGTTGAAGATGATTGCGCACCCGACGTGTGCGTTCACTCCAGCCAATCAGATGCTGTCACGTGTCTCAGGTAAATGAAAAATTTGCAAAACGCGGAATCTGCTCCCCCCGCGTTTCGAACCCCTGACCTTGCACCTGCACGCACCCGCCTGACCATGGCTCGAACCAGCTGAGCTAGCCCATTTTCCTGATTTTGTTTATTTCGCAAATTGCATATATGCAATGCGATTTTTTTTTATTTTTTTGTATTTTTTGAAATTTCAAAAATTTGTAAAAATTATTTATTCCTTATTATTGCCATTTCTGAAATTATTTTTCAAAATTGATGTGTTTTCCTATTTATTTTTATTTTTTTGAATATTTTTATTATTTTTGCTAAATTAGAGAAAAATTGGAAAAAAATTGGAAATTGATTATTATTGATTCTTAGGGCAAAAATGGGGTGTTTACAATAGAGATTGCGAATATTAATACTAACCTACACCCTATTATTTAATTGATAAATTGTAAAGATTGATTAATCTAAAACCTACAACTAAATGTTATCTACTAAGCTAAAGACTCAATTGAAAACAAGAAGAGTAAAAACGAATTGCAATTAAATTCAAGATGGCAAGATAAGTATCTAGACTTTACTTCCCTTAGGATTTATTATGTGACATTAATAGAAATGATTCAAATTCATCTTCAAATTCATTGATTGGGAGGATTCCTATATTAGATCAATAACCTTTTCAAGTTCATCAATCCTAATATAAAAAATATCCATTTGAATGTCTTCATAATAGTATATTATCAAGATCACATTAAGAACAATGAATTCTCTAAAACAATTAAATTAAACTCAAAAGAATCATGTAACTTATCTCTAAGATTACATAAATTCCTTTTAATCATGTTAGATTCAATTACACATTAGATTTCTTAATCATAGCACATAATATCAACTAATTATACCAATAGCCTAGAAATATCAATCTAAACAAAATTAAGAACACATGTTTAAATTAAGAAATTGAAAACTTTATTGAAATAGTAATAAAACCAATAACATAATATCCCTAAGATCCACAAGTTTAGATATTAAGAAGTTTAAACTCTAATCGTGTTGAAAACAAAACTCCTTAATAATGTAAAATCATACATCATTAAAGAATTAAAAAGAAAACCCTAATTCTTAAAGTAAAAGAATGTACTCTTCTTCGTCTCTAAAAGAAACCTAAAGCCTATGAAAATTGTATTATAAAGTTATGAAGTTGGATCGCTTTTTTCCTTTATATGACAAGCATATAAAACCCTATTTTATGTACCAAAACATTGTCTAATATGGTTGTGCTTTGGGTCATGTCGAAATTATCAAACAAAACCTAGAAACTTGAATCTACAATTGACACAGTCTAGACACAATTATGTCTAGCAAGTCGTGTCTAAGTCATGTTTGAAAAATAATTCTTGCTGAGAGATACACAATCATTAGACATAGTCGTGTTTCTTAGACTTCAATTTCAACATGGTTTTGATATGGTCATGCCTACTACTTATGTTGGTCTTAAAAAATTCATAACTTCTTCAATTTAGCTCAAAATTGAGTAAAATTTGATTCCATTTCTTCCTTTTCAATTCAATGATTCATCAAAGCCCTAAAATCAAAATATTATTCAATTAAAAATCAAATTTTTCAAAAACACACCAAAATTAAGGGAAAATACTTTAAATCTCACTTATTATACATATTTGATTAAATACCTATCAACTACCATTGCCTGGATCCCATACATCGCATTCACATTGGTTGTTGTATTGTCTTCCTTGAACTTTTCTTCCCTTCACTTTAGCTCTTTCAGCATTGGTCATTTACACTTCACATCCTTACAACCTATCACCTTTTCATCTTCCTCAACCTTAATCTAACTGACCACAATAAACATCACCTCCTCCACTAGTCTAAATCCCAACATGTAATATCATAAGCCCTAAAGTAGGTATTTTTCTAACCCAAATGGATATTCATACTCCAAAATCAAGCTAAAAATTTTGAACCATGTCATTACACTTTCATTATATGAGATCTCACTTGAGCCACTATGAAGCAAGAATTTTCTCCCTTCAATGTCATATCATAATCCCTAAAGCAAGTATTTTCCTAACCCAAATGGCAATTCATACTCCAAAATCAAGATAAACATTTTGAGCCATGTCATTACACTATCACTCTATGAGATCTCACTTAAGCCACTATGAAGGAAGAATTTTCTCCCTTTGAAAAATTAAAACTTAAGTCCTTGTACAAACTAAAATGTGATGTGCAAAATTTGCAATTATTGAATCCAATACAACTTATTATGTAGCATTGATCAATATAAAGCTTGTCCTATTACATAGGACAAGCTTAAGTCTTGTTGTCATCCTATTACCATCTACTTTGTTTTATCTCATGCAGTCTCTCTTACATGGACCATTGGCCAACAATGTAAAAAATGCTTCTTCTTCTTCTTCTTCTTTTTCTTCTTCTTCTTCTTTTTTATTATGGTTACCTCACTATTCATGAAAAAAAATGCTTAATATCGTATACGTAAGCATCCTTATTGCTATTTCTACAAACTTCAAAAATGTCATTCGAGCCTTAGGCAAGTCCCAAGTGTTTAGTCTCAAAAATTGAATAGTGTTTTATTTCACTTTGTTTTCATTTAAAGTAAAGCTAATATGGCCATTTTTATTTGCCCTAGAAAGTTTGATACTGTTGTTCTTTTCATCTATATTGATAATATACTTTTCATTGGTAATAACCTTAACATATTCTCTCACTTCCTTTAATTCTTTGATAATTACTTAATCTTCATTGCATGTATGTGCTCAATTCTATGCATAATTTCTCACTTCCTTTAATTTTTTTATAGTTGCTTAATCACCTAAATGGTTAAAATTAATGCAATCCCTCTTTATTTTCTTTATTCTTTCCCATCTTCCTTTCTAACTTTAAATTTTCTATTCTTTTGTCCTTTTTTTTTTTCCATTTGCCGAGTAGCAAGATTATAGAAATTGAAATAATTAAGGTTGAAAAATACTTTTTTTTTTTATTTCATATATTTTGTTATAAATTTTGTATACTAAGAATTTATAATTTACCTATGGATTACTTTTTAAATATCACATAAACTTGAAATTTATAAAAAAAATAAAATAAAATTTACAAGTTTTATATGATGACTTATATCCATAGGTTTTAGAAGGTACATGGTGATTTTAAGGTGTTACATAATAGATTTTAATTTCAAGAGTTAAAATCTATATCTTATAAAATAAATTATGGGTAAAGTTTTATATCTTGCTTACTTTGTATCTACTCAACTTTATTGGGAACATTTTGAGTCTTTAGAGATGCTTGTTGTGGTTTTATGTTTTTTTTTTTTTTTTTTTGGTTTTTGATAAAAGGTTTGTTTCGTTGAAAACACATGTAATAGTACAAAACACGTTATGCAATTCCAAAGGATGGATTGATAACTTTATTAGACCATCAATAACCTCCTAAAGGAGGTCCTCAAGGGATGAATTGGGGTTCTTAGTTGAGAAACAATCCTCTTCCAAGAGTTAATTCTTCTTCTTCTGATTAAAGAACGAAGCAACTACACTGCTTTTCAACCATTAATGAGCGCAATTTTTTTCCTAACAAATTCTCTAAAGATCTCCTCGGTACTTAATAGGGGAAATTCCTTAAGCTGCTTATATTATATCACGCTAAGAAACTCATTAAGCTCTTTAAGGATAAAAATTGTCTTAGATTATATGTATTTTAAGAATTGAAATCCCAACAACAAGGTAAGAAAATATATAAGATTTAATGGATTTGAAAGAGTGAAATAAGATGTATATACTTTAGGTTTTGGATTTCTAACGATTATGTACAAAAAGGTTCCAGATTTAATGGATTTTTTTTTAAAAAAAAATCTTATGGAATGAGCTTCCCAATTTATTTTGATTATTAAGAAGTGAAACCCAATTCATATTTAATTGGAATTCCATTCCTAGTAAACTGAAAAGTGTGAAAGTAACTCTTCCATGATTAATAATTGCGCAGTGTCCCTACAATGACATGATATGTACCGTTTCTAGGAGAAATTCTTGGACTCAGCGGGCTGAAATCTTCTAGCGTTATAAATTGGAATGGAATTGGATTTATTTCCAAGGAGTTTCATTGCTAGGCCTAGAATTAGAGCAAAATTTCCCCTAAATTGAATAAGCAAGATGGGATGTATACTAAGATAAGGAAAAAATCCTAGCCCCAAAAATTTGAAGTTGTTGGTCAAATGTCAAATGTATTTTTGATATCTTCATTCTTGTTTCCCTTTTTTTTTTATCTTTTTCTTTTCTTATTTCTTTTTAGGTAGCAAAAGTTGGCTTTGCATTCGGACAATCATTTGTATAGTCCAATGTGACCACTCTGAGGTTTCATTACACATTTTATTTCCTTTCATAGGCAAACAATCAATGTGCTAATGATTAATTCTGTGTGTGAACAAAGTAAGCCGATTCCATTACCCCTTCAATGCTCTAATAAACAGTAAATTGAAGAAATCAAGACCTATACCTACTTTTGATATTTTTATAATTTTATATATAAAGTTTAAAGTTATTATAATATTATATTTAATCAAATTTTTTCTCATCAGATCTATTACTGCGTTTTTTGTAACATTATTTAAAACATGATATATGTAAAAGTTTAACAAGTCCTATCAAGTATAACATCTAGCAATTTTAAAACTTTAAGTTTTAGAAAAAATTGATAATTAATAACTTCAAACTTTGAAATGTCAAATTGAAAATACAAAATTAGTGATTTTAACATAAGCCTCCCTATGATTTATACAATCACCACTCTTCTAATAAGATAAGTTGATGTCATTTGGCCTAGTCTCTATAACACTCACTATAGGTTATGTGATTTATCTTGGTTGCAATCCCATCTCTTAACACTTCAAGAAATAGTCTATTATCTCCTCCAATTCTACTAAAGAAAAATAGGTGATTCTTACTTGTGTAGTTGCTATATCCACTTGAATTTGTTAGCTCCTTAGGGGCTTTAATATCAACCTCTAGTGTGTTGTCATTCTTATGTTGTAATAGTTTAAGTCTTACCTATCTCTTTACCAATCGTTTTCAACATGATAGTACCAAACATGTGGAGATTATTACTTTATGCATGAAAAGATAGCCAATAGTGAGTTTTTCTATTCAATATGTTCTCATTCACCGGTAGCAAACAAAAACACTTACCAAGAACTTTTCCATTGATTACTTTATTGACCAATGCTCTAGTCTAATATTGATCTTCATGTCATGATCAAGAAACTTGAGCCGACACCAATATATTAGTTGAATGGTTTGCTTTAGATTTGGCATTCTCCTTTATTTTCAAATTTTGAGTTACTATTTACTGCTATTAGATTGCTTTGCTTGAGAAGAGAATGGCACAAACCAAGTGAAAGGGAGAAATAGGTTTTGAGCTTCAATGAAACTTAAGGATCAAGACAAACAACAATAAGAAAATGATTAGTAATTAATGATAATCCATATATTTGGGGTAGATGAGAATGATTAGCCTTATAATTTTAGAATTAAGATTAGATCGTGGAGGGTCTTTAGATGCAATGTTCTCAAGTAGGTGTTGCACATTGTATCAACTTTGAAAAGTTATAGCATTTGAATTTAAATGAATTTCACCAAGAATATATGTTTTTAAATATTATTATTATGTGATTTATATGATAGCAGAACAATATTCTAACGAAATGGTCAAATGATTGATTAAAAATTGAGAAGAAAATTAGTCATTTGTATTTCCATGAAACTCAGCAAAAAATTTCTCAATGTCTTGTTTTTTCTTTTAAGTAATTTTTTTTTTTATTGTTAGAATTTGTAATTTCTTACTAAGATCATTTTAGGTTGTTTCTTATTTTGTCATTGGTTATGATTCTCAATATTTATTAAAATATTTTGACGATATCTTTTACTTCCTTGACTAGATCTACCTTTTAATTATTAGTAGTAATTGGTTATAAATAGGTCTTTCTATTATTATATTTTAAGATATTGAGCATTCAATAAATGAACTATCAAAATTTATCAATCAATCTCTTATTGCTCGCTAGGCTAGAACTTTTTGAGTCCTTAGTAAGGCTTGTTTTGTTTTGTTTTTTTAATTTTAATTAATTATTTTTTTTTATAAATGGCTTGTTTTTTTGAAAACACAATATATAGTAGTATAAAGCACATCATGTAATAGCAAGAGATGAATCAATAATCTAATTCGACCATCAATAAACCATTGTGTGGATAAAGTTGACAAAAAAAAATTTCTTTGACAAAAAATGTTATACAATTAAAAAAGGAAACTACGGTGTTGATTTTAAACCATTGATGAGCACAAATTTTTTTTCTTAAGAAATTCCCTCAACAATTGTATGGATAAAGTTGCTACATACTTAATAGAGGAGGTTCCTTAAGGTGTTTATATGTCACCTTAAGAAACTCATTAAGTTTTTTAAGGATAAAGATTATCTTAGAATATATTTATTTTAATAATTCAAATTCTAATAATAAGGTAAAATTTATATATAGGATTGAATAGATTTGAAAGAGTACAATGAGACTTTAGGTTTCGAAATTCTAGTGATAATGTAAGAGAATGTATAAGATTTAATGAATTCAAAAGAAAAGATTTTTATGGAGTCAAATTCTCAATTTATTGCCAATGGTTGTTGGCTTGGTTAGTAGGGGTGGGTCTTGGTCTATCAGAAGAGTAAGGTTTGATTCCCGTTGCCAACGTAGGTCGCCATATTTCACCTTGAAAAGATAGCGTGTCAAAGCTAAGTACTATAAAAATAGAGGATGGTGCTCCATGTCCTATGAGGGTGACAAGAACTGAAACCATCCAAAATTTTTTATTGGAAAAAAAATTCTCAATTTATTTTTTATTATTAAAAAGTGAAACCAGATTCATATTAAATTAAAATTCTAATCATAGTAAACCAAAGAAGCTTAAAGTCATTTTCTCATTATAAATGATTGTGCACTGTGGCTACAACAACATGATACATACAATTTCTAGGAGAGAGATTCTAGGGCTTAGCTGGTGGTTACATTCTATAGTCTCTGCCTTTCTTCTCTTTGACAACCTATGATCTAATTGCATCTTGGCTTTGAAGCTCCGAAATCTTTAGGCGTAATTTCCTTTAAATTGAATAAACATGATAGGATGTATACTAAGACAAATGGTAAAAATCTTAAACCCTTAAAATTTAAAGTTGTTCAAATGTCAAATGTGTTTTTGATATCCTCATTATTGGTTTCTTTCTTTCTTTTTATTTCTTTTATTTCTTTATTTTTATTTTTATTTTTATTTTTTAGGTAGCCAAAGTTGGCTTTGCATATGGGCATAGTCCTTTGGGTAGTACAATGTGACCACTCTAGGTTTCATTATACATTTTAATTCCTTTCATATTCAAACAATATACGTACCAAGATTAACTTTGTGTGTGAACAAAGTAAGCTGATTCCATTACCCCTTTAGTGCTCCAACGATAAATTGAAGGAATCAAGACAACTATGCCTACTTTTTGCTGTTTTTATAATTTCATATATAAAGTTTAAAGTTATTATAATATTATATTTAATTGAATTTTTACTCATTAAATTTATGATAGAAAAATTACAACCAAGGTGATCAATTGTGAATTAAGTTCAAATAAAAGATTGAACTTTTAAGTTATTAAAATAAATAATTAATATTACATTAAATAGTTTAAATAACAAATCTTATTATAGTATTAGATAATAGCGGATTCTCTATTTGAACCATTTATCATATTTATGGAAAGTTAATGGATCTTCTATATAAATTACTTAATATAACATTAATTTTTTATTTTAATCAATTAAAAGTTTCATCATTTATTTTAATCACTTAATATAGCATTAACCTCTATTTTAACTACTCGAAAATTCGATCATTTATGTAAATTTGACCTCAAATGTTAATCCCTTCACTTATAATTTTCTCAATTTATTACTGCATCATCATCATTTATGCTTGTATCATTTTACCAATGGGTATCTTTTGTAACATTGTTTTAAATATGATAAATGTAATAAATCTTATAAGTAAAAATCCTACCAAATATGACATCTAACAATTTTGAAACTTTAGCTTTTAAAAAATAACAAATAAAATTTAATAATTAATAGGAAATGGATAATTTCGATTTTTTTTTTCTTTCCATTTCCCCTATTGCGTTTTCATTCTTTTGTTGTAACAGTTTCAATTCTACCAACCAAACATGTGGACATAGATTATTACTTTATGCATGAAAAGATAGCAAATAGTGAGTTTTTCTGTTCAATATGTTCCCATTTACCAATGGCAAACAAAGACACTTACCAAGAACCTATCCATTGCTGACCTTGTTGACCAATGCTCTAATCTAATATTAATCTTGGGCTCTGCTGGGGATCACATTCTACAATCTACATCTTTCTTCTCTTCAACATGCTATGATCTAACTGCATCTTGGCTTTGAAGCTCTGAAATCTTTAGGGATCATTCATTGGAATTGTCGAGTTTCCAAGGAATTTCATTGCCAGGCCTAGACTTAAAGTATAATTTCTTTTAAATTGAATAAGTAAGATGAAATGTATAATAACATAAGGTTAGATGGGGTACGATAAAAATCTTTCCTTAGCTCCTAAAAATTTAAATTTGTTCGTCAAATGTCAAATGTATTTTTGATATTTCATTCTTGATGTTTCTTTTCTTTCTTTTTTTCCTTTTTTTCTTCTTCTTCTTCTTATTATTATTTTTTAGGTAGCAAAAGTTGGCTTCACATGTGGGCATAGTCGTTTGGGTAGTACAAGGTGACCACTTTGAGGTTTCATTACACATTTAATTTCTTTCATACGCAAAAAATTCCATGTACTAATGATTAATTTTGTGTGTGAACAAAGTAAGCCAACTCCATTACCCTTCAATGCATTACAAAACAATAAATTGAAGGAATCAAAGACAACTATACCTACTTTTTGCTATTTTTATAATTTTATATAAAGTTTAAGGTTATCCTAATATTATATTTAATTAATTTTTTACTCATCAAATTTATTAGTACACCTCTTATCATTTATATTTGTATCGTTTGACCGGTGAGCGTCTTTTGTAATATTACTTTAAATCTATTATATGTAATAAATTTAATAAGTGTTGCATATTAGAAGGAAATAAAAAATGTATCAAAAACTTATTTAAAAAATGAGTAATTATTCTTTAGTTAGTTAGTTAGAAGGATTTAGAATAAAATTAGAAAGTATAAATAAGAGTTTTATTATATATATTTAGCATCCAATTTCATAATAAAAAAACAATACTTTTTTTTTTAAGAAACCTTCTCATCTCAAATGGAAGAAAATATTAATAGGAGAATATCATTACAGTATCGATAACAACCAATCGCAACAATAAAAGTCCCACTAAATATAACATCTAGTAACTTTGGAACTTTAGGTATTAAAAATCGACAAATAAAATTTAACAAATAGTAAGAAATGGATTCACTGAATTTTTTTTCTCTCAAATTCTTTTAATTTAAAAATCAATAATTAAGATTATTTAAATATTTAAAATAACCTATAATACCATCATAAACTTAACTTAACATCTTTAAAAAAAGAAATCGAAAGATAGTAAATCGTGAGGATCCAGATCATCGTATGGAACTTTGAAATGTCAAATGAAAAAAATTCAAAATCGAAAGTTGAAACAGTCATTTTAGCATGATTCCTTGAAAAAACTGCAAACGAGCAGAGCAGCGTCAAAAGATCAATAATATCTACTTAACGGAGAAGAAAAAAAAAAGTCGTGTTCTTGAGATGGCGAAGTCGGTGTTGCCGCTTGCCGGCTGACCTACAGTGTTACCCTCCAAAGATGGCGATGTCGACCGTCGTCTAATTATTCCCACTTTTGACTCACTAACTAAAAGATCTCTGCAGACAAAACCTTTTTGTTTTTATTTTTATTTTTCGAGGGGCCATTTGCTGGAATATTCAAAAACAAGTTGCAATGCGACTTGAATTTTTTTGGCGAATAACTTCACTAATGTTGACATAGTATGTTTTATTTGCTCTCTATTCATTGGACTGGGGTCGCACGTGCCAATTCCAAATTTAATTTTTTATCGTCAACTAGTTAGCTAACCGTCCCTTCTTATGTGTCCACGGCGGATTTAGGTCCTCCTTTCATTACGAAACTAGGCTTTTTCAAGTTTAGGGATACATAAGTTAGGCTTCTGTCATTGTTTTTCGACATTGAAAGGAAAATAGCCAAAGCCATACTTCTGCAGTTTCATCCAATTATGAGACTACCCCACTCAATCGAAGACAAAGAAATCGAATTTGAAGATTGATATTTCTACCATTTAATTACATCTTCTGAAATTGGGCAAACGGGATAATGATTTTTCAAATATGAAATATTAGTCAATCGTGAGAAATGTGCTTTAGTAACAAATCTTTGATTATTGTAATTATGTAGTAACCCATCAAATACGCAATTATGCTCTTCCTGTTTCAACTTATTAAATGAGTGGACACTTCCCACATCTCGAGGGTAGTACTTTGTTTGGTTTCGTCTCATAACTTTACTATGATGATGGAAAAATAAATAAATAAATGCATGAATAATACGCCAGTTATATACAATTTAAAATTAAAACTGGAAAAATTTCCACTAATTTTCTTAAATTTCTACTTTTATTTTAAATTGCCAAATATAAAATTTCTACTCTTTTCCTGCCCTTTCCTCCCGATTGTACCCAGCCAAACAGAGAGTAGACAAAACCCAGCTGGTTAAAATTTAAATTACCGATCTCAATAGTTTAATTATATCTTTCAAAACAAGGAGGATAAAGCATACGCTATCGTTCCTTTGAGATGCATGATCTCTTTTGTCACTTCTTTATTGGGGAGGTGCCGACCTAAATGGGAATGTTTGACACGCAGAGGTTTCACACTTCTTTCATAGAATACGACGAAACGGTTCTTGCATCTTAGTTCGTTCGTATAAATAGGAGAATTTGAGGTTTGGAATTAAAAGTTCAAGAGCTTGTAGCAAGTCACTTAAAAGCTAACTTATTTTGGTGATATTCCATTTATGTGTATTATAAAGGTGGCGAGTCCTCGAGATAAATCGAATGTTTGGGATGTGACCGATTACCATTACCGTCCCCATCGCCATCACCACCACGATGTGAACTATTTCAATGGATTGGATAGAGAGGAAGCTGACTCGTTGGCCATCGTCTCGGCTCTGACACGAGTGGTGGCTGGAGATGTTCCAACACCAACACCACCACCCGACACCGTGGCCAGCCAATATGTGTTTAACGATTCCGCTCCTGCGGCTTATTCTAGGGAAGGTGGCCATGGCTCCTACGAGGATGCATATAATACTTTCAACGCACCCAGTGAAATCCCACATGGAGGAACTTCATCTGGTGCGACAGGTAAAACCATACCAATATAACAGTACTACCACATAATGGGAATATTTTTATTAAGTGCATCCAGTGGTTCCGTAAAATAGTAAATAATTTTTTTTTTTTTACTTTTTTATAGTTTTATTAGTCCGTATAAAATATGTAATCTATAATAAAAATATTAAGAGTTCTTTCTTTAAATTCTTAATAAGTATCCTAAAATATTCATTAACGTAATTTTATATAATAAAATTTATCATTTCTTATTTAACAAGATGTGTTTCTTCAAAGTCGTCCCTAATCTGCGGCATTTGCGTCAGTTTTCTTGTCAAATAGACTTATAGTAATGATTTCCTTAATTTAAAGTCTTCACCGATATCTTTTATGCACTAGATGCCTACAAATCTAAATCAAATTAAATCGAAAAGCTTTCTCTTTCACTTGACTTTTTAAATTAGAAATTATGTGAACTCTCAATGATTACATTGACAATGATGCCATCGTTAATCCTTTAAACCAATACCAGCGCTGATTAGTTTCTGTATGTTGACAATTTCATAAATTTCAGTTATGGATGATCACTCCAGAGCAACAAAAGAAGAAGGAGTCAGTTTCAATCCAACATATGAGTATGTCAATGAGACGCAAGAGAACAAGGAAGAGACAAGGAGGAAGTACAGAGGAGTCAGACAAAGACCATGGGGCAAATGGGCTGCTGAGATAAGAGATCCCGTCAAGGCCGCAAGGGTTTGGTTGGGCACATTTGACACAGCTGAAGCAGCAGCCAGAGCCTATGATGAAGCTGCTCTCAAGTTCAGAGGCAACAAGGCCAAGCTCAACTTCCCTGAAAATGTTAGACTCCGCCCCTCATCTGCCAATCCATCGCCAACCCGGCTCGCCTTTTCGGATCATCCTAATACCCTTTTGTCCACTCCCACTGATGCAGGGCAGAGTGTTTCACATATGCAGAGTCCTGATGCATCTTATCCTATGGTTTCCTATCAAGGACAGTCCATGAGCTTGTATGATCAAATGGTTTCAACACCATCCTTTTCGTTTTCTCCTTCATTTGTCCCTTCTACACCGTCTTCATCTTCTTATTCCTCTTTGTATCCACATCCAGCTTCATCATATTTCATGGATCAGCCGCAAACGAACAGTGGTCAGAGTGGTGGCGCGGATTTTTTCATGCCACCATGGACTGATTCAAGCCACTATAGTTCCCCTTCTAGTTAATTTACTATCATTCTTCCGATTTTAGTTTTTCTTCTTTCTCAACTCCATTGATAAGGATTTCCACGAGTAGCACATATTCATGATCATGCCAACGATTGAAGATACGGAAGCCCTTGTTCAGAAATGTGTGTTTGTTTGCGAATTTTATTACGAAAGTTTGGTAGATAAGCATATTGACAAGCTCTAAGCTTGAGAATGTACCATTGTAGCTGATTGTGTATGGGTGACTTGGCGATTGTATTTAATGCAAATGGTAAACTTAATTAAAGCATGATTATTTTTCAATCAATTAGTTATTAAACAAAACGCAGCAAATAATCGTAATTTTTTTTAATGGCTCAACTGGTATAGAAGGATAAATTGGATTAATTAGAAAGCAATTACTACAAGTAAAGAATTGAAAGATTAGCAAAGGCACTTGTAGTCTAGTATGAACACTGATCTCGGTATTAAATAGATTAGGTTTGAATATCTTTCTTTTATTGTAATCACTGAAAAAAATAATAATAAGATTAACAAAATTATATATCTGTTGAGCCATAATAGAGTCTTTCATGTAAAATGAAATGGGGGAGTTAAGGCATAGCAATATTTTGGGCTAATTATAAAAGGCACAGTATGGAAGGAAAATGAGGGATAGACAATTTTGTGGCCTTTACTGATTCATCTCAGCTTTGAAAAGATAATGTAACAAGTCAAGAGTGGATAATGTAATTACTAATTTCTGCTGTAATAGTTGGATGAGGGAAAAAGAAAAAAGAAATAATAAGTTCCAAGGAAAAGTTGGAAAGTTTTAATGGTGATACGAGCGTGGAAAGATGAATCAACCTAGAACAAAAAGAAGGATTGGTTTTGAAATCCCTAACGTTATCTTGAAGGATGTCGCAGCATGCTGCCTTGTCTTGAAAGTAAGGACAATCCTTTCCGTGGCATGACTGCATTAGGAGAAAGTTTCTATAGAAGATATTTATGTAGACTAGGACAAACCTATTTGATCCTCGCAATAAAATAAAAAAGTGAGAGCGGATTTGGGTAGCTCATAGTAGTCATGAAATAAAGTTATTTATTTGGAGAACCTACAGAAATGGATTATTCAAACCTGTAAATTTGAGAATAGAAAATATATATATATAATTTTAGACTATCTAGGATGCCTATACCTTTACATATAATTTTTGGTTATCAAGGATACCTATATCTTGAGGATCATATTGAACATGCTCTAAGAAAATGCTCTCAAATAAGAATAGTATCTCCAAAGCTTTAAATACAGGATCACGATATCATCCCAAATCACGCTAGTCTGTTCAACTCAATTAAATTCAAGTACTGCACCAAGGAGTCTGACTATCTCAAGTAGGACCATCTTGGGGAGTTCTCAAGGAGAGACAAGGCTACTGAATACCCACACTTGGCTGAAGCTCAAGGCTTTGAAAGACTAGGCACGAAGGTGTTAAACGTGCCAGTGAGTTTGCTGCTGTCAAAAAAAGTGCAATAGCCATAGAGTCAATCCCTGGACCCAGTTGCCCCCTACCTCAGTCTCAAGATCATAAATAGTACCTCTTGCTTCATACCTTTTTTTTCTTTCACAATCTAGTCTATTTGGGTGGAGATGGCGGGAAAAATACATCATGGGTTTGACCCAAAATAACAAAAAATGATATTTTGGTAAAGGATTTATCGATTGCAATTACCATGATCAATTCTATTTTGATAAGCGCTTAAAAAAAAAAAAAAACCTTTAAGACGAAGTCAGGGAAGCCATTTCATTGATGGATCTGTGACCTCATGTCTTGTTTTTTATTATATTAATATGATATATCCCTTTTCACCCAAAAAAATGTAAGAAAAAAAAAAAGCCTTTCATTTAGAAATCTATCAATTTAAAGTGGACGAAAAATAGGCTAAAGGCCTCTTTTAAAGAATTATAGGTCAAAGTATTCATCTCACGCTCTATCGCCCTCTTCCATTGTTTATTAACTTCTTTATTAATTGTTTACTTTGTTCTTATAAATTATTACAAAACATAATTGTTATTACATATATCTATATAAAACAAATATATAGTACGTATTTATACTAAAATAATATAGAGAGGGAGAGTGGTTTTAATTTATTTTTAATATAAAAATAAACCAAAAAAAAAATGATTTAGCATTGCTAATAGCAAGAGTGAGTAGATAACCCTATTAGAACCTAAAATCTACTCTACACTTTACAATCAAGTAGGTTTTGAGTGGGTATTGAATATTATAAGGCAAGTTCCAATTTCAATTTTTTGAAACCTATTCCCATATGACAAAGTACAATATCTTCACATTTTTTTATGTACCCTAAAATTTATATTTTAATATATATATGGCATAGGTTATAAAGTACCTTGTGCCTATCATACAAAAATTTTAATTGCTAATATTGAACATACCAAAGATATAATCATTTTAACTCAATGAATAATTAAAATTACTTAAAGTTTGATTTTTATTTTATTATGTTTCTCATAAGATGTTCTTGTAAACATAAAATTACTATAATGGATTTGGAGCTCTTATTCATTTTAAAAAGTGGTCTTAAATCTATAGGTTGCAACTTTGTAATAGCATTTTATGATAAGTTGTGTGCCATTGCATTATCTAGTTTACAATATATGTCTTCATGAGAGATCTAATTGAAAAATAAGTTATCAAATTGTTGGAGATTATCAAATTAATGAATGTAATAGTTATAAATTTATAAAAAAATTTAATAAATTATTCGACAAAGTACCTTCAATTTTTATATTATAAACGTAAGAAGACAAGTCATAGGTTTCACATGGTATTTTATATACTATATAATTCTATAATATTTTTCCAATAGTTTTCTCTACTCTCTTCCTTCTCCTCTCACCACCTATGTTCATACTCTAAACACTTTATGATGCTTCTCCATTTTCTTTTCCTCCATGGAAGTTCCTTTATTTTCGTTATATGCAATTATATAAATAATAAAGATTGATAAAGGCAGATAAATAGAGGATTTGAGGAATTTTAGTTTGCACCTCAAATTTATGCTTGAAGATGTCAACCAAAAGAAGTTTATATATATATATATATATATATTGATAACTATTGCAAATGGCTGAACATTTTTTTTCTTTTTTTTTTTTAATGAATGATTTCAATTACTGTTTGAGTGAACAACATAACTCATTGTATGCAAGAAAAAAAAATGTCATGTTATATTTATAAATTAGGTAGAATATCGTACTTAGAAAGAAAAAAGAGTAAACCTATGAAAAAAGAAAAGAAAAGAGAACTATAATTTCTTTTATTATTATTATTTTGTGATGTTTATTTTTGGGAGTTAGTATTGACGTTTTACTCTTAATGATCGATTATTAAATATTATCCTCCATTGGATTTGATTTTTCCATTGTACGTGTTTCTCTTCAATCTAACTTGATTTTAGTATTGATTTGCACGTGATTCTTATATTTTATGATTTAGCATAATAATGTTCAAATTTCATCTTTTGGTCCATTCAACGTTAATTTTTATAGTTACATTTCGTCTTCTTTAATTTATCTCGATAAATATTTTATTATTTCATCGAAGCTTGGGTAGCAACAAAGAGTGACTTCGCACAATTCACGGGTGTACTAGTGAAAATGACGATTTTCACTTTAATATTACTTCACACGCACCATTAAACAAAAATAAAATAAAATAGAAAAGTGATAACCTATATATTTATACTTTAATTGTTGCGGTCAGTGTCTAATGGGCATTTGAAAAGTATATGGCGTGATCTTATCTCGTGATCTTTGAAGGACACTGGAAATTCGATATTTATACCTTGATTTCCAATGAAAACATTGTGGCATTATGGTTGTCGAGACATTAATGTATAACAATGGTTCTATTTAATAAAAGAAAACAACTACTAATCTTTGGACACATATATCAAGTAGGAATTTTGGTTAAATGTATTTCTCTCTCTTTAAAAGAATTAGTTGATAATAATAGGTAGGGTTGCAAGATCAAAAGCAATATATGTTATCTATATTATTGAAGTCACTATTATCAATTTGATGTCTTATATTTATATTTAAAATATAATAAACAGTCTTTTATTTATTTTGGAAATAAATTTGTTGAGTAGTCTATTTTGCGATTTTTTTAAAAATAGTATTATTTTTGTGCATTTTATCCTTCTGTTTTATTTTATTCATGCAATGCTTTGTGTGAAGGTCGATTCTTCTTTCCAGGATTTCAGATATTAGTTTTTTGTTGGCTGCTCTCTCTCTCTCTCATTTTTTTAATTAAAAAAAATGACAAAAAAAGAATATAGACTTCAATTACTTAAGAAATATTATAAACTCTTATTATTATTTTTTTTAATACACATTACAAATGACACAATTTCTAGGTTGTTTGTTTCTTCATATGTTTTCAAAAATTTAATACAAAATCTTATAGATAAAAAAACCAAAGCATATATCTCATTTGACCATGAATTTCTTATCTTTAAAAAGGATTTGAGAATTATTGAGGTTTATATGGATTCCCAGAGAAAAGCAATAATTTATGCATAAATGTCTGGCAGTAGCTGCTAATATGGCAATTGTTTTATTTCTTCATTTTATCTAACCAGTTAACATGACTTCATCTAAATCACCAAATTAACATTTGTCTATAATATTAAAATGGAAAGCTCCATTTTAGGTTAGCTATACCCACCTTCTTTAAATAAATTTAGGTTATATATATATATATATCTATACCTTTTTATTAAATTGATGTAAATAATATTTAAAGGACTTCTAGTAAAATTACTTAAAGTTTTAACAAGCTTTGTACTTTTCTTATCCTATGCCTGTAACTCAGAAAAATTGGACATGATAATACTAGGTGGAGAATTCACTGAGAATAGTAACCCAATTCTAATCTTATGGATTTTTTTATGTATAAATAAAATCATTGGATATATAGTAACAATACATTCTTTTGGCTTTTTTTTTTTTTTCTTATATCAAGTTTGATGAATAATTTAAATTTTAATGGCCCTTTATTTTTCATTCATATAAAAGGTCAGGTGAGTTATAGAGAAGGATTTCCAAAGTATTCAAATTCCTAGTGATCTACTCATGGCAAACCATTTATTTGTGAGTATTTTGGAGTTACTTGGGAAAATAACAAGAAGCATCATATAGAAAGAGAATAAAACAAGAGGGTGATTTGGTGTTATATTAATCTGCATGTAAGATAAATGGTTACATTTTTTTTTTCCTTTAAGAAAATGGATCTATTTTAAATAATAATCAATTTTTACATTGTCTTAGTTTTATTTTTACAGAACAAGAAATAAATATTTATCATTGTAGCCCATTGTCATATATTGTCGTGTATGTTTTTGCATTAATGCAAATTTTCTATTTGTGAACTTAAAAGGACAAATTTAACTTTATTATTATTTATTAATTTGAATAGACACGATAAAATCATTTGTTATATTGTGTTGAAATGAATTATATTTTGTTATTTTTGTATTAACTTGATTTTTTTTTTTTTTTGTAAAAAGCTTCTCTTTTCGTTTCCTTTCCATGTCACAAACATAGCATGTGATACAATTATATTATTTTACACCGGTGCATAGATATAATGTATTACCATAGCTGTACATTTTTTTTTTAATTATGTACTTTTAGGACCATTCATGAATTTTGGCCCTAAATCATTATGTATGTAATTTAATTCAATAGTTATTTTATGTTTTTAATTTTATTATACAATTGAATTTAATTTTTATATACCTATCGCCAGTGCATATTCGTTAATATTTTATTTAATTAGTTTAGTGATGATTTTTTAAAATTTAAATTCAATGTAGTGCTTTTGCCACTGCCAGTAATAAACACATTTGTCAAATTATCCATCTTCGACATTTCCCATGAAGAAAGGAGATGAAAAGGGTCGCTTTATTTTCTCCTCCTGAAGTTTATACTGGGCTTTTAACCTTGACGATTAACAGAACAGTACAAGAAAATCGAGCCTCTACTTCGCCACAGTGCTTGTTCAATATCAAACAGGTTTCGATCTTATAAGGTCTTGATTTCACTGAAAAAACTGCTGTCTTTGATTCCTTAGACATGTAATCACTTCGCATCCCTCATCATTTCCTTTTTCGTTTTCTTGTTTCCCCCTCCATCTTTTAGTGCCTTCAATCCGTACTTAACTATGAACAATCCTTCTTATTATTCGAAGTATAGAATATGAGTTAGCATAGAAGGAAGAAGCTGAGTGAATTTGTGTGAGGAGAGATGCTTATTTGATGAATCGGGTATGCATAAATTTCACTTCTTGCAGAAGTTACTGTAATGGAACTTCCTTTTTGTTTGATAAGCTGGCTTGATTGTGTTCAGTGTAAATGCTATTAGTGTTCTCCCTTTTCTTTATCGAGAATGATGTGACTAAACAGGAAATGAATGTATTAGTTGGTTATGCTTGTTAATGATAAAAGATGATTTGGTCTGTGGGGTAATTGCATTACGACCCCAAGAACTATGGAGCTTGCACCAAAAAAACGCCCCACCTCCCCTCTACTTCTTAGTGGATTTGTCTCTTGAAACTCGATGAATTGGTAGGTGCAAGGGTTTTAGGTTTGAGATTAAAACCTCAACACATTCTAATTCTTGGGAGATTCAGGAGGGAAATAAAATGTTTTTGGAGTGAAGCTGTAAATGAGTTGAGTCATGCAGTGTTAAGATGGGCTTAGTTGATCCATGATTAATATTTCATCTTTCGTTTCTTTTTTGTGTTTTTGGAGAAATATATCAATCAATTCTGATTATCTGAAGAAATATTATTGTTCTTACTAAACTAGTATTGATAATCAAGCTCAATTTGAATTTAACTAACATTTAAGCTTGCCTCCAGCTCTATCGTGCTCACCAGCTGGTCGAGCTGAATATTATAAAATTTGAGCTTCACTCAATAAATTACTTGAAGTAGATTGAGCTTGAAATCGACTTGATTGTTGTCGAATCAAACTTGATCAGCATGCGAGTAGGTTTGTCTCAATTCTAGTCCTATTTCAGAGTTTGGGTGTCTATACACATATGCCGAATCCATTTGGGGGTTAAAAGTGCAGCTTACTCTTGCTTTGTTTTTGGCTTTGAACTCTAATTTATCTTTTCCTTGGTGTACAGTTGTATTTATTGGATGATTAAATAGTAAGGTTGCTGTGAAGTTGGTTGATAGAGTTGAAGGAAAATTATCTTGAGGGAGCTTCAGGCGATATTCGGTTTCACACATGTCATGGATCATATCTTCCAGGTTTTCTATATCCCTTTATGGCATTGCTGGTGTTGCTGGGTTAGTTTGGGCTTTGAAAAGAGATGGGATACTTGATGGTTTAAGTAGATTCCCTTGGTTATCCAAGAGAACAAAAGGAGCAGAGGCTGAATACTCAGTTCCTGGCTTGGAAAATCTTGGCAATAACTGTTTTCTCAATGTAATCTTGCAGGTATCACCTCTTTTTAAGTCTAAAACTCATTTTATCTTAGACTCTTAATTTCTTTTGTTCTCATTTTGAGCTTCCATCTTGTATAATAGTCCTTTCTAGACATGTCATTGTGACTGTCATTTCCAACAATAGACTTCTAGACTACCTCCAAAGTAAGTGGAAGTTTTTGAGTTAAGTTTCGTGTACTTCTGTTTCGGTCTTTCTTTTATTTTTGGTTGTTCTTGTAATGCAATGGTGTAGCTCATGATTTCTCACTCTCTTGTGACTATTTCCTAAGGGATGCACATGAGCCATTGTAGTAGGGCAATAATGCATGTTGGTTTCTCTGTAAACATTCAAAACTCTATTTTACACTTCCTCCCCGAAATATTTGCAGGCTCTAGCTAGTTGTTCAAAGTTTCAACCTTTCCTTCGAAAGATCTTGGAGGAAAGTGAATTATTGTTCACTGAAGAAACACCTGAGATCTTGCCACTGACAGTAGCCGTGAACACTTTATTTGAAGGTATATAAAATAACTAGGAGAGATAAGGAATGTTTTATTTTTCTTTTGCTGATCTGCATGTGAATGTTGGGGTTGGCAATTTGGATAAGCCCATGGTACTTAAAGCAAAAAGTTGAAGATAGCATATGCATGCCCTTTCCACCGTTAACATCTACTGGATGCATCATCCATTAATTCAACGAGAATACTTCCTGATATTTATATTTATGTTTGGATGATTCTGCAGATCTATGTGCATTAGCTGAAGCAAAGGTAGTGCTAAGCCCAAGGAGAGTGATGGTGGAGCTGGCCAGATATATTCCTAACTTTAACCTGTCAAGCCAGCAGGTGCCAGCCATCACGTTCATGTAATTGTGTTCCGTAGTACTTCCTTTTTAAATGTATGTACTGAAATGCCAATGCAGGATGCAGCAGAAGCATTCCTCCATCTGCTATCCTCTTTAAGAGAAGAATTTGCAGAATCTTATGCTCCAGTTAAAAGTTCTGTAGCAGCTGTTTCTGCTTCTTTTGGCAGGATTGTTATTCCAAATAGAGGAGATGACACAACAGAAAAAGTGAGATGGCAGGAACACTTTCTTGGGCCTTTTGATGGGATAATTGCCAGCACTTTAACTTGTCAAAGTTGTTCATCTCAGGTTCATATGGTCTTCACCAAATCCTATACTTGTAATGCTGAGATGAATTTCTTTTAGTTCTTTCATCTGGATTATGATCTCTCTCCCCAGAGTTGGTTTGCATGATGAGAGTGTGATTGGTGGAAGATTTTTAGTAGACGCCTTGTGTATGTGTTAATATTGTTTGAAGATGTGATAATTGTAACTACTCAAAAAGATGTGACAACTGACGTATATTATGATACCAGCACTGTAGGCAACATTCCCTAAATATTTTTCGTGATCAAAGAATTATTCATTCTTGCTACTTCTGGAATGAAAAGTTATTAGTTACTCATATGTTCACATTAATGCTGCAGCAAGCTGGTATCATGATATGTTTATCTGAATGATGGCCTTGTTAATGCTCTTTATCTTTGATCAACAATGGAAAATGTTTGGGTCCAATCAACTTTTCTTGATGCATAGTGAGGCTAGGGGTGAGGGTGCTTTTCAAAATTCCATTACATCCATCAACATTTATAAAGGCAGTTTGGCCAAGTTGGGATTTTGTCGTTTGTGTTTTACTACTGTTCAAACTAATTTTCTTTCTTTATGTTGTATCTTTCTTTTTTCTTTTTTCCCCCATCGTGTCAGTTGATCTATCAGGTTGACTTCTATGATTAAAGTTACCACTTTTACTCAATAAAAGAGCTATTTCTGCTGGTTTTTCTTAGACCTGACATCAATCTTTTCTGCAGATATCGCTGGATTTTGAATTTTTCCATACTTTGCTGCTTGCTCCTAGGGTGAATTATGGATCCTTCACTGTAAGTCTCCTAATGGCTTCAATGTCCATAATATTTTGTATGTCAATCTCGTTGTTTGATTTCTGTCATTCCATTGGGTCTTTCTTGACTTTTCAGTTTCATGTAGATGGTAGAGTGTACATTGCTGGACTGCTTAAAACAGTTCTCTCTTTCTGAACGGATTACTGATTATCGTTGCAGCCACTGTTGGCACCTAGCTGCAGTAAAGTACTTGTCCATAACAGGATCAAGTGAGGTATTTTTGAGATTTAGTTATTCATAATGTTCTGCTGGTTTAGTTGAATATTCTGTGTTATACATGCTTTTATTCCCTATGCTTGAAACAAAAACAACTAAATGCCACCTATATTAATAATCTTTTCTTGGTGATTGGCTATAGTTGGAGATCAAGAAGCTTAAAGCATGTAACGGGAGAGATTCCTGTGACTGCCTAGATCTTTTCAATCTCAAAAAGCTACCTTGGTCGAACGATTTCTCCCACACTTTAAGACAGTCAAGTGTTGCCCGTTCCCCAAAGGTATGACCTTGCACTTTCTTTGTACATTGGAACCTGTCTTTAGCCAAAGTCATGACCCACAGCAGTGTTCATCATTTCTAACTTTGCCCCAGTCGATTATTGGCTCAAGGCAAGTTGGTCATGACAGGTCAATGATGTCATTTTTATTATCAGCTTGTGCTTAGCTAGAAGAAGAGCAAGAACTGATCTTTGCCCCTTTGTAAAGTTCACGCTTCAATATTTCCTAAGAATTTTATTGCTTAATGAGGCATTGCCAGTTGTTTTCTTCCACATTAAAAGTTGAGAAAGATATCTTTTAAATTCTTGGATTAATTATATAAGACGTACCTGAGTTCATGTCTTTTCAATTTACATAGCTCTTTTTTTTTTAGTTAATAATCCATTTTTTCATGCCTTTGCTCTTTCCATACTTGAGTTACATTCTTTTAAGCTACATAACTTGAATTTTCCAACTTTTCACTTTGCATAACTATGTTTTTATTTTTTTTTAGTTATATAAAAACTAACTAAATCAAAACTTTGTTACACTTACTATATTTTCATATTTGCACTTAGTTTCTTTGGTTTTTAATGGTGGAGCAATCTTTTTATGGTAGTACAATGGTTATGTGAATGAAAAAAAGTAATAGCATATATTAATGAAGTGAACAAAGCGAAAACTCAGGTTATATAATTAACAAACAAAATAACACAGGAATGCAAAGTAAAAACAGCTGGAAAATCGGTTTGTTTTTTTCTTTTTTGTATGATCGACGCCAAAATTCTTTGCATGCTTGTCAACCGGGCGCTCATTTCACATAGCGGCTTGAAGCTAGCATGTGTTTATTTCGTATGGATTTGGATGTGAAGGACTTCTTCTTTTAGCTTGAATTTTTTTTCTGTTTTTTCTTGGCGTTGCTGTCATCAATGATGGTAATGGATTCTTTTGTATATTATACTTTGCCTTGCATTTTCTGATTTAGCAAACTCATGCAGGTATTGTGCATTCAGCTGCAAAGAGCTACAGTGAGGGCATTTGGAGAGCAGGAAAAATTGCGGGTATTCTCTTTTTTTCTGCCAATAATTAGAAAATTTATTTAACCCTGGATTGATGTACTCTATGAATTTTCTGTTGTTTTCCTTAAAAATATTTTGACACCTTCATATTCTTTGATTTTTCATCCCCTTCAAGTGGTCTCCAACTCTGCACCATTCTGATCTCTTTCTATGTACATGTGATTTTGACATCTGTGGTTGCCATTTATAAATCTGACACAACACAAGTATTTTGTTTTTTTTTTTTCCCCCCCCACCATTCTTTTCTATTTTAATCGTTTCTACTGTTTTATATGATTCCAACATCTTTCTGAACTCATTCCAGGTAAAAGACTAGCTGAGGTCTGAACATATCCTTACAATAAGATTACTGAAATTTCAGGGTCATATTTCATTTCCATTAGTGTTGGACCTCTCCCCTTTCGTGTCTGATGTTGTGGGGATGAAGAGCTGGGAAGAAGGTTTGGGAAAAGAGAGAGTAAATCAGCAGTATCCACATGTATTTACACATGCATCCCACTTGCATGTTCAGATAGGATCCAAAATTCCGGATTTTGTTTCTGGGAATGTAGTGCAAGATGAAACTTCAAGGGCATTAGCAGCAGATGAATCTACAGAGAGTGTGGAAACTAGCACTTCTGCTCAAGAATCAAATCATTCTCAAGATGAAGACTGCTTAAAAGATTGTGAAGATAAGGGGGATGTGGGGATTGTTAGCAAGGTCAGTCAATTGTTTTTTGCAGATGTGTAGATCACACATCAATTGCCAATACTATATTGCTAGTATGATATAGCTCGAGGTGAACTCGATTTCTGGTGGTTTATCCTCCAAGGGGTACCTAAAAGAAATTGACTACAGGAAGCCTTAGTTTTCATTAAACAACAGTCAGAATGGTCCACTGTGGCCATAGTTATAGAATCCTGAGTGTGAGAAAAACTTGCATGATAAATTGGTAATCTGTCTTTTGGTTTTGAAGCATGCATCTGTGGAAATCCTAGCTTCTAGAATGTATCTGGAAGTATGACATGAGCTTGCTATGCCTCTTTATTTGGGAAGCTGCAGGGGATAGAATTCTCACCATTGAAATTCCATGGCAAAAGGGGCAAAATGTTGTATTGACTTTTTGGATGGATTATTGAACATCAAATTGACACATTTTCCTCCATTGGTGTCCTCTTGTTAAATAGCAAATTATGGAACTTGTCTCCTTCTCTCCTGGGCTTTAATTTGTGGCTGCCAAATTCATCGTTAAACTTTGCACTTAGAGAGAGGCTCTGCTTGTAAATAAAGAAAACAAGTCTTGTTCATGTTTTCTCTCTTCTATATTTTGGTTGACACCTTAAACTTGTAATGAGATGCAATCTTTGGTGAAAATACTTTGCCAGACTTTTGCATCACTAGTTCAATGTTAGCAAACAACCTTCAAACACCCCTATGAAGGTCTGCACCCATAAGAATAGGAAGACGGATCAGCATAAGAAACCTTCCAGCATCCAGGGAGAAGAGACAAGCCACGTGTCCAAGCTGTAAGGAAGTTAGCATCAGGTAGTCTGTTGGCTAGGAAAGGTGTAGGTGGCGTAGTGGCCAGGGATGTAATTGGGACAGTTTACTAGGGCAGTTAAGGATCATGCCATGTAGGGATAGTTGTTAGGATTTGGCATGATGGATTATGTAGTGGGAGGAAAATTAGGATGGCAGTTAGCAACCATTTCCTTCCACTCCATTTCGCTATGTACTTAAGCAACGAAAAAGGAAGAATAAAGGCAGACTTTGAATCAAATACAAAACACTTGCAAAAGATCTAGGGTTCTCTCTAACGAGCCCTCTCCCTAAGCAATCATAGGTAAACAGGGGCGAGACTCCGTTCCAAGGGAATAGAACTGGATTCTAACATTCAACCCATTGTAACTAGGTCCTCAACAAGATCCACTAACATTCAATTTGTGGCACTGATTTACTGCTCTGGGGAGCAGATTTGTTCTACTGATGCTGAATGTGGCACATTTAAAATCAAATGCTTATGGTCCCGTTTTCAAAGAAGTTTCTTTTCACCATCCATTTTCTGTAATGATTAGTCATCACAAGGTGGCAAATCCCATGGCTGAGGGACAAATTCTATCAGATACATGGACATGTGCCCCAGTAAAATCCCTCTCTCTCTCCAACCATTTTCTGTAATGATTATCTATGCTAGCTTTCACCTATCTCCATATTTGGCCAATGTTTTAGTGCATATTTATTAGAAAGATTTCCGTTGTTATGCTATCCATTATACTTTCATGATCTCTTTATGACAGGTTTCCTTTATTTTGTCTGTGATAGACAAAGTTGGTTGTAGTTAGGACTATAAATCTTATATGCCAGTCCATGCGCCAAATTTTTAGCTTTCATATTTGTGAATCTTTCTCCGCTTTTAAATTATGCTTCAACCCTTTAGATACATGGTGCATTAGGGTTGAAATAGAACTTTGAAACTGTGAAATGGAAAATATTGAATTCCTGTTGGATTTCACATTTGAGCTACATTTGAGTTTGGATTAGAACCTATTAGTTGAGCTTGAAGCTGGACCCTGGTTCAATATTCAAAGCTTGTTTTCAGCTCTTTTATTAAACCTGAACCAAGTCACTTAGGCTGCATGGAACTGATTAGTTAGATCGAACTCCTGAGTTTGGAAAAAGGAATGTTTAAGCACTTGAGCTTGACTTGATAAATTGCTGGATTAACCTGAATGGAGGGATATTTCCTTCTTTTTATTGTTTGGCTATTCAGAGTGAAAGATATAAGATAGTTTTTTATGGTGTATTGAAACATCTAAGTAGCTAACAGAAGGGAAATTGGCAGCTATGCTTAGGCCTCGTCTCATGTAGAATTATTCCTCGCCTTATTGGAGGAAACAAATCTCTGTATTATCAAGACTAGGATTGTTCATTTTAAGTTTATTTTACAAACTTAATGAATTTTGAGGCTGTTTCGAAGTAGATGGAAGGAATCTATGTAAGTTTTGAAAGGCAGATAGCCCCTCAGTATCAATTAACAAAATGATCTTCTTTTTCTATCAAATAAGAGGGTGATCTCTTAGTGACCACTGGTCTCTTAGTGGGATGAACCAGCTTCAAATTCCTTTCTTTCATTGTAGTCAATGAAAAAAAAAAGGTCACCATTAAAAAAAATAAATAAATAAGAGGGTGATATTAAGCCTAGTCAAACAATATTTAGCTAAAAACAGTTTAAGATCACATTTCTTTCCTTATAATCTAAATGGGTAATTTTAAGCTTAGTCAAGTTCCATTGTTGGCTAAAAATAGTTTAAGATCACATTTGGCTTTTAGTAAAAGACAATATTAGGTCAGTGCACATCTCTTACTATATATGCCTTGGTGCAATGTGTACTATAACTGATTTCCTTCTTCTTCATCTTCTCTCTCTCTCTCTTTTTTTTTTTTTTTTTTTCTGTGGTGTCTATTGTTTGTTATGTATAAGTACTGTGCTAGACATTGTGGCTTTGGCAATTATATCCTTGTATCATTTCCATTTTGTGACATCTCTATCACCAACCCACTTTCACATCATCATCACCACAGCCCATCAAGACATTCCACAAGCAGTGGTGGAGAGTTGATGGCAGTTTCAGTGGTAGTTTGGTAATGTTAGTAACAACAATGATGATTGTGTCGTGTAGGTGGAGCGGTGGTGATGTGATGTTGGTTCAATGGCAATGCTGTGTTAGTAGTGGTGATGATGATGGTGAGGTGGTGAGTGATGGTAGTAGTAACATTGGTGGTAGTAGTGGGGCTGGTAGTGGTGAAGCAATGGTGGTGGTGGTGGTTAAGTTGTTGTGATGGCATGCTGGTGGCAGTGGCTCTAGTGTAGTGGTAGTGGTATGATGAAATTGCATGAGATAGGAGGGGTTTGAGTAAGGTTATTAAACTTGTGATTTTATTGAGTATTGGAACGTATGAAATCAGTAGAAATAGAATCGTAAGTTTATAGTATTATACTACTAAATTCATAATTCTACTAAGAGCTTACAGCTAGATGATTTTGTGTTTGTTTTAACTAGGAAATAACTTATAAAATTGTGAACTCTTAAAATTGTATGAGTTAACTTGCAATTAACAACCTTCAGTTTGAGGGATAGGGAGTTATTTTTAGGTTTTGTACCATGTGAATTATGTTACATATTTTTCCAGAATTGTAGAAAATCTTTTAATCCATGCTCTTCCATGATATGGCATTTGCAGTAACTCATAATTTTACAAACCAAGTGCTACCTAAGTAGCTCGGAAGGTGTTTAAATCTCTTATAATAATTGGATTTATATCGCATGTGGATTCCATTATCTCTTAAGTGCAATTGTTGTGTTTTGCTGTATGCTCATAGTGCAAAGGCATCTGGTTTTGCTGATACTGTAGCAGGCATCTTGTTGATTCTCTGCTGTTACATGCCTAATAAAAAGGTTGCTGTTGAGTGGAAATACTAATATGAATAGCTAAAATTTGGGCTGCAATCAGGGTTTGAAGAGTTATTGCCAAATTAGTACCTTAAATGAATTATACATGGCCCTATTTAAAATCAAGTGATATCTGCCTTTTTTATTTTCTTTCTCTGATCATATTGTTGGTTTTAGTGATGCTTCCTCAGCTGATGGCAGATCGTTATTGTCTCTAATAAATTAATTTTACTGAAGTAATGCAGTCCAGTCGAGCAGTTTTGGCTAGAATTTGTGTAGCAAGTTTACATTACCTCATTTCTTCCCTTTTTCTTTCCGTAAAGCAGGGTAATATTCAAGTGGTAGCCCCAAAAAATCATTTGTATCATTTGGTTTCAGTTGTGGAACATTTTGGAAGAGTTGGGAGCGGCCATTACACTGTTTACAGGAGAGTTCGCCATGACCCGATTACGGGGTGTTTCAACCATGATTTACAGCCTACCACCGAAAAGTGGTTTTGCGTTTCAGATTCTCAGGTATACCCTACATCAGAAAGTGATGTTCTTGCTGCTGAGGCTAGCTTGCTTTTCTACGAAAAGATAGAGGCAGACTAAAATGCATGTTTATAGGTGACATTCCATTTCTTCTTTCTCGGATAGTTTGTGGCCAGCCGATGCATTATGCACTTGATAGTTAATAGTGCATTGCTCATGAATCCTCTGATCAAGCATGCTTTGAAAGTGTGCTGGAGTAGTGGCTTAACATCTATGAGCGTCATGGAAAAGCCTGTGTAAAAGCTGTGCTTAAATTATCCGAACGAAAAATTTCCAGAAAGGTTATTTCTGAGGGCATACTTTGAGATTATGAAATCTTGGTCACAGCATCATGTAGCTCGTTTGGCTGAATCCAGCCTTGATTGCCTGTAAAGCAATCCTATTTTTTATTCCTTATAAAATAGCTATTATAGTTTTTTATGTCATTCATTACTCAAATTTATAAATAGCTATTCAACATTAGGGTTGGATTTTTTTATTTCCCCAAACTATCCTCATTAAAATCAGAATCAACAAATAAAAATCTTATTGTAGCTTTTATTACATTATTCAGTAATAGTTATAGCCTTATTCTATTTAGGGAAGTGAAAGAGCTGTGATTATATTGGGCTATTGCTTCCATTCAAGCGACCGGTTATCATTTAATTACTCGAATTACCAACCTCGTGTGGGTGCGAACAGATTTTTACAGTAATAAGCCAGGCATATTGGGCTGTTGTTTCTATATTTGTTTATATTTTATTTTTTTAACCATGCATATTTAATGTCTTCATTTGAAATGTAATATTAAAAAGCTATGTAACCTCCTGTATCTCAATTCGTTTTGATTTCACATCCAGGGTAGATCACTTACCCAAAAAAACAAAAACAAAGGGTGTTGATTCATTGCATTATGCAATGAATGTCAACCAATTTATTTGATTCACCAAATCTCCTTTAGTAGACATCATCAATTTATAGGTAAACCATATTAGGTAAATGTAAATTCACCAATTACTGAAATAAAACATTATATAGTTTAATAAATAACTACAACCACCCACTTACTATATCTTTACTTGACAAATAACTGAATGAGCAGTCCCTCATAGTAAGAAAACAAAGGATTGCTTTTGCTAGTCTTACCCCTAATCCACAAGTCAAATCCAAAGTTGGAGTAACAACGGATGCGCTTGTAGCAATCACATGTGAAATATTATAAACAATAAGTCCCACCAAGGATGAGCTGTGATGTTTAAAAGAAACAATTACCATTTACAAGCACACAGTATACAGTTGATACGACCCAATGTTTCCAATATATCAAAGTGACCGTGTAATTAGTTTCAATTCCTAACATATTATTAAGTCACCGTAATAGTCAAGATTGGTCGATTCATTATGTGTTCTCAATCAATACTTAGCTCTAATAGTCGGTATATGACTTGTTTATCCCTTAGACTGGTTTTTTTAGTATTGAAACATATGAGTAATCTTTTCATACTATGTTGTCCCCATCTTTATCTAGTCAATGGTACCTTAATCTATTGTTTTCATGCCTAAGTACCTGTCATATGATGTTTGAGTCTCATTGATATCTTTTCTCTGAATTTTCGACTAACATATATAATTAGCTAGTGACCCACTTATACAATATATTTATGAGCTTTGGTTTCTATAAATCGAACAACCTCTAAATTCCAATTTCGTAACTCATGCTTGGTTCAAGGGACGAGTCCATGACCTACGTCTTCCATTGAATGCAGAAATCGATGAAGCACAATCGTCGGTTACCAAAAACAATCATTATTTAAGCCTCGTTTGTTTAAGGAAAAATATTCTTCGTGTTTTTTCCTTATTTGTTATGCTAGAAAATGGTGTTTAAGTAAAAGGAAATTTTTCTTTACAATATATATATATATATTTCAACAAAATGGTAAATCCTAATTTTTTCTAGAAAAATGACTTACTTCTTTTAAAACTCAATGTCCTTTTTGGAATTAGTTTTTATAAAAGTTCTTACTTTAATATATATATGTGTGTATATATAAATTTTTTTTTGTCATGATTGACATATAAATTATATTTTAAATGCAAAAAAAAAAATGTAATGAGAAAAAAACATCTCTTTGCATTTAAATAAAATATCTAAAACAATGCATTTATACTAGCATGTTATATTAATTTATTTCAGTAAGATTATGAGTTACATAATATTTGCAAGTCAAATATCCAAAAGTTTTTTCAATATATTTTTATAAATACAATCAAACACACAAAAATATATTATTTTCTAAAAAAATAATTTCAAGGGAAAGCACTCTACACTAATGGTTGTTTTCCTTGAAACAAATGGAGACTTAGTAATAGGACTGAGAAAAAAAGCTAATCAAATCATGATAATACATGTAAAAATAATTTGAACTATGCATTGAATCAGACCAAGTTTTTTTTTTTTTTTTTTTTTTTTTAGGTTTGAAAAATTTATTAATCAAATCATAGATTGAGGGGGAAAAAAAATTGAGTCACAATATATGATTTAGAAACAAAACTTACTTAGGCAATACACAATTGAATTTCCTTTTCTTAACAATAACAAGTGAAAAACTAAGATTTGACATAGAATTAACCTATTGATATTTAAATTATATGGCTATCTATGATTTAAAACATTAATAGTTTATCCACTTCATCATAATAGTAATTTCATTCCTCTATTCATGTTTAGTGAAATTGCTATTACAGATTTTAGTTATATTTTACTCCAATAATTGCAATTCAATAAAGAATTACTATTAAAAAAAAAAAAGAAATAGTCGTTTATAAGATAGACCCTGTGTAGCAATTAAGCGGTAAAATTGCTTCGGATTCCCCAAAAATAACCTCACTCAAAGTAACATATTAAACAATCTTAAAAAAAAAGAGAGAAAAAAAAAAACTATCTTAAAAAAATCCCTATTCATCCCTTCCTCACGGAAACGTAATCTATCAGGTAAGAAATCCCTATTCGTCTCTTCCTCACGAAAACGTAATCCATCAAGTGAAAAATCCCTATTAATCTCTTCCTCACATCTACCTCTCTCTCTCTCTCTCTCTCTACTGAACCTCACCAGCAAGGGAGCTTGTCTCTGCCGGTCGGCCGCCACTCTTCTCACTGCACGGAAGCTAAGCGCTGGTAACTATTGTCCTCGTTCTAGCATTTTGTTGTTGTTTTTTTCAGCTTCTTTTTCTTCAATTAGCAATTAGGGTTAACTTTTAAATTCATTGTGATTAGTGCAATGGGGTTTCTTTTTTATATATAAATTGCTGCTGTTATGATTTCTAATGTTTCAATTAGCGATTAAAGTATCGTCTTTTGGCAATGCTCTTCAGATTGAGCCTTATATTCTCAAAGTTTTTTCTCCCCTTTTTTTGACCGATGCTTTTTCTTCTTCTTTTTTATTTTTTATTTATTTTCGCTTGATTTCAATTTAAGCGTTCTTGATAGTGAATAAGTGCATACATGATAATGCTGCTAGTTTAAGTATGATGGAACTAACGCGGAAGCAGCGAAACTGTTTATAGGGTATTAAATATATTAAAGGAACAAAAATGTTCCACATTATCAGAGTTCAGAATTTTAGCTCTTTTGGTTTAACTTAATTTCATGACTTGACTTGTAAAAACTCTCGCAATTTTGTTATAGTGGATTAGTGGCTTCTTTCTTGCCAGAGTGTAATCAACTGATGTGAAGTCATCATCTCCTTGTGTTGTCCCTTGTTTTTTTGGCATCATAGCATCGCGATGAACTTTTGTGTCCACATCTGTAGTGTCCTGCAAAATCCTTGCAATAATAATTCAAACCAAATACGCCATTGTAAGGAAAATTCTAAAACCTAGATGAAAGCCTATATATATACATGTGGTAATAAATAGTTACCTTCAGTAGAAATAGAAATTTTAGAAGTGTGATGCAATTACAATATTAACTGCATCCCATTCCAATCCAACTGGGCTAAGTGACGAAAAAGATAAGTGTTGTTTTGTTGTGGGCATTCTATTCGCAATAGCAGTTAGCAATTAGACACTAGGGAAGCAAAGGTAAAGGTCAATGTGAAGATAATGAGTTGAATTGAATTATGTATCCGATATTAGCATCTGTAATTGCTGCTGCTGCTGCTGTTGCTGTTACTTCGAATTGAGTAGTAGTAGAAAGAGAGAGAGAGAGATCAAAATGAGATTACCGAGAATGAGGATGATGAGGATCGGTTGGATCCATAACAAGGTGGTGGATCCCCTCATCCAGATCCTTCGCAGGTTTATTTTCCCATTCTCTATAATTTATTTTATATTTTTATTTCTATTACCTATTAAAAAATTTCCCAATTGAATTGATTTTTTTCCCTACTCAGGGGGGCGGAGCCGAAACAGTTGGCATTCTCCGCTGCTCTGGGTGTTACTCTTGGAGTCTTCCCAATCTGTGGTATCATTCTTATTCTTCTTCCCATTCTTCACTTTTTTTTTTTTTATTGGGGGGGTGGGGTTTGTGGTTTGTAATGGACGAATGGTTATATTTTATATATTATTATGGACACTATTCAATTATTTAGCTGTGTGGGTTTTAACAAATAATGCTCCATTAGTCTTGTTTACTTGCTGTTGATAAGCATTGAATTGGTTAAGAATCACCTTGATTCACAAAACTGATAGTTATTAGTAGCGAGCCCTTGCACTTATGTATGGATGTATATGCTCACAACACAGGGGTTACTGTCTTTCTATGTGGACTCGCGATTGCACTGCTTGGATCTCTCTGTCATTCTCCAAGTGTCATGCTCTTTAACTTCATTGCCACTCCAATTGAATTGAGGTAAGCTCTTTTACTATGCACATCATTCTTCTTTTCTGTGGCCTTCTCCTCCGATTTCCAGATGTCATGATAAAAGGTCCTATGTCTCATTAGGAGCAACTGCAACATCATACGGTAGATCAATAAAAATGAGCAAGTCAACTGAACCAGTGAAGAATCCAATATCTAAAACAGGTTGCTCAATAAAAATGACATTCTTGTTATCCTAGCATATACGAGTAGAGATAATCTTTTGATTTCTTCTCGCTTTCTCCATAGGTGTTAGTGGTTCATAAAGGCCATAAGATGAGCTCCTAAAAAGTTTGACATACCTATTTTAATTAAAAGATGAAATTGCTCCCAAATTAATGTATGTCTTTTATCTCTATGACTAATGCTGAGAATGACTCATCTTCTAGTTTCCTCCATCTTATTAATGTTTCTTTGTTCCATCCCACAGTAGAAGTATACCTTCTCAACATAAGTAGGTTCTATAGCAAAAAGCTCAAAGCAGATATTCTTGATAGTGTTTAAGATTATTTCGTGGAGAATATCCATATTCTTGAAGTAAAATTGATAATAGAACACAACATTGTGGGATACTTGCCTATTATAATAGATTATCTTGGTAATTATGAATTATTAATAAAACTCTAATCCTTATATCAGTAGTAGGATAATATATGAACTAAGCATCTTGTGTCTGACATGTGAACTGAGTCCATGAATCTTTCACTTTTACCAAATAACAGGTTAGCTGCCTGGATGCATGCCTTTTCTAGATCCTCATATGTGAGGCCAGGTAACCAAGATTAAGAGAAAGCTAAGCTGATACCAATCTCATTTTTTAGTGTTCTCGGTAAATTGCATTTTGGAACATGATATCAAGACTAATGGACGAAGTGTAGACTTGTGGGAACCTCAGTGGACCTCAAAATAGGTATAGAAGCAGCATATATAACTTTTGAGGATGCAGTCTGAAACTCTGACACCCTTTCTTGGGGCTTGATAGATGCATGTCACCAGTGGAATGAAGCCAACTAAGTAGAATTATGCTTGCTTAACATGTCCATCCAACCAACTGGTTTTATTTAAAATTGGCTTTGACACCCTATGAGAGATCTAAGTGCACCTAAAAAATTTGGCTTGTGAAGTGGAAGGCCTAACAAGTATATGTGCACTATGCAGAAATTTCGAGGAGGCAATGGAAACTCTAACAAACTCAAGCTAGATATTTAGCATTAGGATATGTAGGCTTTGGATAGAAAGACGATTTTTTGATTAAAAAGTCCCTGCTCCTTTTATCCATACTTTGTCTAAGTTAGAAAGAAAGGTGAAGATGTATACAATTTCTGGGCCTTCAGTTAAAGATGATCAATGTATTGTCTAATACAAGAAAGTTTGATATTGAAGTTTTAGGGTTGATGTAAAGCTAAAAAAAAAGAACCTTCTTCTTCCTGTTTCCTCTTTGTAATTTTAGGTCATATGGGTCATATAGAGTGCAAGAGAGAGGAGATTTTAAAGGAACAGATCTTTCTATTGTCAAGAATAAGATGTTTTATCTTTTAGTTTACTGGCTAGCATTTTGTGATTTTCAAGGCTGTCTTGAACATGATATGAGGTACATCTTGTACGGTGTTGGATACCCCTCATCAATCATCAATACAATCACCTTTTATTTTAGTTTGAAGCAAATAAGGGAGAAAAGAGCTTGAGATTATGTGGTTCCATGGCTTTAACGGGTTCCCAGCAAATACATGTGGATGGTTTTGATCATTGTGATAAAACTGCTTTGACCAACATTGTAATGAAATAGGAGATGGGAAAGAACTGTAATTTTTCATATTTTGAATCAACAATGTACATGGTTCTGTATATTGAATTACAAGAAGAAAAATGGGAAACTAAATCACTCCTAAAGTTGGAAACGCAATCAAATGAAAACTTAGCACTATTTTGTTCATACACACTTCCAAGCAACTTTCTCGCTATTAAATTTAGTGACCTGCAACTGAGAATGTTTCAAGGGGCAAAAGGTGTATCATATGTGGCAAAACATTTGATAAGATAATTAAGAAAAGTACCAAACTCTTATGTCTAATCTAGCATCTGGAAATAGGAGGGTTAAGCAATTGGGGATCTTTCTAAACTTACAGGTAAACATCTTAAAAGTTTGATGCAACTAACAAGGCCTATCCATTTCAAGATTAAAAATTTATTTTTTGGATTTTTAACTGTCATTCTAAATTCTATTATCTATTGTATTTTAACTTCTAAATTCTATAATCTATTAAAAGATTGTTGGATCATTGAGACACATGAATATGTTATGCTCAGTCAGCTTTTGAGCAGATATGAATGAAAAGCAATTGACTCGCTTTTCCTGCATCTGTTTATTTCATTTCTAAATAAAACTTCCTGCTTCCCTTTAGGAATCAACTTATGTTATTTGGAAATTTTTGATGTTATTTTGAAGCCTTGTGGTACCTTTCCTGCGCTTTGGTGAAGCTATATCTGGAGGTCCTCATTTTCCACTAACATCCGATGCTCTGAAGAAGGTATTGACTGGACAGGCCTCTCAAGATGTCCTCTTGAGTATTCTTCATGCGGTAAGTTAGATAAGATTTATACAAAAAAAGTTAGATAAGTTTGTTTTGCCCTCTATTTTCTCCTAAGCTTGATATCAATTGGGAGGGGGGTGCAGGGGGAAGTGATGCAATATGTTGCTTATGGTCAAAGAGAAAGGGTAAGAGCAATTAAAATTGAAAATTTGGACTAAGATTGCTTGACTTAGTGTCATTAACTTCTGTCAAGTCATAGATTTGCTATGGCTAAAGACATCGAGAATATTTTAGTTGTTGGAAGTGAAGACAATTTGTATAGTGATAACACACACTTAATTTTAGTCACAGTAATCTCAGGTATAGAAACATAGAGCATGCCCACTGATCATATCTGACCAATTAACATGTATTAGAAAAAGTGCTACCTATGCTGTCATCTACTTGGAAATTAGTTACTATTTTTGTAATCTATTATGTATGGAAAGAGAGACATGTAAAGAAGACTTGGTATGAGTGTTCAAACAGCTGTGGATGTAACCCGTGTTTAACTGCTAGTATTAGCTATCTTGATTGTTCAGCCAAGTTCTTGACCTTGGTACCTTTTTGTTATTGCTGTACTCAGTTCGAGATCTTAGGTCTCCTTGGGAGTTTTATTTTATTTTTTTTGGGGGGTATTTCTCGTTGTACTTTGGCCTTGGTTGCTTTGTTCTCTTTTCTTTAATGAATATAGAGAAATCCGACATTTTATCCAAAAAAAATCTAGAAAAAGTAGGAGATAAGATAAATCCTAACATATCAACCTTATTGGACCTGATTTGATCAGATTGGATGAAATCTGTAAGCAACAACTCGAAGATACAATATTAAGATACACAAAGCATAATACCCAAAGATATCAAATCTGGAGATAATTAACTACTAACTAATTTCATACAGGAAGTATTGGTGTCAATGCATAAAACCAGGCCTCTTTAGTGTCTTCCTCTTTTGTTAAATGTTTTTGTGTTGTATATCATTGTAAACTTTAGTTGAAGTAGAAGATCTTTCAGCATGTTTTTCATAAAGGAAACCTCAAATCTGAATAGTGTTTCTCATAGAAGGACCAGGTTGTAAAAGTTTGGGTTAGCTTTAGCGAGAAAAAAACTAGAATTTGAACCAGCTCTAGACTGTTCAGGTTAAGATTTACATGAGTAATATAGATTATCTTACTGATAAATGTTTGCATATAAGGGTCTTTTTTTTTTTTAATGTACTTTTTGAAAAAAGGGCACTGAAAATGTTACGAGGCTACTGCTGCTCTGGTGGAACTAAGATGTATTTCTCAACTAAATCACAAGGTTCAAAGGCCTTGTTTTTTTAGTTGATAGGAATTTCAGAGGTTTCAGAATATGAAAAAGAAATCTGATAGTACAACAATACATCTAGCATGCTAAACGTGCCCTGTGACCCTTGGAAGGTGCTGAAACACTACTCTAGGAATCCAAGGAGGGGGGGTTGTTGAATAGGGTTAATTGTCAAATTTTCTTAGAAAATTGCTAATAAATGAATAAATAAATTGTAGTAAATAAAAGAAATAGGGATAGAGAGAAATCATGCTTAGATATAGCATGGAGTTTGGGCTGCTCTCAATTTTCTATGGACACACAATGCCTGTAACCGAGGACTTCACGCCATTCCTACTTTCCATGGACTCCACAAATCACAATAGCTCCAACAGCCTACACATAGTTTTCACTCTCAAATACAAGTATAGTGCCTCTCTCAAAGAATTTGTAAGTAAATAGCTCTTTGCTCTATATTTGGGTTTACAAGATATTTGCAAAATTAGGTACGAGAGAATTGGAATGATATGTATTAGAACAAAGGAATTAATTGCAGTTTGTAGCTCAAAAATTGTCTTTTATCTGCCCCTGGTTTTGTATTTAAAGCCCCTGAAAAAACTTGGCCGTTAGTTCTCTTCAATCCTGCATCAAATGCTCCTAACGTCTCGTTCCTATTGGAACCAGCTGGTGGATGGCTCACTAGGAGCCAGCTGGATGGTTCTTGAAGAACTTGCTGGCTGGTAGCCTTGCTACCAAGGGTCAGAAGACTCCATGTAACCATCCAGATGGTTCAACACAGAACCAGCTGGCTAGTTAGCAATAGAACAACAAAGCTCATTTTTAACCAATACAAGGACACTCCACATTTTAACTAAATTAAGAGCGAAACCAAGTAACACATATTGATAGAAATATAACGCCAAAATGGGTTCAACATGTTGGATTTGTGATTTTTTGAATTAATCATGATTTTGATGATTTGCCAAGTTAAGTTCATTGCTTTGATTAATTCAAACTTTGAATAAGGATAATTTTGTTCTTGTCGAAATCATATGTGAACCTCATGCTATCAAAAAGTACTGGTGGATGCACAATTGTAGAGGAATCACTTGCCATAACCAAAATTTTTGCTGATCCAACTTTATGCTATCAAAAGTACTGGGTTAGATAGGTAAGGAATGAAGGTTACTTGTGTTGCTATTCCATGAAAATCTGTGTCATGCTGGCTGTCTGTACTCACTGTCATCTTGCAGGTAATATCCTGATTAACTTGTGGTGAAATGACATGTCGTAAATCTGTTGTAGGTGTTGGGATGGCTTGTTGCGGCACCTTTCATTTTGGCTTTACTATATGCCTTATTTTTTCCCATGTTCATGGTTTTGGTCAGCAAGTTTAGAGCTGCTCCTTCAAGCCCCAGTAAGACTGTCCTCTCTCCTAAGGATTTCAAAATAAAGGTGAGGAATGTTTGATAACTGGCAAGGACAGATATGTCTGTACTGTACATAAAACTGGTCGGAAGCTGTGGTTGTATGATAATATATATATATTGCTTTTGGACAATGTGTCCATATACATTGTAGGTAATCGATTGATTCAAAACCGTAGGCCGAAGGGTGGTTAGTTAGATTTAATTCAAAGCCAAGCAAATTGTCATTAATGTTATCAGGTATAACAGCTTTAGATCCAGCTTCCTGATGTTTGACCCTATACAAGATTTTAATAGCATTCTCCTATATAAATCAAACTCTTCTAGTTGCAATTTATTCATACATTTTATTGAAACACAAACACTGATCAAAATAAAAACAAAGTTGCTAAAGCTAAACAACCACCTATTTCCTCTCACTGTCGCGCCTCAATACTTGAAAAATAGAATTGGAAACGGTAAGCAAGTAAAAACACTGCCTCTCACAATCTTTTTGCCTTTGCTCAGAGGAGTATTTGAGTATGGTTTAAGGGGAAATCAATGTACGGAAATGTTCAACATCAATTCCTCTTCTTCCACAGTTACTCCTTTTGGTATCTAAACTAGAATACCCTGTCTCTGTGATTTGATTTTTGTATAGGAAAATCTAAATCGAAGAAGAAATTGAAAATGCTTTGTTGTTTGTGTGATGGGAATGAATTGCGCCTGTGTAGCTCGTTGTGACGTGTGGTTACATTGCGATCCAAGCGTCATTCTTAATGCCTCTTTCGGAAAAAAAAAGAAGAAAAAAAAAAGGGTTAGTAGTTTAAACCATCCAATCGGAGATTGGTGAAAATAGGTCCTTATTTCCATCAGATCAGGCATTATAATTGTGAAATTTGTTGGATTAAGGGATTCTATATGATTTTTTTTTTAAAATGATAGATTGGGATAGAACCCTAAATTGAAGAAAAGCACAATTGAATGGTTTTGATGGACTTATGTTGTTTTTACAAGGAATAGAGTATGAAAGTTGACGGTTTTTAATATAAAACTAATCTAAATTAATTTACGATACTTCATTGCACTTGATTTTACAACAATTTTCTTTAACTTTTATTTTTATGGATTTTCCACATTTTTAATTAATTTTATCAATAAAAAAAATAGTTCTCTTGATCTAAAAAATTTGAAAATTTCACACAAATTAGGTTGCAATTTATTATTCTACTTTGCAGAAAATCTATCCAAACTCAATTTATACAATTTTCTACAAATATGTTGTCACTAAATGAAAAATCGATTTCTCCTCTTAGCAGACCCCCTAAATGTTTATAAAGCTCTTTAGCAAGGGTATGGTGGTAGCATAACATGCAACCAAGACTTTGGCATATGTGCTTGTGACCTAAGTTCCCATGCCATCGTTGAGCTTTGCATACGTATGTAGCACCATTACATGATGACATAATACGAAATACCAATTTGTCATATATATTTTTTATTTGATTTAAGTAGTGCTTTTCTAAAATTGTTCTTCTTTAGTATTTAAGTAAAAAACACGAGGAGGAAAGAATAAAACCGGTGATTAATATGGTATCTATTTTTTCAAAGTCCAAGTTTAATTTTAATTATATTTATATTTGTTGTTTTCCACCAAGCACCTTTGCAATTGAAATTCAAAATTGTATCCACAGATTACGTAGACTTTTAATTAACTACATATTCAAATAGCTGAAGCACTTTTTCTATTGCAATAAATTTGAACTCTATTAAACACATTAGTTGCATGTTCACTTGGAAGAATAACTATTTTATTTTTCTTTTATTTTATATAAAGTTATTGTTATTGTGTTCATTTCAGTTTTAGACACCTAATAGTCATTTTTAATGAATTACTATTATTCAAAATATTGAATTATAATTCATATTCCCAACTCATGAATTATTATTTAATAATCTATTTATTATCTTTGTCTTGAATATCCTATCTTTATAAATTACATCATTCTAGTCCCATCATTTACATTAGGGGTATAAGTGATATTTTAATTTTATTCCAATATAATTCCTTGCACTTTTACGTCAATTGAACAATGTAATAGACATTTAATAATAAATAATGATTATACTTTTATTTCATTCCTATTGAAATATAATTCAATTCTCTCTTTATTCTATATGATGAGGTGAATAGGTTGGCTATGAGGTTCAAACAAAAATTTTGTACCATCACAACACCATTAATTGAAACTCATGTGGTACGTTATTTGACAATTGGGCATTGATGTGGTATGTTTAAAAACTCAATATTACAAATAAAAAGAAAAAAAGTAGAAAAAATAAATTAAATGAATTTAAAAATAAAAAAAATGAAAAATAAAAATCTAATCATTCTAAGGTTAGAGGATAGCTCAAATGGCCATGGTTAGATTGATAGGTTGTGATCCATAACTTAAAGTGAGTCATTTGACCTACCACCTTGAAAAATAAAGCAAGAAATTCGATTGAACTGTGCGACTTGATTGAAACTCGATTGAGTTTCTTACTTCTTCTTTTTCTTCTTCTTCTTCTTCTTGAAATAATGGTGGTAGGTCAAATGGCCCAATCTAAATTGTGGGTTATGACTCGCCAATCTAATCATGGTTGTTTCGGCCACCTCCTAGCCTTGTGGTGGCTAGTTCTATTTTTTTTTTCTATTTTTATCATTTCATTTATAATATTTCATTTTAAATGTGCCAAGTTGATGTCCCACTGTCAGATAACATGCCATATTAGTACTAATTAATAGTGCTATGATGGCATCATAATTGAATCATCTATTTAAACCACATAAAACAATTTTTATTGTCTATTTTAATAACTTGAAAGTTTTATACTTTGTTTGAACTTATTTCAAAAGTTGATCCTTTCATGTATAATTTTCCCTTCTTGGAAATGTGTAACTTATATATCCGTTAGCTCATCTAAATGCATATCACACAACGAGTTATAATATAGCAAAATTATATAGTATCATAAACAAGACTGTCCAATTCATCATCCATATATTTAAGTAGATTTCAATGGTCAGATGGATAACTTCATAATATAACTTTCTATGCTCTTGAATATTGATTATGCACATAATGAAAATATATATAAAAAATAATAACATTTTATTTTAATGTCTATGTAGATATTTTGAAACTATAAATGAGGAGTTCTAATTGGAGTGGTCATGTAAGTATCATTCAAGTATTACGTTACACATGGCTTTAAAGAAGTGACATGGGGATATTACGTAATGGGATAATTAGGAGAGAATGATAGGAGGAGGAACAAGTAATCTTGAAGTTTCAAATGTACAAGTGACAAATAAAGGATCTTAAGAAACCTTGGGCATTAACCTTGTAGCTTAAGTAAGTGAGATCATTATTGTATGAATTACTCATTTGATCCTTGAGAGCAAAGATTTAATAGATGAACATCGTTTCTTTAATCTCTGCAATTGTGTCAAATGGGAAGGAATAGCTAAGTATTTATAGGCTCTTAGATTTGATGAGATCCATTAGATTACAGTGGTGTTTGACAGATGAGATAAAGCTTGTTATGAGCTTAAGGTGAATGAACTTCTTTATAAGTATACGAGCTTGCTTGAGAAAAATCAAAGGTGGATGGATCGATCTAGCAATCTTTGTTCAAGCCTACTAAGTTATTTCTGCTTTAGTCATCTCAAATATAAAACTGGACTCCTCGAACTTTGTCACCCAACCTAAGGAGTCAGACCAAATAATGAATGGGGTTAGTGTAATGCATTAATATAATAATTTTATCCCCCTACAAAAAAGCAGTCACTTTTTCATTTATACGCTTAAAGTACAGGGGCAAAGCAAATGAAAGAAATAAATGACTAAACTTTGTTTGGCAAGTTCACTTCACAATCTTGTTTTCATACTTGCACTATTACTAATGTCTAGTATTTATAAGTATTAGTTAGAACATATTTATTGGTGAGTTCCTTATAAAAGTTTTTAAAATGCAACATTAACATTGTAAGAAACTCTTTCTTTTAAAGACTTCTTTATTTTATCAAAAATCATTCAAAAGAATACATTAGCAATTTTTTAAAACTTTTATGCCTCTTATGTAGACCTAGACAAGAGGCCCCAATCTCTTATGTAGACCTAGACAAGAGGCCCCAATCGAGCCCAACTTGGCTAGAACCATCTTGTCCTGGTTCTCCAAAATGGAGAGCTAGAATTAGATTGGAGCTCCTTAGTTTTGTTCCATTTTTTAGTCATAGTTCCATAACCCATGAATTGATTATCTTTTCTTTTTTTAGATATTCAATTTTTTTACACAACGCTTACCTTTATTTCTTTTCTGACGCCTAAAAGAGATAATTACTTCGAGTAGTTTATGTCTTGACAAATTATCACTATTTCATTTGTTTTGTCGGCAAAGAACCGGTACATAGGGATGGGGAGCCACATGCAATTTTATCGACATAAAATGAGCAGTACAAAAATAAGATGATGGGGATAAAAAATCTATAGGAATTATCACTAGATCTAGAGCACGTGGATTGTAGATTCTTGTTTAGAGGATACTAATTGGAGAACCTAATGACGATGGGAAAGAGTTCATGAAAGATATTTATTACATTTTCGAGTATTTGCTAACAAAATTGAGCTTATAGCAAAGCTATCTACAGCATGGAATAAGGGTTTAAATGAAGGAGGACTTAATTTAACTTTAAATTCAACTATAGGAACCAAAATGCAGCTAGTTGCAGGACCAATTGATCAACTAGTCCATTGGTTGATGAACAAGAATGATAGGTTCAACCAACTCAAGGATCAATTGGACAACTAGTTGGTTGATTCGATAGACAAAGCACTATGAGTAATTAGTTTGAGGACCAGTTGGACAACTAGCCCACTAGTTCACTACGGATGCATTTTTATTATTATGCTTTATTTTTCTTCAATTTCAATACAAACTTTATTTCAATTACTATTTTACCCTTTGTTATCCCTAAAAACATCTTATTAAAGGTTGTGGACTCTATTATGAGCATCAATCGGCTATCAAAAACACTATTTTTAATATTTATCTCCAATCTTAGATGTTATCAATTCTCTTTTTAGAATTATGGTAATCTAACAGTTCGAATTAACTCATACATAAAAATTGTTTTTGCTAAGAATTCATAGCGAATTGGTGGTTGCCAACTAGGCACATAATTATTTTTGGTACCCTAGTTGCAATCCAATGTGGGAAGTGGAAGGCTAGTGTGATAATCGTGTGTGGTGTGCAATGTGTATTGTGGTTGTGGGTGATGTTTGTGTGAATGGAATTAGGGAGGATTGTCATGTAGAAGGTATTTGGTGCATTTTCTCGATAAGTAAGCTCCTTAAATTTACCGTTCTTTCTAAGATTTTTCGTTGATTTTTGATTCATCATGTTAAATTAGAGTGTTTATGGTGCTATTGGAGGAGTACCACAAGTTGGCAGTGGTAATGGGCATAGGAAGGTTGCCAATGATGCTAATGTAACCATTGTTTCTCAGTAGAGCACATAGACGTATACTTTTATAACTTCATAGGGTGAGATCACTATGACCCTAGAGGATGTGTTTATGTTGTTACATTTTTATGAATTCGGGTTTATTGACATCACCATGGTTCCACTTTGAATAGAAAATACTATCAATTTTGGAAGACCATTTAAAAGTAGATATTGATAGTCATAAAAAGGTTATATTCTTTGCATGGGTTAGGCACCTGTATGAGTAAGAGAAAGCCAAAATCGGAAAACCTAGTTATAAATGCAATTGGGTACTTGAATTTTGTTTTGTAATTTTCTTTTGATATTACTATACTTCTGTAATTTCATCTTGATTTATATACTCTTGTCGTAGGCATGAGCTCGAGGCATTTCTCGCTTGCTAACTTTCCCTTCACGTATTTCTTAGAGGTCCAAAGGACGGTATCAATTCATGATTTTTCCACTTGGCAATTTGTATTGCTCATGGCGAGCGTTTTGATTTTGGACCATTTTATTTGGGGTTTTTATATCGACATCTTGATCTCTATTATGACATGGAGAGTGACATTGCTTGATATTATTGACATGGAGAGTGAGTTCATCTTTCGCCTTTATGCAAGAAGAATAGTTGATACAAGTGGTTCCCCAGCTTTTATCTTACACAATCCCAAGGTTTAGTAAATTTGCTAGGGGCTTTTAAAAAGCTTAGTGCCAGTTAGGCAGGATTCACATCGTAATGTACGCTTGGGGGTATTCTCGTACTTCATGATTGGAGAGGGTCTTTTGGTTGCATCTTGGAGTATACAGTTTGAAGCATGTTGCAAACTATTTTGTCTCAGTAACTCCATCAATATTCACCTAGAAGTGAGCAACTGTATTTTCTATCTATGGAGCTTTTTGGAGTTACTTTTAATGGATGGTTAATGTATTGGGAAAAATTGCTTGAGCAACCTTAAGAAATCTGTTGCTGTAACAACAGAATGACTTATCAAAGGTAGTTATTTGTAAGTATGAATTTTATTTGCAAATTCCCAAGGAAGAAGCTAACTCTTCTAATGGTGCATGAGGAAAGGCATCATACCTTGATTTAAATCTTGGTTCAACTTGAGATCTTACTGTTTGGCCCTAAATACCATCTTCAATGTAGAACTCCAACCAAGATAATTGATATAACAAATGAAATTCAATAAGGTCATTCATGAAGGATTTTAGTTGACAAGATCAAACGGATTGCCAAGATTCCTTGCTATATTTTGTGTAAAAAACGAAGTTTTGGTCATTTTTACTGCGAGATCTTCATAAAATAAAACAAATTATATTTTGGTGTTATACTTGCTCTAATACCATAACAAAAAGAGTTGATTATAGTGATTTGATCAAGTTGAGTAAGAACAACTCAATTTTATGTTTATATACAAACTCAATTCAAAACTATTTAACTAACTAATCTAGCTAATTGGGCTATCTATCCAACTAGTCTAGTTGATTAAATGACTAAAAAGAGACTATTACTCAAAAGGGTACAAGTAACAAAAGAAGTAACTAAGTTGGTACATTTCACAAAATCCAAGTTTTCAAAATTGTCTAATAAATTTACCCCCTAAAAAAAAAAGAGTCTACTAATAAAAATGATCTTAAACTGCAATTTCTATGGCGCATGAGACTCAGACGCAAGTTGAGATTTGATCTCAGTAAATGAAAATGCAAGTTGCTAATCATGGGCAATTATTGGTATAAGTCACCTTTGGATGACTTGAAAATTAGAATGACTTATGGAGCAAGTTGGCAATTAAGTCTCAGAATATGCTAAACACTACCATGATTTATTAAAATGTATCACATTTGAAAAAACAAAAGAAGATAATAATGTAGTCAAATATGCATGTATACCAAAATTCACTAATGACTATCAAAATTTGATAAATTGTATTGGAGCACAAAGAAAAATTAATAATATAAACAAATATATATATGTACTAGAATTTCTTAAACGGTACCATAATTTAATAAAAGTTATTAATATCCTCAAATACATAAGTGTACCAAAATATCTTAAGTAGTACAACAATTTATAAATTGTATTAAAATAAAGAGAAAAAGTTAGTAATATAGACAAAGATGTACATATACCATAATTCCTTAAATAGTACCATAATTTGACAAATTATACTAAAATAGGAAGAAAAAGTTAATAATATAAATAAATATGTAAATGTACCAAAATTTCTTAACTACTATTACAATTTAACAAATTGCACTAAAATAGAGATAAAAAATCGGTAATAGAGACAAATATCTACATGTGTTGAAATTTCCTAAATGGTGTCGCAATTTAACAAATTGTATAAAAATAGAGAAAAAAATGTTGATAATATAGGAAAATATATACATGTAACAGAATTTCTTATGTGGTATCACAATTTGATAAATTGTATTAAAATAGGGAAAAAAAGTTGATAATATAAGTAAATATTTATATGTACCAAAATTTCTTAAGTGACACTATAATTTGATTAATTGTATTAAAATTGAAAAAAAGAAGAAGTTCTTAATATAAGCAAATATATACATATATAAGAATTTTTTAAGTGGTATCACAAATTAACAATTGTACTATAATAAAGAGAAAAGTTAGTAAACTAAGTATATTGAAATCTTCTAATAAGTATCATAATTTGACAAATTGTAACATAATATTAAGAAAAGTTGGTAGTGTGGACAAGTACAAGAATTTTTTAAACAAAAAAATAATTTAACATATTGTACTAAAATATGAAGGAAAGTAAATAATAAGGGTAAAAGCACTAACACTGCTTCACAAAATGTATCACAATATGTAGAAAAGTTGGTAAAAAATTATACTAAAATCTTCTAAGGATTACCATAACTTGATTAATTGTATTTGAATAGACCGGAAGAGTTAGTAATACAAACAAATATGTACATGTACTAAAACCTCTTAAAACTTAAATAGTACTATAATTTTATAAATTATACCAAAATTTGAAAAATTTTATTAGTTAAACCAATTGTCTATAATTTAATCGAATAGTTGAAGTTAATTTCACATAGATCTAACGGCCTACATATGTGACTTGAGGAAAAGTCGCCCCAAGGCAACTTGTGCCAATAAAGCCCCTGCTCGTCACTCGTGATGACTACAGCATGGGGTCAAAACTTCCAAAAGAAAGGGCATCGGTTGTGACAATTTTAAGAAACCCAATTGATCGTGTGTTTAGCCCTTATGAATTTAACATATCGAGGTAGCAGCTAGGTTTTCGGCTCATCCAAATTTAACCTCTGCTACACGAGTGGCTGGACACTTGCGTATGAAGACAAATGCAATCGGTACATTGGATATATGGCAATGGAAGTATTTGGTACCTTGGATGCGAGAAGACCTTTTTGCTAGGAGAGATGCTAGAAGACGCAAGGGCTCTGGGGATATGATAGAAATGACCCTTATGACATGGAGGATATTGCCATGCCTCTGCATAAGTATATCAATGACCCTATTACTCATGACATGATACACAATGGTGCCAACTTTCAGTATCCAGTTCTTGGCGACCATGTTCTTCAAGTTGCAAAGAGGAGATTGGGTGACGTGCTATATGTCGGTCTCACAGAGGACCATAAAGAATCTGCAACAATGTTTGCAGATGTGGTTGAAGCACAAGTGATCTCACAGGTAAGAGCATCAGGCTCAGCCGTGGAGAATAATACAGGAAATAATCCGGAACAGGAGGAGACTTAAATTCCAAGCCAGATGATGAACATAGGCAGAATATCACGCTGGAACAGAAGGAAAACGAGATTGCTACAGCAAACCCCTGAAACTAATCAACAAAATATGAGTACGGAAAACCTTACTAATGCTTATGAAAGCTGCATATCTACTCTGAGGAGCACTCTGTCTCATTGCCGCGTTACTTGAAAAAGATTGCGCCCGTGAACTACACAAAGGAGGCACGTATTCATGTTTCGGAAGCTGTTCTTGAGCAGATCAAATCACTCCATAAGCTGGATTTAGAGCTGTATAAATATGCTCAAGATATACTTGCAAAGCAACACAGAGAGACAAATTGAATGTCCCTAGTTACAGAAAAATTGGAGAGCGTGATAACAGGTTCATTAGAAAGCCTCATTTTGTCATCAATTTTGGTTATTACATTGCCTCTGTTTATATTTCTCTTCGTAAATGCAAGAAGAACATCTAAAGTCAAGATATGAGTGTGACCTTATGAAATTCGGGAATCACATGATGAAAAGCTTCGGAATTAAAAAAAATAAATAAATAAAAATCACCATACATATAACTAGTTATCCTCAGAACTTCACTGAGATGGAGTGGACAAATAAATTTACCAAAGTAATTGTAAATGATGCCAATTCTAGTACTTCAATATGCCTAGCTACTTGCCCAGAATATTCCATATGACATGTCATTTTCAAGCACATAAAGCATTAAGTTTACAAGTTGAATATTATATGGACAAACAGGCGAGTATGTAATGGAACAAAACAAATGTTACCTGTACCACACTTCTCAGAACAAGAAAATGGGCACCAAGATCCATGAAATACAAGAAAGGCAAGGCAGCACTAATGCCCTAGGATTTGAACATGTAAAATAGAAAAGAAGATAACAACAGATCTGTCTTCAATACAACTAGCAGATCATACATATCCAAAGGACAATTAAAGTAATAAAAGACTGCAGAGGCATCACATCCATTATCATCATCTTATATGCAGTGGGGGAAGGGAACAGAAGCATAGAAACAGGGTAATGCATCCAGATACAGAATCAAATAGAACAATTAAAAGTCATTCTCACAAATATCTGATGCTTACATCAACTACAGCATTTGAACCCATTCACGTAACATTTTCTCACTATTACTCCTGCAAGCATTTCTCTACTGAAAGTAACACCATCCACCCTCTGATGATTTTAGTGCTTCACAAGCATAGATCACTCTTCTATTCTCGATGAAAAGTTTTTTTTTTTTTCAGGTAGTTGGGCTGTTCACTTCAGGAAGTAGATCTTAAATATGCCTTGAAGAGCACCAACTTTATTTACTCAACTGCCCAAAATGGATCCTTGAGTTTGCTTATTCCATAACAACACAATCCTCAAATGTCAGCTGCACATCATGTCATTAAAATATGAAGCATCACCTTAATAGTAAGACAAGACAAGCATGCTTAAAAATTTTAGGGTGAAATAAAATTTAGCATTTGAAGCATCCCATAATCTTCTCATGTCTCCCAGCACCAGCTTGTAAAACAGAACATATACCTCAGTTTCAAACATGAATTACATGACAGATGAAGGTTAGTTGTTTGCATGCAAAGTAAAATAATCAACCTTCATTAAAGAGCTATTGTCAATATATATATATATATAATGAAAATCATCAAATATAACTTTTGTAGACCCTTTCTTTTTTCAGTTTCATCTCAGTAAGTTTTGTTGGCAAAAGAGCTTATCAAGTCTACGAGCCAACAACACTACAAGAAATTAAAAAAAAAAAATCATAAAAGGTACTTGAAATAGCATACAAAACAGACAAAAGCTAGATTATAATAGCTGCAATGCAAGATTTACCAAAAACGAGAACAGCGGCCCTGACAGACCATCAAAGCACAATGCATGAACTAGAGAAGCATATTTAATTAGTAAGATGTACAAGAACCCAGTAATCTCAATTTAACAGTCAGCCACAACTTTCACAGGTCAGTAACAGGAAAGGCAAATTCCCCTCTATGAACTAGATTCTTAAAATAACTTAAAAGGAAGGGATGCGTATGGTGATAAGTGGAAACTCAAGAGGTCTTTATCTAGGTTCAGAGGCTACTTTAATCAGTTCTGCTCCTCCAAGAGATTGGAGAAATGGAGATGAGATTCTAAAAGATATAAGCTTTGGTAAGGTTGCTTCAGGTTTCAACCAAACTTCACTCATGATATAAGGAGCTTCCCTTTATTTCCAGATAACTTCTGACAAATGACCACATAGTGTACTTACTTCGTCCATTTCTTAGAAATAGCAAGCAGAAACATTTCATCACTATTACTTCAGATTTTCTAAATTTAATAAATAAAATTCTAATGATGCAATAATGATGAAAAAACAAGCATTATCAGCAAGAAACATTTTGCCTAAGATTCTTTTGCTTCAGCAACAGGCAAATCTCATGTCAGCATTTGCCTGGCCCTACATGGCTTACTATGATATCCTGCAGATAGAACATATACATTACTAGAAAAGACATAAGGATGTTTTTACAAAAAATTCCAGATGGCATCAACATATTTGAAGTGTCCATGAGCCGTGGAAGATGAGATCCAATTCTAAATAACAAAAAACTTTTTAAGACATCTATTTCGAGAAAATTTCATGTATTTATAGTAGAAATTCAGGCCAGTAAACGCCATATATTCCAGCCTAGCATGCCCTTTTGCTGCCTTAGTAATAGGGTAAACAATTTCTGGTTACCTACAAAATTCCAGGTTTCTCTTTGACAATTTCATCAATTAAACAGCTACACAAGACAACTTAAAGATTGCACCAGCTTTGACAAAACCAGTGTAGATGAATAAAGAACATATCAATAACTTACAAACAAACTTAGTGTTTATAAAAGACAATATCTCGGGCACAATTAGCTTTGATGGCCTCTTCCAATTTCTCCATCCGGTCAAATTCGACTCTAAATGTGACCATGGTAATTCCATCTTTTCCAGTGTCATAATCCTGCTTGATGTCCTCAACTTGAAAACTTTGTAGCTAAAAAAGATAAGCAAAGACATTAAATAAGCTCAAACTTAGCAAAGATAAAGGTATTCTTAAATCAAAAACACAAAAGAGAGTAAACTTCTGGGAATGGTATGCAAAAACCCAAATCATTCAGGGGAGCCTAATAACAAATAGGAGAAGAAAGATGAAATTTCTTCTCAAAATGGGAGAAGATGGTTTTAACATTGTCGACTGATCTCAGGAATGGATTAGAGATAACAATTCATTTTGCATGGAATTTCCATTCACATATGCCCATCAGAAATCTTTCTACCGTGTGCAAGGCTACTGAAAGAAATGACAAAGAGACTAGTAAGGGTTCTTTTGTTTCATAGAAAATACTTTCATGCACTTGTTGAATATGAAGCACATTGTTTAAAGGAAAACAATTTTTATTTGAATGTACACGCTCTAAAGGTAAAAGATGGATTTCCTATGCAAAATGAAAACCATTCTCAAATAACATTATCTCCTCCAGTGGCATTAATAAGTGACAATATTCCTGACTACCCTACCTAAGCTCAACATAGATAGTCACATGCTAAGAATAGCAGAATTGCTCTCATCTATTTGTAGTAATAGGAAAAGTTTTAAATTAGCTAAATAAACATTGAATTTAATTAAAAAATAACTCATCTGAAAAATTAAAGTTGTACAATATTACACTAACATGGTTATACGGTTATACTTTAAACATTCCCTCACACAAGGGATGAGATATTGATAAAAAATCATGTGCAATTAATCAAAGGGAGAGTCAACGTGATGCTAGAACTAGAGCTCAGAATCTTTCTCTGATAATGAGTTAAATTTCACACCACAATCAACTCAATCAAAAAGCAATATATAAATAAATAAATAATAAAAATAAAATAAAATAGAAAATCACTCTTATTTTTTGTCACATAGAGACCACAATTAAAAATTTAAACTTGTAGACATAGGTGCAAACATTAAATGTATACTTTTAACCACAAATTCACAGAGTTTGAGAAAATCTCATTATTCAGTAGCATTCAAGTAAATAACAAACCTGGCAAACCAGAGCACATTTTGAAAGTCCAAGAAAATTCTAAGCCAAGATTCAGTGCAAAAAAAATTGGACATATGCATGAATTAAATCTATCAGTATCAAAGTTGAATGAAAAAGTAAGAGATATGATTCCACATGTTGCTGGTTGCCAAAAAATCAAATCAAAGGTTGGCCAGAAAGAAACTCAAGATATGTTGAAAAGAAATTACATTTCAGAGTATGTACAAATGAGCTATGCAGTCGGCATACCCAAAGGATGACCTATGCATTAATCAAAACTGACCTGATGATATAGAACCCCCAAAAGCTCGAATGGAATCTCGACACCCATCCGTACCTTTTAAACATAGAAAATATACAAGCCAAAGTCAGTTGAACTTTGATAGAGAGCATAGATTGCTTAGAGAATCTCCATGACTCTGAATGTTGTATCAAATCAGTTAAGTGCATTATTATACTGAAACACGTGCATAACCCTCACTACGTCCAACACAAGAAATCGAATGAATTCAAGAGAAAGGAGTAACGCTGGGTAGTTAGGAAGATCTATTACTTTGGTTAGCTTGCACACTGTGATTGTATATTTTTCTGAACAATAATCCTCTGGAAGCTAATTGAACAGAACCTAGTACTCAATCTAGTAAGGCAGATATTTATGCAATTAAGATTATCCTGATTCCAATATTGCCATATTATTATTGGTTTCTTTGGTAGCGTAGTGTCGTGAATATAATTACATCATAACATAATAAATAATCATGGATATTTCAAATTATTAGACTCACTTTAGATTTGATGAGACAGGTAGGAGCGTTTCTCAAACATTCTGCTGCGACTCCACCATATGCTCTAACCAGACCTCCAGTACCCAGTTTAATACCACCGAAGTACCTGGATTTTGAAGTTATTATTAGTTTCCTATCTAAACTAATAAATGACTATCATTAACACCTATTACCTTATGACGACAACCATGATCCTGTCTATCCCAGAAGATTCAACTGCAGTATATATAGGCTTCCCTGCGGTGCCGGAAGGTTCACCATCATCGTTAGAACGATATTGATCTCCTACCTGGAAGAGAATAACAAAATTATATTATTATTATTATTATATTACAAGATGATGATGATGATGATGGAAATGGGAAATTAGGAAAGCACCTTATAAGCCCAGCAATTGTGAGTAGCACGAGGCTCTCGAACCTAATAACCAACCAACAAAACCAGCTAGCTGTTTTTATTAATTTAATAATTTGAAAGTAGTAAAGAGAGAGAGAGTACCTGAGAAAGGAAAGAAAGAGCAGATTGCTCATCGGAGACGGAACCAGCAATGGCAATAAATTTGCTCTTTTTGATTTCTTTCTCGAACCTTACAACGTGTTTGAGGGTTGTGTAACTGTATGCAGAGGAAGACAAGGAGGAGGAGGAAGAAGAGGAGGACGACATGGTAATTGGAAGTAGCTTCAGCTTCTGGGTAACACCAACACTAACATTAACAACCCCCATCCCCATTCCCTACTTTCTTCCAAATGGCAATTGCCCATTCCATTTTAAGTTGATTTGATTCCTTTTTAATTTTTTTAAACCACCATTTCTTTCCCTGTGACCGAACCAAGCCACGCAACCATTTTCGCCCTCATTTAAAAATAATATAAATAACATTGGCAGCAACAACAACAAAACCTTGTAAAAAATATCATGGTCGTCCAAAATAGTCGCTTAAATATATTCTAATTCCCTCGTTGAAATTACTTGGAAAAAATAAAATAAAAAATAAGCCAAACTGACCTACCTATATGTGATCTTTATATAGGCCCTCCTCCCTCCAATAACAATTGGGCTAATAAGATAGTGAAAATGAAAAGAGCATTCTTTACATTTGATGGACATGTTTTTTAATTTATATCGAATATGCTCTACTAGATATAAGCTGCTTGATAAAAAATTAAGAAATATATATTCTCTTTTGAAGAATGTTTTTAAATAAAAATTAGAAAAATAAGAAGGTTTAAATTAGGTGGCAGAATAATTTTAAGTAAGATACTATTCTTTTGAAAAAAAAAAATTAGGATTTGGATATATTAAAATTAAAAGTTATTATAGCTACCACATAAGGTTTTTACAATAACTAGTTTAATTCATTTTTTTAAATTTGACTAAAATAACATTTATAAGAAAGAGCAAGACATTTATAATTTTTATTTATTTATTTTTCTCAAAATAAATTGCTTTTAAGGAAAAGGATTTTTTTTTTTTATAGAAGTTCAAGGGATGGCTACTTACTCACTATTTAGGATTTGACCACCATAGTTCCTTTTTCTAGAAAAAACTTTCATGGGTTGTGTTGAGTTAAAAAATTTTACTTTTTTTTTTAATTTAACTTATACTAAGTTTAGCTTACTTAATACAAATCACTCGATATAAATTAAGAAAATTTTAATTTTATGAAAATCCTTTTATAAAAAATTATATTGGGAAAAAGAGTCGCTACCGATCAAAGTTGAAAAAAAAAATTAGAGTCAACTATATGGATCAATTCCAATTTTAGCCACTTAGAAAATTGGATCTAGGGACTAAGCTATTATAAGATTTTCCATAACATAAATAAATAGGCCACGTTTTATTTTCCTTTCCATTTATTTATTTCTTTCATTAAATAATTGTGAGCCACATGAACTTTTAAAATTGTTTAGAGACAGGTGTTCCTAACAAAATAATTTAAGAATATGATTTTAAGAGTTGAAATGTTAGAAAGATTTTTGATAATATAAAAAGAAAAATGTTGTTACAATATAGAAATTTATATATCAACGGTCCGTATACTTCGCTAAATAGAATAGCTATTACAGCGAATTGATATAATGCTATTTACTTGGATGTAATGAAATAAGGGTTACATTGTTTACTTGAGGGAATAAGGGATGAGGGTAGATCCATGGTTGAGATCAATGACGACGGGGGTAAATCCACGATCGAAGGGCTGAACAGAAGCAGCTATAACGGAGCTAACGATGACCATAACGAGGGACGATCGAGATCGACGACAACTGGAGGAATGAGGAATAATGCACGAAGTCTGGCGACAGATCCACGATGGCGAGGGATGAGCGACGCTGCATGAGGATGATGACGGTGGCAGATGCACGAGGATGAGGGTGATGGTAGATGCATGATCGAGGCCGCACAAGGACCGGCGTTAGATCTATGACGGCGAGGTTACACGAAGACGATGACGATGGCTGATTGCAGCAAGGATGACGACGATGGCTGACTACAGCAAGGACAACAATAATGTCAGATGCATGACCGAGGTTGCATGAGGATCGACGTTTCCACCAGCAATAAGCCAATTGACGTTCAAATCGACGATGGACAGCTGACGAAGAATAGCACCGCGTGCCGCAAATGTATTTGTTTTGTAATGCCTTGACACTTAAGATGATAATAGTTTATCATATGTCTTATTTAAGTAACAAAAGAAAATTTTTAAGATAGAAAGCCTCCTAGGGTATTACATGTATAATAAGGATATGGCACATAGGTTTGAGTTCAAAAACATAGTAAAGAGTCATCGGGCCTCCCACTTGTAACTTTCATATCAGCATAACTTTCTAGAGACAGTAGGTTGCTAAGATCCTCTCTTTGATCACCTGTGAGAGCCTTATCTGTTGTTATCTAGACAATATATTAGCCCAAGAGTTTTCTCACACCGATATCATCCCAATACACTAGTGACTAGTGCTTTCTTCCATATAAAGCTTTACAAGGCCATTTGTATGGTAGTCCAACAGCTATTTTTATTAATAAATGCTACTGATAGGAGTTGATGATTCAAGAACATTTGAAATCAATGGCATAGATCCTAAGCAATACCTATAAGATTTGTACGGGTTTTCTAATGGTTGTCCATCTATCTGATAGCGAAAAGCTGTGTTAAAGGTATATTTGCAATATAACCTTTTTAATATAGCTTAAGTTAAGGTTTGATTAGTTATATGGTTTCTCGTGTTATTTTTTGCTTATGTTATGTTGTGATGTTTAATGGAGTCATAATATTTTGCATGTTGTGTTACAAATTCGTATTCACCAACCGGGTACTTTAAAATCTAGTTCAACCAACTCGTTTGAATATGGCATGGCACTGATTCTCTGTTCTTCTAGTTTTTTAGGTGTTACTCTGATCTTTTAGCAGGTCGGTTCTTCACGTTGATTCAATTGGTTTGATAACATTGGTTGTTAGATAGTTAATATCCTTATGGGATTGAATGGTTGAACTCAAAAAACACATTTTATTACTTATACTGACTCGTGTTTGTATGTGCTGTGATTGTTTTACACATTAACCACCTATCCTAAAGTTAAAAAATGTGGTGAGATCGATATTACTGGCAATATGATATGTGAACGTATCGCTGGCGATCGAACGAATTTATGTGGGCCAATGGCCACGACCGACCATATTTCTCAGCAAGGCAATTGCGTTGTTGACCTTTCGAGTCTATCTTAGACTTGTCTTTCTGGTGTATCATTAAGAATTTTGGGTCCAATGATATGCAACAATACAGCCTATTCTGACGTGCTTTATTTGACTATTACACGTGGTTCCTAAATTTTTGTACCATAATTTAGAAAAAAAACTCACCTGTTACTATAGAAAAAAACAATTCTCTAGGTGGATTCCACCAATCGGATCACAATTAAACCCAATTTTAAAATGAAAATTTATAATAGAAGATATAAATTACTGAAACAAAAAATGAATAATTAATTGCTATAATTTTTCAAATAATTAGAGTGATAGATATTAACAAAAATATAATAAAGAGTTTGTTAATGAATAATCCAAAATACTTCTTAAGAGCCTAAAAATAAAAAAAATTTATCACACTTTTTATGATTAAATGCATCATCCGAATTCATTATCATACCTATTAACAAATACCCTAGAATTACTTATATACGTTTTTCATTTTAGGGTTGCACCCATGTCTACCTTAATCTCCTTATAAACACCAAACAAATATCCACATGAGAGGAATATACTCCCAAAAAGTCAAGTTTGCTATATAATAATAAACAAACGAAACACCTTATTAAAAGCAAACATAACGGAGGGGATCGATCCTCATCTTATAGGGATCGCTTAGCTTAATAGCTGTTTCTTTCACTAACTATCTCGTTTTCTTCTTTACAAGCCTCCTTTTCCCTTTCATATTCCTTCTAATTCCTAGCAATTCACGTCTCTCATACTATCAAGTATCTATTTACATTCCAAAATCATGTCTTGGGAACTTTCTTTCAACTAAACTATCGCTAGAGGCGGGCTATTATACCGTCTAGTTGTGGATTGGTGGCTTCTTTCTTGCCGGAGTGTAATCAGCCGATGTGAAGTCATCATCCCGTTGCGTCGTCCCTTCTTTTTTGGGTATGATAGCCCCGCGATGAACCCGTGTGTCCACATCTGTAGTGTCCTGCAAAATCCTTGCTGCAATAACAACTCAAATTAAACGCTCCATTGAAAGGAAATTTCTAAAACCTACATCAAAGCCTATATACATACTTGTGGTAATAAATAGTTACCTTCAGTAGAAGTAGATATGAAACAAAGCCAGATGAAGCTAATTAGAAGAAGATGCTCGAATAGAACTTTAGCCATGATAACAAAGACTTTAATTTGTTTCAAGTAGAAATTTGTCATGTGTGGACTCCGAGCATTGGCAATTCACTTGCTTATATACTCACATGTCTTGTAATTGACTTGGGGATACACAGTGCTTAACAGGAGACAATGATGTGAATGTTGTAGCAAATTCCTGTGTGTACGATGTGAGAGGTCTTATGGGGTCAGTATCTTTGTCTCCTACTAGTCTTGCATGAAATTGCTAGTTCTAGGGCTCAGGTCTGACCTTCTAGGATAATGCCAAAATATGTATCAGCATTTGGTTTTTGCCAACCTTTTAGACGGCTCTCACACTGTCCTCATGATAGCTGCAACTTTTTGACCCAGTGAAACTCATACGACTTTCCTTCGAACTAATATAAATTAGATGCTAGCTACGATGTTTATGTATATAATCAATTAACGTTAGAGTTTGCATTTTGTAGACTATTGTTTACGAAGTATTATTACTTCTACTATCCACAACATGTTGCATGGATAATTTTGTCCAACATCTTTAAAATATTTGGTTGTCATAAATTTATAATATTATATTAAATAAAATATTTTATTTTTTATTTAATTTACTATTTTTTTATTATTAAACAAAAATAATTCTAAAGCATTGAATAAAGTATTTATATTTTATACCATCCAAAATATTATATAAAAATTAAATTTATTAAACAAAAATACAAAAAATTTTATCTAATACTTCGTCTATCTAAATAATAAACATCACAAAAATCTCTATCTAATATAGTATACACCAAATGTAGTATAAGAGAGTTGTACTATTATGTTTTTCTTATTCTGTACCGTTTAGTACTTTTTATACTGTTTAGAATCCAAATATTATCTTGTTTAATATTTTAGACACAAAATGAAATAATAGAATCATAAATACTCTTTTTCTTCCTATTCATTAAGTACCAACTTAGTTTATATTGCAAATTTTTTCGTCCAATTAAGTACCAACTTAGTTTATATGAATTAATAAAATACTTATATTTTGAGCCCCACTTATCATCTGATTTCGAGTTTTTCTTGAGTAATTTCATACTCCATTAGCTAATACGGATCAAAGACGTAAAAATATTACAATTGTATATTGATATAGAAGTCTAAGTTTTTTTATTGCACTGGCAAACAAACTTTGCACTGTTAGCATTCTTTAACGAGTGCAAGTGCACTGTCTTGGAAATTCAGAATTTCATTATATTCTTACTAGTTTATAGAGATTGTCGCTGTAATTACAATTTTTTTTTTTTTTTTGCATAAAGCATGCCTCTTAGATATATAATGTAAGAAAATCATTTTCAATAGCGAAGAGATCTAATTACAAAATAAAAAATTACAGACGGTCGAAGGTATTAAAAATAAAAGGTTCTTAAATTATATATATATATATATATGTGAAAGAAAAGATGAGTTCTGTTTAAAAATTGATATATTAGGGAATCCCTATTAAAATACAGGAAAGTTTTGTTATTAAATTTTCAGGTGGTCCATTAGATCCACCGCTGCTTGTCTCACCAATGATTTAACCAGACATACCGCGTGTGTTGTGTGGATATGGATGCTCTTGCAAAGTGGTCATGTATTGCAAAATAGAGACCAGATAAGCAGCTTCAAGCACACCCAACATTTGTGGGGGTGTGTTTTGTGTGTGTACATCTTCGGGTTCCATCAGAATATACACATCTAATGTGGTTTTTGCATTATTGTCAAGAAGATTTGGGGTTGATGATTGATGCATGTTTTTCCAATATATATATATATATATATATATTATTAATTGGATTTGATAAAAGAAATTAAAACAAAGTGAACGTATATAATTATGAATAAATATTAAAACAGAAATTTCATGCCAAGTTGTTAAATGATGACTAGTTGGTTGGAATTCATGCGTCGTAACTTGAAAATTTCAAGTATTATTTTTACTACTCCGGGAGTCGTCGCTTATGAATTCAAGCATTGTTTTACTGGTGGCCGAGCGCTTCTCCTTTCAGTGTTGTATTTGCTTCGATTGGGATATTTTCTCAATGGACGACATTGAACTTTCAGAGGTACTTTGTTGTGTAGTTTTAACCTTATGGATTAAGGATGTTTCTTTTCAACAACGATCTCTTCCATATCTAGAAGAAAGATATAAAATTTCTGTCGCGCGAAGCCTTCATGCATTTTTGTCTTCAATTTACTTATTTTTCCTTATTTTATTTATTTAGTTATTTATTTTTCTGCCATTTCCTTGGGTTCTGACATCTGTTCAGCACGGGGAGTAGGGCTGAGCAAGATTCTAGAATTTATGGATTTTGTATGAATGGATCGACTCCAAGGTGAGATCAGATGTCATATAATAGATTTAAGTTTTGCTTCATCATGATACATGCAATGTAGTGATGAGCATCAGAATTTACGGGGTCTTATATAACTAGGTAGATTTTAAGATAGGTATTAGATAATAATATGGTTTTAAATTTTAAATTTTTGGAATTTATAATAATAAGATAGGTTATAGAATATAATACCATACACATCTTGGAACTTGCTTGGAATTTGTAACCATTGTATTATAGATATCATTTTCCCCCATATATATATATTTTTTAATATATGAAGGTTAAAGTAGACCCAACATATACATTTTACTAATATGTATAATTTAATATTAATATATATAACGGAAATTCAACCATATTGGTATAACTTAGAATCCAATATTTTAAACCAACACGTAGAGAGACTATCTCAAATCTTTATTATAAGGTGGCAGCTTGCTTTATGTTTATTGTATTTTGTTATTGTTTTGTATTTCTATTGATTTTGTTATATTTATATTTCTTATAATTTATATTTAATAGTGATATGAACTTACAATTTAAATATCATAATTATTGATATGAATGATTAATGATATTTTATCTTATAAAAAGTATTTAAAAATTACAAAAAGCATGTTTCAAGGATACCCTTAAAACCTTTTTAATTTATAAGGTTTATATAAGTTTTAAGGGGCCATAGTAGGTATTCCAAAACTTTTGTAATGTGTTCTTACGTATATAAGAAAAAGATTTCTATTTTATCCACTTCATATTCGCTCACTAGTCACTACTAACTACAATGTATAACCTTTCACGTGCCCTGGAGCCTGTGTAATGCAAGTTATAGGTTTTATGGTTTCTCGTAACTTCTTAATATATGTAAGGTGCCTTATTACCCTGTACTTGAAGTGTAAAATATTGCCAAATAAAATTAAATTGAACTATCATAATAAAAATCTACCTAAGCCGCTGGAACGGCTAAATCTGTCTTATGACTCTAATTTCAGTCAAGTGTTGATTGAAGTTTATTAAGTCTGCATTTCTTGTAATTCATCTTTCAAGAAAAAAAAATATGAATTCATGTGACTTAGAAATAGTAGTTAGTTCTTGCACATTAAGAATGAAAGTTTCATGAAGGCCAACACCTCTCCTTCGAGTGAAATCTCAAGTAACAAAAGGCCGTATAGGGGTCGTTTTACTCATCAAACTTGTATCTGATCTAATATTTGCAGATTCTACTCACATCATTTTGAGTGGAATAAGGAGGTAATGGGACGCTGGTTTTGTTTTGTAGATTAGAACAATGTAATCGAACCTGGATTGCCTTAGTCTATTCGACTGGGATAATCATGAATCTAACTTGACGATTGGACCGGTTTCGATAGATTATACGTCGGTTCAATAATGTTGTTACCTCTACCATGTTCGACTCACTATTACTATTGTCTGATGGTGAGTTTTCAAAAATGATGAAAGAAAGACTAAAATGCATATAGACAAGTAGGTAAGACCAAAATGAAGAAAGAAGATAACCCGCCATGTGCTTACTGTGATCAAAGGTAAGACCAATATGAAGAAAGAAGATAACACGCCATGTGCTTACTGTGATCACCTCTTGGGAGGAGTATTTTCCTGTTCTCAATGCTTGACTATTTTGCTTTTGGAGTCTCTTTTTCTTTTCCTATTTGTCCATTGGGGGTGTGGTGTGATCCAACTGGGGTCATCTCCTAAAATGAAAAAAGAAAAGAAAAGAAAAACAAAATATTTTAAAATTGGTTTATATGATCCAATTCAACTCGCTAATATTATTATTATTATTTTTTTTTATTTTTAAAAATGATAAGTTATGCAATCCACTAAATATAGATAACCATAAATAGTATATTTTACTTATATTAGTGAGTTACGATCCATCTAAATATCTTAATCATCCTAAAGTCATATATAACTAGCTTCCATCTGCAAAAGGATCAAAAGATATTTTAAATTTATATAAAATTTACAGGAAAGCCCCAGAGTGAATCTCCTAAACCATACTTTAAACTATATCTCTTTAATTTCACAAGGGTGAGAGTGAGACTAATTAGACTGTATACGTAGCCGACAGACTGTGACCATCTAACGCCATCGTTCATCCTAATGAAAATGTAATTCCATGGAACCTAAACGAACATCAAACAAAATGTCGACCAATTTCGTTTCAGCCATTCCTTTTCGATGTATGTCCGATTATCGATGCATGGTAAAGCAGCCCAAAACATTTATGAAGAAAGGGTACGAACAGACAACAGTGGGGCAATATCCTACGTTCAGATAAGGCACTTGACGATGCTATGAACCAAAAATCACGTGGGTGGAGCTAATCATCGTCAACCTGGTGGCCCTTACTGTCCATAAATTCAACATACGCCTAAAACATGATTTACGTGGCTGAAGGCATAGATAAGGACTTTACGTTAACGATACGTGCAAAAGTAGAGAATTTGTAAGGGATTGAATATCGTGAGGGACAAAGACCTATAATTGGTTGCTTCCTAGTACAATCACGTAGAAAACTTTCCTTAGTTACGTATTCGATTAGCTTTTTTTGGCATTCCAAGTCAATTATTTGTTTAATGCCAATATATATTATTCATATTTATTTGTCTAGTCCCGTTTGTTTGAGGAAAAAAATATTACTCAGAAAACATTTTCTTATGGTGGCCAAAAAAAAAAAAAAAGAGAGAGAGAAAACATTTCATTATTTTCCTTTAGTTGTTAGACTGAAAAAAAAAATCTGTTTAAGTAGAAAAGGCTTTCTTTTCTTAAAAAAAAAATCCAAACTTTTCTAAAAAAAACAATTATACTTTTTTAAGTAGAGACTTCTAATTCCAAAAAAAAATTATTTCTATGTAATTTTTATTATAATTGACCTACAAATTAAATTAGGAAATTCATAATGACCTAAGGCATTGTTTTAGGATTTTAAGGGAATTTTATAGTGTTATCACTTTTTGATTACGTAAAATCTTTCCAAATCACTATAAAAAATTTAACATAGACATGCATGCAAGAAGTTCCCTTAATGGATCTTATTATATTATATTATAAGATATAGTTTTGAAAATTCTTTTCTTTTGTGTATTCAATTTTTGTATGGTATCATTAATGCATTTCCATAAATCTTTTACCTTTAGCAATGCATTTTGTATTATATTTGTCATTAATATACATTTTCTACTTTTTCTATTAATTACTCTTACTAATAATTTGGGCCTATATTGTTATATTGACACCTATAAGAGTCTTTCATCACCTTCATTTCAAACAATACATGTGCAGTACAAAAGTTCTTTCTTTATGTTTTTATGATGCTAGATTTGATATTTTAATTTGACCAATTTGGGCCAAACTTAAATGTTGCAAACTTAGCATGTTTCCCCATATTGCTATCTACTAATGTTGTCAATAAAGTATCCTATCAAGATACTTTTAGCAACCTAATCCACAAGGTTGAACTTTTTAAAGTCAATCTCAAAAGAGGATGTTAAAGCGAGTGTTCTAAGTTGAAGTGCTAACAAACCTTTATTTTCATTTGTTATGCCAAGAAATTTTGCAAGTATTTCATTATAAGATGATGAATTGATGCATTGCTTGATTCAAGTTAGTACTTTCAACTTTGCTTATTTTATTCACATTAGGTTTGTAAATTTTTTTCTCCATTTTTACTTTTTACGTTGATTACTTTTTTAACTAACTTTTATATTTATTTTTTATATAGATGATGATCAACAAATAGATTTATGTAATGTAAAGATGAAATGGGGAAATGGATTTGAATTAGAGAATGGAAACTATAAAAACCCAATGACTGATATAAGAGTATTTGCAAATTTTCATTGTAATATTGTACCATATATATTATATGGTCCAGCATAATTTTTGTTCTATATTTCAATGTACTATTGTAAATTTATGTCACGCCTTGAATACTTGTTAAACAATCTTGCTACAATGCTAACTAATTACGAGGGTATTGGAATGACAAACCTACATGATTAGTTAATGGATATAAGGCTTACATTTGTAAAACAACAGATACTTGACGAATAATGAATTGAACCCTTTTTGAAATAAATTAACTTATTTGTATATGGCCTCACTTGATCCCATTAATGTACCACATTAGCTGGTGGCATTTTTGTTAATACTTTGATTTTACCTATGGCATAAAATCTATAAGGGTGTGAGCAAAAACCACATACTTCGTAAGTGGTGAGGGATAGGTATTATATGTATCAAGTAAGCAAATAAGTCATTTAGAGTGTATGCGGCAATTAATAGTGTCATCTGCATGACATTGACCGATTCGTCATGAGATTAAAGAAATTAACTCTATTTTAACTTGGGTTTCAAGAAGTTGACCAATGTGCAAAACACCACTCCACTAAACTCAAGCTTGTGTAATAGACCCTCATGTGAGTCCTCCCAAAAATCATTTGGACTATTCATGTAATAGCTTTTCTCTTATACAGCAACCTCCTCTCATATCACTCAATTCCATAGAGGTTTAAAAAATGACAATAAGTATAGTCCTCACCTAATGGGTGACATTTGGTGAGTATAAATAATACAAAAAGGATATAATGCATGTCCAGTTATTAGGCCAAACATAACATTAATCCACTTTAGAGGCGATCAAATAGTACTATAATCAAGTCACAAATACATTTTATATTCAAAAAACATCAATTAGACATACCAAAGTAGATAGGCTCAACCATTGTAAGCATTGCATTCACACTCACTATATGCACATACAGAATCTATACTACGAACACAAGCAGGTATAATGACTTACAATTCCTTACAATAAAATAAAGACTGTCATGAAGTAAGCCACTTACTTTTTAGCTAACTTATGCTGCATATGCTTTATTTTACTGGCAATTTTGAAATTTTCTATAGACAATTGATTAAAAGAAATCAAATAATTTTAGATTAGCATTATTCATTTTTTCATTATTCATTTATGGATTGAAAGAAATAGAAGGGTGCAACTGGTGGCTGAAAGCCAGAATAGAGGTAGTAGAGTGGTGGGGGCACTAGCGAGCAAATAAATAGGAGCAAGTGTCAATAAATTTCAAGCAAAATGGGAGAAAACAGAGAAGAATGGATTAAGGTGAATTGTGACGGGGCGGTTAGAGGGGATGGGAAGAGGGCAGGATTGGCTGGAATATGTAGGAGCAGCAAGGGTGAAGTGCTAGGTGGGTTTATTAAGAGTCTGGGCAAGGCGTTACCATTAGAAGTAGCGCTTTGGGCAATCAAGTATGAAATGGAGTTAGCAAAGGAACTTCAACAAAAAAGAGTGGTCATAGAAACCGACTTGCAACAGGCTATCAATAGAATGAGGAAGGAGAGAATGAAGGATGACCACGAAATGCCTATTCTGAGTTCTTGCAGAAATGTGGCTTTGTGTTTTATTGACATTAACTTTTCGCAAGGCTCCCCATGAAGCAAATCAAGTGGCGAATAGACTTGCTAAGAAGGGATTGGCATCTTGGTTTTTGAAAAAGACGTTTCTAGTTTTGTAGCTGACCTTGCTCTAAAGGATCAGCGTCTTAAAAGAAGTTTTGGTTTTGGAACTAGTTATGGGGTTTTTTAATGAATTTGGGATACTTTTTAAAACTAAATATTAAAATAGGGTATTTTATATCTTTATTACAAAAATAGATGAGTGAATTTCACTACTTAAAAAGATGATGAATTGAAGGCATATACACTATATGTGCCTTTAGATAGCGTTTGGTTACTGGTACTGGACGAGACAAGGAGTACTGGACAGTACAAAATAAGAAGGATTTGACAAAAAAAAAAAAATTGTACGTTTGTTTAGTACTGGATAAAGATTTTTGTGCTGTCCAGTGTTTGGAATTACAAAATACTGGACTGAACATAGTAAATTTGACAATTATACCCTTTTAATTATATCATGGTTATTTATATATATTTGATATTATTATAAGAAAATACAATTTGAAGAGATTATAATTATATAAAATAATTTGTATAAATCCATTGATTGAAAAAAATTTAATAATTCATATTATAAATTACAATAATTTATGTTATATTTAATAAAATAACACATTACTTACTTTTCTTTTATCTTAAAAATGATGTTCCGATATAGTATATATACATGATAAATAATACACAACATAAAAGAATTTTAACTTGAAATCAGCAATAAACATGGTTTAAAAAAAAACTTATGTTATATTATTTTTCTCATGCTGTATAATTTTCTTTGTTCTTATCGTACTGGAAATCAAAACTTGAGTTTGGAATCAAGTTGGGACACGTGATGATCTATTTATACATGAAAAATTAATCCACCACTACCGTCCCATTTCAATAGACATCTAAACGCATGGCGACAACCAAATGGAGAGCATGTGAAGAAGATAGAAAAGCAAGTGAGGAAAATCTAAATGGACGGCGACAGCCATAGGTAGAGCATGCGGGGAACATAGAAAAGCAAACAAGAATGTGAGAAAGAACGGAAGGATACGAACCTGACGACGACTTCTGGCATGATAACAACAACGTTCGAATAGTGGTCGATTGCACGATGAATCTCGTTGTTGGAGCTGCGCCGATTGGTTTTCCTACTGCACTTGAAGGGCAAGCTAGTGCGGTGCAGATGGGTTCGAATGAAAAGAGTTTGGGGAGGTAGGGTTTGTTTGTAAAGAGAAAAATATGAAGGGCAAGTTGAGAATTTCGAAAAAAATGAATTTTTGTCCAATATTAGATTTTTTGTACCTAATTACATGTGTTACAAAAATTTACTATTTTGTCCAGTACTACATTGAATTTTTGTCCAATACCTTTTTCATGAATGACAACCAAACGCAAGACAAAAAATTTGTCCTGTCCAGTACCATATTTTTATGGCAACCAAACGTTATCTTAGTTTAATATCTTTTTGAACTTAAGGCACATACAGTATATGTACCTTTTGTTTAGCACCACTTTAAAACACATAATGAATAGAATAGAAGAGCATGAAAACATATGAAACCAAAAACCAAAGTCCCTCTTTCGAACACCCTTCTCTACAAACCTCTAAAATCATCTAAGAAGATTGATTTTTCTTGCCAAAATAAGTAATTCAAACATATTTATAGTTTTATTTACTTAGACTTTGTTGAATTTACTGTAATTTACATCCAAAATACGCAAGATCCTAGTAGTTACATAGTGTATAGATATTGATATTTTGTTGATTAAATTATGCAATATGTTGTGTAATATTTTGTTCCTACTATATGGATGATAGTTTGTATGTATTGGTTGTTATTACACATTATATTAAGTAATATATATTGACAAATTAATGTTGTATGTCAAATGTTTGTTAAAATGCCTCAATGGAATATAGCATAAGGTTGGAAGCTTTAGAAGTATTGTGCATGTCTATTAAGGTTGGGCATGTTTCACATTAGATTAAGCAAGGTATGCTTATGAAGTAATGTTGCAACTCGAGTGTTTGTTAAAATGCCTTAATGGAATGTAGGAGAAGTTTGCAAGCCTTGGAAATGATTGATTTTGTGAAGTTTGTTATTTATGCATTTTGAAAATATTGTGAATGGTAATTGGGAGTTGGAGTGTGATAAGGATGCAAAAAAGAAACTGAAAATTAGAAAAAATGCCAAATATGATGAATTTCTTCATAGGATATGTAGAAGTATTGGTATTGATCCTAATGGAATGATAGTGAAGATATACAATAGGTACCCTCATTATCGCAATGTCGGTATACCCTATTACTTAATGGCCATTAAAGATGATGATGATGTTAAGAACCTTATTGAAATGGCTAAAGCTTTGGAAGAAGAACGTATACAGCATTTGTATGTCAATATTATTGATGTTTCAAGACCTCATCCTCCTCAATGCACACTTCGAGTAGACACTTCTACTTATATAACATTGCATGTGCAAGAAGTTAGTGCCAATCCACCAGATGTTGAGGAGAATGATTCGATGCCTATGTTTTAGCAATCATGTGAGGTTGAAAACAAAGTTGAAGAAGAAATCGATTTGGTCCTCCATGAACCTATAGCGAATGATTCAAAGTTTGATGGTGATGACAATAGTTTCGAAGATAATGATCAGACACATGGAAACATTGTTTCTAAGGTACCTCAAACAAACCCTTCAATGTCATTGCAATTCATGGAAGCACCGGTAAACCTATCTAAAAACAAGATGGCAAATGTGGTAGTGCAAGATACTATTTTACTATTCAATGTTAGTGAAGTTGATGGTTACATACAATTCGAGGAAGCTGAAAACGCAATGTATAGTAACTTGGGTAACAGTGATGAGCTCGATAAAGGGATGAGATTCGATAGCAAGAAAGATCTCATTCAAGTGGTTAAGATGTATAACATCAAAAACCACTATAGCTTTAATGTGGAAGAATTGAAGGGTACCATGTGGTCAATCATGGTCAGTCCATTTTTGTCATCTCATACGAAACCTATATCCCATATGACGTCTGATTGACTTCTCTCCACTTCCATGACCACTCCATGTAAGTACTAACCCTATCCACTACCTGTTGCTCCACCTTTATGGCCTAGATACCTAGATTACTTTCGTTACCCTTCAAATCAGATAACCATGCATAAGCAGCATTATAGATAATTTTTAATTACTTTATCTATTTTTGAAACATTTTCTTATTTTATTTATTTAATAAAATTGCGTGAATGAATTAGAAATTGACACGTATTCAAGTTAATGAAAAAATTAACGGTTTTATAATAAAGGATTCTTTTGAATGTTTTTGCAAATAATGGGAACTCAAATAGAAAAAAAAAATTAGGACTCAAATAAAAAATGTGCTAAACATTGAGGATAATTTTGTATTTCCCATATATTTAACATATGACTTGTCAACAACTTTTCTTTACCAAATCATATAAGACATCAATTATAAATGTTCACAAGGATAAATATATATTTTCAACATGCCAAACATATAACAAATATTCTAAAACTTATTTAATCCATACTTTGTTAATTCTTTTAATTTTGTCTTCAAAACATATAAAATAAGAATTATATATGAAAAGATATTGTCAAGAGCATATATATTCAATAAACTCAAATCTTCATATAGATATTATATTTCAACAACAATGTACTCTATATAAATGTCAATAAGCACTTTTATAGATGTATATTCAACAAATCCAATTCTTCATATAGATATCAAAATGATTACAATGCACTCGCATAAAATATATATTAACACATCATCTCATCAATCTATAAAAATCATCAACATACGTATGCCCCACAAGTAATCAAACAATACATTAGATAAGTGAGCACTCATAACCAATATCATAATGTAAGGACCTACCTTCAAGGTCTCAAACTAAGCTTTCAATTTCAAACTATTCATAATAGCTGGGTACTTAAAGGTGATGTCATTAGGCTATCTCTTAAATAGAGATAAGGTAATTCTACTTAGAACCTATACTTGTATGTTGTAATTGATATTAGACTTCAATAACTACTGTCATTGTGAGTAGCTCATTTAGTGCGCTTAACCTATATTAGATCCCTTAAGGTAATTTACGCTTATCTGGCATATCACCTACTATAATAACCACATCATTAGTGGTATTAGCTTATGAATATAAAGACAACAAGAGGTCTAGCCTCTAAAATTCCTGATTCCTAAGTCATTCATATCACTTGTGTTATGAATTACAAACCATAAGCATAACATATTAACTGAATACATAATAACACACGATTATCAAGCCAAATGGCTTTATCATTATTCAGAAAGAAGTCAAAAGCCCGAGTCTCCTTCCTACCAAGTTATTACTCTTAAAAGATTTCCAAAGACAAGCGGTTGCTTTATTCTTTTATACTTGTACCTGAGGTCAGTAAACACTAAGTTCTTAGTTTCTTAAGAAACAAAGTGAGTAAAAAGTTATGAATACAACTATGACAAAACAATGATAAGTCAATAAATCACTCCTCAGCTGTAACATAACAATAAAGATGCATTCGACAAATACCATGTAAATAAACAATTCCAGCTTCTTGCCCAACTCCACACAATTACCACTTTTTTTAGTCTCCTTTTCAAACATGGTATTGTTTACAATAAGTTGACTTATCACTCGATAAAAAAAAAAAACTACCCTTACACTTACACATATGTCTACTTGAAAATTAGTAATTCACTTTCTATCTATGATATCACACACATTAGAAAGATTTCACTGTGCCTTTCACCTACCACAAATGAAAAGGGGTGACTAGATTCCTATAAGTTACTATTATCAAGCCAATTTGTCAACTATATCACAAACTTATCTAATTGATTCGATGATCGAGCTAAAAACTTTCTAAGTGGGGAGTAGGATTTTCTTTACTTATAAAGTTTTAAATTAGTGCATGGAAATTTTTATTTATCATTCAAGTAGTTGGGTTAATGAATAACATGTGAATCAAATGTCACTTTAAACCATTTCTCCAATTACACTACACATTAATAAAACTGGAGTCATGATCAGCCAGCATAGATACACCATAAAGTTATCACCCGACTTTCCAACAAACATTAATAACCAAAGCCATAATAGCAAGTCAAAATTAACCATTCATTTTATATACATGTTTTGGCTCTTTCCAAGAGCTACACATTCTCGATTCACGATTGATTAAGCAAACACATATACCTATATGTAACACTCATATTGAACTCTCCCATGATCATAGGTTGACCCTAACATACACCATAAATTAGTAGTTTCACATAATGGCACAAACATATGTTAGTTTAACTTAAATGATACATGCTAGAAAACAGGGCAGATTCGATAAAAAAAAATCGTATTAAATATTAATCGTGTTCTTTTTCAAAATTTCTTGTTTTGTAAATTAAATTTAACCTATTAGTAATCCTCATACTAAAAATCATGTCAAAAAAACATCATTTATTATTTTTAAAAATTATTAAAAAATTCATCACAACTGGACAATTTATTAGGAAACCTATATACATAATATGAATTTCATCAAAACAAAAAGACTACACCAAACTAAACTTAAAATAACTCTTGACTATCAATTTTCTTAATTTAATTCAAAGGTTCACTATTTTTAAGAATTTTTACAAAATCTGGGCAGAATAAAGCACTTGGTTGCTCGCCGGCCTTTGTCCACCCATCGACGATGGGAATGTGTTGGCCGAGCTGCCCTGGCCATCTTCCTTCAAACCCCTACTGGCCAACCCAAAAGCTGCACATTTCCTTCGCGAATCGAACCGACTAGCTTCCCTACTCTGTAATTTTCCTTTTTTTTCCTTTAATTTCCCCACCAATCCCATTGTATCTCCCTTGTGGTAATGTTTTCTGGGCCTGCATGTGGGTTCTTCAGTGTGTTTCTGGGTTTTGGTTGCTTCGGTGGGGGAATGGAAATCTTGAGAAGGGTTTTGAGGTATTTTGCAATACTAATAAACCATATTGACTATATTTCTCTCCACTAGCTAATGCATTTCTAATCACCCTTGACTAATACATCACCCCTGCCAACCACATATTATTATTATTATTATTATTATTATTATTATTATTATTATTATTATTATTATTATTATTATTATTATTATTATTATTTTGTTTCCTATGATTTTTCATCCTATGTTGTTGTTGTTATTATTATTTATCATAAACAATGCTTACTTCATACATATGCTGCACCATTCAAACATATCCTTACGACATTAGCGAAAGTATACATGATAATAATTGTATTAACTTCTTATTAAATTGACATTTTTCTATATTTATTCTTTATTTTTTATTAACTACTTCATCCTTGGTAATTGGTCATTATATATATATATAAATATATATATATATATCAAGGCCCAATCCAACCTATTTAAGCCCATATCTAAGCTCAAAGGGTCAAGACAAACTCCAACAGACTAATACAGCTTAAGAGCATCTGTCTCTATTAGTACACCTGAGCTTAAGATCGGGTCGGCCATGCATGACCCAAAACTAGATAAGAAAAGTGAATAAGACTCTAAGCAAATAAAGAAAGATTTTAGTCAAAGATTTGTCCCCTATAACTTGCCAAATGAAGCCTGGTCTCATCCCCTTATTTATAGGGGATAAGATTACATGGTAAAGAATTCCAACTTTTCCATTCTCATTTATATTTTGCGCTCTATCACTCCTAAGACCTTTGTACCGACTCAAGCCTTGAAGTGGCCATGTCAAAGCTACCTCCAACACCCCCTTATAACCTTACTTTTCCTCTTTGCAAGTGACTTAACCACTACTAGAAAATCTCAACACAAAAAAAAAAATAATAATAAATAACAACTCAACTAACCTATATTTACTATTTCTAGAAACAATCTTAAGTAGTCACTATTGTTGTTACTTGTGACCACAAAGTTGTGATTAACAAATAAAAAATTAAAATCATGGGGTATCACACATAGCACACTATAAATTATTTTGTAATAGCATAAAACAAATACATACATATTCTTTACATGACATATCAAGAACATATAACATATTTATTATACAAAGAAAAATATATCATATAAAGCAATTGAACAAGTATATCTAATTATTTATTAAAACACAAAGCATTTATGCACACATATCACATTTATTATGTAAAGATCATATAAGAAGTGCTATTACGAGATATGAATTCTGTTACTATTAAAACTTCTTGATAGATTTACATTCTTCCTTTTTTTTTAATGACAAATCCAATTTATAACAATAGCTTTTTCTCCCCCCTTTTGTCATATCAAAAAAATACATTTACTTTTATTCATTTAGAAACTTTATGGTAAAATTATGATGACTATTTTTACTTCCCCTAAATTTATGCCATCCAAGAAAAATTGTACTCTATCTATGTCCTAAGACTTAATATCAAGAGAACGCAAACATAGACGAAATATATGTTATCATCAAAATTTCATGTGATTTCAATAATGTTATGCCAAAAGGAAAATATATATATATATTGCATCTAAATTAAGCATTAAATTCATAAATACTCACGGTAGAAGAAGGATTGGAAGGAGAAGGATTGTTGACATTTTGTGAGCCCTTAAGTTCTCCCTCTATTTATAAAAATCACCTTGATATGAAACTACCTTTTATGATGGATTCTCCTTGGTTCAATTTGAAGCTTATTTTTCATCTTTTGGCTTAATTATTTCTTTTAACTTCTTTGAATCTTCATCTTTCAAACTTTTCAACATCTCACTTCATTTCCTTCATAATTTGGAACATTGATACATTTTTATCAAGTACCACTATATTGTCCTATCTCATGTTCTTGTATAATAAAATAGATTTTTTTTTTTTTGGTTTTTAGATCCCAGATTTACTTAGGCTCCTTTCAATAAAAATTCATTTTAAATCTACGATTTCTTGAATGAAAATTGAATTATTCATTATGCCCACAAATTGATACAATATGATAAAATATGCCACAAGAATAACATCTTTTATTTCTAAAAGGATTAAAGTTATAACTTCTTCTTAAATTATAGCTCTACCAACTTCTTCTTATATTACTTTATTAGTTCTTTTACAACCTTGAGTCAATGCACTTCTACTAGACGCTCATTTATATATATTTTCAAGTCACTCCAAATCTTTTTCTTTCTTTCTTTTTTTTTTTTAAAAAAAAAAACTTCTTGAGTTGTGAACATTCATATCTTAAGTGTCTAGATTTATTACACCCCTAGCACCTCAAATTCATCTTTTTCTCTTATGGGGTTCCTTGGTTCTTATACGTTCTCCACTCATTTCTTTATTTAGATTCACCATTCTTTTTGTCACTTGAAATGCTCGCTTTACAAAAGTTCTTCTTAGGAAATCTTTTGAAATTTTTAGTAAGTTTATATCTTTTTCTTCATCATCTTCTTTAAAGGATTCTGTTTCTACTTATTTGAAAGATAGATTATTTTTGCTCTTGTTTTTTGAGACTCTAATATTAGTTTCATAAGACATTAATAATGATAGCAAATTCTCCAAAGGGAAGATACTCAAGTCCCTTGCTTCCTCTATCACTACCCTCTTGGCATCCCATGAACAAGGTAGAGGTTTGTTTGATAATCTTTCTTACAAGTTCAACATTATTTATATTCTTTCTGAGAGATCTTAACTTATAATATCATTTAGTCTCTTAGACATTTGTTGCACTTTTTTCTCTAGGATCCATCTTAAACAATTCATAATTTTGTATGAGACTATTTTTCTTGCTTCCTTGGTGCTTAAATCTCCTTCATGTAATGCAATAAGTCCACCCTATATTTTTTTTTTCCGCTTGTATACATGGAGTGTGCTGATTTTTTATGAACTTAAAATGCAAAACAATATGTGTTTGACCTTGAAGATGAGGGAACTCTTTTTGTTGTCATTTGCACTATAAGAATCTTCCTTCTTTGGCTCAAAAGTTGTTGGTTCTATAGGAACATAATTCCCATGCATGATGATTGGCCAAACATATAGTTCATTGCTTTGATGAAGGTTTCCATCCTTCACTTCCAATATGCAAAATTAATTCCATCAAATAAAGCTAAACGTGAGGTAGATTGATCTTTTATAGAGGTTTGGCATCCTGCCTACATCTTTTCTACTGGTATCTTTTCGACAACAAGTACAAGTGAGTTTAAACATTGAGACAACTCTAGTAGTACGTAGTAGATGTCCATGTGTCTTTTGTGTTTCTCCTAACTCTTCACTTAGTCTAACCTTGATCGACTTCATACAATACACCTTCACTTCATGCCGTTGGCCTCTAAGTCTAAATCTCTAACTACAAGTAAATAATCTCACTATAACAAATCTCCACTCAAAACACTTCTTTCGAAAAGTCCAACACGAATGTAGTAAAAAATTCCCTAGCTATATGCTAGTAGAATATCTTATAAGCTTTCAATCTTTCAAAGACCAATTTGTGCTAGCAATACTCAGCTTCATATGAAACAATACTATTCTCAAACACACTCAATATTTCTCTATGCTCGGTCTTTATCTTCTCTTTAAATAGAGCTTGAGCTCATCCAAATGTGGAACGATCCTATATCACAATGGCTAGAATTGATTTTTCCTCATTTTACAAAATACTTGGTTTAATTGCTTTAAAAACTAAAATAAACTGTTTAAGATAACCTTTGATTTGAAAAAAGCAAAGTTATGTGTTTATGAAGAAAGAATTTGAAGTAATTCCAACGTTAGTAGATGCACTTATAAAAAAATAGCCTTTAATCTTTTTAAACATATGTAGTGTGCATCTTAAACTTTCTTTAACAAACACTTTTCCTTAAGCAAATTCCATAAAACATATAAATGTCATGAAAAAAATTTTTCAATTTAATAAACCCTTATAAAAAACTTCTTTTCTAATTCTAAAATAATTTCGTTAAATAAAAAATCTTTAGCCAAGATTTATTTCTTTATTTTTTTCAAATACTCTCAAACAAATTATAAAATAAGAAATATCAAATTTAACTGTTAATCTAATAAGATTTGTTGTATGCTTTTCACCTAAGTATATTACCCAAATATTCTTCCTAATAATACTTGATGTTGAAATATATATATTCATAAAAATGTCAAGATCTTGTTATATGTATTTTTGGTCAAAAGGGCTTGAACTAGCTCAAATTTATTTAAGAAAGTTATTATAAAACTTTTGAAATCCTTCCTTTAAGAAGAAAATCCTTAAAAAAATATTTTGTAAGAAAAGAATATTATAAAAAAATATTTTACATAACATTTTGTAAGAAAAGAATATTATTCTAAATAGCTTTGTTCATAGGTTGGTAAAAGAATGTTTTTAATAAAAACATAATTTTGAAATTAAAAGAGAAACCTTTTCATAAAGTACTTAAAAGTTTTATGAAGAATACTCTAGAATAAAATTTGATTTAAAAAAAATATATCATTATCTTTATAATAAAACTATTGACTGTTAATATTGAAAGTTTTTTTTGAACAAATAAAACCACAAACACATTTATAAAAATCATATATACAAATTAAATATGTAATGTGTAAATGTCCATTAGATTAAAATTACAATACAACATATATATTAAATATATGATTTGTCAACAACTTTTCTTTGTCAAATCATATGAGACATCAATTATAGATGTTGACTATTTCCAATATGCTAAACATATAACAAATATTCCAAAACATATTTAAGCCATATTTTGTTAATACTTTTTATTTTATCTTCAAAACATATAAAACATCAACCATAGCTATAAATTATTTTATAATGGCACAAGGTAAATATATTTATATTCTTTATATGACATATTAATAGAACACATAACATACTTGTTACACAAACCAAACAAATATCATATAAAGCAATTGAATAAATATACTTATTTATTAAAACACAAAGCAATTATGTGAACATGTTACATTTATTATGTTAAAGATTATATATATATATATATAACTATTATGAGATATGAGTTTTTTTGTTGTCAAAACTTCCTCATAGATTTACAACAGTTTATGTTTTTGGCGGGTAGATATTTCAACTGATTTCCTTTCTATCACATAATCTCTAACTCGCAAAAACATTGTTAATTTTTTTTTAATCCATTCAAAATTATTTTCAGTGGATTTCGGTATCCTTAAAAGCATAGTCTAATTAGTCATTAATATTTAAGCAAAAGCCATAACAAAATTCAAATTCTTAAATTTTACAATAATAAGTAGGAAAAGTCTAAAATAAATCACATTTTTTCTCTTCTATAACGAAAATAACTCCATACTATGCCGTCCATTAGATGAAAGAACCATGAGTATATTCCTCTCAACTCATTTAACAACAAATTCTATCATCATAGCACATAGAAATAATCATATTGATTTCTCTAATTATTGTTCTTTTCTATATTGCCACTTCTTGTGTTTAGCTAAGTGTGGGGATTTTGCCAAAGCGTGTTACATAATTTCTGTAATACTTAACAATCACCAGCATATTGAAATAATCATATTGATTTCTCTTAATTATTATTATTTTTTTTTCCTATTGCCAGTTGTTGCGTTCATTGTTACTATGTTACCTTGTGATTCTCGCTGCAAACAAAGTTTAGCTAAGTGTGGGGATTTTGCAAAGGTTATTGCGTAATTTTTGTAATACACAACAATGGGCTGTGTTCAAACCAAGCCTTCCACTTATTCACCCCCTAGAGGCCTTGATAAGTTGAAACTCCAAAATGGGTATGTTAAAGGAGGTTTCGATGTCAGAGTGTCAAGGCGTGTTAAGCGGGAAGGGGAGAATAAAAGTGGTGGTGATGGAAGTGCCCCAGGTGGGAATGCTGGTTCGAAGCGGATGGTTTTGGAAAAGAAGATTGGAGGAGATGAACTTGTGGATGGTTGGCCAAAGTGGCTTGTGGATAATATAGACAAAGTTGCTTTGAGTGGTTTAGTCCCAAAGAGTGCAGATTCCTATGATAAGCTTGCCAAGGTTGGTTCTTCTTCAATTTAACGGGATAAGGCTTAGTTGCATTATTCCTTAATTATAATGTTTTGCTTTGCAGGTAGGCCATGGGACCTATAGCAACGTGTATAAGGCTCGAGATCGTGACACTGGAAAGATTGTTGCTCTCAAAAAGGTCCGATTTGACACATCTGAGCCCGAAAGTGTTAAATTTATGGCAAGAGAGATCATGATTTTACGGCAGTTAGATCATCCAAATGTTATCAAGCTAGAAGGAATTGCTACATCTAGGATGCAATACAGTCTCTATCTTGTTTTCGATTTTATGCGGTTGGACTTAACCAGAATTATTTGTCGTCCTGGTGATCGGCTGATGGAACCACAGGTTAGGATAATGGCCTCGTCTATCAATTTAATGAAGTAGATATTATGGACTGGATTGTTGTTTGAAGTATCTGTAGATTCGAAATGTTGCATATGCGATTATGTATGATTGAGTAAATTGGATACTAAATCTATGTATTCATTACAGGTGAAGTGCTACATGGAACAGCTTCTTCAAGGCCTCAGGCATTGCCATGAGAAAGGTATCTTACACCGAGACATCAAGGCATCTAATTTATTGATTGACAAAGATGGAAGACTTAAGATTGCAGACTTTGGACTAGCCAACTTTTATGGTTCTAAGGGAAAACGTCCACTTACAAGCCGAGTTGTCACCCTTTGGTATAGAGCTCCTGAGCTTCTTTTAGGTTCTACAAACTATGGTGTCGGTATCGATCTTTGGAGCGCAGGGTGCTTATTAGCTGAAATGTTTCTTGGAAGGCCATTCATGCCGGGCAAAACTGAGGTTTGGTTTTCTAGAAAAAGTTGGTATTTTTTCTTGAAAACTTATGAAGTTTCTAACCGGTTAACAATAAGCTACAAAACGAACTCCTATCCGCTCACTTACATTGCATAATTTTTAGCAATGATCTTGTGGTTGCACACTTGTAATATTTTCAGGGCATGTAATACGTTTAAATACTTGTAATTTACAGGTTGAGCAGCTTCATAGGATCTTCAAGCTTTGTGGTTCACCCTCGGAAGAATATTGGACTAAAATGAAGCTTCCTGCAACATTCAGGCCACCCCAGCATTATCAATGTAGCTACCGAGAAATATTCAAAAACTTCCCTCCTTCAGCTTTTGGTCTGTTGGCTAAACTTCTAGCCTTAGACCCAGAGTATCGAGGCACAGCGGCTTCTGCATTGAAAAATGATGTGAGTGAATCAAATCTTGATTGTTATAACTAAGTTTTGGTTCTAAGATATGTCTTAGTCAATCAAACTTGATGGGTGTATTTTATTTATTTATTATTATTATTATTTTTTGGGGTTACAGTTCTTTTCTTCAAGTCCATTGTCATGCGGCCTCTCAGGTCTACCAATCTTACCAAAGGAAGATCCCCTTCCATTTCATACCAAGAACAAAAGGAAGTATGTATTCAACTTTCATCTTATATGACAAAGAAAGTCACATTAATCCTTTTTACTACTACGATGCACACCTTTACAGATTGGGATTTTCCTAATTGATGCGAGCATATGCATTTTTTGGATTATCTATCCTGAACATTCTGTAAATACCATTGGGATTACAGATCATGTCGACATAGGATTTCAAAAGTTAAGGAAGTTTCTCAACCAGACCATGACGGTCATGGGAAGAAGGCTATGGTTGCTGGACAATGTAAATTTAGATCTGATTCTTTCGAAGAGGTAAAACTCTATACTATTAGAAACGCGTAACTTTGTCTCATGTTGACCTTTTATGGTCCTATCTGTTAAACATTCAAAATGTTTGCAATAATAGGAAAATAACGTTTACTTTCTAGAGGAAGAATTAAGAAACAGTATAATAAACTCATTAGCCTAGACATTGCTTCAGTCTTTAGATATTGAACATAGCTAGTCATCTAGGCAAATTCAAGTAGTAAAACTAATTCTTCTTTAGCTTATTGAAGCTCATTCGTATATCTCCTTGCAGGACAAGAATATTGATATGAGTGGGCACAGCCAAGAGAATAATCGCAATGTAAGCAGCAGTTCAATAATCCTAAAGCCAAACAGGCCTGGTGCATCTTTATCGCCAGTGCATCGTTCCAGCATTAAGCCGACACCGAGAACTGAGGCTCATCCTAATGCTTCCAAGAACATCCAGAAGTACACCCTCTTAAAGGCTTCCATAACTGATATAATTAACCCCAATCAAGGCAATGGGGCAGCTCATTATCGTCGATCTCTTTCAACATTGGATTTTCGTTATCTTGATCCTGAAATGATAAATAAACTATGTGGAGTGGAAAAAGACTAGACTTTGGAGTTATTTTCTATTTCCTATTTTCTCTTAGAGAAATTGAGCTCTATATTTATTGTTAGAGCTATTCCAGGTGAGTTTTAGATATAATATATAAGGGAAGGAAGTTATTTTTTGTACCCAAACTCAAACTATGTGATTAGATCTATAAACTACAATACAGAATTGGAGAAATTATCGTTTCTACTAAATGTTTAAGTCAGTAATCTAGACAAAAATGAATGCATGCATTGATCCAAATCATATTTCTCTTCCCTTTATCTTGGTTAGAGCATACTTGCAAGACATTCCCTAGCATCACCTGTACCCTATGGGGTGATAATCTTGAATATGTTTGTGGCCTGCCTGTACCATATGGGGTGATAATCTTGGATATGTTTGTGGCCTTACTCCAGCATCTTGACCTTGTTCATCACCTTTGCATAACTTTAAAACTCAAAGGACCTCACCTCATGATGTAAGCTTCATCTAATTAACAACTTCTAAATCTTTGGCTCCTTATGTGTTTTAAAATTTCTGGTACAAACTTAATTAGCCAACTTATTTTAACCTCATACTCTTTAACCCATATGCTTACTTGCTTTAGATTGAAAAAGTCTGCTAAGGTTTTCTAATGTAGACTAATTGGAAAGTACTTTCAAAGAAAGCATCCTTGAAGACATCCTACACTATCTACTTATTAGTCTTCATGTTGCCTTCCACTAGTTTTATGGAGCAACTCTCAAAATGAAGACTGCAGATGCAACCTTCCTATCTTCAAGCACTTCATATTCAACAAATGCCTTCTTTATATCCTTAACCCATTCCTCAGCCTTGAGTGGGTCCAATGTTGCAGCAATGAAGGGTTTCACTAAATGAATAAATCTTATTAGTCTATGGATAGTGCTCTTCTTGTCACGTCTCGTAGGGTACCCAATCTATGACAGCTCGCCACAATTGCTCAGCCCTTACCAAGCAATTGTGAAGTGTCTCAAACCAAAATAAATCAACTTGTTAAATCTCAATAATCAACTAATCGAATACCTCTAGCATTCCTTTATCTCAAATAAAACTCATTATGTATTCAACGGAAACATTATACATCAGTCTCTAAAGTGGGCCTCAACTGGGTCCCATAATAAAATACAACTGAAGATAGATCTTTTTAAATCAAATTAAATATTTACAAACATTCAATTATCCGAAACTATCAACTTCTACAAATACTTAGGCTATCTCTTCATCTTGCCCCCATTCCCAAAGTTTCCGTGATAATTTTACTTACCTTAGTATGATGCCTAAGGTGATAGTTTAGGTAGTCGCGACCTACATAACAAAATTTGTAAGAGGGTGAGCTAATAGCCCAATGAGATAGTAGTGTAATTTCTTAATACTGTTTACATGTACAAGTAATTTCAAACAAGTTTTCACAACATATGCTATACATGGGCATCCATATGTAATGCAATACAACATCACAAGCGATCTTCTAGTAACCAATGTGAAATTTAGGGTTTATACCCCCCTTGACCTTAGGTTAGGGATTTACATCACTACCACCGATGCTTAGGCTTTACAACCCATTTAATTTAATCTTATATTTCTATTAAAATTTGTCTCTTAATTTTAATCCCATAAAGTTAGGTGTAATTAGCACACTAAGTAATAAACACCCTTAAAGGCAAAACAGACTCGAAATCATCAAGACATGATAATCTCATAATCATTTAGTTCACTCTTAATGAAGCAATAATCCTATTCAATTACTTCTGATACACTTTGTAGCGGTGATAGCTTTCAATAATGCAATATCTCGTGTAATGCATGTCAAAGTTTTAATTTAATTCATAATAATTAAATTATTGTTTTTAGGTGATCACGCAAAAAACAGTTACATCAAAGATAAAATCTAAAGACACTCAATTAATTTCAATCATGAAATAATAATCACCAATAAAAAAGATAACCACATTACTTCAAATTTTTATCTCAAATTTATTTATCACACTTCCTTCCCTTTCAATCCAAAATAATATTTCCTAAAATAGGAACTTCACCAATATATACTCTCTTTCTATATAATTTTTTTTGTTATATATATACATATATTTGAATCTACACATCCACTATTCATCTCCATCTTCACCTTAGCTCACTTGATTTCATTTTAACCCCCCAACACCTACCATAATCAGTTCATGCACACCCACTGTCACTCACAGTTCTCATGCGCACACACTAGCACACCTTCAAAAAAAAAAAAAATCAGTCACAAACACCACTTACCTAAAATTCTGCAGCATACTCACACATCTCTTACACACGCACACCAACCTCTTGGACACACACATAAGCCTCTTGCCTAGCACACAAGATTACCCACACATGCATATACACTTCTATTCCAACAACCCAATGCTTACCCAACACATGCTCACACATTTACACACTTACACACACATACATGCCACCTACTCTTGCACCGGATTCCCCCAACACACACACTCACTTACACCAGTCCTCTCACTTGCACATACTCTGCATACACACACGCATACGATCTAGATCAACACACGCACACACACTTCTCCTATTGTCTCCCCTGTACACGCATTCATTTCCTACTGTCTCCCCCACACACCATAACGTACACGACCAACTTATCGCAACACACCCACACACCCAAACATGCACCCTTCATTTCAAACCAATGCAAACAAACATATATATATACTTACAAATTTGGCTCAACTAACACATATACACTAATTCAATACACACACATTTGAATAAAATAGGATAGCACATAATCACACTCATTCGAAATCCACAATAACCAAGATATGCATACAAATATACAATATAATACACCACAAACCAAATACAGTATATTACAGAGTTTCTACTTACTTGAGTCTTATTTTTTATTACTTGTAATAATCTTTGAGTAAATATGCAGGGTAATTTTTTTTCCTAAAAACACAAGAAAACCATACTATTGCGTATTATTCATAACTAATATTATTCTATCTAATATATTTATAATTATTTTAGCTATTTTCTAGACTAAATTATATTTTTATATACATATCAATATTGCATTTAAATTCTAAAAATAAAAATTTTCTCATGCAAGACTAGTCTAGTTTCGTAGATCTCACCTCAACAATCACAATGGTGGTTCCGATTTATGATTTGGAGGTCGTGGAAATTACGTCAACTTTTATCACATTTTCCTTTTTTTTTTCTTTTTCTTCCTTTGTTTTCTCGTTTGTCTCATCATTTCTCTCTCTCTCTCTCTCTCGCTTTTGGATAAGCTTTCTAAGTCAAGGACGTGTCTGGGGGAGGAAGTCATTTTGCGGTCTATTTGTCGCCCATGGTAATTTACATAAATTTTTACAACTTTAGTATTTTAATATGAAATTTTATGATTAAGCTAATTAAATTATTCTAAGCCTAAAGATTTATTCAAAATTTCATTTAACTATCTTAAGCTTACAATTTTAGTTTTTTTTATCATTTATTCTAAAAATTTTCACGGTTTACTCATCGCATAATTATTTCTTTTAACTTAAATTTACGCATAATATAGTTAAGACTTTTAATACAATCTTTTAACTAATTCAGTATTATATGTATTCAATTTTTGCGAGTTTTACACTTCTTATCTTCTCAATTAAGTCAAGCCTATCCACTATGGCCATTCAATCAAATTAGTGTGACGATCTCCTACATAACTTAGATTTTGTGCCACATTTGCTAATGTGTCCCTAAATAGAGCCCATCAAGGTTTGGACCAAGTTAACCAGCTATATTATGTCAATTATTACAACACTTGTCATTGTAACTGTAGAGTCTTAGGCTTTTGCTCCTTGTTAGTAACCTAATTATTATGTTAAGCATTATACTAAACATTTTTTTCACAAATAGAGAGTTAGAATGACAAAAGGCAACATAGAGTAATCAAACTATTATCTCTAAATTCAATCAAACTAATCCAACCATTTCTCTGTAAAGTAAATTAATAATGCATTCAATAGCTCAATGTAGCTATTACACATACTTGCATTCTAATATTTCGCACATACAAACATGAATATGTAACCAAAGTTCCACAAAATAAAATAATCACATATATCATATTTACTTTAGGATCAAGTTTTAGCCAAATTCTACCCTCTCTTCTACTCACCATTTTTAAGATCAATCTACTAGGTTCTCTAAAGGTCTTAATTTAAGGTTGGATACAACCTAAAAATATTAAGCTTGAGACCATCGAAATGTATCAATTTAGCTGCATAATCCTACACTTAGTGGATACATGCATGGCTTAGAGATCTATAACTACAATCTACAATATAATATCTTATCATTTCGTTTGCAAAACTCATAAAATAGTCATTTATATAAAAATCATAATCATAAGTAAATCTCAAATATAGTATCAATCAAATAAGTATCTAAATTCATTAAACTATAAATTTATAAATCTTAATTACTTTTAAACTATAGTGTGCTATATTTCATAGTCATAGGTGCCACTATTATCATCCTAATTCCTGCACCATAGATCACAGCGAAACTATTCATAAGGATCAACTTTTTGTAACTCAATTTTGTACTCGAAATTACACATCTTGAACATGGGTGAGTTGTGAAACTCAGTACAAAGATACTGCATAAACAAACATAGCACGACATACTATATACATACTTGAATAGATATACCGATGCACCAACAATAGCAAATAGCATACATATATCGAATGAAGGGAATTGCTAGGATAGATGTTCCATGGACTACTTACTTTTTATTCTAGAAACACTGACTTTGTCTCTGTTTGATCTTTCATGGTCCTCAAGCTGTCAGACATTCAAAATGTTTGGAATTAACGCAGCGCGGAAAGCGTAAACGAAAGGAATCCGATTCTAGGATAAATCTCGCAAACAACAAAGAATAAGGATGAATTATTCCTTAAAGAAATCTTGGTTGTGCACAACCGATAAACAGAGAAACTCGTCTCTCAAAAGTGTATTTGATTAATCAATAAAACATAACCCTAAAATGACCTAGCAACTATATATATACTCCTCTGGAAAATACATCAAAAAGGAAATATAAATGAACACGTGGAAATAAATATAAGTATACACGTCTGTCCTCTGTCGTATACACGGCCGTGCCTCAAAGCCGTGTATGTTTCTGGGAATATGTTTGGCGTAATACATGGTTGTGTCTCCTAGCCGTATATAGAGACCGTGTATGCTTCTGGGAGAAATCTTAACCGAGTACACGGTCGTGCCTCTGGCCGTGTATGAAGCCGTGTGTCTTTTTGGAAGTTCCCCTGACATGTTACACGACTTTGTAACAAACTGTGTATCAGCCCGTATGTCTTTCTGGAAGTTCCCCTGACATGTTACACGACCGTGTAACAAACTGTGTATCAGCCCGTGTCTGCATCATTCTCTCCCACTAATGAAGAACTCGACCCCGAGTTCTCGTCAGGATATAGCAGTGTGTCATCGAGGTGGAAAAGAAATAAATCCGCCACATTAAAAGAACAAGAAATGTTCATATCTTCGAGAAGTTGTACAATGTACGCGTTGTCGTTTATCTTTCGCACTACTTCATAAGGCACATATTTTTTTTGTTGGAGTTTCCCGTATCTGCCTGTAGGGAAACGCTCTTTCCGAAGGTAAACCATTACCTGATCGCCCACGGCAAAAAGTTTCTTCCGTCTATGCTTATCCGCAACCCCTTTATATCGGGTATTGGCTTCCTCTATCTTCCGTCTAACTTCCGCTGCGGTGGTTTGGCATTGTTCCGCCATATGCTTAGCAGCGACATCACCCACTATGTCCTTAGGTAATTTGATTAGGTCCAGCGCGTGTTGTGGCGTTTTAGTGTATACCACTGAGAACGGTGACCTTCCAATAGTTTGGTAGACAGAACTATTGTAAGCGAATTCAGCTTGAGCCAACGCTTGATCCCACTGCCCTGGCTTCTCACGGTAAATACTTCTAATGAGGTTTCCGAGGGTCCGATTGGTTACCTCCGTTTAACCAACGGTTTGAGGATGAGCTGTGCTGCTGTAATTCAGAGATGAGTCAAACATATACCAGAGAGTCCTCCAAAAGTGGCTAAGGAACTTGCTATCTCTGTCGGAGGTAATGGACTTTGGGACCTCATGTAGACACACCACTTCCTTGAAGAATAACCGTGCGATTGGCCATGCATCAGCGGTCTTTCTACAGGGGATAAAGTGAGTCATCTTGGAAAACCTGTCAACTACAACAAAAATAGAGTAAACACCTCGTTGGGTACGAGGCAAACCAAGTATAAAGTCCATCGATAGGTCCTCCCAAATGTTCGTCGGCACGGGGAGAGGGGTATATAGGCCAGTGTTCTGGGATTGCCCTTTCGACACTTGGCAAATATAACACCTTTCCACAATTCTATACACATCCCTCCTTAACCGAGGCCAAAAATACCTTTCGGTAACTTCAGCTAGGGTTTTATCTCTGCCCATATGTCATGCCAATCCACCACCGTGCAGGTCTCGGATAAGCTTTTCTCGTAAGGATGACTCAATGATACACAGCTGATTCCCTTTCATTAAGTATCCATCGTGAATATGGTAGTCATCACAAGGTTTCCTGTTGGCACATTTAGTCCACGTTTCTTTGAAGTCTCCATCCCCTTCGTACAGCTCCTTTAGTCTTTTGAATCCAACGATGTCCGCACTCAGAGTGAGTAGGACATCAGCTCTTCTACTCAGGGCGTCCGCTACCTTGTTTTGCATACCCGACTTGTGCATCGATCTGAAAGGAAACCTTTGTAAGAACTCAATCCACCTTGCGTGCATGCCTTACTTATCCGAGTTTGGCCACTTAAGTGTTTAAGGGCCCCGCAATCCGAATACAAGATGAACTCCTTTCCAATCAAATAGTGTTCCCATACTTTAAGAGCTCTTACCACGGCATAGAACTCCTTGTCATATGTAGACCAATTCCTCCTGGCTTCACACAACTTTTCACTATAAAATGCTATTGGTCTCTTTTCCTGTGATAGTACCGCCCCGACCTCGACTCTACTAGCGTCGCAATCTACTTCAAATAACTTGTCATAATCTGGTAGCGCTACTACAAGGGCGCTACATAATCGTTTCTTCAAGTCTATGAAACTTGCTTCAGCCTCTTCGCTCCATCGGAATTTACCTTTCTTCAAACATTCAGTCAAGGGGGCAGCGACTGTACTAAAGTGTTTAATAAATCTCCTATAGAAACTAGTTAAGCCAAGAAAGCTTCTCAACTCAGTAACGGTTCTTGGAATAGGCCATTCTCTAATCACTTTCACCTTTTCGTCATCCACCATCACCCCTTCACTACTGACTATGAACCCAAGGAACAATAGTCGTTTTGACATGAATGTGCATTTCTTTAGATTGGTGAACAGTTTATTCTCTTTCAGTACAGACAGAACACATCTCAAATGCTTAAGATGTTCTTCCTCAGATTTACTGAATACCCAGATATCATCAAAATACACAACTATAAAACGACCATTAAAGGGTTTTAATACCTGGTTCATCACTCTCATGAAGGTGCTTGGTGCGTTACTAAGACCAAATGGCATCACCAGCCACTCATACAGCCCCTCCTTTGTTTTGAATGCCATCTTCCATTCGTCTCCGGGACGGATCGATCCAACATATCCTCGATGCGCGAGATGGGAAATTTGTACCCTATGGTGATCTTATCGATAGCCCTGCTATCAACACATATACTCCAGCTCCCATCTTTCTTGGGAGTTAACAATGCTGGAACCGCACACGGACTCAGGTTGTCCCAGATAAACCTCTTGTCCAAAAGCTCTTGGACCTTATCCTGCAAAATCTCGGTCTCCTTAGGACTCATCCTATAATGTGGTAAGTTTGGGAGACTTGCTCCAGGCACTAGGTCTATCTGATGTTGGATGTCTCTCAGAGGCGGTATACCCTCAGGTAGATCATCATGAGCCACCTCCTTAAACTCATCCAGTAGACTCTTTACTGTCTCGGGTACTTCCACACCAGCCTCATTTTCTCCAACTGCCACATCTTTTACTATGAGAGCATGAACCACCTGTGACTCCTTTAGATCTTCCACCAAATCTTTCTCTAATTGAGTGACGATTAGGAAAGAACGACTCTCTGCCCTCTTCTCCTTCGAGCGTCCTTCCTTCTTCAACGGTAACAATGTGTACCTCACACCGTCCTTCTCCAATCTGTACACATTCTCCTTTTCCGCGTGTTGCACGTTCACATCAAACTGCCATGGCCTACCAAATAAGATATGACAGGCATCCATGTCTACAATATCACAAAAGGATTCATCACGGTACTTCCCTATTGAGAATGATACCCTACATCTTCCTTTACTTCAATCTTCTCGGCAGCTTTAATCTACCCTATAGTGTACAGATTTGGGTGCTTTTCGATAGGTAGCTGCAGCTGCTTCACAACTTCTCTTCCTATGATGTTTTCGCAACTCCCATTATCTACTATTAGTTCAAACAATTTCCCATTAATAGTACACCTCGTGCGAAACAACTGGTGTCGCTGTGTGATCTCTTCTTGTTTCGGGGTGAGCATCATCCGTCGAATCACATAAATTGGTTCTGTTGATTCTTCCTCCTCCTCATAATACTCTCCATTTCCATCAGGTTCACAGCAAATCTCCTCATCATCCTCCCTATCAAGGATGTTTACGTTTCTCCTAGCAGGACATTCATTTGACCGATGACCCGGTTGATTACATCGAAAACATTTACCCAAAATAGGCTTGGCATAAGGATTACTCTGCCTCTGAGTTCCCTTAGGTTCCATCGGTTTCTTCCCCTCACTCTTTTCTTCTCTCTTGGCACTGTCATTAGTAGGTTTGTATGCAGCACTTTTACTTTTCTCAAATCCCGACTTACTACCGCTACTTACAACTTCACCGACGTACCCCTTTCTTCCTCCTCCGTATCTACTACCCTACTCCTGCAACATTAACTCAGCTCGAAGGGCCAAATTCTTCGCTTCCACCAGGGTCCTCACCATTGTAACTCCAATTTTATCCTTGATTTGGAGCTTCAGGCCTTCCACGTATCGCGCTACTTGCTGGCCTTCACTCTCCCTCAAGTCATTCCTTTCGGCCAGTCTCATGAACTCGGTCGTATACTCATGCACTGAATGTTGCCCCTGGCGGCATCGCTGATATTGTTATAACAATATCTGCTCATAGTCCGGCGGGAGGAAATCGTGTTGCAACAACTGCTTCATGCGATACCATGTTCTCACAGGATGTTTTCCCTCTCTTTGCCTCCTGCTCTACAGCCTCTCCCACCATGCCGAGGCTCCACTCTTCAATCTACACGCCACCAATCTCACTCGGCGGTCTTCTGGAATTTCCATGTAGTCGAAGAACCGATCTACTTCAGTAATCCAATCCAGGAAGCCTTCGATATTAAGGCTACCGTCAAACCACGGGTCATCACTCTCATCGCTGGAATCCTCATCCCCTACATGTCCCCACTGTTCTCAACGACAGGTCGGACCATACGTCCACCGAAGTCATCAGCTGCTCGTGGTGGATTCCTACCAACACCCTCAACCCTATTGGGGTCTACCGCTAAGGCGTTGAAACGCTCGATCAGTTCATCAAGGCGCCGTTCTATATGCTCGACCTTCTAATGCATCACGTCAAACTCTGCCCTTGGAACCCATTAATGGTTTCCTTGTGATCTCGCATCTTGAACACCATCAAGAACACGACCGCCGTCATCGCCTTGATGAGTTGACATCTCCACAGAAAATAGCCTTGCTTTGATACTAACTAATGCAGCGCGGAAAGCGTAAACGAAACGAATCCGATTCTAGGATAAATCTCGCAAACAACAAAGAATAAAGATGAATTATTCCTTGAAGAAATCTTGGTTGCGCACAACCGATAAACAGAGAAACTCGTCTCTCAAAAGTGTATTTGATTAATCAATAAAACGTAACCCTAAAATGACCTAGCAACTATATATATACTCCTCTGGAAAATACATCAAAAAGGAAATATAGATGTACACGTGGAAATAAATATAAGTATACACGTCTGTCCTCTGTCGTATACACGGCCGTACCTCAAAGCCGTGTATGTTTCTGGGAATATGTCTGGCGTAATACACGGTTGTGTCTCCTGGCCGTGTATGGAGACCGTGTATGCTTCTGGGAGAAATCCTAACCGAGTATACGGCCGTGCCTCTGGCCGTGTATGGAGACCGTGTATGCTTCTGGGAGAAATCCTGACCGAGTACACGGTTGTGCCTCTGACCGTGTATGAAGCCGTGTGTCTTTCTGGAAGTTCCCCTGACATGTTACACGACCGTGTAACAAACCGTGTATCAGCCCGTGTCTGCATCAGGAATAATAGGAAAATGAGTTTACTTTCAAGAGTAAGAATCAAGAAAGAGTGTTATAAGCTCATTAGTATACATGTCGCATCCGCCTTCAGATATTAAACATAGATAGTCATCTAGGCAAATTCAAATAGTAAAACTAATTCTGTTTCAGCTTATTGAAGCACATTCCAATATCTCCTTTGCAGGACAAGAATACTGATATAAGTGGGCACATCGAAGGGACCAATCACATTGCAAGCTCAAAAGAGTGTCCATTGCGCTCCGTAGGCGTGCCATTCCAAAGTCGGACACTTTGTCTTCTAAGTTATCATCGAGTAAGACGTTACTTGACTTCATATCATGGTGAATGATATGCCGGATGCAATTGTGATGGAGGAAAGCCAATCCGTGAGCAGCTCTAATTGCAATCCTTTTTGTTGGAGCCTATTTTAACTTGATCCCGGCTTTTTTCTTATTGTGCAGGACATCTTCTAAGCTATCGTGCTTATGTACTCATAGACCAACAACCTTTCTTCACCAACTTTGCAGTAACCTGGCAGTGGCATATAAGTTTTTGATGCTTGATATTAGCTATTGTCTCCATTTCGGCTGTGAATTTATGGTCACCCTACCCGCTAATGTGTATTAGTTTCTTGATGGCCACAACACTACCATCCCTCAACTGAGCCCTATACACATCTCCAAAGCCGCCCGAACCTCATGGCTGTCATGATGAAAATTGTTGGTGGCTTCAAGGAATGGAGAATCCTTCATTTTCCTCCTTTTTCTTTGTTTCAATTGCCAACAAAATCAAGCTGCAACTTTTCCGATAATGTATGGATAATGGATTCATAAGCGAATCCTAGGTTGTAATATATATGTGTGTGTATAATTTATACGTATCTGTTCATATAATTAGGTAAGCTTTCAAAATACTATAATGACGAATATAAAAATGTAGATGTAGATTGTACATGAATTCACCGTGTGTATATATATATATATATAATTATTCATTTTCGTATCTACATTCCGTGCTTTGTGTCTCGTGTGCTCTATTATAGGAAACTACTCGTTGTGGACCTTAATATCATGTGCAAATAAGAGAGCTTAGTGCAATTATAACAATAAATCAATAACATTCTCGGTATTATAAGTAAAATTTATCTTTAATGTACATTCCATCTCTACTTGAACTTGGAAACAAATACAGAGAAAAAAAACATATTTAAAGAGAATAATTGCAAAAAGACATGATCGAATATATATATATATATATAAATACCTATATACAAGTCCAACAAGAAGATAGAAAACATATTCATCCGGAACTACCACATTTTGTTCGATCACTTTACCTAGGCAAAAACGATCAAAGCAGGACAGGTTCCTGACTCTTGAATTGGGAAGAAAAAATATATTAAAGAAGAGAGAGAGAGAAGGAAAAGAAATGGAGGGAAACTTTTTGAACAAACGAATTGTTCCATAATCTGCCTCCTCTTTTTTTTTCCCTTCCTTCAAGGGATTTCATTCTACGTGTTGCCTTGTAGCTTCGTTAATTCAACACCTTCTGCTATGCTTGTATCAACGACTTCAGCTGCCCCGATACGTGCACTACTGGTTGTTCTTGACACGGCCATGGTGGATGCGGAATCATGCCCTGACCCAGCTTGAATTTCCCTGAACATTGCCAGGACCTGAATCATGTTAGGACGGCGGCATGGCCTGTCATCTAAGCAGGCAGCGGCAATCTTCAAATGCTGCCGTAGCTCCATCTCAACAGTCGGTCCTTCTTTAAGCAATTCGGGATCAAATGCGTCGCTTATTTTCAATTTCTCATGCTGCTTTACCCACCCTACAAGGTTATTATCCCCGAAATCACTAGAATCTGTTGACCTCCTCCCTGTTAGCAGCTCAAGCAGAACAACGCCATAACTGTAGACATCCCCTTTTGTGGAGCATCGAAAACTTTGGTAGTATTCAGGAGGTACATACCCCGGAGTGCCTGCTAGAGTACTCACGCTCAAATGAGTGTCCATGGCACTCACTAGGCGTGCCATTCCAAAGTCGGAGACTCTGGCTTCTAAGTTATCATCCAGCAAAACGTTACTTGACTTCATATCACGGTGAATGATATGCGGGATGCAATTGTGGTGGAGGAAAGACAATCCACGAGCAGCTCCAATTGCAATCCTTTTCCTGGCAGCCCAGTTTAACTTGATCCCAGCTTTCTTCTTGTTGTGCAGGACATCTTCTAAGCTACCGTACTTCATGTACTCATAGACCAACAACCTTTCTTCACCAACTTTGCAGTAACCCAGCAATGGGACAAGGTTTCGATGCTTGATTTTACCTATTGTCTCCATTTCGGCTGTGAATTCACGATCACCCTGCCCACTGATGTGTATTAGTTTCTTGATGGCCACAACACTACCATCCCTCAACTGAGCCCTATACACATCTCCAAAGCCGCCTGAACCTATATGGCTGTCGTGATGAAAATTGTTGGTGGCTTCAAGGAGGTCGGCATAGGTTAGCTTTTTGAGGGGCTTTTCAAATGTGAGGTCCATTAGCCTCCAGCTAATGGTGGCTGTAACCGAGGGGGAGCGGCTTTCAGTAGAAGCACCAAATGGAGAATCCTTCATTTTCCTCCTTTTTCTTGCCTCAATTGCCAACAAAATGAAGCAAAAAATGCAGAACATAGAGAAGAGAAGCACCATAGTTATACTTCGCACAAGTGAAGCTTGTCCTCTATGAGAATTACGCCACTCAGAATTCACACTTGGTGGTGCATTCATGTCACAAGCAGTTAATAAAGGAAGGCCACATAATCCAGTATTATTTGAGAAACCTGAGGGTGAAAGTGTAGCCACCTGACCTCCTGGAATTTGCCCCCAGAGGAAGTTGTTGGACAAGTTGATCTCTGCAAGCATGCTGCAGCCAGACATTGTTGGAGGAATTTGTCCTTCAAGTCTATTGCTTGAAAGATCAAGAATGTTAAGATTCCCCAAGTCTCCAATTTCAGATGGAATAGCGCCCGAGATATAGTTATGTCCTAAGTTTAAGACAAACAGATTGTGCATACTCCCAATTTCCTCTGGAATGCCACCAGATAGCTTATTGTGCGAAATGTCAAGAAAAATAATTGAACCATTCTGAGTGAATGTAGGTTGGATTATACCTTTGTACACTCTTGTGAAGTTGCAGGGGTTCCTAGTGGAAATTCTGTTCAAATGCTCAGGCCTAATTCCCGCAAACTCAAGCAGATTTCCAGCTCCATGACACCCTTTGCTTCCATCATTCCTGATATATGCAAACTTCCTGTCGGTAATATATTTGAGAACAATTTTCCCAGATTGTTTGAACAGCTCGGGAGGGATACTCCCATTCAGCAAATTGCTATTGAGGTCTAACCAAATCAAGCTGCGACAGTCCCCGAGCTCAGGTGGTATATTCCCATGAAATGAATTATTGCTAAGCTTAAGAATTGCAAGATTGGAGAGCTGACCAATCCACCCTGGAATTTCACCACTCAAACGATTGTTGGACAGTGAGATCCAATTCAATTTGGTACAGTTTCTCAAACCACTGGGAATATTTCCGGTCAACTTATTGAAATCGAGGATCAAGTTCTCAAGTGTCGGAATGTACATGAGCTCTTGAGGAATCTCTCCTTCAAGCTCATTTAACAGAAGTATCAAATCTCGGAGGTTTGATAACCCTCCAATGCTGGATGGAATTTTCCCTTTCAAGTAATTGAAGCTCAAATCAAGTGAAACAAGCTTGGAACAGTTGCTTAAAGAAGGTGGGACCAAGCCTTTGAAAAGATTATTTTGAAGATACAACTCTTTCAAGCTATTCTGAGGATTTATACAGAGTTTACCAGGTATCGAACCCAAAAGACGGTTTGAGCTCAGATCCAATTTCTCCAATCCTACAAGCTCAGACAAAATAGACTCGGACAATTCCCCACTAAAACTGTTGAACCCCAAAGCCAGCTGCTTCAAGTTACTCATTTTCGCAAGCACTTTGACCGGCAGTTCACCAGAGACGTTATTATTAGATAAATCCAGAGATTCCAAGACAGAACAGGAAGCGAAACTACTCGGTACCATACCAGATAAATTATTCCATGAGAGGTCGAGCTCAACAAGACTTTCACAAGCATCTTCAGCAAGATCTGAAGGTATTTCTCCCTGGAATCCATTCCTAGATAGAGAAACTACTTGCAAGCTTTTTGAGGGCAAAGATGGAATAGCACCACCTGAAAAGTCATTAGCCGAGAGATTCAGGAATCTAAGACCCGAGCATCCAGAGATTGCTACTCCAACGTCACCATAAAACTTGTTGCTCGACAAATCAATATGTTCTAATTCCAAACAATCCTTAAACGCTGGAATTTCACTAGAGAAATTATTGTAAGAAAGATCCAGGTACTTCAACTTCTTACAGCTAGAAACATCTGCATCTCCTATTATTTTATTCCCTTTCAAAGACAGGTAAGTCATGTCACCACACCCAGAAGACGAAATCCATGGGACAACATTAGACCCAGAAATATAATTGAATGAAACATCCAGAACTTGCAAACGGGACATTGTATGACTGAGACCGCCTGCATTTTCATCTCCCGAAAAGTTCAGGTAATTCCTAGAGAAGTTGAGAGACTTCAAGCCAGGACATGAACCCATCAAGTTGGAGATAACATCAGACAATGGACCTGTTAAACTATTGTCTGACAAGTCTAAGGCAGTCAACATAGCTCCACACTGTGTCTTACCATCTAAAGAGACAGTTCCTGAAAGATTAGTGGACTTAAGTGAAAGTGATTCTAAGTGCTCAAGAGAGAGCAAAGAAGATGAGACAGAGACAAAGTCTGTGCTGAGGAGCGTGTTGGATAGGTCAATGGAGGTGATATGTGTTGAGTTGTCGCATGTGACTCCAGAGAAGGTGAGGCATGGATTTTGGTTTGGAAGCCAGGAATGGAGTAAGGAAGGGTTGGGAAGTGAAGCTTTGAAGTTGAGAAGAAGCCGTGTGCCCTTCAGGTACTGTACGGAAGCTAAGGCTTGGAATTGAACGAAGAGAAGGAAGAAGAAGAAGATGAGGAAGTTGATAGGTCTCATGTTTCTCGTAACTTTATGAAGTTTTCTTGGTGTTTACAGGTTTGTGTTCATGGATGTTTCTGTTTTATGTATACCATAGGAGAGAGAGACAGACAGAGAGTCAAAGGAAGAGGAAGAGAAGCATGCACATGCAGTAATGCAGAGAATATATGAAGAGAGAGGGAGAGGGAAGGTTTGTTTTGTTCATATGCCATGACATGTGAAGCTATATCTCGGTTTCTCCTGTAAAAAATAAAATAGCCATGGCGATATCTTGGTTTCATTTTTCATTTTTATTTATTTTTTTCCTTTCTAATCACTCTATTGGACTTACAGTACAGTCTTACACAAGGATGAGCTTGAGCTTTTATCTTGTAGCTTCTTTTTCTTCTGCTTTTCTGATCATAACTTGTCTGTTTCTTATTACTCTCTTTCTAAGCTGCTGCCTGCTTGCATGTACGTGACTGACTATGTGGTGTGAGCTCAGTCCACTGAGAAAGAGAAATGGATCCAAGTTGGATCCTGTCATTTCAATTAATCAAATTCATTTAACCTTTGATTATAAAAATAAAATTAGGCAAAATGAATATTATGTATTATGTTTACATGAATAAACATCAATTATTAGTGTATCATGGTGGATTAAACTCCACGAAAATATTTAAAAAAAAAAAAAAATATAGAAAATACATTCTATTTTTTTTTTAAGTGTAAATTATTTTTCATTAGTATTTTCAGAAGTAATTGACTATCACAATTCAAAACAGCAGGAATCCCTTACCGTTGGTTCCACTGTGATACTACTAAAAGTCCCTTATGATTGCTAACTCCTGGATATTACTATGCTAACATTCTCGGTAATTGCAAAAGGAAATTATAATAAGTACATAAATGTACTCTGAAAATGTTTTACTCGAGAACATAAACTTAATCCTGACATAATTAGGCCAATGAGCTGTAAGATAGCAAGTGCCTACCGTCACTTGTCAAAAGTTTGTGAAAGGAAATTTACATTTTCCAATGTATTTGTCTTCATATGATATTCTTTTAGTAACCTGACATTTTGTTACCGTATAAATTTAACACACGAGAAACATCCTCAAACTTACCGTATCATTAGGCATAAATTTATGGTGGTGAATTTTGAATTAACTTATATATATATATATATATATTAAATGTATGTTATAAAGAAAAATTTTTTAAATTATAAATAAAATATTATTATGTTTTCAAAAATGGTTCAATTCAATTTTATGATTTGATTTTATTTATCTCTTCAAATCAATTATAAAATTTCAATTTGATTCAAATTAAATATTTTCAAACTAAATTACAAAGAGAAACCACATATTTAATCTAATTTAATGATTTTTTCCCCTCACCCCTAGATTTTGCTATGGTAGATGTAGGCTTGCTCCACTAGAAGTCTTCTATGGTGCAACTTGGTTAGGATGAATATAGTTTAAGTGGAGACATGTGGTGGTTTGAAATAGTGATTAAATTGTGTGGGTCTTAATTGCTATAAGTTTTTAATAAGGGTATTTTTATATTGTAGCTAAAGCTTATTAGGGGAGTTTAACTAGTGCTTCTAGTGTAAAATTAATTAACTCTCCTTAGTAATTTTGATTGATGTTCTCAATCTCCTTCTAAATCTCGCATTTCTTCTATCTCAAATTATGATTATGTTGATTTTTTTTGAATTACAATTTGATAATGCCATGCTATTGCATGGATAAAGCAATAGGATTTAGGGTAAATTTTGATTTCTATTAAAAGATTTTAAATTACATATTATCGCCTCATTTGAAATCTTAAACCACAATGACTTCAATAAGCCATTTTAATAAATTTTGAATATCCTCATGGGAAATACCAACATAGGGACATACTTAATGGAGATAATATAGAGGACTAAAATAACTTATTTAGCACAAAAAGAATTAATTGGATTTTGATATAAATTTAGATAGGTTATTTTAACTTTAAAAATAATAACAAAAGTTGATAGTGTTAGCTAATAATTAGAAAATTCAATTACAAGGTTCCAAATAATTAAAGAAACTATATGTATTAGGAAAAAAGAAAACAACTAGGCCTAAACAAGTCTATTAGACTCGTTAGACCTTATAACGCTCACCACGAGTGAGCATAGTAACAAATATCAACCTAAGCACATGAGCTTAGGCAAGCTTGGACAAAGTTAAAAACTAAGGACCTAAATAAGCCATGACCAAACTTGCTCAAACATGCCAAATACAATCAAGTATAGCATAAAGTAAATAAGCTTAAAGTATAAAAATATAGAAATTGAAACAATAAAAGATAACACTGTTAAAGGGATCTCAAACAAGTTTGGTAAATCAAATTAGAGAATCTGGTTAACTAAGTGGCATTTTTTTTTTTTTGGCTTTTTTCAAGTTCAACTTATTATTCCACAATTTTAGTAATTTTTTACATACAATGATAAATTGAACACCTCAGTTAAGCTGAGCTCACCCTTTAGGTAGGCAAGGGTCTTTTCTATAGACAAAAGGTCAATTAACATCAACTCCAAACTCTAAAACCAAATTTGTATTTAGTTTACAAACATCAACGAAGTCTAGCTACAATTAAAACCATGGGAAATTTGACTCTCACTCATCAGATTTTTTTTCCCATAACATTCAAATTAAAATAATAATAATAATAATAATAAATGATGAGAATAACTATACATCTTAGCTTACATGATTCCACAAAAGGGTATAGACACATATTCAAAATACACTTACAATTGAAAGTTAACAAGTGATAATTTTCAATGAATATATGATTCTTAAATTATATTTATCTTGGCTTATACTTTATTTTTTTTGCTGTTGTTTTTTCTAATCTCTCTTTTTAGTTTTCTGCTGTGTATGTGTAATGAGGGATGTAGATAAATCATTATTGAAGTGTTGGATCTCCCTTTTTAATAATTGACTAAAGAGTGGATCCTCTTGTCTTGGAACTTTAATCAAGAGATCTAAGCACTTTAATTAAAATAGTAATGATTTCCTAAAATTTTTTGCAGGCCCAAATAATGTTGTGTTGTGTGCATCCTTAGATAAAAGCTTCAATGCGCTTTCTCCTCAAACTTTTTCTTTAACATACATAGCAATTGGACAAATGATTTCCAAGTAAAATAAAGCAATTAAGATGGATATTGCTCTGTCTAATTCTAATATAATTTCCATTAAAGATGCATGCATGTTTCAAATATTTGAAAGTCACTAGATGCTTATTATCAATCAAGAGTGGCCTAATTCTAAGATTTTGTTTATGTTTTAGTCATATATTTAAGAGATGGCATACAATTAAATAATGAATCTAGTGTGTGATAATTTCAATTTTTTCTTGAAAATTTTTGGTTATGTAGAAATATGTTAAAACTTGCCATGTGCTTTTAGCTTTTAAATCTGCATCATCAATATTTTGTTACGGCTTGTAAACTATTATTGAAAAGATATTATATTGGCACCTAGTCGGTGATCATAAATATTATCTGGTAATCTATCATGTATTTTGATGTAAATACTGATCAATTTTCATTGTTAAGGATTAGAGAGAGATGAAATAAACTCATTTGACAAAACAAATAGCTAACCTTAAAATGTTCGATAATGCACAATTAAATTCTCCATTAGTTTGAGCATTTAAGAAAATACTATTACAATCTTAATATGTGTAGATAGTTTTTTGTTATTCTATCTCTTAAATCCCTCTATTATTGAACATTACAAGCATTTGCACTATTCAATTTTAGTAGTTATTATCCTCTAAATCTTTTTGTTGCTCTAAAAATTTGGTCAAACCATTCTTTAATGCATGCATGTGATCTAGATCTAAATGTTATAAAATATCAGAGGGAAAAATGGTGTATATGTATGTATATATCTAAAGAAATATCCTTTTATTGGTTGAAGCTCTAATATTAATTAATAGTATCATATCATAAATCCTATCATTTGGAGATTTCAATTATATATATATATATATATATCTTTAAAAGAGAAAATACAAATAATTAAAGCTTGGAGAGTTCGGTGGAATAGATATTATTAATCTTCGATGGAAATCTCGAAAAGAGACAACATAAGCAATAATAATTTAAGAGCAGCAGAATGCCAGAGTTGTGAATGTTTTGGAGGGCCAGTGGCATTCTACCCCTCTTTCACCCCTTACAAAAGTCCATCATTTCGGAGGTGGACCCTAGATAGACCCTGTGCTAATTGGCGATAATGTCCTAATCGCTTCAAAAAACATATAAAATGTGGGCACTGAAAATCGGGAGAGAAAGGTGTTTTGTCTTGTGGGATTATCACGGAAAGATGATAATGTGGAGGGACCCTACAGGCAGCTATCAACACGTGCTCATGTCCAGATAGCAGACGTGGCGCGTTCATATTCGTAGACTCAGTGTCCCAATTTGACTACTGGTGACAGACAGCTTTTGCCATACCCTTCCCAAGTCACTGTTACAGTTGTCTCTTGCCTACATCACTCTCTTCCCAGTTTTCCCCTATTCATTACTTGTACTATTAACTGAATGTTTGATTTTTTTAATTTTTTTTTTCACTTTTTACCCCGTTAACATTTATCTTACTAATTTTTCATCCAGGATTTGTATATTTATATGACTTCGCTTCTGTGCTCTCTAGTCACTCATGCCTTCCCAGTGCAACTAAATATTGTAAATTAAAAGAATTTTTTTATTCATCATAATAGGAAATACTTAGTTATAGGTTTAAGTGTTGAATACTATTCAAAAATTTTTTGTAATAGAAATATTTTTATAGAATTATTATTATTGACTTAAAATGCAACTAAATATTATAATTTTTTAGGAAATATAATTTTAATAGAATTACTATTATAATAAAGTGAATAAGCAGTTTTTCTTTTAAAGTTCTTTATAAAATATGTAATAGATTTAGCAAAAGTAAAAAATAAATAGCTTTTTGTAAGTTATTAACATGACCAAAAATAAATGCACAAAATGTATACCCATTAAAAATAATAATGTGTTTACTTAGAGCTAATAAAGAGAAAATAGTAAAACTACTGTCAAAATACTTTCTATTACTTTATTTACTTAAAAATTGCACAAAAAAATTTATTTCTAATAACCTTTCTATTCCCTATATACAATGAATAGTTGTTACCTTTTATAAAATGATATTATTTTCTCCTTCTCTAAAAGGAATGAGAAGTTTAGATAACATGAAATAACATAGTGCAAGAAATGATGATTGAAGCAAATAGATATGTATAAGCAAATGAAATGAACTTGGACAAAATAGAAGGTGTACATGGATAAAATGCAAATAGAAGAATGATAAGCCTTAATTGAGCAAAGCAAGTGAATAATCAATTGCCATTTACCTTAACAAAACCATAATAATCTGTTATCAAATTGTAATAAATTAATTGTATAGAAGTTTAGTTTGAAAAATCTCTAAATTAGGCTTAATATCTAACCCCAAGATAAAGAAAACGAGCCAGCGGGGTCGTATTGAGGAACATATCATGTGGAAATACACGCGCACAGAATTATTAGTGACATGATTGAGCTCCCTGTGATTGGTGGTGTGAACTGTTCCATTAGCTGGGCCTCTTTTCATGCTTGTTTATTAGTTTAGAGAGAGAGAGAGAGAGCGAAGGATAAGCATGGGATTGTGCATCCTAAGGAAGAAGATATCTATCGCCATTTGTCCTTGGTACCAATTGTTTTTTTTTTCTTAATTATTTTTTCTTTTCTTTGTAAGGGAAAAAAGAAAAAGAAAAAGAAAAAAAACTTGATTGGATTGCGATTAAACAAGAAAGATTGGTATGCCTTACTTTTCTTTTTGGTCTTCTTTGGATCTATGCAAAGTGTATATGATGGGAGAAGGAAAATCAATACCCACACGTGTGAGTTCGTGCCTTTAGAGATAAAGCGTCCCGACCAATTAATTTTGTTATTGTTATTATCATGGGCAAAAGAAAAAGTAGTCCTTCGATATACCCAAAATACATGCATCAAACATTTAAATACATTTAAGGTAAAGACCCCACCTTAAAATATACATGACTTGTGCAACTATCTTCGTATATTAAGGATTTTTTGTCTTTATGTGAATATGGAAGACAAAGGTCAAAGTTGATAGTTCAGGGCTCATAACTTAAGCCTAGATTTTCCTTGTCCTATTTAACAAAAATTGCTAATCAAATGCTCCTTTTGAATAACTCTCAAGTTTGAGTTGAATATCATGATTGAAGAGGTTATGACTAGCTTGCTATATAGGGTTTGCATGTGAATATTAGCTTTTGATACTTTTTTTTTAGTTTATCTATTTGAAATAGTATATTTGAGAATTATTTTATTTGTTTATAGTTCATGTTATCATGTAGCTAATAGAATATAGAGAAGAGGAAGCCCATTTTGTGCACAAGATTTTTTTTCTTTTTGCTAATTACTATTACAATTGAAAAAGGGAGAATTGACTTTGATCTACTATATGGGAAGACTATTATTTTTCATGTTATTATATTATAAAAGTTTTGGCGTACAGAAATATATGAGTATATCCATTTGACAAAGAGTAGATATTTTATATGTTAATAAGATTAAACCAAGATTAGACACATTTTATATGTCAATAAGATTAAACCAAAGCTTTGGATTGAAAGTGAGAGAATAATATGGACCATGGATGTACCTAATCATGTGTACGGCCTGATAACTCATGTTCTTCTGGTCCACTTAAGTCTTGAAAGAAATACCATTGCTTCCACATTCTCTTGTGCCTTCTTGACTCACTAAAATATAGAGTTTTTATTACTTGATAAGCAAACTGAGAAAATCCTATTATTCTATTACATCTCCTACACACCACTAATACCTTAAAATTAATTCATTATGATAACCCGAAAAGAATATCCTAGTAATGCTAGCAATAAACAATATTTTCTATCTCATTTTGAGTGTGTAAGTGAAAATCTAGTGATATTTTGTCATAGAAACTCTAGATCCTTTTTGATTTAATGTTAATTGATTAAATTGATTCTTGTTGAATCTTAAAGATGCCACTCTATTTATGGATCCCGCTTAGTGGTACAACTTGGTCTAGTTTTCCCTTACCTTATGGTAATTGGTTAGGTTAGATTGATTGGTCTCAATGTAGTCTTGTTTCATTAGCTTACAACTGTTCAGTTTGGTAGAACTTCATAGGTGTTTAATTTTATAGAGCTTCCTAAACAATCCTTTGTCATTAAGGGGTGGTCTATCGCTTCTCTACTTCTCTCATTGTAAATTTGCACATTAGTACTGCTAATCTTAATACTTTTTAAGTTTTAAGTTTGTTGTTTTTCTACCATTTTCATAATTAGCTATCCTTTGCATTACATATCCATAACTACAAGTTTATTTCTACAAATTTGGTTAGTCAAAAGATCAAGGCAATTACTATATATAAGTTTGTAAGTCATTTTTAGAATAACCAGTTTTATTTATGTGCTTCTTATTTTCCCTTTTCATTTTGTTATCATTCCTTCTATGAGATTGTACTATCACATTTATGGGATTATTATATTTGATTCTCTGCAGCCGCCCACTAAGTAATGACATGTGAGCTTCATGCTCCATGAGCATGCTTCCTAGTCTAGTGGCTTTATGCTACCAGCTTGTACGTCTCGAGGTGGCTCGACCTCCCATGGTCATTTATGCGTGCCTTCAGTTCAGGTGCAAGTGAATTTTCATCCTAAGAGAAGAAAGAAAGAAAAAATAGAATTGAATAAAATAAAATAAAATTAGACCTATTTCATGATTTTCCAACAGTAAATAAATTTGTGCTTGAAAGAAATTGGATTACATTGAATTTTTTATTTAAATAAATTGTTAACAATAGAACAATAGGAATACGATTTTGAGGAAATCTTTTCTCTCTTCTTGATCTTTTCTTCCACACGTTGAATATATATATACAAGAGAATGTTATCTATTCTTTCCTAAACTGACTTCTACAAATTAGCTAAGTCAATAACAAGAATATCTCCAATATCTATCTACCTAAATTAAAAAGATCACAGATATCACAATCGTGGAGAGTTGGCAAGGGATACACAGCTGTGTACACAACCATGTACTTTGGCCGTGTACTTTCTGTACGTTTCTGTGCACATTCTGGCAGGAGATACACGGCTGTGTACACGACCGTATACTTTGGCCGTGTACTTTCTGTACGTTTCTGTGCACATTCTGGCAGGAGATACACGGCCGTGTACACGACCGTGTACTTTGGCCGTGCACTGTTCTGTGCACTTTCCTACCACATACACGATCGTGTACTTCTGGTCGTGTGTTGCTTGACTCCATACACGGCCGTGTCTTGAAACACACAATTGATATCAACATCATTCTCAATACCCTCCCTCAAGGTGGAGCGTGAGGATTACAAATGCCTATCTTGCGAAGAAGAAACTGAAATTGCTCTCGTCCTAAAGCCTTTGTTAGAATGTCTGCCAACTGCTCATTGCTGCGAACATAAATAGTTTTGATAGTCTAGCTTGTAGTTCATCACGTACGAAGTGACAATCAACCTCAATGTGTTTTGTGCGTTCGTGAAAAACAGGATTTGCAGCAATATGCATTGCAGCTTGACTAACACAAAACACGGTAGCAGATTGACCATGATGCACGCCTAAGCATAACAACAATCCTTTAAGCCATTTTAATTCACAAATTGTGGCTGCCAAAGATCGATATTCTGCTTCTGCTGAAGAACAAGAAACAGTAGGTTGTTTCTTAGTCTTCTATGAAATTGGAGAGTTTCCAAGAAAAACAAAATACCCTGTAAGTGATCTTCGAGTCAATGGACAACCTCCCCAATCTGAATCACAATAGGCTGTCAACTCAAGATTGCTCTCAGCTTTCAGAAGAATACCTTGTCCAGGACTACCTTTCAAATATCGAACTATACGCAACGCTGCATCCAAGTGTTCTTTTCTTGGTTGTTGCATAAATTGAGCTAAAATATGAACACCATACGACAACTTAGGTCTAGTAATAGTTAAGTAAATCAAGTGTCCTACCAGCCTTCGATATTGTTCAGGATCACACACCAATTCACCTTTGGCAAGTGCTAGGTGGTGATTTTGCTCCATCAGAGATTTTGAGGGCTTAGCACCTAGCAACCCAGCTTCATTAATGATGTCTAAGGCATATTTTCGCTAGCACAAAAATATGCCTTTGTCATTTCTAGCCACTTCAATACCCAAAAAATACTTCAAAGCACCTAAATCCTTCATATGAAAACATCGATTCAAATATGCTTTGAACTCATCTATCAAGTGTGGTTCACTTCCAGCAATAATGATATCATCCATGTACACCAAGACAGCCAAGTGCACTTTATCTTGTATCAAAGTAAACAAAGAATAATCTGAACGAGATTGACAAAAACCATACCGTTTTAGTGCTTCAGCCAATTTTGCAAACCAACATCGCGGTGCTTGTCGTAAGCCATAAAAGGACTTCTTCAAACGACACACTTTTTCCGGGTTGATGAGTATGAAATCCAGGAGGCATTTTCATATAAACTTCTTCTTCCAAATCTCCATGAAGAAAGGCATTGTGGACATCCATTTGATGCAGTCCCCAACCTTTAGCCACTGCTACAGAAAGAAATGTACGCACCGTAACCATATTTGCTACTGGGGCAAAAGTTTCGTTGTAATCTATCCCTTCAACTTGATTATTTCCGAGAATAACCAAACGCGCTTTGTACCGCTCAATTGTGCCATCAGAATTATACTTAATCTTGTATACCCACTTGTTACCGATTGCTTTCTTCCCTGGTGGTAGGTCAACTAATGTCCATGTTCTATTCTGTTCAAGGGCATCAATCTCTTTTTACATAGCTTCTCTCCAGCGTGCATCCTTCACTGCCTGATGGAAGAATTTTGGCTCCACACTGCCTGTTATGGCTGCTAAGAAACCTTGATGACGTGGTGAGAAATTTGTGTAATTTATATATTGAGCTAAGTCATAGGACATACCTGAGGATGATGTTGGTTTAGCTGAACCTGCAGAGGGGCTATTACTGTGAGCAGCATAAGTCACACAATCTTTCAACTGTGTAGAAACTTTCTTAGACCGAAGGCCACGACTAAGGACCGACGAACCTTCTTCTACACTCTCCAATCTGACCTCTGGTGAGACATCACCCTCCCTGACTTCAGCACTAACATTTTGAGCATCATTCAACTGCTCAGGTGTGTCATCAGCAAGTTCTATGAGTTCCTTTTCTTCTGTCCCAATCAAATTAGTTTCTCCCTCGTCAACGCACTCATTTATTTGAGAGTGCCCTGCAGTATCCTTGTTCATTTGTACACACGCATCTACGTGTGGAAACTCACTTTCATGAAAAACTACATCCCAAGACACAAAGTAGCGTCGTGTTTCCAAATCATACAATCTCTAACCTTTCTGTCCAAATGGATATCCCACAAAAATACATTTATGACTCCTACTAGCAAACTTATCCTTTTCACGATTCAAACTCCTTGCATAGCACAAACACCCAAATGTACGAGTGTAACGATAATCAGGTCGTTTACCATACAAAATTTCATAAGGCGATTTTCCTCCTAACACTTAAGAAGGAGTGCGATTGATCAAATATCAAGCGGTCAACACACATTCCCCCCAAAACTCAATGGGCAAATTAGTTTGAAATCGCAATGCTCGAGCTACGTTAAGTATATGTCAATGCTTTCTTTCTACTTGCCCATTCTGTTGTGGTGTTCCAACACATGAAGTTTGATGTATTATCCCATTGTTTAAGAAATAACCTTTCAAGCTAATGAACTCACTTCCATTATCGCTTCTCACTATTTTAACGTTCTTATAAAACTGCCTACGAACCATAGCAACAAAATTTTGCAAGATGCATCCTACTTCAGTTTTAGCAATCAGCAAATATATCCACACACATCTAGAAAAATCATCAACAATTGTGAGGAAGTAACTTGCATTAGAGGAACTAGAGATTCTATAAGGTCCCCATAAATCACAATGAATAAGTTCAAACAATTCACCAGCTCTACTATCACTAGAATAAAACATACTTCTGGTTTGCTTTGCTTTGAAACAAGCATCATAAGTCTTATTTGAATCTAACTGAGTCTTATTTTCAGTAATTAAACCTATAATCTTTGGTGACGGATGCCCCATTCTTCTCTGCCAAAGTTCATCAGAAGTCAGCGTCCAAGACTGAAGTGCATGAATTGGTGGCTCCTTCTTGAAAAAATATAGCCCCTTGCAATGTTCACCCGCTCCAATCACCATCCTCGAAGTGCGGTCCTGTATCAAACAAAGCTTATCAGTGAACAATACATTACATTCCGATTCATTAACTAATTGTGACACAAAGATCAAATTGCAATGTAATCCCGGAGCATAAAGAACATTATCTAGTTGAATGTTCTTCCCTAAGCAAACAGACCCTTCCTGCAGTGCCAGCACTTGTTCTCCATTAGGCAAGCCAATCGGACAACTTAATGTGTTTCTTAAGCTAGATAAACATTCTGAATTCTCTGTCATATGTTGCGTAGCTCCAGAATCAATTATCCAAATAGTATTTTCCTTACCAGTCATCTTCTCACTATTACTCCCTGATTTGTAAGTGTTCAGCATGCTCACAACTGCTACCCATTGTTCATTCGTCAACGTCCCAAGAGTCGCAACTTCCTTTGTTTCTGTATTTGGCTCTTCAATCACTTGAGCAACATTAACTCGATCACCACTCCGTCCTCTTCCTGTCATCTTGCCTCGACCTCTGCCTCCCAACTGTCTTCCTCGACCTCTACCAACTGTTTTAGGCCGATCACCCCACTAAGCGGGATAACCTATAAGCTGAAAGCATTCCTCGGAATCATGTCCTTCTCTATTGCAATGGGTGCAGACAACGCTTTTGTCCTTGATTCCTTCATTGGTTTGGACCATAAAACTGGCAGCCTCATTCTTAATCTCCTTTTCCTTGGAGATATTTCGAATCCTTTCCTCTTGGCACATTAACGAATATGCCTTACTTACACCGGGCAACGGTGTCGCGCTCAGGATATTTGTCCTCACTGTGCTGTAGGCATTGTCTAACCCCATCAGAAATTGATGAAGTTTTTTTTTCTTCTCGTTTCTTAGTTATTTCAGTTCCGATATTGCACTTGCAACCCCCACATTTGCACGCAGAGATCACATCATAATTTGCCAGTTCTTCCCACAATTGTTTCAATTTGGCATAATAACTCATGAGTGACATTCCTTGTTGTCTGCAATTTGCAAGTTCCGTCTTCAACTGCTGTACTCGTGCACCATTTGTCACAGAGAAACAGTCTTTGATGTCTTCCCACAAGTCCTTTGCAATTTCCATGTGCGTCAATGTGGATCACACCGTTGGCTCGACTATATTCATTATCCATGATACAAGCATGGAATTCACAGTCTACCAATCTTCCATCACATCCGAGTTTTCGTCAGGCTGAGTCACAGTTCCATCGAGAAAACCAAATTTCTTCTTGGCTCTCAAAGCAGTCCGAATAGCTCTAGACCATTCATCATAATTGTCTTCTTTCAATTGCACCTAGGTTATTATATTTCCAGGATTGTCATTCGCATACAATGTGTATGGTGACAACGATTTCTTTTCTTCTGCCATATTGTGTTCAATGCTCTGATACCATATTAAAAACAGAACAATAGGAATACGATTTTGAGGAAATCTTTTCTCTCTTCTTGATCTTTTCTTCCACACGTTGAATATATATATACAAGAGAATGTTATCTATTCTTTCCTAAACTGACTTCTACAAATTAGCTAAGTCAATAACAAGAATATCTCCAATATCTATCTACCTAAATTACAAATATCACAGATATCACAATCGTGGAGAGTTGGCAAGGGATACACAGCTGTGTACACAACCATGTACTTTGGCCGTGTACTTTCTGTACGTTTCTGTGCACATTCTGGCAGGAGATACACGGCCGTGTACTTTAGCCGTGCACTGTTCTGTGCACTTTCCTACCATACACGACTGTGTACTTCTGGTCGTGTGTTGCTTGATTCCATATACGGCCGTGTCTTGAAACACACAACTGATATCAACATCATTCTCAATATAAATATCTATTTAAAGATATAAATATTAACTTTTTTAATTGAATCGATCATATTTGATTCTTTTATTTTGAATGGTTGTAATATATATAATTTATAGTCTAAATTGATTTAATATGTAATTGGAAATGAGCTTGTCAGACGCAATAGGCTATTAGGCTGATAAGTCGAATATTTCGGCCTGTTAGACTGGTTATGTTAACTAAGGTGCATACTGCATGGTGCTTGTTTATATGTTTGTAAGCTTTTATGTCTTCCTGCATTGAAATATTTTAATGGGCTTGATGTGCTTGTACACATGCTCGTATACTGATGGACTTTTTAAAGCCTTACGCATTTACAGATTGATTGTGGCTTAATATTTTTGGGCATAGCTCAATTTGTTTATGGTATATGGTTTTATTTATTTGATTCCAATATGCGGTGGTGGATGATTGATTGATATACTTTAGGTTGTGGTTGAATGTGATAAAGTGACATGCTTTCCTTTGGTTTGGGGCTGGCTGTCCTTGGTTGCAAGTTGAGTTCCAATTACCCCGTAGAGAATTGGGCAAAGTCCTTAATAAAGCTTTAAGGCGCATCAAGAAGGTGTTATATGGATCTCGTATGGGGAGATTATGATAAAATCATGTTATCAAGATTATATAAAACGAAGGTTGAAACTATTTATTTTTTTATATTATATGGTAAAATATACCTATCTTTAAAGTATTATATTATCAAAATCCCACTAAGATTTAAAATAAAATTACTTCAAAAAAGTTTGAATCTTATATTGTTAAGTATTTACAATTGTCGACCTTGTTGGTTATTGTTAACTTTACCAATAAAATCATAATGAGTCCATAGAGGCTATACTACTATGGAAATTGACATGCAATATAACACATTATCAATAATCACATTAGCTAAGCCAAATATACGGCAGCCGATACATATAACATGGATTTTCTCCATCACCATTCATCATAAGCCATGAACCGTACGAGTCAAAAACATATCTCGACCCATCAGCACGTAACAAAGCGCTACATCAAGCAATAGCAAGTTCATTCGCATATTGAAGCAATACGTATTCCAATATTTACATCCACCCTAACATCAAACGAGGACTCACCTGTAATATTTGCTCCAAAAAGATTCTTTGATCCTGATTTGACACAAACGAACAAAAGTCTCGACGTAAAATTAAAGGAACGACATTTATTCTTCATGTCAACTATTTTAATAAGTTGACAGGTGATTTAAAAAAGATATAACAATAAAGATTTCATAAAAAGAAAGATTTAATAGTAAAAGATTAATTCGTTAATTATTGAAAACTTATTTTTAAATCACGGATAAATAACTTAACTCAATATCATCCCGTATTTTAATATCTCATTATACACATTATCCTTAAGTATTCATATGGTAGTACATTCTTTGTTTATTTTAGATCTAAGTTTTGATAATGTGTCATTTTGATCAAATATGAAATCGATTATAATGATAGCATATAAAACTAGGGCTTCAAGCTTGGTGGATTCATTGAAGTGATCAAAGCAGAGATTGGTTGGCACTAGGCCTCAATTCGCTTTACTTGGCAGCAACAAAAGCATGGCTTGTGGGGATTAATTTGGGTGTGTTTTAAATCATCTAAACCCTACATCATGGGCAATGATATTACAGGATTGTGGTGCAAATATGGGTGGTGGTAATGCGGGGCCTAAACTGGCCAGCACATGATTGGTTTAGCCCCTATACTTACAACCTCGAGGACCCTTGCAGTTGATTTAGAAACCTGCATTTTTAACATTTACACCAAAACGGAACCTATTTTTGAATAGGTTAATACTAAGTTCAATGGAACCAAGTTATTCATTTTATTTATTTTTAATGCTTAACTCCGCTTCTATGACCAAACTACTAAACCTAATTTTAGCATCAGTGTTATAATACAATTTAAACAAGTGCAAATTAATGGAATACATTTATATACTGGCTAATGGAGATAAAGACCTGCCTGATGGGGTAATCGTACCACATTATCTCAATGATTGAATGGAAGAATACTTGCTAAAGATTGATTGATGATGGAAAATAAAGTAGCTGGTGGTTAATGAATTGGTGGTGAGATGCTGATGAAATCAACTTCGGAGAGGATATAGGGAATTGCCGAACTTAGAGGGAGAGAAAAGGAAAGAGCAAAAAAGGATTTTTTTTTTTTTTTTATGTCCAGAATTCCCGGTCTGTATGTTTGGAACTAAATAGAAGGAAATGGATAGAGATCGGCAGAAATAGATGAATAGTTATAATATTATTCTATTGGATACTGATTTTACTTTTCTTCATTTCCTTTTTATAGAACTAAAAAAAAAATAAAAATTGCCCAACATAGTGTCAAGCTCATAAAAGGTAAGACTAACAATTAGTGTTACCGTGTTATATCTCGTTTCGTGTTTAAAAAACCTTATTTTTCTTTTAATTGTAAATCTTTTATCATTTTATTTGAATTGTCAATATTTTCAAAAGCTTATATATATATAAAAAAGATTTCTATCAAATTTGTTGAGTTTTCCATATAATCATTGAATATATTAACTTCAAATCAATCTACAATAATTAAAATGATAAAATTAAATAAATTTATTTACATAATATAAAAAATAATAATTTTTTTATAAACAAACCTATTTATTTCGTATCATATCATGTCCAGATTTCATAGATCGAGCCTCAAATTTCCAACTCCACATAGATGGGTGTAGGCATTTTGTTTTCCTAATTTAATAAAATTCAGGCAGAAACAATTATAAAAAGATAATGTCATTTTTAGTGATTTGCCTGTACTTGATTAGGAGTTTAGGATATGTATTTATAATTATCCCGAAAATGTAATACTATATGGTAGTGTGTTAAGGGGTCCATAAATTCACTTTTAAAGCCACTCAACATTAGTTGTAAGTTCTGATTTTTTAAAATTTTACCAAGTCTAAGCAGTTTTGGAAAATGTACTGGACGTTCTTTATGCACAATTAAATACTGTTGAACAAATACAACATTTTAAGAATTGTTTAGAGGATATTAAGTAATCATAAATTTTTCCTGATTTTGTTTTATATTAATTATTTTCTATTTTATTTTTATTAAATATTTTGACTTCCTATGTAATGTTACATTTAAAGTACTTTTACATTTTGAAAAGAGAAAAATAGAAAAAGAAAATTAGACCTTCAGTTTGCAAGGATCCATCAGCCGTCTACTCTTTTTTGGAAATCGTCTTTTCTCGAATAGTGATTTACAACTTTCATATATCGAATCCCAAGTCTTACAAAATCGAACAATAATAATAATAATAAATAAAAAGTATTAATGATAGTTTTCCCCAAACATTTCAATGATATTGAGTCATCGCTCTATTTTTTTTTAATTTTTTTTAAATTTTTTGGTGAAAATCATTGCTCTTTTATATCATGGGAAATGCAGATAGTTCTCCGATAAAGAAACTTATTTCAAGCCTCGAATTAAATCTTGTTCTTGATTCATTTGTTTTGATTGAATTGAAAATTAGTCAGCATCATGAATTTTTCTTCCCGAGATCATTGTTATTAACCCATTCAATGGCTAATGTCATTTCTTACAAACCTCGGGAAAATGGTTATTATTATTATTTTTTAAATATGAGAATACTGGTACTCCATTTATTTCACCGAATGAAATAATACGAATTAAATTGTATTTCAATATAAATTGGTTTTGATATGTATCGACTATTTTATATAGTTGACACAAAAATATATAATGAATATGATATAAATAAAAAGTAAATTATTTATTATACTTTTAAAATCTTTATCATTCTTCATTTTGCATGTTTTTAATATTATTATAACTTATGATGATAGGATATTTATGATAAAGATAATCAATGACTATTTAATAATAATTTATGGATCGAGGACTTGAATTATTATTTGATATTTTGGATAATAACAATCTATTGAAAATGACTATTTAATAAACTAAACATTAACAATGTAATATAGAATAAGAAGAAAATGGAATAGTTATTCCTTCAAAATGAAAGTACAGTAAGACTCTTATTGCAGAACATTTAACACAAAATTGAAATGAATTTAATTTTTTTTTTTATTTTCAAGATAAGATGAAACAATATATTCAAAATTTTACTTTCACAATTAATTTTCGATTGAAAAAATATTTTCTTATATTGATATAAATACTAGTCTTCAATCAATGGATTATATCAAAATTGTTTCTCAGAACTACTTCCCAAAGCCCATCAAAAGCCCATCAACAGATAACCACTACTTACAAAGCCCAAAATCTAATGCTAGTACGATTTCAAGCAATCCACCTGGCTTGCAACTATGTGCTTTTCAATTTTAAAAAAAAAAAGGAAAAAAGATTTTTAACTTTTAAGAGATACGCATATCATCTTTTATTCATATGTAATCTTCCCATTCCATTTCCATCTTCTAGAGAGCTTCAACGCCAACCCACCTGCTCCTTCTCTCTCTTTCTTTCTCTCTCTCTCTCTCGCCCCTTCCCCGATCCAAGTCTCATAATTCAAGGTATTCTTTTTCTCTTAAGTTCCTTGTTTTCTTTTTGCATATATGTCTTATAAGTGATACTTATCTTCTATACTGCTTAAATCATCTTTTTTTTTTTTTTAAAATTTCATATTTACAGTCATATGATGCTGGAGCTTGGGCTGTTTTGATGTGCCCTATTGAAAGATAGTTTATTTCTTAATCTTGTCGTGGTTAGTATTGATTTTACATAGAAAGTTTTGATTTTGTTTAACTGTTGCAGCAAGAAATAATTCTGGGTATCCTGGTCTGTTATCCGGTTGTTAGAAATGGACCAAGAATCCCAAAAAAGGAAGCTTGAAGAGTCTGCCTGTGAGCCTTCAAATGATCCAGTTTTATGTGCAAACAATTGTGGGTTCTTCGGTAGTCCTGGTACCAATAACCTCTGCTCCAAATGCTACAAAGACTATGTCTTAAGTCAGTCGAAAGACTCGGGTGGTTACGCAGACATGGCAAAAAAAGCGTGTGGTGATGAGGTTGTAGATAAGTCTAGTGATGGTAATGAAGCAACTGGGGAAGCCGTTGGGGTTGGAGTAGAAGGGGCTACTTCCGAGAATCCTGAGAAAAGAACTGCAAACCGATGTGGGTTCTGTAGGAAGCGGGTTGGATTGACAGGGTTTAAGTGTAGGTGTGGGGAGACGTTTTGCTCGTTGCATCGGTATTCGGATAAGCATGATTGTGCATTCAATTACAAGAGTGCAGGTCGGGAGGCAATTGCTAAGGCGAATCCCGTTGTGAAGGCTGATAAAATTGAAAAAATCTGAAGGTGCGACAAAGAGTTGCTATCTAGTATCTCCGTGCTTATTACCCATCAATGGTTTTAGATTCCAATTTAGTTAATCTATTAGGTCTTAGGAGATAGCTTTTCTCTTTATGATTATGTCATGCTGTGTGCAGGTTATTCGATATTGCACTTGATGGTGTTTAAATTCAGTACATTTACATATATGTGCATGTATTAGCATTCTAAATCACGATTATTTCGAATCTTGAATTTCTTTTTTGTGGTTTTATCTGCTTCCTCTGGATGGATTCGCCTGAGTCTTGTGGTGAAACATACAGTTTGTCCTTAACTGAAGGATTGGATGCTATATGCCATTCAAATTACAAATATGTATTCTTATGCTGTCTGTATTGTTTGGGTTGAGACCATTACTTCACAAATAGATATGCTGTGAAGTTGTGGGGTGACTTGCTGCTATTTTCTGCCAAGATGTCATGAGTCTCTGTGAGAAATCTTGAGGGTTTGAATCTGTTTTACCAACACCCTTTTTTCATTGGGTGCTGTTTAATTGTGAAAATTCCTATTATGGATATTGAATTGGTCTATCCACTCCTTTTAGGCTTGGTGCATTCCTATGAGGTGGATTATATCGCTAATTTTATAATTGGTATTTAGTGCATATATTGAGCTAAATTTGTTGGAGAATTTCTGTTGTTACAAAGGAAGCAGAGGTTTGATGACTTTTATGTGATTCTCTTGAGCTTATTTGAAACTTCTTGAATGTAAAAGAGCTTGCTTGCAGGTGTTGTATTAATCATATATATTTCTAGCTTGGAGCCTTGAATCTGTTTAGATGGAGTCTTAGGCTACTTTCTCCAATTGAACACCTCCCAAGAAATCTGCACTCAAAAAGATTTGCTTACTGTCAAAGTTTCTTTATGCTATGGTCATTGAATGTTCATTAAGTGTTCTTATATACCTTGTTTCTCATGGAAGATTTTGAATTTATGCATTTTATATATATCCTCTCCTCCGGGAAAAGATGCCTAGACTTAGGTTATACATTTTCTTGCTTTTGCTTAGAGCTCTCTGCTCTTCATAAAGTTCTGCTATGAAGCCCCACTTGATTCTCCGATATTATGTTTAATTAGAGGTTAATGTGTAAAATGACTGCCATATTATTTGGTTGTTTATTGAGACTTAAGCTTGCAGCAAGCCTTCCCTTGATCTAAATTCTGTCACTTCTTTTTCGTGCAATTATATATTATTTATGTGAGAAATAATATTGGGAAGGCATTGCAGTTATGAAGAAAGAAGTTGTAGATAAAATATGTTTACTAGGACTATGAAATCCTTGTATTCCTTCCGGGAAAAATTAGGGGCAGGGCAGTGATCTAATGAATTCGACGAAATCGGCGCCCGCGACTCATGGCATGCGGGAGGACGTTTTTGAGTTACTAACGACACTAGTTCTTGCATAGATGAGGTTGGCTGGCGTCCTGGTTAATCTATCTTCGAATATGCTTACTGATCAAGTCATGTGGCCTTTCTTTCCTCTGCTTCCTTTGGTTGTAATATTCTTGACGATAAAGCAATTCACCTTCGTGTAAAGCGTCCTTTCTTGCCTTAATTTTAGCTTTACAATGAAAATATAATTCATCAAAAAAAGAAAAAAGGTGGTTTCGTCATGGTGTTGGGGTGGCTTCCACTCGTATCATACCCACCTTGGAGTTGAAGGTTGCGTGCAGGGAACAAGTTTTGCCAGACCACTTTTTCGTGTACGTTTGACTTTTTACTTTTTGTTTTTTAACAAAGTGAAAGCGGTAAGTACAGGGTTGTTATGATTCGGTTAGCCATTGACCGGCCGACACAAGGAAATACCAGAAAGCAACATGTTGGGTCAACAATACTATACATTGTAAATGCTAGATTACAAATGGTGCTGGTTAAAAAAAGAAGAAAATAGTACAGGGACATTGACACTTTGTTTGGTTTATAATTCGGTTTTTATGTTGTTTTGAACCAAACGTAGTATTTGACTTAAGAGGTTTTCCTACACTAGGAAACATCGTTTTGGTTTTTGCAAAGTGATATATATTTTGTAATATAAGAAAATTGACATGAACATTTCATGATTTCTTGTTGTGTAAGTACTCAATTTTTTAAAACAATGACATATATAGTGTAAGGGATTGATGAAGCCTATATTTATATAGTTAAGGAATTTAAAAGGTATATTGATAATTTTATTTATGAAGTTAGCAAATGATGTAAATTTTTAGATATATATATATATATATAATTTAAATTTGTCTTATATGCTTTATTACAAGAAAAGAATTATTTATGTTTCTTAGAGCAGTTCAATTTGATTATTTTGGTTTGGGTAGTTTTTCCCTCCTTTCATAAAATTTTTATTAGACTAATTTAGGCCAGTGATCCTTAATTTAATGCTTGCTTGAATTTTAAGGGAAAAGGAAACAATTAATGTAATTTTTTAAAAAATCCTAAAAATAAGACAAAAAAATAATCTTAGGAATACAATAGCTAAAATCACATGTTATGATTTTCAAGAAAAATATATTTTATTACATTAAAATTATGTCTCGAAGTCACGATTTTAATGCAAAATAATGTATTCTTAGAAATATTTTTATAAGGGATGCATTTTTAGAAAATACAATGGTAATTTCCTTTTACCTAGATCTTGGTGGAAATTACTAAACTATGTCCACATACAATCATGAAATGCTCCAGTAATTAATGATTTTTATTGAGATGAAACCCTAATAGGATTGCAAACTAGTACATTTATTTTACAGTTGAAAAACATTGAATTTAATTCATGATACAATTTATATTAAAAATGCAATGGTAAAACTAGAGTGACATTTATTAATAAATTCACAATATAATATTGTTCAGGTCTTTTACAAAACTCATTTATTTGATGAGTTTATAATATTTTCTAGATACGCATGTAAAATTAGTTGAATTCGGATTATAAGATATAACTCTATCAATCAAGTACATCTTGAAAAGGTTACTACAAGTTTAAGATTAGCAAATCTCTACTTTGATCCAATTCACTTAAGCTTCCTTCCAGTCAAATATGCCTTTAAATCTCCTTTTTGATGTGTTAAGTATCATGCTAAGCTTGTAAGTAAAGTTTTCAAATTAATCTTTCTTGAATATGTCTTTTTTTCTTTTTTGGTTTTCTTCCCCAATTTTTTTGACATATGTCTAAATTTAGCAATTTTTGATCAATTTTTTATCACTTCATGCCATATGAATTAATTAATGGTATACAAATACTATTTGACATGTGATAGTTTTTATAAGAATAAAGTGTGGATTGCTATGAGTAGCCAATCATGTGTGATGAGCATGTTACAAAGAGGACTTAAGATGATAACATGTGTATGGGGTGAGATAGAGGAATAGGCAATCTTGATGTCTCATATACAAACATGTGACAATGCATTAAGTTCAAAGTTCTTAAGTGTTAATGATCCATTCTTTAGAAAATTGGCTATTTGATCTTCTCTAAAGGCGTTTTAGCATGTAAAATGTTGTGCAAATGAGATAATTAGCCTCATATTTATAGATTTTGGAGGCTCGACTGTTGGATCATTTTAAGATGGATGGTTGAGTTTGATATTGTTGGTAGTTATTGGATCACTCCTAATGATCCAATGACTCATATTTGTCCCTTCTTTTCTTTTGGGCATGAGCTTTTGGACTTTTAATTAAAAAGAAAAAAAGAAAAAAAATTGAACTTAGCTCGTCATTTTAATTCACATAAGCCTTTTTGAAAGGGAAAAAAAAAAACCTAAATGAGCTCAAAAGACCTCTTCTAGGCATACTCTTTGTGCATAAGACAAGCAAGGCCAAGAGTGAAAAATTGCTTTAGTGATATCCGTTTTGAGTCTACCAAGTAAGATCTCTTTAAAACATTCTTGATTTAGCTTGGTTTTCTAGGCTTTGTTACTAATCAATTGAACTGGTTCATATCATTAAATTGAGTTAATAACCTAATTTCCAAAATAACTCTCTATAAATATAAATAATAGTTTTTTAAAAGTTATCTATTATTACTACCATATCTTGAAATATCATTAGTACCCATCACTCATGCATAAATGTCAGAGATCTTCCCGAAAGAAATGTTGTCCACTCAATGAATCGAAACTGGATTCGAGATCGAAGAAATTTACCCAGCTTCAATCTAGTGAACATTCGACTAATCTCTGTGTGCACGAGTTTTTATTGCTGGTAGTTGTTTTATAAACTTGAGTATGTAATGCAAGTTTTATCCTAATTGCAAGTGAGAGAGACGTGTGATAATTATAAAAGAGAAGTGGCTCGAGGGGTTTGACTCCAAAGAGTCATATAGAATATGGAAGAAGCTCAAAAGACTTCATACAGCTAGAAGTCTCCTCTTATAATTGAGTATATTCACATGGGAAAACCTCCATTATTCTTGACCTAAGCTTCTTACCCCTATTAGAATTTTGTTACACCAAGTCCCTCCCTTCTTCTTTTGGTTGCATTATCAGAGAGTTTCAATTAATAAAAGCTACATTATTCAATACAAAGCCAATGGTCTTCCACTTCGTGTGAGCTTGTGAGTTCATGTTAAATGGGATGCTATATCAGACAACTAAAGCAGGTGACTGATGTTAATGTTTACTATAATCTAATACTCAAACAGTAAATATCGTAATAAAAAACAGACATTTGCGCGCGATGACAACAACAGCAAAACGTGGGGTGTTTGTAGTTGTTAGCTAAAACAAATGATGTAAATGGAGATTATTTTCCTCATTTTATATTTATCATCACTGTTAGTAGTACTATTTGCCACCACACTCTTTCACCGCTACCTACCATTAAATGCTATTAGTCACCATAAAATTATAACATCAAATTAAACAAATTATTGTATAAACAATAGATATTTAATAAGAAATAAATACATGAGAATTTACGTGGATTAATCAATGCAGGCTATGCCATGAGCAAGAAGAGAATTCCTATTCCTTAAGAATAATTGATACAGTGTACATTATAACCAAAAAAAAAAAATAAGAAAAACCCTAAAACCATTTATATACATAATCCATAACAACGAAACAGGTTCTACAAAATTTCCTTATTATTTTTGCATAAAAAAATATCGAATCGAGTTTAATTTGGGTTGGATCACAATAATTTAAGATACTCAACATGAACACTAAAATGTATGAAAAATGCATCATAAGATTCAACATCAACTTGATATTCATGTAAACTCAAGCAGAAGAGAAGGTCCTGTTTATGTGCTTAAAATACACATCATTTGGAAGTTAGCTCTTCGCACATGATGTTGATTTTATCCCAAATAACAAGGTAATTAACTGAGTAACAGGTATTTTATTTTAAAGAGAACTTAGATATAAGTAAACAACTTTTCGTGTTTTGTGATTAGATGGATACATGTATTGATGGAAAAAATATTCCAAACAAGCTACATAGCTAAAGCAAAAAAAAAAAAAAATGAATAAAAAGAATTTCAACTTAAGCCTACTAATCATGTTAGCTTTGAAAGCTTACTTTTAGTTGGGTGCTTATCTCTATATCACTTTATCTAAGCATGGATGTTGCATGTTTGAGCTTTCTCCACATCTTCCGGCAGCCATTAATAAGCTAATTTTTCAACATGGATGATTTCAATGTGAACGCAGAATGGGGTTTAATGTCAATATATGTTGTTAGCTGAAGGATTGGAAGCTATAGGCCATTCAAATGTCAATATATGTTGTTAGCTGAAGGATTGGAAGCTATAGGCCATTCAAATTGCAAATTTATGCGCCTAGAGCTACCTGTTATTCATAAATTGTACTCCTTCGAGTGTAAAATTTGAGCCGGGTAGTGATCTAATGAAGTAATTAGTTATGTATCCGGTTCGGACCACCGGTTTTCAAACATGCATCCTATTCATCATCCTTATTATTCCTTTTGATGGCATTCAGTTTCACTTGCTGTCTTGAAAGTACAGTTTGCCTTCAGAAAGATTAGGCATCTTCGCGAAATTCCTTTAAACCATGTGAACCGATTCGATATTCCTAAATTTCTCTGTGCACTTGTTTCTGCCCTATTAGCTGATCTTAGTATATGCTCCAGCACACTAGGAAATTTAAACTCGATTATGACTTTTCATGGCAATGTGAAATAATTATTGGAGATTTCATGTATCCATTGTTGGATGACCATTTATAGGAATAACTTCGATCAAATCCACTCTTTCATCCCATGAAAAAAGCTTTATAGATATTAATACACCACATATTTAGATGAGTAACATATAACTATTAATGATTTTAAATACATATTAATTATAATAGATATTTTTTTAAAAAACTACCATTTATATTTTTACGTATTATAATTTTATTAATTCTTGTGTATCACTAATTAATCAACATGATATATTAATACTATTGAAATCTTTCTCCCATCTCATACATGGTATGCAGCCAGAGGTTTTTGAGTAATTAAGTACACTCCACCATTTTATATTTACGCTGTCTTTTACTATTATTTTTTACAAAGTGAAAAAGGGTTAAGTACGGGTGGTTTGATTCAATTAACCATTGATCGACTAGTATGACGGATTACCGAAAAGTAACATACGGACCAGCGAATAAAGTAATATCACGAAATGCATCATATGTTAGTGGCTGAGAATAATTATTCCTCAATGAATATCTCAATGTTATTATTATCCTTTGAACAAAAATTGTTGATTTGGCTTAGATTGGGATTTTTCCAAATCATATTGAATATATATATAGTTTGATCTATTTTAAGTATAATTCTATTTGATGGGTGTTATTTATTTATTTATTTTTCAACCGTAGAATGGTACAAAAATCCCTAATGTGTGTATTTTGACTTTAGTTGGAAATTTGGTTAATTTCATCCCTTATAGTAACTTAAAAATGAACTGGAGATGTATCGGGGATCAATTTAGGCAGGCTACCCTTAATCCAAAGCTTGCCGAATCTTCTTGGAAATTACTAAACTATGTTCATTTACAGGTGAAATTAATTAATGTAACATTTAGGATTACTAATGAGTCAAGCTACTCATAAGCTACTCAGGTTCAACTTCCTAAGCTTGATTTGTAAATGAGTTAAACTCAAAATAGAACCCATGTTAAACAATCCAAGCTCAAACTCTTATTTAATCTCAAGTCCGATCATAAACTAGCTTATTTATATTATTAATAAGTCAGCTTGTGAGCAAGCTCACAAACTATGAGCAGACTGTTAATTAGCTCATCAGCTATAATATATAATTTAATATTTCATCATAAGGAGGCTTGTTTAGGATCGAAAATGTAAATGAACTTTTAAAGATTCTTTGTCGAGCTCAAGTTTGAGCTTGTAGTTCTTAGGCTTAGTAAAAACTCAACTTGCCCTTAACACATAATTTTTTAAAGCAACTGAGCATGAACAAGATTGGCTTGGCTAGTTTGCATCCGACATTTATTAATAAATTCAAAATATGCTCATTGTTTCTACGCTGTCTACACAAAACATATGTTCATTTTTAGACAAGGAAATATTTCTTGGTTTCATCCCAAATAACAAGGTCTTTAACTGAGTAATAAATATATATTTTAAAGAGAATTTAGATAAAAGAACCTGTTCAAACATCCAAGTAAACAGCATTTCTTACTAGATTTAGATGGTTATATATATCAATGGACAAAATCTTCCAAGAAAGCTCCAAAGCAAAAAAGAGAATCCAAATTAAAGTCTACTCTGTTAGCATTGAAAGTGTACCTTTAGATGGGTAATTATCTCTGGATCATCCCATCTAGGCAACGACGTCGCTTGTGTGAGCTTTCTCAGCATCATCCGGCAGCCACATTGGAAATACTGTGAATCAGTGATGACCTAGATGTTCAACAAGTATGAGATCGGTGTGGATGCAGAAATTGGAAAATTTAGCAACTAACTTATTTAGCTCTACTCCTCCTTTGACTGCGGGGGGTTGGGCGGATGCCTTTGAGCAAGTATTCGCTTTGTACTCTCTAGAACACCAAAGAATATTGAACCACCAATTCCTATCCATATTACCCTTGGTTCGATTCCCTGCAATAAGTGGCAGTCATCAACAAATGGTGCAGAGAAGAGACAGTGAGGCTCATACCGGTACTTAGTCCTTGCTTTCGCAATCATAGACTTTCTACATTTACAGCAAAGCATGACCCAAATTAAAAAATCCAGACAAACAACTAATAAATCATAGCAGGCTGGCAACATGCATCTCGCACAATCTCATCTATACTTTATTGTTCTTCCCTTTTTTTCCCCTATTCTGTGTCCACAAGGCAATTGTCTGTTGTGCGCTTTCAGGGAAGGCATGGGTGAATGATTGATTGAAAAACCTTAATTTAAAAAAAAAAAAAGGTAAACCATTTCATTGTAGTAATGTTTTAAACAGCAAATGAGTCTAACTCACTCCAAGACTCCAGAGATCTAAGGAATATTTGTCACCTAAGAACCAAGAACATTACTAAATTGCTGTCTTCTGAAGATTAGGAATCCGGAAGTAATCCTTAAACTTATTTTCTTTTCTCAACACAAGTTCAACAAGCAATTAAATAATTAAGCTGAGCTTTGAGGATATCTTTCAATATTCCCTATGCTTGCATTCGGTTGCCTAATAGTTTTTTTAACTCAGAACAAAATTGTCCATCTTATAATTGCCCTAGAATTTATCTGCTTATAACTGTCATGCTGCAATCACATAAGAATCTTCCTAACACTTTCATTTCCATTTAACATGTACAGTCCATATAAAATCTCAATGAAATTCTCCATCTTCTAGAAAGGGCTTCTGGATGGCAAAATTTTTCTTTTTAAGCATCTTCTCCTCTACAGAGCTTTCATAGCATACTGTTTTCATCATCCATATCTAACAAAATTCCTTTTTCCTAGAAAGTTTCTCTCTACAATTCAAATTTCTGCCTAGAGGCTTCTGTATCTCTCAGCAACCTTTTAGCAATCCAACATGTGCAACAGTTACACGACCAAGAAGAAAACCAACTTTATACTCCATCATAAGTGTTAAAGAGAGACGAGAGATAAACCTTGAGAAGAGCAGAGGGTCCTTCTTCCCTGACAACAGTTTGAACACAATCAAAAATTCCTTTGTATTTATTTGCTGATCCCTGTTAGACTCAAAGGAGATAGAAAGGGCATCAGCAATGGGCTCATATTGGAAATATAAAAGCAGAGTGCATCATGCCAATAAGTTGATGAAATATTACTAAAGCCAATAAGTCATACCTGAACCATTAGTCTTGTCTTTATCACATCAAGTGGGGTAGTAATAGCTCCAGTTAGAGCACCTAAGAGACATCGATATCAGTAAGGCTTTTTTTTCTTTGTTTGTTTTTTGTTTTTTTTTTTTGGTGGGGGGGGGTGTAAATAATCTCAAACTAAGTCTATAACTGGCAGGACTAAAGGTTATAGGGAGAGACGGGAGGCCATATTTTTATGCACATCTACAAGACCTTATTTAAATAATTTATGTGTTATGCATTTCAAACTTTGTCCTTTTTAGGAGTTCTGACATCATGCCCTTTACAGAGTTTGTGTAGATGGGAAAGCTAAACATTTCTGTACCTGCAAAAGCACCAATAACAGCGTTCTCTGGATCATTTAGATCTCTTCCTGCCTGGATGTAATGGGGTAAGAGAAAAAGGGAGACAACCATCAGCTTTTACATTTAAGTAGTATAACATCCGTGCATGGTAATCCAGCAAGTCACATATGCATTGCTCAGCAGAAAAGTTGTTTCCTTTGATAATTTACACAAGGATTAGCAACCAGGGCTATTGTATTAGTTTCCAAATTTGAGTCAACCGGGAAATGCATTTGAGATATGATATCATTTCCATACATTGAGGAATAAAAAATGTCAGAATGGCATAAAAATTAAAAATACAAAGTTCTGATATAAAATCTGAAGATCCCCAATCTAGTTTAGCTGCTCTAGCTCGATTTACTATCTCATTGGTAGGGAACCCTCCAAAAAGATAGGTATAACAGCAGAAGCCCACTAATGGATGATTGACACTACTGTGGAAGATTCAACATGAAGCCAAGATTTACTAGAATAATAACACCATCCAATGATCAGAGCATATTCATTATAAAAATGGATACTTACAGCAGCCTTATAACCAATTCGCAGCTGCTCGTATATGCAAAACTGGATGGCATCAAATGGCAAATCTCTCAACAGAAACGACCCATAACCCTGCCAAAATTAGGGAAAAGCATACTCATATAAAAATGGAACTTCTCATGGGAACATTTTCAGTGATAAGGAGAACAATGAACTCATTGTTGGTTGAAACAGCATGTGGAGGTGACATAGTGCTGTAGTTTCAAATAGAGTAAATTTTTCAGCAAATGGAATGGAAACTGGGATTTAATCAAAGACAACAAGATTACTTACAGCATAAAGCCCTTTAACTCCTTCTTTAGCAACAATAAGGCGAACAGCATCTGGAGCTGAATTGAATTGCCTTGTTTGCATTCTTTGCTTTACAACCTGAATGATGATAAAGAGAGAATACATATATATAAGACTAAATCAAATAGTATGGTTTACCGGATGAGGAGATTGGACAAAAATGAAGAGAAAAGATGCTACACCTCTGTTGGCACACGGATCAGAGAAGCAGCTATTCCTCCTATAGCTCCAGCAGTCTATAAGAAGTTCAGTTATAAAAAGATGCTCAGAAGCACAAGAATGCAAAAAACACATCTTCTATACATTAATATACTATATAATGTCTTATGCAATTCCATTCAATGACTCAAAATGCAATAGATACACCAAAGGGCCATTAATGGTTTGGGTCATGTTAAAATTGGTCATCAACATTTCAAGTGAGTCAAGCAAAATATTTGATGATGCTTCAAATAGATAATACCATTATAATGCAGTTTAAATAGCTGCTAGAAGGCACCTTTTCTATGTGCCCGAAAAGTAGTAGCTTTATAACAATATCACTTATTTTAAGTATTGGCCCAAAAGTAGACTCTCAATTTACTCATCTAAATGTTTATAAACTACTTGGAGCATACAAGAAAACCTCAATCCTTTATTTGATTTACTTAAAAGGTTGATGACCCATTTGAATTTCATTCATATGTTCATAACCTTAGATAGATTTATCTTGAATCAAAATTTCTCCTTCATCAGGAGGATATAACTAATAACTCCACTAGGGACAATCAAGAAACAAGTAGTATCAAGTGCTGTGAAGCTACATTACGAATGAAAGTGAATAAACTTTAATATGCTTTGATATAATGAAAAAAAATTAAATGCCCTGGGATTGAGGTTTCAATTGAATGACTCGAAAAAGTTCATAATAAAGAGAAGTCCAAATATGTCTACATAGATGAAAAAGCATAACAGTCTTCTGAACAAGGGTTAAGGACATAACAGCTTGATAAAATAGGACACTACATTTCCATATGGCTACTGATGCATGATAAACCATGAAATGAACATGCAATTGCAGCATACTATTCTATGTTGCTTTTTGAAAGTCAAGTCCTTTGGGGATGAGAAATTGCCTCTCTGGTTTATATCTTTTGATCTATGGATTTAACATATTGGCTCTTGATATAGAAAACAGGCAATTAAATGCGCAGAGGCAACTACACATATGCATGGGAAAGACATATCAAATGCATTTCCTTGTAGAACTTACAAAATGAGCTAGAGCACTAAGATTTTCAGGAAACATCTTTAGCAACTTCTGCTTGGTCGGTTCATATACACCAACAAACATAGCAGATGCCCTGGAAAGGAAACACAAATTATATTTAACTGATAGTGCAAAATGAGAAATTACTTGGCAAAGGGAGATGAAAAATCATTTAGAATTTTAGCAAGCAAAACTTTCAGGAAATGTCATGTGAAGGCAAGACACATATCAGAACTTTTCTTCTTTTCTTTTTTTTTTCTTTTTTTTTTTGGGTAATAATTGACTCATCTTCGAACTTATCAAACAAAGTAGTAGTCATCCTAGACATTATTGTAAACAGCTCTCAAAATCTGGCTGTAAATGTTCTTCAAATACTTACATCTAAGTATTAACTAAAAGCATATTTTTGCATTTCAAACTTCAGAAAAGCATTTTCATCTTAATTTTCACCATTCCTGCTTGCTACCTAAACAAATATACTGGAATCCAGAAACAAAGTTCATGGAATAAAACTAAATAAACGCAAATGAGAGAGATTGAAGGAATTACTATGATATCTTATCCTCATGAAGCTATATGAGCATTGGAAAATCTTCCAAAAGAGATTCTGATGAATCATATGCACAACACAATCTTATTGTTGAAACAAGGAATAAGGAATCTCAGCACTTTGATAAAAAAGAAAGAAAAAACACTTACGGTAAGACACCTGCTAGATTTCCAGTCAATCCAGAATATAAACCTTTTAAATTTATTTGTCCCCCTCCACTAGCTGCCTACATTTTGAAATTCAGCAGCAACACAATTTTAACTCCATGAGAAGATTCAATGATTAAGCATTAAAATGCAGCATCTAATGGTGCTTCTAGTGTTCAAAGTCAATATAATATAAACCTGCAGCAGGGGTCAATTTTGATGGTGTCCATGGTAACATGGTAAATCAATTAAGCCTTATATTGTTTCAAACTCTTAGAATTTTTAACTTTGAAATAGAAGATTTGAACATGGATAACCCGGTTTTCTATGACCAGAGAGACACATAATTCTCAAAAAGCATGTGCTGTTTGGTCAGCCGATTTTTAGAAAAACTAATTTTACATCAAACCTGCCTGCAGCCTCGTCTTTATCGTGTCAATGGGATACAAAGCTGTTTCAACAACAACACCAGCCGTACCTCCTGCAATAACGCCATCTGCAAAATAAATCAGGCATATTACAGTGAATTACTGCCAGACAGCTAAAAATGGACTTCTAAGTAAACTCATGACTTTGAGAAGAAACTAAAACCAACATTGCTTTGATATCATAAAAAGGTTTTGGCACCATTTCTAGAAAACATGCATTATGAAAGCTAAACTTTTACTTGTAACTAAGAACTGTTACTACCCAAGCCATCATAGATAATTCATGCCACCATCAACCTAGAGCCAATAGATACAAGTATGTTCAGTTTCATGACTACCATTTGATGGGCAATAGTTAATGAATGTTGATAATTGTTCCCTGGATTTGTCAATGGGGAAAGTGCATAGAATTCTGAACAGATAAAGCAGGAACTTCATGTTATATTGGCACATATAGCACTTATTTTACATCAGCACACAGTTGAGGTAGACTGACCATTTATAGAAATGCTCACCCATTCCCAAGAGTGGTCCACCAGAAAAGCAAGTCTTTTTGGCTCCCCATACCTCTTCTTAGGAAGCATGAACAGGAATATATACATTTAATTCTTCCAAAAAGACGAGGATAGTTGTGCGCCCATTTCTTAGAATTTTTTTTTTAGTTGGCCCATTTCTTGGATTTGATACCACAAACTTAACAAAAAGCTTAAACTTACTGATAGTTTTTGGTATTTGTATTCCATATTCATCCATCTGCACGTGTGTGGAATGAGACATTTAGTAAGATGGAACTCATCATTTGGGGAATTAGATGACAAAGCAGAGACTTGAACCAAGACCTCCCACTTTGATACCATGGTACCTTTGATACCAACACTAATTCATCTAGAAGTATAAGCTTCACACTCCTAAATCAAATATATCCTTTTCTATGTGATATATGGATTGGAAATTGTGCTAATCACTAAAAAGAGAAAAGCTTTCTCATGTGTGGTAGAAGCAATCAGTTTGCTAGGTCCTTGATAGTTCCACTATCCTAGAGATCAAGCATTTATGAGGAGGTCCACCTACATTTGTGCTAGGAGGGTGAAAGGGGATTAGGCCAAGCGATTCATTTGGTCCCATAATGAACTCCACATAGTAGATCTATTGCTTTGTTTATCCAAACAGTACGAGAGTATTAATTAGTTCACTTCCCATTTTCCAAATTTCAGGCAAATCTAATTTAAATTGCCTCTTCTCATAAGATGATATCTTTGATGAAGATTTTTTCATAGTGGCTCTTAAGATAAAACATCAAAACCAGACAAAAACCAGTGAATATGTTAAGGCTAGGAGATAACATCTGACTAATTTTCCACTAAATATTAAGCAGAGTGAAGTGGTTTAGAGCTTTAACCCAACCCATTGAGACCCAAGGGAAGAACAATTGATCATATTCACCCAAGAAAAAAGAGGGAACAAAGGAAAAACAATTAACCATATACTAAAAAAGATACTAAAATATGGAGACATATGTTAAGCTTACCAAACAAAGCACGAAAAAAGTCAAATGGTTTTTCTTCTCCCATGTTGACTGAAGCAAAGAATTTCTTTGTTTCCACGTGAAAGTTCTGAGTTTTTCTCTTGATATTATCTGCAAGATCACATCACCTGTTCACACAACAAGCAATAACATACAGGGATTGATAATTGAATAAGATGGAGAATTCGGATCTCAATTTTCATTGAAACTCAATGAAGAAGTTTTGATTTTTCCTTTCTCTGGAATGCATAAGGATTCCACAGCAAAACTGTATGCATTTTCTTACCTTCCAATATGAAAGCAAAAAGGGGCTTTGAGATAGAATGTGAAATCAACACTTGAATGCATTAAACCAAGGGGTTGGCATAGTCACTAAGGCCCAAAAACTATCATATCAAATTTCGTGAAAAACATAGATTCAATTTTAGCCAATGCTACCTACATAGCACAAGCTAAACTATTCATGCTTATGTCCGGTTACTACTGAGCCTCGCAATGGTCAAGCAAGATAATTTAATTGCGGCAAGAAACGGCTTTTTTTTGGGGGGTAAGTAAATGATTTCATTAAATAATAGAAGGAGAATTTACGACCACTAGATGCGGAAAGGTTATAGTAAAATTAGTCCTATGATTAGAACTTTACAGAAAATATGGAAACTAGTGTAAACCAAATGAAGGTACAAGAAACAGCTTTCTTAAATTTGATTATTGAATTTGTCAATAAGTGCCCAATGCTAAAAATCTCTCAACCTTTCAGGTTGATTACACAGTTCCCAAAAATGGGATTAGATGAAGAGATAAAAAGGTTCTTGTCTGGCCTAGTGCCTGGCACCCATTATCATTTTCCCTTCTTTATACAGAAAAACTCAGGAAAGCAATTGAACATGCAGAACAGAGGAAACACCCCATCTTATAAATTCACAACGCCATGAATCAGAAAAGCAAATGCTTGAGCCTAAATTTGTTTTCATGAGTTGTCCCATATTAGCCGGCAGGCATCATTTACACATAGCAACAACAATAATTATATTTTCAATACATGAAACACACACACAGCAACAACATTGTAGAAGGCAAGAACTTAAAATACATATTGAACTAAAACCAAACATACAAAATTAAAATGGGAGAACTGAGTATTACCAAACGGAGCATTTGAAGTGTTTTTAGGCTCCAAGGCTAGTGCCAAAGGACCCATATTAGCTCCAATACTATATTACTCAGAAGACCAAAAGAAAAAGAAGAAGAAAAAGAAAAAGAAAAAGAAATGATTTTTGGGTTAAAATTAACTGGAAACAACACGGGTCTCACGAAAACCCGACTTATGGAAAGATAAAAAAGAAGAAATAGTCAGTGGAAAGAAGAGAGAGCTTGAGAGAGAGGACCTTCGGATGTGCCGTGGGAGGAGAAGGAGATAAATAGAAGACTGGAAAAGGCTTTGTAGCTCGTTTGTCGTTTACGCGAGTAGGACTCTGGTTGGTTGGCCACGTAAGTCTTGCTGTTTGCGCCGACTGAAGGCTGGAGCGGTCTCTCTCTGTAATGTTTTATCACTCTTCGTAAGCACGAAGAGTACAAATGCAATGGATTCCAATCGAGTAAAACCGGATGGATTATGCTCGGAATAATAAATGTAAAAGATAATGTGATCCAAAATATTTTTAATTATTAAATATTATAATAAAATTAAAAAATAAATAAATAATTTTAATTAATAATTATTAAAGAGTTTAAAATAAAATCTAATTCTATTATCTTAAAGCTAAAATCAAATTCACTCTTTAATACAAAATTAACAAATTTAAACTATTATAATTTTAACTTTTAAAAGTATATCCAAACACTAAAAAAAAAAAGAGAAAATAAAAGCCAAAATCATGATTTTATTTGTCATTCCCATATATCAAATGCATTATGACTATAATGCATGAAATTCAACATAATATACTATAAATGGGTTATGAAAGTAAAATTTTAACATAATTAATAAATCTATTCAAATGGATTTACAAATTTTTTTAATAAATAAATTTTGTTTACATACTTGAATCTAACCTGTGAACCTATTTAAAATTAAGATTCTACCATTGATTTTGATAATTGTTATCATTCTCTTTGTGATTATTGCTGCTCCTATTCACTTTGACTCTAATTATATAAGCTTTAAATTTTTTTATTTATTATTCTTCTTTTTCCTCCTGTATTCTAACTCAAAAAACTTAGTAATAGATTCCAAACTTTTTTACACATTTTTTTACACACATCTTATTAGTCTTGATCTTATTATTAAAATCACTTAATATTATTAGCAAGACCGAACTAGACATATTAATTATTTTTTGTTTAAATTAGTCATATAATGCTGTGGCATAAACCATAAAACAATTATACCATATATTTTTATTTAAGTTAGTCATAAAATACTTAAAATTTGAATAAATGGTTGAATTCTTAATTTATAATGTTTTTATCAAACTTATTCACACATTTAACTTAGAAATAGAAAGTTATCTTTGCAAGTATTGGTATGGTTTTCAATATCATTTTCATTATGAGCATTAAGCAAATCAAAGACAATACTAGAAATATATTTTTCAAATAGAAACTTAATTACTATGACATATTTATTTATTTTTTTAATCAATAAATATATTGAATCTACAGACAAAATTATGCTTATTAAATATCCTATTTTTTCAAACAGAGTTGATAAATAGATTGTATTTTGTGTTCAGGTTTTTATACATGAATCCATTTAACATAAATCATAGAACATAATCTATTAATACAAATTGTCAGCTCTACATAAAATATTTATTTCTCTTTACCGTAAACATAAATTAAGCTAATTAAATAAATAAATAAATAACTTTAAGTTCTTTTGCACTTTTTCACTACATACATGTGTTTTTTTTGGCATAACCTTAACTTGAATATAAAAATACTACTTATTAAGTCATAAAATACTTGTTTTAGTTTCATGCCTCTCAAATTAAAGTTTTTACTAACAATTTTTTTAAGCTTTTCAAATTAAAAGTATAACTCTTATGACAAATAATTAAAGGTTAATGATGATGTGTAAAATTATATATTATTTCCTACATAAAGGCTACACCCGTGTACATTTGGGTATGTTTTTATTTCTAAAATTAATTAAAAATGACAAAATACATATTCAATAATCAAATTTTAAATTGTAGTGGACCCAATTTGAATGGCTCATCAAGCCATCCGAAATGCCCCTCGAACACCAGAGGAACGCACGCACCTTGCTGAGCTAGAAGAAATTATTTACATTATCTTGGTCATTCAAGTAACCCCTGCCTTGCCTAGACATGGGCATTTTGTCAAAGGTGTCCAAACGGCTAGGCCTAGACAACCTTGCAATTTTCTAGTAGAGTATTTAAAGCAAGAGCTACGCAATTGTTTAAGGAACCCATCCTTTTTCTTTTTCTTTCTTTTTTTTTCTCTTCCTCCCACCATAAATGCAACCCTAGTTTAGGATTTTATATGTTGTACATATTTTGGGCTAGATCTAGCTTAGATTTACATTCATCTAGTAGATTTTAACCTTTCTACTTATGTCAAAATGTATTTTTTCCCTTTTCTTCTTGTTGTTCTTAATTGAATCATGAATTAGATATTGTAAATGAGATATTAGGTGGGTGGATTGTGACATTTCTCTATCATGCCTTTGAATTGTTGAGTTTTTGATTTTGATTTGTTGATCATGTATTTTGAGTTAATTGGAATGCATGTAAAATTAGGATAGTATATGAAAAGAACCTAATCTAAACATTTATGTGATGATCTAACTAGGATTGTAAATAGATATAGACATTATACACTACAATTTGGTTATGGTTTAGGAGTTTCAAAAGTTTAATAAATTCTTCATCTTAGCTAGAAATGGAAAGGATTAATTGATTAATTTGAGTAATTCTCACTTTAAGAGGATGTGATTTGCCTAGCTTAATTTGTTAAAAACTTAAAAACGAGGTGTGGATTAATAGCATGATAGTTGACACTAATCTTACTCCAATTATTCAGCTATTGATTTTGTTTGTTTTAGCAAAGATTACAAACATAGAGATCAATATTTAAAATCAAGTTTAAATAGAAGATTAAATTTTTAAGTAGTTAAAATAGAAAATCAACATTATGTTAAGTGATTAAAATAGATAATTAAAGTTATATTAAATGGTTTAAATAGAAGATTTGTTAGTATTTCATAAATATGCCACATTAGCTTAATTTAATGATATTATAACAAAGCTATAATGAGATCTTTTATTTGAATTACTTAAGATTATGTTGACATTTTATTTTAACTATTTAAAAGTATAATTTTTTAATTAAACTTGATTCTAAATGTTAATCTCCTAGTTTATAATTTTTTCATTTGTTTTTGGTATTAGCTATCTTAGTTCATTAGAATAGTTTATTTTTAGTTTTAGTTAAAATACTATTATTTTTTATTCGCCTAACAATAGGCGGAACTAACATAGCTGGAAGCTAACCAAGCCAATCCTTATAGATCATGATCCTATACCTATAGGATCTCTCCAAGTTATCTTGAATTACATATCGGTAAATATGATAAGTATTATATTTTTTAGGAATGTGATCCTTAGTATTTACAGTGCGACATTTTCATTATATTCATTTATTTATCTTCAATGTTGACAGTTATATCAAATATTATTTTCTAACTTTTAATTATATAGAGCAGTATGTGATTAAAGGGTTGTCATGACAAAAGTCCTATTTGAACTTTTCAATTAAAGGTGGAACTAATATCTATCATTACAGTTTAGGTTATTATAATTTCATATCGGGGATTTATGTTAATTTGAATTGGCCACTATTTCGATGAAACATGAAAAATAACATAAACGGTTGGATTAAAAAAAGATATGTAATTTTTAGTTTTATTTGCTAACAAGAAATGATTATACTATGAGTGATCAGTCTAGTGTTTTCCCTCTAGAAGGAATCGCAACAATCCAGGTTGTCTGATTAGCCTATGTTCCAGAGTGGAAAACTAAAGAGGAACAGCTCACATACGATACCAAAAACACACACAAGAGCACACAGCCCACAGGTCCTACATAAAATTTGTGTGATCTTATCGTATCAACAAGAGCGTCGTCTCAATGTAGTTACCATGAAGCTGCTAGTGACAACCAGAAGAAGGCAAAAATGATGCCAGCGGGGGTATTGTCCCTCAAAGAAACCCAAAAACCGGATTCGAGCCGATATTTGAGCCAGAATCTTCCTTAAAAAAGCCATGGATCTTGAGCATAGTTTGCTAGTGAAATTTCCTAGGCCTTCCAGCATCAGCAGCATTGCCAAGAATGGAATTTCATGCTAGGATTACCTTCCTGATTTTCTCTATACTATTAGTTGGACCCACACCGGGAACTCAAGCCGGTAAGATAGCTATTTACTGGGGACAGAATAAATATGAAGGCACATTGGCAGAGACCTGTGCCACAGGAAACTATGATTTTGTGATTCTTGCCTTCCTACCAACCTTTGGTGGTGGCAGGAAACCTATGATAAACCTTTCTGGTCACTGTAATCCGTCTAATATGGTTGCACCGGCTTAAGTGATGATATAAAATCATGCCAGGCTAAAGGAATCAAGGTGTTGCTTTCCCTTGAGGGAGCTTCAGTAGCTATTCCCTTGACTCTTCCAAGGATACACGGGAAGTTGCTCAGTATCTATGGAACGACTTCTTGGGAGGAAAATCGTCGTCGCGACCTCTTGGAAATGCAATCTTGGATAGAATTGATTTCGAAATCGAAAGTGGTTCTGGCTTATACAGGGATGTTCTTACAAGATATGTGTTGAGGTATAAATCCAACACATATGAGTCTATACCAAGGTTATCCTAAGTATATGAAGTATACTTAGATGAAGGAATGTTAAGCTTAAAGAAAATTGTCAAAACCAAGCGAAACAGGAATACACGGTTTGAGGCACGCCCGTGTGTTGAATTCAAAAGATCCACAGAAGCATACATGGTCTGAGGCACGACCGTGTATGCCTAGGCCGGCTTAAAGGCCGCTGGCGTTGAATCTAAGCCGCCGGTGTTGAAAGTTAAAGGCCGCCGGCCTTGAGACTTAAGCCGTCGACTTTTGTGCCGGCGTAAGTCCTAAGTCGGTTGATTATTGTTGGAATATATATATAGCCGTATCCTTTTGTAACCTAAGGGTGTAGGAGACGAAAACACATGTGAGAAAAACCTAAAACATAGCAAGCATGATTCCTAAGCCTAGAGAGAGTTCTAGAGAGGGAAATCATTGTAATTGATCCACCAGCTTGTGGTGTGATTGTGTAATTCACTAGTGAGACTAGTGAAGTGTGTAACCCATTATTTTTTATAGTGGAAGTTTGTGTGCAGCGGTCCCGTAGTTTTTTTTCCCCAAATTGGGGTTTTCCACGTAAATCCTTAGTGTTGAATTTTGTTTTAATTCCGCATATTATTATTGATTGTTTATTGTCAATTGTGAATCGCAAAGGCAAGAGGAAGAGAACGGGAGCTTCTTTTTCCTAACAAGTGGTATCAGAGCACCAGGTTTCAAAAGAAAATTAGGGTTACGCTGCAATTTGTCTTAGGGTTTTGTGTTTTCATTAACAGACATGGCTGAATCTTCAGGTACGATGATTAAACTTAACTCTTCTAATTATTCTATCTGGAAGTCGATGATGGAAGATTTGTTATACTGCAAAGATTTGTATTTGCCTCTGGGTGGCGATGTTGCAAAGTTACAGGATAAATCTGATGTAGAGTGGTTGATACTACATAGAAAGACTGTAGGATACATTAGACGGTAGGTTGATCAGAGTGTGTATCATCATGTTGCTCAAGAGACTAGGGTTGATGTCCTATGGAAGAAATTAGAGTCTATGTATGAAAGACAAATTGCCTTGAATAAAACCTCTTTGATAAGAAGGGTAGTTAATTTGAAATACAGGGAATGCTTGAATATGTCAAAACATTTAAATGATTTTTCAGGGACTCGTGAATCAATTGACTGCAATGAAGCTTGTGCTTGAGGATGAGATCCAAGCACTCCTATTGTTGAGCTCATTACCTGAGAGTTGGGAGACTCTTGTAGTATCAGTTAGTAATTTAGCTCCAGATGGAACCTTGACCTTGTCTATGGTTAAGGACAGTTTAATCAATGAAAAAGCCAGAAGGAAAGATTTGGGTACTGGTTTTGAATCCAGGGCACTTGTTACAGACAAGTATGATAGGAAAGGTAGAAGCAAGAACAGAGGAAAGAATGAATAATCTGACAGATCAAATAAGTCAATGGGGAGATCCAAATCAAGGGGCAGAAAGAACTTTAAATGTTTTTTCTGTGACAAGCCAGGACATTACAAGAAGGAATGTAGGCTGTGGAAGAAAAAACAAGGAAAGGTAGATGATTCAGATAAAGACACCACTGTAATAGCAGATGGTGAGATAGTGGTTACATGGGATGAGGGTTGTATTAGTCTTGCAGGTCATGACAATGACTGGGTAGTTGATTCTGGTGCCTCCTTTCATGTGACAGCACATGGCGAGTTTTTCTCATCCTACACTACTGGTGATTATGGTAATGTTAGGATGGGAAATAATGAAACCTCAAGGATTACAGGCATTGGAAGCATCATCTTGGAAACTAATACAGGCTGTAAACTCGTTCTCAAGGATGTGAGACATGTACCAGATATCCGCCTGAATCTAATTTCAGCAGGAAAATTAAATGATGAGGGCTTTCACAACTACTTTGGTGATGGTAATTGGAAGCTCACCAAAGGATCTCTGATTGTAGCAAAAGGCAGAAAGGATAACACACTTTACTTAATGCCAACAAAGCTAAGTAAAGGTGAATTGAACTTGACTGATGATGCTATTGTAGAGATGTGGCATAGACGGCTTGGGCACATGAGTGAGAAAGGACTCCAGATGCTTATGAAGAAGAAGCTTCTACCAGACTTGAAAGGTACTTCTTTAAAACCATGCACTGACTGTTTAGCTGGTAAACAACACAGAGTTAGTTTTCAAAGAAATACAGTCAGTAGAAAAGCTCATATATTAGATCTGGTTCATACAGATGTGTGTTATATGAAGGATTTAACAATGGGTGGTGCAATGTATTTTGTTACATTTATTGATGACTACTTTAGGAAGCTTTGGACTTATGCATTGAAGTCCAAAGATCAGGTTTTGAACGTATTCAAACAGTTTCACTCTAGAGTGGAGCATGAGACCAGCAGGAAGTTGATATGTGTCAGAGCTGATAATGGTGGAGAGTACAAAGGCCCGTTTAAATAGTACTGTGCTGATCATGGGATAAAATTGGAAAAGACAATCCCAAAGACACCACAGCAGAATGGTGTTGCAGAAAGAATGAATTGCACTATCACTGAGAGAGTGAAGTGCATGTTATCTCAGGCCAAGCTGCCTAAGTCATTTTGGGGTGAAGCTATGAAGACAACTGTTGATTTGATAAATCTTTCTCCCTCATATGCTCTAGATGGTGATATCCTAGAGAAGGTCTTGACAGGTAAAGACATTTCTTACAATCACTTACAAGTCTTTGGTTGTAGGGCTTTTGTGCACATTCCAAAGGATAAGAGAGCAAAGCTTGATGCTAACTTTAAACAATGCATTTTCGTTGGATATGCACACGATGAGTATGGGTACAGATTGTGGGATCCTGTTGATAAGAAGATTATCAGGAGCAGAGATGTGGTTTTTGTAGAAGACCAAACAGTTGAAGCTATGGAAAAGACTGAGAAGCCAGCATTCTCAAGTCAGATTCCCACAAATGTAGACCCTGCACCTGTATCTGACCTTACTGATGGAAGATTGATAGAGGGCTCAGGTAATGAGTTATAGAAGCCACAGCAGTAGGCTGAGGTGAGGAGATCTTCTAGAGATAGAAGACCATCAGTGAGGTATAGTCTAGGTGAGTATGTGATGATTACTGATGGGGGGAGAACTTGAATGTTATGAGGAAGCAATGACTTATGACAATAAGAAAGAATGGGTAAAAGCCATGCAAGAGGAAATAAAATCCTTACATGATAACACGACCTATGACTCAGTTGAACTGCCTAAGGGCAAGAGACCTCTGAGAAATAAATGGGTATACATATTGAAGACTGATGAAAGTACTTCTCAGCCAAGGTACAAGGCAAAGCTGGTTGTGAAGGGGTTCAGTCAGAAGAAGGGGGTCGGCTTTGAAGAAATTTTCTCACTTGTGGTGAAGATGTCATCTATCAGGGTTGTGCTCAGTATTGCTGCTAGAATGAATCTAGAGGTTGAGCAGATAGATGTGAAGACAACATTCCTCCATGGTGATTTGGAGGAAGAGATCTATATGGAGCAGCCTGAAGGGTTTAAGATCAAGGGGAAGGAAAATCTTGTTTGCAGACTGAAGAAGAGTTTATACGGACTGAAACAAGCTCCAAGGCAGTGGTACAAGAAGTTTGAGTCCTTTATGATTGATCAGGGTTATATCAGGACTGCTACAGACCATTGTGTCTTCATTAAACAGTCAATCAGTGGTGAGTTCATTATGTTGCTACTTTATGTAGATGATATGCTGATTATTGGCAGGGATGTCAAGCAGATCAAAGAACTAAAGATTACATTGAGTAAGTCCTCTATGAAAGACTTAGGACCCGCTAGCCAAATTCTGGGTATGAGGATTATCAGAAACAGGAAGAGCAAAAAATTGTGGTTATCACATGAGAGATATATAGAGAAGGTGTTAGAGAGATTCAACATGAGCAAAGCAAAAGCCGTCTGCTCTCCACTTGCAGGTCACTTCAAACTGAGTTCAGCTCAGTGTCCAAAGAGTGAAGCAGATAAGAAAGATATGAAGAAAGTCCCATATGCTTCAGCAGTGGGAAGTCTTATGTATGCTATGGTGTGTACCAGGCCAGACATTGCTCATGCTGTAGGTGTGGTGAGCCACTATCTCTCAAATCCGGGCAAAGAGCACTAGACAACAGTTAAATGGATTCTCAGATATCTCAGGGAACTTCTAGGTTATGTTTACAATTTGCGGTGACAATAAATCTACACTAGAGGGGTTTTTAGATGCTGACATGGCTGGTAATTTGGATTCCAGGAAATCCACTTCAGGTTATCTGATTACTTATGCAAGGGGAGCAGTATCCTGGCAATCAGAGTTACAGAAGTGTGTTGCACTTTCCACTACTGAGGTTGAGTATATTGCTGTAATAGAAGCCTGCAAGGAAGTCTTGTGGATGAAAAAGTTTTTAGAAGAACTGGGTCAAGAGCAGGAAGAGCTGAAGCTATATTGTGATAGTCAGAGCGCTATATATCTCAGTAAGAATCCGATGTTCCACTCCAAATCAAAACATATTGATGTTAGGTATCATTGGATCAGGGATGTGCTAGAATCTAAACAGTTGAAGCTTGAGAAAATTCACACTAATGATAATGCGTCAGATATGATGACAAAGGCTCTACCCAAAGAGAAGATTATTTGCTGCAGGAAGATTGTAGGGGTGATGGAACCCTCCATATGAGTTGGAGGGGGAGTTTGTTGAGGTATAGATCCAACACATATAGGTCTATACCAAGGTTATCCTAAGTATATGAAGTATAATTAGATGAAGGAATGTTAAGCTTGAAGAAAATTGTCAAAACCAAGCGAAACAGGAATACACGGTCTAAGGCACACCCGTGTGTTGAATTCAAAAGATCCACAGAAGAATACACAGTCTGAGGCACGGCCTGAGGCACGACCGTATATGCTTAGGCCGGCTTAAAGGCCGCCGGCGTTGAATCTAAGCCTCTAGTGTTGAAAGTTAAAGGCCGCCGGCCTTGAGACTAAGGCCGTTGGCTTTTGTGCCGGCGTAAGTCCTAAGTCGGTTGATTATTGTTGGAATATATATATAGTCGCATCCTTTTGTAACCTAAGGGTGTAGGAGACGAAAACACACATGAGAAAAACCTAAAACACAGCAGGTGTGATTCTTAAGCTTAGAGAGAGTTCTAGAGAGGGAAATCATTGTAATTGATCCACCGGCTTGTGGTGTGACTGTGTAATTCACTAGTGAGACTAATGAAGTGTGTAACCCATTATTTTTTATAGTGGAAGTTTGTGTGCAGCGGTCTCGTGGTTTTTTTTTCCCAAATTAGGGTTTTCTACGTAAATCCTTGGTGTTGAATTTTGTTTTAATTCCACATATTATTATTAATTATTTATTGTCAATTGTGAATCGCACAAGCAAGAGGAAGAGAACGGGAGCTTCTTTTTCCTAACAATATGTTTCCAGGTATAGCACAAAAGGCAGAAAGGTCCATTTATCAGCGGCACCACGAGGCCCTTTTCCTGATGATTGGATTGGAGAAGCACTGAAAACCGGTCTATCTGATTTTGTTTGGGGTGCAATTCTTTAACAATCCTCCATGTGAATTTGCAGCTAATATTGTCAACAACCTTGAAAATGCATGGAAGCAGTGTACATGGAGTATTACAGCCAACAAAATTTTCCTAGGATTGCCTGCATCGCCCAGGCAGCCGGAAACGGGTTCATACCTGCTGGTGATCTCATATCAAAGGTTCTTCCAGCAATTAAAAGATCTCGCAAGTATGGGGAAATCATGCTCTGATCCAAGTATTACGACAGCCAAAGTGAATATGGAAACATGTCGGAGCGTTTCATATTTTTTGAGCAATACTATAAAGTTTTTAAGGACACATGAAATTTCCATCGAAATGCATGTGTTGCAATTTAATCTGGTTCTTGACCATCTTGCTATATCATTTGGGATTTTCATGTAATGATTCTTATAAATATATTACTAGAAACAGTCCATGTACAAAATTAAGGTACAAAATATATAAATAAAAAATAAAAGCGTATTTAAATAAATTTCTTTATTTAATGTAATAGTACAATCTTTAAATCCAGTAGAATATTTCTTAGAAGTTTCTTGTTTTTTGTTCTTTTTGATGATAGGTTGTCACATAAAACAAAATAGTATTATTTGTGACTTGAAAACAAATATATATATACAGGTTAACAATTTGTTAACTTTTATTTGGCTTCTACATATAATAATCCATATTTCTTTAGTGCATTAAAGTCGATATCTTTAGTATATCACTTTATTTGGATTTTATTTAATATGACAACCTTATTACACAATTATTATTATCAATTATAAATATAAGTTCATACAGTTTATTTATAAAATAAACCTAATAATCTCTTGCTTGAGCTATATATGTGTTATTTATAATTGTGTATAGTCCTTATAAGTACTCAATAAATTTCGCTATTAAAATTGAATGTGTTTCCAAACAATCCGGTCCATCAATCATGTCAATATAGGATCAAAGTGGGTTTCGCTATATATATAATAACTAACCTTATCAATGATCACATACACTGATATAATTAAATGACATGAATCAAGTATGGATATGTAGTATGGAAAATACATGTAATGTGATCCAATAGTCGTTTTTCTAATGGTCCTAAATTACACTTTAATAAGATCAATTTTATATGAGTTAAAAAAAATTCAACAAAAAAAAAAACTAGATAACTAAAAATAGCTTTATTATTGTAACTACTTTAACCATAGTCTGTATTCAAAATAATAACCAATGAGTCTAACATATAAACACTGTAAATAAAAACTCCCATTAAAACTAAATGTCTTGAAAATACGTAACACCTATGTGAGCAACCTACTCATGAAAGACTTTGAGTGGTAATCTCTTAATAAGTAGATCCACAATCACAGGGTTGTTGTAATGTGCTTTATGGACACCTATTTGTTTAGATATCTTTCTTTCATAACAAGGAACTTGATGTCATGTGCTTTGACTTTGTTGAGCTCCTATTATTGTTGGAATATAGCACTACCAATTTATCATCACAATATATCTTTAACAGTCTTTTTCACGTTATCTACAACATGCAACCCAATGACAAAATTCTTCAGCTATATTCCATTATTAGATGCCTCATAACATATTGTAAACTCTACTATCATAGTAGAAGAAGCTATGAGTATCTACTTAGTACTGTTTTGTGAAATTACTCCTCCAGTAAGCAGATAGATATAACCTAATGTGGATTTTCGATTGTCTTGGCACTCGATGAATTCATAATAAGAAGAACTAATGATCTCCAATAGATCTAATTTCCTATATGTGAGCATATAATCTTTTGTTTTTTGTAAATACCTCATGACTCGTTCGATTGCTTTCTAGTGATTCACTCTTATATTACTCAAATATTTCCCTAATATTACAGCAATGTACATAAACATGAATATACATAAGACTTCCCATGGTTGAAGTGTAAGGAAAATTTTCCATTTCGTTTCCTTCAAGGTCATTCTTGAGGTATTGATCCTTACTAAATTTGTCTCATTTAGCAATAAGGGTATCTATTGGTTTACAATTCTGTATGCCAAATTGTTTGAGCACTTTCTCAATGTAGCTCTTTTGAGATAATCCAAGAATACCTCGAGAGTAATCTCAATATATCTAAATTCCCAATACAAAAGAGACTTTTCCAAGATCTTTCATTTCAAAATTCTTTGATAGGAATTTCTTAATATCATGTAATAAGCCCACATCATTTATCGTACGCAATATGATTCACATATAAAACCAAGAAAATAAATTAGCTACCATTGAACTTGTGATATACACAATCATCAGTTACATTCATCTCAAAAATGAATGAGATGATAGTTTGATGAAATTTGTGATATCATTGGTGAGACGCTTGCTTAAGTCCATAGATGGATTTCTTTAACTTACACACCATTTACTTTAAATCTCTTAAAATAAAGTTTTTTGGTTATACCATTTAGACTATCTCATTAGTGTCACCATTGAGAAACGTTATCTTTACATCCATCTGATGTAACTTAAGATCAAGGTGAGTTACTAATGCCATTATTATTCCTAAAGAGTTTTTCAATGAAATTAGACAAAAAAAATCTTTTTATAATCAATGCCTTATTTCTATGTATAGCCCTTAGCGACAAGACATGCCTTATGCCTTTTTATATTACCTTTCAAATCCCTTTTAGTTTTAAATATCCATTTGCAATTAATGTGTTTCATATTTTCAAGTAATAGATTGAGGTCCTATACATCATTGTCCCTTATAGACTTAATCTCTTTATTCATGGCATCTATCTACTTTTTTAGAATTAAAATTTTTCATGGTTTGTTAGAAGTTACTTGGATCATTTTCTATTATTCCAATGCCATCCTCATGCTCTTGAAGAAACACAACATAATCATCTAGAATTGTGCTTCTTCTTTCTTTAATGGATCTCCTTAATGGCACTGGTTCTTGAGGTGGTAGAGTTTCTTGCTCTAGAACAGGAGATTCATTTACATTGTCTTGTTCTAAATTTGCTTCTTGAATAGCATTAGATACTATAATTTGATCCTGAGTGCTATTGATAGCAACTTGAGGAATTTTAACCTTTTCCCCTTCAAAGATAAAATCCTTAACTCTATCTCCCTCCACAAAATCAACATCCTCAAAGAACCTAGCATTAATCTTTTCAAAAATTCTTTTTGTAGTGAGATCATAGAATTTGTGACCTTTTAATCTTTTAGAATGCCCAATAAAATAATAACTAATAGTTCTAGAATTTAATTTCTTTTCATTTGGCCTATAAGGCTTAGCCTCAATTGGACACCCTCAAATATATATATGCTTTAAACTAGGAATTTTAACTATTCAAAACTTATAAGGGGTTTTGTTAGTTATCTTAATTGGTACTCTATTGGCCAAGTATATTGCGGTTTTCAAAGCCTCTCTTTATAGTGGTTTTGGTAAGCTGGAATAACTAAGTATGCTCCTTACTACATCCTCAAGCATTTTATTTCGTCTTTCAGCAACACTACTCATTGCAAGCCAGTTTGGCATGGTGTATTGTGTGACGATATCACATTCCTCTAAGTATTTGGTAAATGGTCAGATTTGATAGCTTTAATTCTTTTACTTAGCCGATTCTCTACTTAAGCTTTAAAGATTTTAAACACATCTAGTAACTGAGATTTCTCATGAATTAGAAATAGGTAACCATATCTAAAGAAGTCATCTATAAACGTTATAAAATACTATTGACTATTTCAAGAAGTTGTAAGGAATGGTCCTAAAATATTTTTATGTATCGGTTCTAAGACTTCTGTAGCCCTATTGGCACTTAGTTTCTTGACATTTGTTTGTTTTCTGTTAATATAGTTAATACAAGTATCAAAATCTGTAAAATCAAGGGATTGGAGAATATTGTTAGACACAAATCTTTCTATTTTCCTTTTAGAGATATGACCTAATCTTTTATGCCATAATGACATTGAATTCTCACCAGTTAATTTGTGTTTTAAATTTCTTGAATTAATATGTAAGGATTCATTATAAGAGGCAATTGTATCAAGTAAATAAAGATTATTACTATACGATAATGAACATGTACAACTAATTTTGAATCATGAAAGAGACTAAATTGGCTATTGCTAAATGAACAAGTATAACCAAATTTGTCTAAAGTGAAAATAGAAATTCAATTTCGTCTAAAAGATGGTACAACTAATGTTCCATTCAAATCTAAATAATAAGTAATTTTAAGTAATAATCTAAAGTTCCCTATTACCTCGACCTCTACTAAATTGCCTATGCCAATGTAGATATATCTTTCACCATCACTAGGCTTTTGGCAACTTAGGCAACCTTGCATAGATACACTAATATGAGTTGTTGCACTTGAATCTATCGACCATGTGTGTTTTGTTACCGTAGCTAAATTAACCTTAAAACAAACAAAGTTAAGAAGCATACCTTTTTTTACATACTAGGCATGATAGATGGTACATTACTTCTTCTTATATACTTTTGCACTGTAAAAGAAACAAGTATCATTTGTTTAGTCCTTATGTTGTTTCTTCTGTGGTGTCTATACCATAGCCTCTTTACCCTTCTTTTTTTTTTTTTTTTGTCTTTAGAAGTACTGGCTAAATGAGCATTTTTAGTTTTTTCATGATTTAACTTTTCCTTTCCCTAAACACAATGTGAGATGAGCTCATTAAGGGACCAAGTGTCCTTTTAGTAATTGTAGCTCACCTTAAATTGATTGACTTGTGCGAGAAGAGATGTCAAAACCAAGTGCACAAGCAATTCTTCAAACAAAACAACCTTTAGTGCCTTGAGTTTTGAGGTAATATGAGACATTTCCATGATGTATTCTCTAATATTGTCATTTCCCTTATATCTAATTGAGATAAGTTTGTTAAGAGTGTACTTGTTTTAGCTTTTTCATTCTTGGGAAATCTTTTCTCAAGGTCTTTTAAGAAATCCTTAGCCATCTGTATACTTTAGGACGTAATGCCCTTAAATGCTTTCGAAATGGCACATTTCATGATCATTAGACTTATGCGATTTGGTCGCTCCTACCTTTCCATCTTACTCCTTTCCTTAGAGGTAGCTTTATCAATTATGGTAAGAGGATGATCTTCTCTTAGTGTTAAGTCTAGGTCCATAACTTTGAGAACGATCATCACATTCTTTTGCCATGCCTTAAAATTCATGCCATTCAACATAGGAATAGAATTAATATTTGCAATAGAACTAACAACAAAACAGAGAACAAAAAATAAGCAGAACATAATTAAATTCACATTCATACTAAAACATACAAAATTCAAATAATGGTAAGTCCTATCACAAGACACCTAGTATAATATTGATATCTAGTCTTTGGATAGAAATATCAACTTGTAAGTGGTGTACTTAGTGCAGTGATCAAATATTGATAGTTAAAGTCTGTCAAATGATTAAGCTTTTCTTTGGATTGATTAATTACTAAAAAAAAAGAAAAAACAATTATCATACATTTATCATCGCAGGTGTGTAAGTAAATTGGCTAAACATTAATTTTCCTTTGGACCAATTAATGATTACATGATTTACATACACATGTCCTTTTTTCTATGTATTAAACTTGAGAGTTCATGGGTGGAACATGATTGTGTTATTGACCATATTCATCATTCCTTAGGTACACGAGCATAAACATGAATGTATTCTTGAGTGTGTACTTTAGATGCATTTAAATGGATAGGGTACATGGTCATATTCTTGACCATGTCCCTGGTGTGTTCCCATGCCGAGAGGTTCAAGGTTTCAAACACAACCCATGTTCTTTGACCGTATACCTTTTGGTAACTTCATTTCCTTTTAGTTTCAATTTTATCTTTATTCAAGGCCAAATTGCAATTATGATTGTATTATAAATTTTTATAATACCTATATTTTCAATCACAAAACTTTATTTCATGCAATATCTTATCAACCCTAATCGCAAATACAACCCTCAAACAAGATTAACAAGAAATAACAAAACTTCATTAAAATTTAGCTCCAATCTTGCACATGAATACTCTGATACCACTTGTTGGGATTTTTATGTAATGATTCCCATTAATATATTATTCAAGAACAATTTATTTGTAAAATTAGGTTACAAAATATAAAAGTAAAAAATAGAAAAGTACCTGAATTCATGACTTGTTTATTTTTTTATTTGATATGATGATGCAAAGCTGCAAAATGTCCCTTATTTGACTTGGGGGCCATGACTATTAACTTTTATATATTTCTAATTTTGTCTATTCTAAAATTGGAAATAATATCTTTAGTCTCTACACATAACAACTCATGCATCTTTAATACATTAAATTTCATATTTTTATTAGATCACTTAAACAATAATAATATTCAACGAAAGGCAACTCTAGGCTTCTAATTTATTTGATTGTATAGAAGATAATACATAACCGATAATAAAATACAAGATACAAGTAAGTAAGTCCAGTTGAAAAGGATCCTCTTCATTTTCTTTACCGTTATTTCTTTAGTTGTAACCTTTTAAATGTTGTCTTGTATATTAGAATATATCAATGATTGATATTATCACTTTTCTTTTATCTGCTCAGATTATTTATTTATTTATTGACTTTTCTTTTACGGGTATTATAGTTTTCTTGTCTTTTTTAAACGATACCCACTTTTTGCTTTGGCAATTTTGATTTAAGACTCACTTTTAGTCTTGCATTTTTAGTACCGAAGATTGATATCAAGGTATGGATTTTATGTATACCAGTCAAAGAAAAAAAACACTGCAATCCTACACTAAAGTGACACCAGTAGTGTGGTTGGAAGATTTTAATTTTTAGGTTTTCATACCTTTTTTCTTTTTCTTCTTTTATGGATTATGAAATGTGAATGCTATGTAGTGTCTTTCGGCAGACAAGATCCGACTTTGAAAGCTTTTTATGTTGTACAGTGTTTGGTTAAATTAATAATCAACAACCTTAGTTGAGTAGGGGCGGCGGGTGTAGGGGGGTCCAAAGGGGCCACGGCTCCAAGCAAGAAAAAAAAAATAAAAATCTGAAACAATTGCTCTTTATACACGAATTGGATTGTCTAGGCTTTTATTACCTTTTTTATTCTGCATCCTGGCAGCCTACAGCCACCAACCTCCCTGGTCCAGCAATCTCCACATGTCAGTTTTAGTCGTGTCGCCTCTGCCGTACAGGTAAAGAAAATGGTAATAATCAATGTATTTACAATTAATGGCAACTAGAGTATGTTCTTCTTCTTCATTTCGATCTCCATAAACGAGATTTTAGTCATGTGGCTTTCCAATATTAGTAATGGTTTATTCTTGAAATAATCTAAGCATGGTTTCTTATTCTGAGTCCGCAATCAATATTAGGTATTTTCCCAACAATTCAAAATCTTAAAAATCTTTTATTAATGCTAAAAAATCTCCCATCTGTTCTTGATTCTTGATTTCCAATATTCACATCATATTTGCAAATAATAAATTATTTCCTCATATTTGAATTCATTCAAATTTGATTATTAAAAGTAAAACTTACCATACCTATAACTTATTTTAGAGATACAATAATATATTTTAACCTTTTTTTTTAGCAAAAAATCCTTTTTATTTATTTACTCTTTGCCCTTTTTTTTTTTCTTATAGAAAGCAATCAATTATAAATACTATTTATTATCCATATGTCCACAAACTCTTCCAACATTAAGAGCCATAATCAAAAGTTTTCTTATATTAGAATACAAACTTTCACTACCATTGTTGCAAGTGTGCAAACATTAACGGTTACCACTATCACTTTAATATACAAGACTATAAGTAGGTTAGAAATCTATATAGTATACAATGTACCGTATCCTCTTTCACTTGTAACTTTTCTTTTCATTATATAACTTGTTTTTATGATATAATTATCATTATATTATGTTGTTTCTTTTTCTTTTCTTTTTATCCTTTCTTTATCTTAATTTTGTAATTTAATTTCCCATGATTGTCTTCTTGTATTCTTTTACATACCAATTATTTATAAACACTATACATAGTAATACTTTTTATATACCATGTAGATAATAGTTATATTTTTTAGACGTTAATTTAATCTATATAACAAACTATATTATAGACCACAAGTTATATACATATGGTATATATAATTTACAATATGTAACAACTATATCATATATATTAATCGCATATTTATTTATTTATAACAAAGTATTCTCCATTATATCATATATGTTATAATTAAGGATCATGGCAAATAAAAACATCATGTCATTTTAATGAATGTATCTAATTAAAATATAAATTGTGACTTAGCACATTATTTTCACCTATAATTATTTATTTATTTGTTATAGAAGACCAATATTAAAATTGAGTTATGGGAAAATGGTTACAATTGATTCATTCTTCAAGCCAAAAAGAACTCAAGATTCCAATCCCCCTCAATCCATGACAAGTACTGAGAATAAAGAACTAGAGGAAAGATAAACAAAAGTAGCAAGAGTCAGGAAAGAAAGTCGTGACATCATAAATATTGAATGTGATCTAGGATTGTGACATCAAATAAGTGATCATCCTATTGATAAGTGTGATTACGTTTGAAGAGCATACCTTATCGTTGGATGGTTTTAACCTATTTTTCTTGAGTATCCATTTGATAGTAAAAAACAAGCTAGGCATTTTCAACCTTCTTGGTTTAACAAATCTCCTACTTGATTGGAATATTCACCTAAAAAAGATGCAATCTTTTGTCTTTATTGCTTTGTGTTTAATGGGGAGCCAAGTAATCGATTAGGAAATGCCTTCATTGAAAAGGGACTAGAAATTGGAAGAAGGTTAATGATCGAAGAAATTGTGCAGTTCTTACTCATATTGGATCATCTCCAAGCTCTCCCCATAATATTTGTGTGAAGTCTTATGAAACTTTGATGAGACAATCTCAACATATTGAAAATGTTTTTCATAAGCAGAGTTCACAATTTATTATAAATAATTGTTCGAGGCTTAAAACTTCTGTTGATGCACTAAGGTGGTTCACCTTTTAGGGATGTGCATTAAGAGGTCATGATACACAAAACTGAGGATTTTTTTTTTAAATTGATTAAGTTTTTAGCATGTTGTGCTTAACAATGCTCCTAGTAATGCATAATATATTTCTCCAAGGATACTAAAGGATATTTTACACATATTTGTATGGAAAGTACATGCAAAAATTTGCGAGGAAATTAGTGATGCCAAATATTGTATTCTCATAGATGAAGCTCAAGATGAGTTTGGGAAAGAACAAATGGCAATCGTCTAGAGGTTTGTTGACATTGTAAGGAATATAGAGGAAAGGTGTTTTGACTTTGTTCATGTTATTGACACGACAACCTCTAATTCAAAGAAAGAGACAAAATTTGTATCATCTCAAAACAACTTGAGTTTTCATAAAATCCAGGGACAAGGGTATGATGGAGCAAGTAACATGTGTAGTGAATGGAAGGGATTGCAAGCATTGATTTTAACTGAATGTCGTTATGCATACTATATTCACTGTCTTACTAGCAGCAAAAGAAATAAATCTCATCTATCAGTTCTTTTCCAAGCTAAATTACATTATAAATGCCATATGCTCATCTTCTAAGCGAAAAGATCTGTTGCAAGCTGCTTTCAATTCTACTCTAATTGGTTGAATTGCAAACGATGAGTTAGAAATAGGTAGTGGACTTAATCAAGTTAGCATGTTACAACATGCTGGAGATACTCATTGGGGTTCTCTTTTTTCTTCTATTAAGAGTATGTTGAATATGTTTAAGGCTACTCATACCGTTCTTGATGAAGTTGCTAAAGAAGGGAATTGCTCTCAATGAGGTAAAGTGTTACTTGATGCCATGATCTGCTTTGAGTTTGTATTTATATTGTATATGATGAGAAATATTATGGAAATCACTTACGATATTTGTTAAGCCTTACAATAAAAATCTCAGGATATATTGAATTCAATATCTTTAGTATCAACAACAAAAGCTTTACTCCGAGAAATGAGACAATCGGGGTTGAATGATCTTATTGACGAGGTTATAGCATTTTTTCATAAGCATGATATTATTGTTCCTGAGCTAAATTCTCAATATACTACTCCTGGAGGTCATTGACATCAAGGTAACAATCTATTAGTAGAAGAATATTACTGAATTAATGTGTGTTATGTTACTATTGACACTCAATGGCAAGAGCTTGATCATAGGTTTAGTGACAACATGATGCATCATTTAAGTCTTAGCTCATCTCTTAATCTAAGTAACAATTTCAAAAAGTTGAATGTTGACAAGATATGTGAGTTGGCCTATAAGTTTTACCTTGACAATTTCACTGAGCAAGAAAAAAAATCATATTAGAATATAGGCTTGACACTATGATGTTCACATTCCTCTTAATAAAAAATTTAAGATCCTACATACCATTTCTGACTTATGTCATAAATTGGTGGAAACCGAGAAAGTATTCATCTATCCTTTGATTAATTGTCTGATTTGGTTAATTTTGACTCTTTCCATCTCAACTGCAATAGTTGAACGCTCCTTTCCTACTGTGAATATTGTGAAGAATAGGCCATGAAATACAATGGTTGATGAATTTCTCATTGATTGTCTTTTGATTTACGTAGAAAGAGATATTGCTAAAAAAATGATATGAATTCCATTATATATGAATTTTATAATAGCAAAGAGCGACGAGTTAGACTCCAATAATTGTTTTTTTTTTTTTATTTAGCATTTTAAGGTTGTATTTTTTTTCTTTTATATAATAATATCATGGACCAGTTCATTTCAAAAATATTGTTTTTGGCCTCCTTGTATTTTAATCCTATGTTTGCCCCTATAGTTATTTTAATATAAATGTTGGTTCCATATCCTTCTTATTTCGACTAAGATAAAACTTGTGGCAAGTGGATAGTATAATGTAAAAAAGTTATTTTTAATCACCATATAGCACTATGTTTGATGTATGAAAGTACGTTGAATCGGTATATATATGTGTTTGTGGGAGGGGGGGTTGCACATAGTTCAATCCACAACTACTTACACTGTATTTGGTAAATTTTAAAAGGAAAGAAGTAAGTAGAAATCAAAAGAAAAGAAAGAAAATGTGTTTCTATATTGTATTTGGATATTTAAGAATGTAATGAAAAGAAAATGAGAAAAAGTTTTTCATTTTTATTAATTGGTTTACATTATATGAAGGAAATGAAAAAAAAATTATTTAAAAGATAATATCTCTCTTCTTTTTATTTAGCAAACTTAATTGTTAGGAATATTTTTATAACTTTACAGTAATTTTTATCCATTTTTATCACTTTTTCTACAATTTTGGAGGAAAACATATTAGGTTCAAATCCTTTGATTTCTACTCCTCTCTTCAATTATTGAATACAAAATTTTGACTCCTTTCCATCCATATCTCTCAATTTCCTATGGATTCTACCCGATTAAACACGTTGTCAACATCAATCCATTGTGCAATATATAATGCTCCCTTTCTCTTTATCTCTCTCTCCCGATATACTTACACACACACACATAGGGATGCAATCGGGGTAAGGAGTAATAGGATACCCGACCGACCGATTCGATAAAAAGTTATAAGGTTTAGGGTTAGGTTTTGGGATATGGAATAAAACTTGATAGAGTTTATGGTCAGGTTATAAGATTTAGGAAAAATCCAATAGGAAAACCCGATCCGAAAAAAATAATATTTTTTTCTCTTTGCAAATAAGATAATTGAGGAAGAGGATTAGATGTGAATTATAGAAATATGTGGATTTAAGAGAGAGTAAGTAAAAATATGTGATTGAAGAGCCTTTTTCTTTTTTCTTTTTTTCTAGCAAAATTTCAATTGTTAATATAAATTATATTTGATTGCTGGTGGAGCTTTCTAGAGAATAATGCTAAATTTAATCAAGGGATTTTGTGATTATGCTCAACAATTGAAGAATCGCAAAATTTGATAAAACATTGTTTTGTGATTATGCGAAATTTTATATTTTTTACTCTTTGTTTTCATTTATGGATTTGTTATTTGTACCTATGGTTTTGTTCCTTTCTTAGTCTTGATATTTGATATACGGTGCAATTTAATTTTTCTTTTTGTTCTTTTTTATTTGGTCTCTTATAATTGGATACAAATTAATATAATATATATTATTTTTTCATATAATGGATTTCATAAGATTTTGATATCTCTTTTATTTGCATAATAAGTAGATAAATAATAAATTATAGAAATGACATATAAAAATAAATTGAAGCATTAGCCCATCCAAAAAAAAAAAGTTGAAGCAACTTGTCAGGTTAGGTTGAGTTGGGTTATGGGTTCACTTTTTTTTAATTAAGACAGGTTTGAGTTAAAAAAAAAAAAAAACCCTATAGGGTCTTTTGCAGGTTCTAGATACCTCTATAAGTAATCAGATTGGGTTCGGGTTTTAGAGAACTTGTCTTAAACTTAGCCCAATTGCATTCCTACACACATATAGAGTATATATATATATATAGTAAATAAATTACAGGATTTTCTATTACTAAAATTTGATGTTTAGCATGCTAAACGTAGAATTTTATCCAATACATACGGTATTATAATTCATAATAGATAATATACACACAATTATAGATGTAATACGTTAAATTTATATTTTCTAATTTATAGATCAAATCGTATATGCTGTATATAAATAGTGGCACAATCTGAACAATTGCATTGTTAAGAATTAATCCCAGCCACAAAGTTCGGTTGAATACATTGTGGTTCAAGTGAGGAGTATCCAAATCACAATAGCACCGAATGCCCCTTTCTAAATTTTTATTTAAATTTCGTTCGAGTTTAGTAGTATAAACAGCGGTTTTCAAAAGAGAGATTATGTTTGTAGTAATATGTATATGTATGGAAAACATTTTTTTTTTTTTCAAATTAATATGCAACGAGAATTTGGCTGGAAAAGTTTTACAGATTTCCAGAGAGAACTCATACTCATGATTGATTAAATGAACAAACATGTCCCAAAATAATCATCTCCATCTATGGATATTCAAATACCATGATAATGTTCCCTATAATTCCAAAAATAAAAGACAGTTTCAGGATGTAGGATATCAACTAAAGTGCAAAACAAGTACCTTGTTCAAGAATACCCTTCATGGACAAACACAAGCGACATGGTAAAGCTCCAATTCTTTCCTCTCCAAAACCCCAATACTGTAGTCAATTCCATAGGGTAAAACCACACCGTGACAGGATTCACGCTTCCGGCAAGGAATTAGCATATGATGAGAAGCAAAGTTTTCAAATGATTTGGCAGGACAAAGAACATGTTCACTGGATCATTTATCCTAGCATGTCAGTACATCATTGTATCCTCGCGTCACTCCAATCGGAAAAGGTAGATATAAGAGCAAACACTTTGACCCTAAAGGCACGGCTCTAGTCTCATGTAGAGCAAAAACTAGAACTTTTAGTATTATTGGGACACCCTTCTAGTATAAAAGCAATGAAATGTAAGCTTGATAGACAGAACACAAAAATCTCTATTCTCACCTCATCAACACAGTTTAATCATTCATCAGATGAAATAAACTGTAGTCAAGAATGAAATTTAATCCTACAATTACCATCTCTTTCTTCTTTTTGATAGTCGCGTTGCTACTTAGTGCATTGGAAGCGGGAAAAATCGCTATCTACTGGGGTCAAAATGGAAATGAAGGAACATTAACGGAGACTTGTGGCACTGGAAATTACGAGTTTGTGAACATCGCATTCCTCTACACTTTTGGTAGTGGCAGGACTCCCACGATGAATCTTGCTGGTCATTGTGATCCATCCACTAATGGCTGTATCGGGTTAAGTTCCGAAATACGGTCATGCCAGAATATGGGAATCAAAGTGATGCTTTCCATTGGGGGAGGGGCTGGAACGCCTATTAGCTACTCGCTCAACTCCTCTCAGGATGCCTGGCAAGTTGCGACGTACCTCTGGAACAATTTCCTGGGCGGATATTCGACCACTAGACCACTAGGTAATGCATCTTTAGACGGAATTGATTTTGACATTGAAGGTGGAACAGGCCTATATTGGGATGATCTTGCTCGGTATCTTTCCCATTATAGCAGCTATGGAAGAAAGGTGTATTTGACAGCAGCTCCTCAATGCCCTTTTCCTGATAAATGGGTTGGAGGAGCACTCGAAACAGGACTATTCGATTATGTTTGGGTGCAATTCTACAACAATCCTCCATGCCAATATGCATCCGGCAGTGTAAACAACGTTGAAGATGCGTGGAAACAGTGGACTTCTGCTATTCCTGCCACAGAAATTTTCCTAGGACTACCTGCATCTCCGGAGGCAGCAGGAAGCGGGTTCATACCGCCTGCTGCTCTGAAATCGGTGGTGCTTCCAACCATCAAAACTTCTTCCAAGTATGGAGGAGTAATGTTGTGGTCCAAGTACTATGATGATCAAAGTGGATACAGCTCCACCATCAAGAGCGATGTTTAAGTATTTGACACTATCGGCAGCACTTTGCTTTGTGATCTTCATTTATACATATATACGGATGGCTTGTATGTAAATCCTCTTAACAGTGCATTCCATGCATTTTATTGGGTAAAAGCATATGATTTAGTCATTCTCAGTCCCTCTGTAAAATCGACAAAACAACCTTGCACCTTTCTCAACACCACTGTTTATGCTGGCTAACCGACGAGTGAGCTCCGAAAACTTTTGGGGAGGTAAAAGAACTCTTGTTAACAAATAGTTTGCAAGCCTCAGTCCCATTCCGGGAAGGTAAATACACCTTTTTAAAAATTTTGGAAGGCAAAAGCAAGTTCTAAGGGCTTATAGATGTATTGGCATAAAACAGTGAATTGCAATTATCCAAAAGCTATATTTCATATGAATACATCGCTTACAGTACTGATATATATACTGTTCTAAAAAAACATGTTTTGAGAATTCAAGGAATATATCTATAGCTGTTTTACGGTGAAGTTATGATATCTATATAGTATTTTGAACATTAATTAAATTATTTTTTATTTTATTTCATTCCATTTTTGGAAGGACTCATTGAAATAAAAGAATGGACACTTTATTTGCATCTTGAGCTAAAAAGATAGTATATCCAATATATTCATTTCAATTTCCTTCCAAACGATGTCATCCAGCAAATTTATTAATCTTAGCTAGTATTCTCCATTCCATTTTATTCGAGGCTTCTCCAAGATGAATAAACTCAACACGCAATACACTTACACATTTTTTTTTTGACATCCCATTTCACTGCAAAGGTCCTAAGAAGAAGGTCGGTTGTTCAAAGGTCTATCAAATATGAAGATGGTTGAATTAACAATACTAGTAGTTGAAAGGGGGTTGTCGGTTTGAAGGTATATTGAACATGAAGATGGTCTACAAAGGTTTCGACCATGACTCATTCGACTGCCCATGAAGGACATTCAGTCGCCCTCAGGACATCTGACCGCTTGATTTTATTTGACACACTCATTTTCCTATTTTGTGTTATTTCGTGTTGTACACCCTATTATTTCCTCGAGCATATAACATCAATTTTAGGATTTGCTCTTGGCATCTCTATAGTGTAAAAAGAACAAATATGAAAAACTTGAAGATGTTTTGATCTAGGAATGATTTTGATGGATTAAAAGATAAAATTTTACAATTATGGGGTATTGAGAAGAGTTTTAGGGCATAAGGGGTTGTCGACCACGATAAGTGCTGATTAAATACCTCCATTAGGAGTTGAATCAAGGATATTTTAGAGGAGGACAGCCAGCCACCCATAACCCCTAGTGACTGCCCATTCACGGTAGTTGGCCAGAGTCCATTGTATATAGGGTTTTTGGTTGAATTTTTGGGAGCGATAATGTACCATAGATGACTAGATGCCTTAGAATAAGTGTTTAAATAATCTTTTTGAGCTTCAATGCTAATTTTAAGTATGAACACTTAGAAGGTTACTATAAGCTGTTGACAATCGATTGCACTTTTGCTTGAGTTGCTTATATGTGTATGACTAGTGGATTAACTTACTCAAATGAATATGGACTCTTAAATTATTTGATGTGTTGGTTGTTTATAGTCGAGGCCCATAACCACTAGAGCTAGACATAGTTTTATGTGTTGAGGCCACAATTGTGCCTAAGCAGGTCACCGATACAAGGAACATGTGGGACTAGAAAATTCAAAGAGAACTTGTTAATGGGACATGGTCATCAAACAGCAGGAGACTTGGGAGGACACTATGTAAGAAAATCATAAATTAGAGTTTATAGCCTTACCGCATAAAAGGTTGAGCTTCCTCACAATTATTCAACACATACCAATGTAACTTATCTAAGTTAAGCTCCACACTAGCATACTTGTATTTGCCAAAAGTATGAACCCATTGTAAAAACACTTAAAAACCATCACTAGGCATTTCCGATGGCTCCCACTGTCAAGGAAGATGATTAAACCTTGTCTCAATATCTTCTAGGTATAGTGCACAAAATGTTGAACTTTCTTTTACAATGTATGCTTCTACTATACAACCCTCAGGCCGTTCTCTATTTTTTACCATTGCTTTCAATCCACCTAGATACCTCTCTATTGGATACATCCATCTATATTGCATTGGTCCACATAAACGGGCTTCTCTTGGAAAATGCACTGCCAGATGGACCATCACATCAAAGAATGCAAGTGGAAAAATCTTTTCTAACTTACAAAGGGTTTGGATAATACTCTTTTCCAACATTTCCAACAAACTTAGCTTTAATTCCTTAGCACATAATTCTCTAAAACCATGAAATTCAACAATTGCACCATATACCTCATCATCCAAAAGACCATGTAAACTGACTGGAAGAATCCTTTGTAGTAATACATGGCAATCATGACTCTTTAACCCTTTTAAAGATGCATGTGATTGCCCCTTTAAAGATGCCCATGTTTGCTCAAAGTGATTTGATATGTTAGACGAATAGCCATAAAGAAATTTAACATTTTTTAACAAAATCACAAAATAACTCAACCTTATCTTGTGCCAAATTATACCTTACCATGGGCTTAACTAGTCTATCACCTTAGCGAATTAGACATTCCTTCTCTAGAATTTTCATCTCCTCAAGGGTTATCCTTGTCTTATCAATGTCTTTAGTTTTACCCTTTTTGTTCAAGAGAGTACCAACAACATTATTGCAAATATTTTTTTCAATATGCATTACATCAAGATTATGTCTTAAAGCCAACTTATCCCAATAAAGCGACTTAAAGAATATAATTTTTTAAAACCAATTAGTTTCATCGATATTCCGTTTTCTATTTCTACACCCAACAGCTTTTCCCATTGGGACATTTTCATAAAGACTAAGTTGCATTACTATATCTTCACCAATGAAATTTCTTGGGGGTAGCTGATTCTCAATCTTACCATCGAAACTTTTACTATGTATCCATGGATGGTTACTGGGTAAAAATTGCCTATGACCCATATAGTGTAATTTGTTTTGTGAGTGCACACAACTTCAATCCACATTACACATTAGACAAGCTTTATAACCCTTAGTGGTCTAACCTGATATATCATCACATGTAGGAAAATCATGAATCATCCATAAAAGTGCTGCATGCATACAAAATGATCGACTTGATGTAACATCATATGTTTTCACTCCATTGATCCATAACTCCTTTAATTCATCAACTAAGGGTTGTAAGAAGATGTCAATCTCTTTCCCAAGTGATCTAGGACCTGGGATTAAAAGGGATAAGAACATATAAGGATCCTTCATACACTTCCATGGGGGCACGTTATATGGGAAAACTATTATTGGCCATAAACTATATGTTGTACTCAAGTTCCCAAAAGGATTGAAGCCATCAGTAGCAAGACCTAATCGCACATTATGTACATCAAAGGAAAATGAGGAAATTGTTGATCTAAGGCTTTCCATGCTTCAGAATCAGAAGGATGTCTTAGTACGTTTTCCTCACCAACGTGCTCTTCTTTATGCCATCTCATCTCAAATGATGTTTTCCTAGACATAAATAGCCGTTGCAGTCGTGGTTTCAAAGGAAAATATCTTAACACCTTTGTCAGCATTTTTTTTTCCCTTTCCCCCATTATCGATCTTCCACCTAAACTCATGGCATTGTGGACATTGATCTAGATTTTGAAACTCCTTCTAATATAACACATAATCATTCCTACAAGCATGAATCAAATGCACATCCATTCCTAAATCATGTAGCATCTTCCTTACTTCATAATATGATGATGGAAGCCTCTCACCTTCTGGAAATATGCTTTTGAGAAATTCTAACCACATGTTAAAACTCTCAATTGACTGTCAACCATCCACCTTCAAGTGCATCATCTTGATCATAGCCGATAACAATGAAAACTTCCTACACCCTAGGTACACCTTATGCTTAGCATCATTCAATAGGCTATTGAACCTATCTTCTTCAATTTCATCGCCTACATCATCATTGAAATCATCACTATTGGAATCACTAACATATGAACGATGTCCTCTGTAATTTGTTGGTCAACTTGATCATCAAAACCATGTCCCTCAATATTAGTGTTCTCCTCAACCTTACTTGCTTTGTTCATATCAAGTTCATCATAATCCAATTCATCTGATGCCACTCTTGACACTATCTTTCAAAACTTATTTACATGAGATGTTTCTCCATGGTACTTCTACATCTAATAGGACCATGCCATTCCCTTAATCATTAAATGGTGCTCAATTGCTTCTATAATATGCCAATTTTTATTTAAACAATCACGATAGGGACACTGTATTAGGCCATCTATAACTCACCCATGTTTCACTGCCACCTTAAGAAAACTTTAGATGTTCGAATCTAACTTCTATTGGACATCTTGTTAATATTTGAATTCGTTCAATCAATTAAAAGTTATCAACTTCTATAGTTGTCAAATCAACCTTATGTCTTCCATAAACTACAAGCAAATTAATAAGTAATGAGCCTTTGTAACTAAATTCCCACTAGCATGCAAATTGACCATAACTCAACAATAAAATTTGCATATCATTTGAACTTTACATAAGTTCTCTTAATAATAATCTAGCACATACGTTTACTCTTCTAAAATTACATGAAATGGCATTTAATAAGTTTGCTAAGGTCATCCAACTAAATTAACATATTAAATAATAATAGTGGTACAAAGATTATGTTCTCTCATTTTTTGAGTAAAATAATACGAATTATAATAATTATCCATTTTTTTGTTTTAAATATATCATCACCAATCAATACCTTTTTTTTCCTTTACTTCAGAAAATAATCATATAACATAAGAGAAAAGAGAGAAGAATTATACTTGGAAATGATAGTGATTCAAATGGATGAGTAGTGATTGGTGATTAAGCAAGGATATGTAACCTAAAGAGGGGGAAAAAAAGCATAGAACATAGAATTAGGAAAAAAAAAACACCAAAAAAATTATAGTGGTCAAAATATTAACTAAAGAAGCTCAAAATTCACCACACTACAAGTCAAACTTTTTCACATGATTTGATTTTAAAATAGACCTTATTCTCCACAAGTAATTGTAAACAGATAAATCATAACTAAAAAGTGCATGTGAAAAGAGGATACAGAACACATTAATCTACATAGAAGTCATAATATCTTAATGGTATATATACATTTTGATGCCTGGTTCATTTTGCATTCATTCTTGAAGTGGTAGTGCTCTATCTCTTAGGTCATTGTATATATACATATATAAATCATTGAGACAAAAGCCATGCTTTAAAAACTGAATCTAATGCGCATTAACACCTGAAAACAAGATAAGGAAAGGAAATAATTGCTAACATGCAGCTAAAGGAAGAAGCAAAACTGATTTGGTCTCTAGAAGTGAAACGATCCACTTCATTGAATCAAAGACAAGTGAAGAGATTAGAAATAGGAATATGCTCTCATAATTACACATCCTTCATAAACATCAACAGAAAAGCCATACAATAAAGAGGTTAATAAGAGAGTAGATGAGATAACAAGCAAAATAAATATGGTAAAAAAGGAAGAAAAAATAAAATTCTAAATATGCACTTACCACTAGTAATAGGTAGCTTGGCTTCAGAATATGGAGTTAGACCCTCCTTTTTGTAAAACTCAACCTGGAAATCTATAGATGCATAACCTTAAGTAAATCCTAGTAAGATCACAAGACTATTTGCCCATTAGAAAAGGCAAATAAGAATATTGCAAAGTTAGCTACCATAATGGAGAAGGTAAGAGGTGACTTAAGAGTAATTTAGTGTCACCTAAACTAGAAAGTCTACATACAAATAAAGAAGATCATTTTTAACAATATTAGTTACATGCTTTCTAAATTATTAAGGTAGATTTAAGGCCATCCAAAACATAACAATAAAAAAATATAGAGACAAGAGTATCGGATTTAGGACTTCCAAAAGATAGTAAACTACAACACTAATTTGGCCAAAAAAAAAAAAAAAAACACTACAAAACTGAACCATTTCAAGATGTTTTGTCAATGGATAGCGCTATAACATAGCTAATTCACCATTTTCCCATTATCCATGATCGTCATGATTCCCTCACATCAACTAGCAAAACATCATTAATAGGTTTAATAAAATACATTATTTATGCTTAAAATATGCTTATGAGAGAGAATGGTTCGCTTCCCTTGCCACTCAAGTGTACGGCATTTGCCATGCTTAGTAGGTGAGGCATCGGTCGGTCCTAGAAAAGGCGGCAGCAGCAACGGTGTGAGGAGTTATTGGCTGCATTAGGTGGTAAGTAGTGTAGACAAAAAACCCAATTCCGATTCCCTACTTGAACCCATAATTTATAAAAAGAATTTCATACTAATTCATCATATTTCATAGAACAAAATGGGTGTGATCAAAATCTAAAATCTAAAATCTAAAATCTAAAATGAGCAAACTCCAATTGATTTGGAAAAAAAACAGGCAAGAAGAAGAAGAAGCAATTACCTGAGGGATCGTTGTTAACAGTGGATATGGTGGCGGTGATGGCGTTTTCCAGTTAAAAAAAAAGAGACAAAACTGTTCAGTCAACGTTCCCCTTTCTGTTTCGTGGATGAAAAGTAATTTATTAGGTGGTAAAGAGTTCCCCTGTTTCGTGGATGGAAACAGTGGCAACAGCAACAGCGTGAGGAGTTAACAACCGCATTATTAGGTGGTAAGTAGCGTAGACGAAAAACCCAATCCAATTCCCTACTTGAACCCATAATTTATAAAATAAATTTCATACTAATTCATCATATTTCATGGAACTCAATGGGTGTGGTTAAAATCTAAAACCCTAATATGAGCAAACTCTAATTGATTTGAAAAAAACAAAAAGCAGACGAGGAAGAAGAAGAAGAAGAAGAAGCAATTACCTGAAGGAGTTGTTGTTAACAGTGGAGATGGTTGCAATGATGGCGTTTTCCAATGGAAAAAAAGAGAACTATTCGGTCGTCGCTCCCCCTCTGTTTCGTGGATGCTGCCTTGTTTCTTTCATGGATGGAAAAGTTACAGTAAATGGCGCTTATTTCGCTCCGCGTGACGAGGAATTTTATCCATCAGTGCAACTGCAATCCGACGACTCGAATATCTCTTCAACAATCTTAATGCGACGGTCACTTTTTTGTCTCATCCGGATCAGCAAATTTCTGTTGTAGTGAATTGTGAAAGAAATAGCTGATCAATAGCTTCCATGGTGGCACATGGAAGAGCCAAAGAGATGACCATGTTCTCACTGTCATTGTTTTGAGAAAGCACGACGATCAGATTTTCCGTTGTCCATGTAGGTGCCGCTTGCATAGGTTTTCCCCAACCAAAATCGACGTCATAGAAACCTAACCGACTCCATTTCGTAATATAACATACATTTTCCACTTCAACAAACCCGGCCTCTGTTGTTTCAAGGTAATCAATGGCAGACCTCATGTAACTTTCTGTCACTCCCATAATGGCATCATGAACTAACTGCACTGCAAATGAGAATGGTTTCTCTGATAAATCTCTCACCAAGCACTTGGCACATGAAAACCCAATTCCATTACCAAAAAATCGTTCAGGTATTGCTGGGTCAAACCGAGGTCTGCCATCGACTGCAGTGATAATTTTTGTAGTTTTATTAGGCTTCATCCCACAAGCTTTAGCATGTAGAGTCCACACTAATGCTGAGATTACTTTGAACGTTGTTGGATCGGTTACAGTTGAGCCGACTTGTAACGCAGATTCCTTAAGATAAGAAATCATGGAGGGGGTGAAGCAGAAGGACTTATACGCCAAGGGTGCTTTTAGAGAATCTAGAGGAATCAAATCTCCCATGCGTGTTTTCAGTGAGTATTCTGGATGAGGAAACTCGATTTTTGGAGTTTGTCGGGCGGAGAGAAACGATCGATCTAGATGAGGTTTAATGGATAATTTGATGCCTCTAGCTAACTCGCTCCAACAAATCAAGAAATCTGCCAGTGCTTTTCCATCCATGAGGACATGATTCATCACCACACCAAGGATGATGCCTCCACACTTGAATTTAGTCACCTGAATCGGTTTAGATGAAGGGTTTAATCCAAAATCAAATAATGGGTAATATGAGCTATAGCAATGCTTTTGAAAGTTACTATAATGCCACTATCGTGCTCATGATAAGCTTATGAATGACATTAACGTACCTGCACGGTGAGCATTGGAACGTCTAGTACATTATGTACATTGTCATTACAATGCACCAATTGTCTCAGTTTCGTAGGATCAAACATACTAAGAACTCCAAGAACATCCATGTTATCTTCGGAGACAGCTTTAACAAATGGAACACCTTCACCTGTGCACACTGCTATCATCTTTCCATCCTTATCAATGATAAGACGACCTGCAATTGGGTAAAGCTCCACCAAAACTTTTCGCATGGCCTCTCTGAGTAGTTCAACTTCACAACCTCTTTCTTTATTACCGTCTCCCTTAAAGGACATCACTATTTCAATGGGAATAGGAATAGTTTGATCAAGATTTGAGAGGAAATATCGTCCTCTAGGTGTTTCCGAGGCTGGATGAACTTTGATTGGTTCTTCCTTGTACAAGGAAAATGTTGTATTTGCAGCTTTTCCTTTCGCTGGCATGGTTAAAACAGAAATCCCGAAATTTGTGAATTCATTTGGTGAAATTCTAAAGTTGACCATTATGCTTAAAAATATGAGAAACAAAAAAAATCATTTTATTAAGTACTATCATATATTTCAGAACTTTTTCAATACACTTCAATATTTATTTAGAGTATTTTTATTTTTTTAAATTATCGTACGTTCGAAGAAAACATGAACAATTTCAATAAGACTACACTCATGTATTACTGAAAAAATAAAAAAAATTAAAGAAAAAATGCCTGTAGCAGCGACATTTTCTAAGTCCATATCTTTGAGATCCAACTAAATACACGAAGACAGAATATACAAAACTGTAAAGCAATATGTTTCACATATTGAACCATAAATAGAAAGGGATTGAGGAGTAAAAACAAACGTCATTTTGTCAATGCTGCTAGAAAACCGTATAAAGAAAGCTTTGCATTATATTACCAATATTTTCAACCATGTATTCAAGGATATTGGTTGGTTGTCAATACAGAAAACAAATGGATATACTAATAGATATTATAATATATACGTCATGTAAATTAATTAATGGTTAATAGATATTAATAAAATTTTAATATGACAATGCATATATAGAGCATGCTAGAAATCAAAAAATAAAAAACTTTTGTTAATAATGTAAAAATACGAATATCAGGATATATTTGATACACAATATATTTCAAATATAACATTTAAATAAAATAAATGATTACATTATATATTATCAACAATATTCAAAATTAGCATAAAAAAGCACACTAGCATAAAAGCACATAATATACAACAGATGGCATAAAAAACGTATATATATATAATAATTCCTTAATTTGTTTTACCTACAATTTAACTTATTAAAATTTTTACTAATGAGTACTACTACAAATGCTACATATATTTCAATTAAAGAGCTGTACAAGTAAGTTAAATGAGCTAACTCAATCGACTCACTTTGGTTTGTAGGTTAAACTAACCAACTCATTGTAACCTGTTTACTAAAGAGATAAAATATATTGGTACTAACCCAATTTACTTTGGCCCATAAGTTAAACGAGCTAACCTACCTATACATTTTAGTGAGTTATATAAGATAACTTACTAAAATGTATTTTAACATGTTTATACATTTAATATGTGTTTTTATTTCTAATTGATTTTTACCATTTGATTTTCCAATAACCAATAAACTTACCATTCTTAAGATTAAAAGAAAAAAAAAAAAGGATAGATACATACCCACTAACCAATAAGACACTTTGCTTTATATAAATATTTCATAATGAGAAGAATAAAATTGAAAATTTGATGTAATTATGTGGAAATAATGTAATTTCTCAAACCAATACAAATCAACCTTAAATCATAACAATTAACTAATCTAATACCTCTGTCACTCCTTCATCTCAATTAAAACTTGTTTCGTATTCAATAGAAACATTATATATGTCTTAGAAGAGGGCCTTATTTGGGTCCCATACAAAATAAATAAAACTAAGATCCCTCGGCATCATATTAAATATTTACAAATCTTCAAGTTTCTAAGTCTATCAAGCTATATAAGATATTCTCATTATCTCTCAATCTTGCCCTTGTTCCCAAAGATTTGCGTCAATTGTACATACCTTGATATGTGGTCCTTAAGGAAGTTTAGATAATTGCGTTTTGCAAGGCAAAATCTGTAGGAGGGTAAGCTAATAGCCTAGTGAGATTGGAGTGCAATATCTCAATACTATTTACATGCATAAACAATTTCAAACAAGTTTTCAAATTATATGCTATGCATGGGCAATCATATGAATGTAACATCACACGCGGTCTTTCGGTAACCAGTATGAAGTCTAGGATTTACGCCCTCATTAACCTTAGGTTAGGGATTCAGATCATATCATTAGTGCTCAGGTCTCACACTCAATTAATTACTCTTATCTCTTTATTCGATATTGTCTCTTAATGTTAATGTTATAAGCTCAAGTGTTACTCACACATTGAGCAATAAACACCCTTAAGGATATATTGGACTAAGAATTGTCAAGGCACGATAATTCCTTAATCACTTAGTTTGCACTTGGCGAAACAATAATCCTTCGATTACTTCCAATGCTTCATGTAATAGTGTTGACCTTCTATATGCAATGTCTTGTGTAATGCATATGAATTTTTATTTAAGTCATAATAATTAGATTATCGTTTTTGAGTGATTACGTAGAAATCAATCACATCAAAGGCAGATAAAGATCACAATCACAAAACAATAGTCACAATATCTTAAAAGATTAGTTACCAAATATCATATTTTATTCGAAGTCACATAATCAACATTCGTTCCTTTTTCGATTTAAACCATGGATTTACAACTCATATATATATATTAAGATTTCATAACATTTGAGCTTATCACTTACTGTTTATCTTCCATTCCCTTTCCTTGCCAAGTTCAACTTCATCGTAGGAAATTCAATGGCTTGTTAAACTTCTTCGTGCGCACATCCCAACCACATAACAGTTGTGTGTCTTACTTCCTTCCTCGCACACATTCTTCACATCGGCTCCTTGTTCTCAATTCGTATGACATGCACGGGCAGTAGCCATCCAAGACACCATACACGAACACACACCAGCCACCGAAATAGACGCTCCTATCCACAATGCCACACACACTAACACTCATGAATATACATGTAGGCATACACAAGCACACACTCCCACACATACACACAGAGCCAGCATGCCCTCATGTATATATGCACCTAAACCTACACACACTCACGCACATACGCACACCTTACTACACATACACATGCTCAAACACATAATCCTCTTGCACACACATGCCCATTCACCCATACCAACACACACATACACGTATACACAAACCAACACACACTCCCTTATCAAACTAGCACTCATGCCCCCATTAGATCACACCTACACATGCAATAGACCAATAAACACACTGGCATCAACACACATATATATACATGCGTACACACACACCATTTTTGCTCTTGGTTCCCCTATAACTTACACATCCCTATTTCACAATGACACTAGCTCGCCTTAGCCATTATAATAGAGCATGTGTACACACCCTTACAATAGCCACGACATCACAACCCCCATGCACATGCAACAACATCGACACACACATACACAATTCGTTGTCACATGCATACACCTCATCACCGATGTTTTGCAACACACACTAGAACACATTAACTTAGCCTTCACACACACAAACATGCACTCTCCACTACAATTATATATATACTCACATACAGTTCTATACACACACATACTACACAGAATTATCTACAATGGTAAATGATAACACGAATAGCTATAGTAGCCATACTTCACCTTGAGTCCACATGATAGTATATATATATATGCATATATTTACATGTAAACACGTCATATCATATATAGTAACAGTACATCATGGAATCCTACTCACTTAGATCTTATTTTTGATTACTCTTAGTAGTCTCGAAAAAATTTGTGAGGAAATTTTCTTTGTCTAAAAACATGTGAAAAACACACTATTATATGCTATTAATGACTAAAATCATTTTATCTAGTATATTTTTAGTTATTTTAATTATTTTTTAAGTTAAATTTTATTTATATATATATATTGAAATTATATTTAAAATTTGAAAATAAAACTTTTTCTATGTAAAATTAGTCTAGTTTCATAAAATTTACCTCGAGGATCGTGTTGATAATTCCGGCTTGTGATTCGGATATGTAAGTAAAAGTTACCAATTTTTTTCTTCTCGTTTTCCTTTTCTCATTTTCTTTTCCCTGTTTTCGTCTCGGCTCTCTCTCTCGTCTTTATCCTCACTCTCGTTTTTTCTGTCTTTGTGTTTACTTTTGAATGCTAGAGGATTTGGAGTCTGGTGGGTCATAGGATATATATATATATATTTTTTTTGATTTTTTAGGTATATTTATCATGTGTGATAATTTATGGGAATTTAGTAATTTTAGTATTTTAATAAAAAATTTTATAATTAAGCTAATTAAATTTTTCGGAGCATAAATATTTGTTAAGAATTTTTATTTAAAAATCTTAAGTAAGTGATTTTAATTTATTTAATATTTTTTTATAATTTACTTTTTACGTGATTATTTTTTTTAATATAAATTTATATGGAATATATTTAAGATTTTTAATATAATTTTTTAATTATTTCGATATTATAAGCATTTAAATTTATGTAGATTTTACTGGTGGAGCCAACTGAATGTGCATAATAATACATATTAAAATATTAGCACGAAAACATATCTCCGATTTGCCCACTGTTCTGTATTTTATTATACCCTGGTGAGGCACCTGCTAGCCCATAAATTGTTGTCAACGCTTTCCTTTTTAGGGCACACATGTGTGGTGCTGAAATATAAAAAGGGGGTTTATGTTAGCCAAGCTGCTCTGCCCCCACCCAAGTCGGCCCAGCGATGTGAATAAGTAAGCTTATAAATAAATAAGAAAAATGTTAATGGATATCTTAGAATAGTAATTATGAACATATCAGTAATTATAAAAAATTTTGACTTTTAATAATGTTGAAATATATATAATCATGTGAGAAAACGTGAATAAAAATCTATTTTACGCTCTTAAAAAAAAAATTGTTGTAAAAACGTTTATTAATAGCATACAATAAATAATTTCAAAGAATCTGCCAAAGGAGAAGGTCAACCAAGGGATGCTAACAACTTATTAAGTACGGTTATTAAACAAATAAAGGATTTTAAAAATAGAGGGTGTGGAGCAATACAAAGATACTGAAAAATGTGTTGATTTAAAATACAATACCCAAAACGGTAATGTGTGCTACTGTTGTGTCATATTGGACGTTCTCTTCTGACGTAGGATTCAAAGTAATCTTCTCTCTTTAATGTACTAATATGTGTTCTTCAATAGGTTGTACACAGTACTATGATATAATTGTCACAGTTTTTATGAACCAAAAGCTTTACATAAGATCCCCGATCCTTGAATGCTCTTGCCAAACAATAAGGACACAGGGTGGATTCATCGCTCTCTTCAAGTCCATGGTGTGACATATACAATATTTTCCCTAATTAACTGTCCATTATTCTTCCTATACATACTTTATTTCCAAATTATGAGGACTGGTGATGGGAAAACAATTATCAAATATGTATTGGTTTCTAGTAGTGTGGAAGCATGAAATTTCAAGATTTTTCAATAATTAAATTTTTCTACTAAGAATTCACCAAATAAGATCCATGTAATGGCTTGAAATTACCATAAGTATCAAGTAACATGTTATATCAACATAAGAAAAAAAAATTTAAAATTTAAATCATCACAAACATTTGTAATATGTAACTAATGATGATTATGTTAGGGTCGGTCGAACAAGCAAGTTAAAAAAGGAAAGAAAATAATGATACAAGATTTTACTCTGGTTCACCCGTTAATTAAGACTACGTCCAGTAGAGGATTCCACTAAAATTAGCACCTCACTCTCTTGTTTTTCTTCACCCAATTACAAGTGAAAAGAAAATATATAGAACAGTTATTCATGAGCCAAAGCCCAAACTTTTAATAAATAAACATGTGCTTAAATGCTAAAAGCCTCTTAGCGTCCAGGGGGCACTGCTCCCTTGAGACCCTCGCCGAGGTGGCTTCTCCGGACCCCCGCCCGCTCAGCGTGGAGCAGGACCCATGTGCTTTCCTGTCGTAGGGGAATATGAGCCACACTCCAACAGATTAAGCATTTGCCTCAACTACAAGCTAGAATCTATGGTGGAAAACCACTAGTAGTGATATGAATTATATCAACTTGTGATGAAACCCAATACCTAATCTGGAAATCAATCTAAGATTGTTCAAGAATGTATGGAAATCGTGACCCATTGCTTAGCAAATCAAGAACCTTGGTATAGAGAGCATGCCACAATTGGTGATGGAGATTTGATTGATAAGTCTTGATGAACATCACAAAATAATCAATAAGTTCAAAGAGTTCTTTCAACAATCAAAGAGAAATTAAACCCTCAAATTTATTTTTTATTTTTTTATGAATAATGCTAATGATATTGTCATTTATCAAGTGCCTATTAATAGGCAACATATGCAAAAAAATTAGCCATAAAGAATGGAAAAATTCGGCAAAAAAATAGATACTTAACAAAAATATATATAATACTTAACTCTACTTTATAGCTTTTACGATTTGAGTAGATAAATAGATAGCTTGTTTCCTTATAACAAAAGTCTTGAAATCAAAAATAGAAAATAAAGACAAAAAAGCCAAAAATAGTAACTTGATTTTAGAATCTTTAGTATGTATGCCCAAATTTGACTTAGGAAAGAAAATCGGCCTTCTAGCCATCATGACTTGGTCAAATATGCCTATCTTGACCTTGATTCACTTCCATATTAATCTTGATGAAGTGGATCATTTTTTGTTCATCCTTAGTATGTCGCATGTGGACCTCCTCTTTTTAGACATCTTGGATTAAGCCATTAAATGCATCTTTAAATCTTTTAGCTCGGGTTCGTGTAATCGGCCCATGTGGCATTTTAAGTGGATCTATACTCCATTTCCTAAACATGCCTCCATCATTCCCCTCCTCTTTAAAATGATTTATCCTCAAATCATCACCTACATAAAAAAAAAACCTCAAATCAATGACGTTAAAAGTAGCACTTGCATTATACTTACTAGGTAAATCTAGTTTGTAGGTATTGTCATTGATGCACTCGAGGACTTGAAAAGGACCATCGCCTCTGGGAAGCAACTTGGAACGCCTTTGTGTCGGAAATTTTTCTTTGCACATGTGCACCTAAATCCAATCTCTAGGTTTAAAGACTATTTGACAACAACCTTTGTTGGCTTGTTTTGTATATTGCTCTATCATTCGCTCAATGTTGAGCCTTGCCATTTCATGAATTTACTTAACAAATTTAGCTTCTTCTTCTTCTTCTTCTTTTTTTGCCATCAAAACTAACATACTTAGTCATAGGTAAAGGAAATAAATCCATAGGAGTTAACGAATTAAAACCATACAAAATCTCAAAAGGTGAAAATTTAGTGGTAGAATGCATAATATGGTTACAAGCAAACTCAACATGTGGCAAACAATATTCCCATGTTTTAATGTTCTTTTTAATGATAACTCTTAACAAAGTAGACAAAGTCTTATTCATTACCTCAGTTTAACCATTAGTTTGTGGGTGACAAGTAGTAGAAAAAAATAACTTAGTTCCTAACTTATACGACAAGGTCTTCTAAAAGTAACTCAAGAACTTAGCATCTTTATCCAACACATTTATTCTAGGCATATCATGTAATCTCACAATCTCCCTAAAGAACAAATTTGCAACATGCGAAGCATCATTCATTTTGTGGCATTGAATAAAATTTGCGATCTTTGAAAACTTATCCATAACCACAAAAATAGAATCCCTACCACATCTAAACCTAGGCAAACCTAACACAAAGCCCATAGAAATATCAACCCAAGGTTTACTAAGAATAAAAAATGGTGTGTAAAAGCTATGAGGTTACACTCTCGATTTAGCTTGTCTACATATAACATACTTTCCACAAATTCTCTCAACATTGCGCTTCATGTGAGGCTAATAAGAGTGCTCTTGCAAAACCCCTAAAGTCCTAGTTACTCCAAAATGTCCCATCAATCCTCCACTAGAGACTCCCTCACTAACAACTCCCAAATGGAACAATTAAGAATACACAATTTATTTTCCCAAAACAAGAAACCATCATGCCTAAAAAACTTACCATTGGCTGCCTTTTCATAACATGCATAATCTTCACAAAAATCTTGGTCCAAATGATACAATTATTTAATGTGTTCAAAACTAAGTAATTTACCATTAAGAGTTAAGATTAGTATGTACCTTTATAAAAGTGCATCAGCAGTGATGCTTTCCTTACCTTGCTTATAACGAATGACATATGGAAATGTCTCTATGAATTCCACCCACCATGCATGTCTCTTGTTCAACTTGTGTTGGCCCTTTAAGTGCTTCAATGACTCATGGTTGGTATGAATCACAAACTCCATTGGCTAAAGGTAGCGTTGCCACATTTCTAAAGCCTTAACCAATGCATGCAACTCTTTATCATAAGTAAGGTATCTCAAGGCTACACCACTAAGAGTTTTGCTAAAATATGCAATTGGTTGTCCTTCTTACATAAGGATGACTCCAATACCTAAACCTAAAGTGTCACATTCAACCTCAATAGTATTTGCAAAGTTAGGTAAAGTAAGCAAAGGAGCAAGAGTTAGTTTTTCCTTGATAAATTGGAAAGCCTTTTCTTGTTCTTCTCCCCACCTAAACCTAATGCGCTTCTTGATGACTTCGGTTATTGGTACGGCTATACTACTAAAGTCCTTTATAAACCACAGGTAAAAACTAGCAAGTTCATGAAAACTTCAAACATTACTTACACATGTTGGACTTGGCCATTCTTGAATCAGATCGATTTTCTCCTCATCAACCTATATCCCTTATGAATTCACGACAAAACCAAGAAACATAAGCTTATCAATATAAAATGTGCACTTCTTGAAGTTAGCAAATAATCTCTCTTTTCAAAGCACATCTAAAACAGATTTTAAATAATTTAAATGGTTATCCAAGTTCGTGTCATAAATAAGGATATCATCAAAATAAACAATAACAAAATTTTCAATAAAAGCATGCAAAACATGGTTCAATAATCTCATAAAAGTACTAGGTGCATTAGTTAACCCAAAGGGCATAACTAACTATTCATATAAACCATATTTTGTTTTAAATGCAATTTTCCATTCATCATCTTCTTTTATTCTAATTTGATGATATCCACTTTTCAAGTTAATTTTGGAAAAGATACAAGACTCATACAACTCATTAAGTATATCATTTAAGTGAGGAATGAGATGATGATACTTTATTGTTATGTTGTTGATGGCTCAACAATCAACACACATCCTCTACAAACCATCCTTTGTAGGAACCAAAATCACTAGAATGGAGCATAGACTCATGCTTTCTCTCATGTACCCCTTTTTCATTAATTCACTAACCTGCTCTTCGAGTTCCTTAGTTTCCTCGGGATTACTCCTACAAGTGGGTTGGTTTAGAATGGTTATGTTGAGTAAAAAATAAATTTGATGTTTAATCCCTCGAATAGGGCGTAATCCTCGTGGGATTTCCTCAAAAAAGATATCCTCAAATTCCTGCAAAAGAAAGACAATCGAACTAGGTAAAGAAGCGTCAAGTTAGTTAGTGTTAAAAAGTGCTTCTTTGTACGACAGTACAATCATAAGCTTCTTTAAGAACAGTGCTCTCTTAATCTCACTTGCCTTTGTATAAAAATTTGTTTTTCTCTCTATTTCTCTCTTATCATTCACTTCTATCGTCTTTTTCTCTCTCTCTTTATTCTTGGACTCTCACTCTTTTTCTCTTGAACTTTCACTCTATTTCTTTTTGTTACTCTCTTTCTTTTGCTCATTCTCTTTTTGCAACCTCACTTAATCTTCATAAACTTGACTTGGTGTCAAAGGAACAAGAGTGATTGTCTTTTGGTTATGCGCAAATGTGTACTTGTCGGTGAAACCATCATGCTTAACCCTCCAATTAGATTGCCATGGTCTACCTAATAATAAGTGTTTGGCTTGCATCGGAACTACATTACACAAAACTTCATTTTTATATTTTCAAATGCGAAAAGAAACTAACACTTATTTATTCACCCTCACCTCACCGTTATCAATCAACCATTGCAATTTACAAGGTCGAGGATGCTTATGTGTTGGAAGCCCTCGCTTCTCCACCACGGTTATGCTAATAACATTAGCATAACTCCCACCATCAATGATTGCATTACATACATTGTTTTAGACATGTCACCTAGTGTGAAAGATGTTCTCTTGTTACACCTCTTCATCTTCCTTGGCTTGCGCACTTAAAGCCCTCCTTGCCACTATCAAATCTCTTTGGGTAGCGTACTCCTCATCATTGGTATCCTCTAATGATAGCATAAAATCATGATCCGATTCATTGTTCATTTCAATCTCACCATTGTCTCGCATCACATAACTTTTTTGTTTGGACATTGACTTGCTATATGACCCCTAACTTGGCATTTAAAACACTTAATATTACAATTTCAAGTATTAGAAGAATAGGATTTATCTTGATTTCCATGGCTGGTCACCTTTTGTTTTTGTTTGAACTTTAGATTGGTGTTGGATTACTTCTCTTTCTTCTCCCATGGATTCGTCTTCTCAATAAATGAACTTAAACTAGGTGTTAAACGAGTAGCGCGACTGCCTTTTCTCTTGAATTGGTTCTCAATCTTAATTGTGATGTGAACCTTGTGCTCCGACTCCATATAGTGTTGTAACTTTACTAAATTTTGAATTTCCCAATTTAAATTGACTAAAAACCTCTCCATTGTAGCCTCCAAATCCTCCTCAATATTCGCTCTAATCATCGTAACCTCCATCTCCTTATAGTGCTCCTCCACACTTTGGTTTCCTTGTTTGAGGTTTTGCAAATTTGTTGTACAACTTCTGATAATAATATGTTGGAACAAATCACTTCCTCATTACTCTCTTCATCTCTTCCCATGTCATTATCAGTGGTTCCCTATTCCTCCTCCTATTCAACACTAGTTGGTCCTACTATACTATAGCATAATATAAAAATTTTATGGCAGCAAGCTTCACCTTCTTAACCTTAGAATAATTGTGACGATAAAAAACTGACTCTACCTTTTTCTCCTACTCAAGGTATGCTTCGAGGTCATTCTTTCCTTGGAATGATGGAATCTTCATCTTTATACTACCTAAATTATTATCTTCCTAATTTCTAGTTTCTCTAAATCTACCTCCATACCCCCTAATGCTCTCAATTGAATCCCAATCAAACTCATCCTTAAAACCAACCCCTTCAAAATCTTCTTCTTTTAGCTGCACTTCCCTCTTTAGAAGCCTCTGTCTCCTACATCCTAGAGGGGCATTTCATGACTACTCTAAGTTGTGTTTTATCTTCTCATGCAAATTATTCCAATTCGACTTTAAACATTCTTTTCATCTCGCTAGTTAAAGCCTCTATAATAAGCTTTGTATCAATTCCTCTCATCACACCTTTGGATGTGCCTTTGTTCGACATATTGTTGCAAACAAATTTAGAAGTGATAATAATAGAAAAAAAAAAACCTCACAAATCACTCATTCACGTGTTTTCACTCAAAGAATGATTCACTCAAATTACTCGTTTTTCACACACAATAATTATTTAGCTTTTACTTACTTTAATCTCCCTTTCAGTTCCTTTGGAACTAACCAAACAAATCAAATTCTTCTACAAAAATTCAATCAAAACCTTTGCAATGGTAGTTTCAAATCACTTTTTTTTTTTAATCAAACCTTAGACTAAACCTGTGAATTTCACAAGAAGATAATGAAAAGAACCTAATCTAGATACAAAAACTTTGCAATGGTAGTTTCAAATCATGTTTTTTTTTTTTTTTTTATCAAACCCTAGACCTAAACCCACAAATTTCACAAGAAGATAAGGAAAAGAACTAGTTTTGATACCAAACTAATATGAACCACGTCAACCTATGACGAAACCTAATACCTAATATGGAAATCAACCTAAGATCGTTTAAGAATGTATGGAAATCGCAACTCATTGCTTAGTAAAGCAAGAACTTGGTATAGAGAAGACGCTAAAATGGGTAACGGAGATCCGATTAATAAGTCTTGATGAATACTATGGAATAACTAATAAGTTTAAAGAGTTCTCATTGATCAAGTGCTTGTTTCCTTATAACAAAAGTCTTGAAATCAAAAGTAGAAAATAAAGAGAAGAACCCAAAAATAGCAACTTGATTTTAGGATCTTTATTATGCATGCCAAAGTCTGACTTGGGAAAGAAAATCTACCTTCTAGCATTCATGACTTCGTCAACTATGCTTATCTTGACCTTGATTCACTTCCATATTAACCTTGATGACATGGATCATTTTTTGTTCATCCTTGGTATGTCACACATGGACCTCCTCTTCTTCGATATCTTAGATTAAGCCATTAAGTGCATCTTTAAATCTTTTAGCTTGGTTTTGTGTAATTAGCCCATTTGGCATTTCAAGTGGATCTACACTCCATTTTCTAGACATGCCTTCATCAAGTAGCTTGGAATTGGTTTAGGACTTATGCTACCTACCAAGCACTCCATAACAACAACATTACAATAACCACTACCCAAAACCTTTGATCACCTAATTATAAAGATATCATTTTGCCCCTACTCACTTGCACCATCAAGATCACTTGTTAATCAAGAAGCACACCACATACCCACCTAAAGATTTGAAAAGGCTTTATTAGTTAGAATAGCTCCAAATCTAGACCAAGATTAGAGATTTCAAAATAACAATCCTTTACATTCCCACAAAGCAATTAGCATTTATTGTTAGCATTTAACTAACTAACAAGTAAGGAAGCACTACAACCTATACTTGAGTTTGTACATGCAGAAATTAACCAAGAGCTAAAGAATCATAAGAAGAAAATGGAACAAATAAATACACATTGAAGGCACATATAAATAGCACCAAATGTGATAATCTAAGGGGTGTACATTTTGTGATTCATCCATTCTAGAATCTTTGTAAGAGATATGTGTCTCTATTACCTTAAATACATTTGAGTTCTTTTATACTCTTACAATGGATGATCAAATGTGATCCATTAGATGAGTCAAATAAATTGCTCATATTCCTTATCTATGGCATGCAGATTCGACCACTCCTAACCAACCAAATTGACATGTCTCATGCACCCTAGAGTCCATTCACATGGACTTCCTCATACTTAATTAAATAGCAAGCATTTCGAACACGTTTAGTGGCCTTAGCACTATCTTCAAGAAAGATGAAGCTAAGTAAGTTTTCTTTGCTTTTTTTGTTTTTATTTTTTTTTGTTTTAATCCCATACTATACCATATTAATTTAATTTTTTTTATCTCTAAGAGAATATCAATCTTTCAATCCATTCTAATTTCTAATTAGAAGTTGAACCAAAATGGTTCTGACGTGGTTTCCTAATGTCTCTCACAAAAATGCCCCTTAGACCTTCATCTAGCTTATCCCCAAATTGTTGTACTCTCCTTCTTATAATTCATTAATTATTTAGTTAATTCTAGTTATAAGGCTCATATTGATGCAATCCAATAAATTGACTCTAAATTTGTTATCATATTTATGAATATAATTTTTGAATCCATCAAAACCTAAACTTAACAATCAATAGCCCAATTTCACTACGTGTTGAAACATCTACCCACTTATACTCATCTAATCTCATGTGATGTTACAAGTGACCTTTTAGGTTCCCCTTGCTATCTAATTTCATGTTGAAATTTTATTACACATTGCACGTGTTTTGCCAATATCCAGCTTGATAGCAGTATATGGTGAAACCCACATCAAAACATAGACCTTAAATTTAGAGAATATTTATGCTCATTAGTAAAAAGTGACAAATGACACATCTACGGTATTTCCTCGAGGCAAATAATGTCTAGTTAGCAATACTACTAAGGGACCAACATCCTTAAGCTTCGATACTGATTAAGGATAGCCACAACGATCAATACGCACATTGGTCTCACCTTCCTTTCCCTCCAATGCACTCTATAGACACATATTAAAGGTTAATCTAAATACATTGTGATATTATGACATTTTACTGTAAGACCTCTAATCTATACTTTGATAGCTTTAGTCGTACGATAGTACTTTATCATAAACTAATATCAACATATAATAAATAAAATTATACATTTGTTTGAAGTATCTTGTTTAATATGCATAACAATTCAAACTTCCATAATTGTTAGTTATCAAGAGCTTTGTTGTGTATTTATTTTACTTTGAATTACATAGAATGACATTATATCAAAATATCCGTAAATGATTACCATTGTGTTTTATGATTTTGACTCAAAACTTGAGCTCAATTTAAACTCGAGGGAATCATAGATAATTTTAATAAAAAATTAAATATATACCATATTCAATTATATGGGAAAAAAAGCAAGCGTAAACGGTCAATTTAAAAATGATGGGATCATTTGTATTTAAAATGATCCTTTGAATAAAGTATAGATAAAACATAGACATATTTAGTATGAGGGAAGCAAAACATCAATGTTCTAGACTTGATGTAGATTGCACAAGCACAAACCCTCCTTTCAAAAGGTTATTCAGTGTCAACTATACAAGATGCGTGTGTTGACACATCTAAAGCTTATCAATTATTTTTATTTTTTAACTAGCAATCTAGCCAACTCCATTAGTAATATCATAATTTGAATACATTATTGTCTAAATATATGGAGTTAACTTTTGAATAAAACGTGCCTTCACTAAAGAAATTAGATGTAAAGAAACTAACCTTCAATTCTCTTGTTTTTCCTTCCTGTGTGATCTCCTATTAGTTTGTCACGATTATTGAGGCATTTAGATGATTTTATTTGAAATGATAAAAACAAGCAAGGATGTAGGACACTTCTATTCATTTGCTAACATTTTAAAAAATAAAAAGTTATATAGATCAAATATTTCTACCTCCTTAACCTAAAACATTAAAGCATGTCTGCAGTGCCCATTTTAAAATTTTTCATGTTTATGTACTTTCTCTATATCAAGGATTGACATACTTGTAATTTTCAGTTTCATTAACCATTTATTCATGGTATACTTTTAACTTCAGCAATATTACAGAAGATTGCTACATCATTGCAGTTCATAGTTGATCAGTTTAATTTTATTTGAACAATGGAAGATGCAACCTATATGTCGATATTAATTTAGGTCTTTGAAGTTATGTAATAACAAAACACACGCAGAGAGGACAGAGCCATGCAATTTAGTACTGTTGAAACCATGGAAGTTTGGTGGACATAGAATTTCAAGCACCAGTTTTAAGGAGGCGATATAAGAAGTATTGTAGAACCAACGGCAATCGAAATTGGCTTGTCGGGAAGATGGGGTCAATAGCCTATTAAAAATAGTGATTTTTAACCGATGTAAAAAATTCGTACTCCTGAAAAATATCTATATAGAGAGTCAGTTCATCAAATAAAACTAAGCTAAGCTTAATACCCAAATAAGTCCTCTACAAGCACTGTAATACATTAGATTTTTAGAGGTAGAATACCCTAAACTTTTTGAAACAGAATCTAATCGCCTATACATATATATATAGACAGAGAGAGAGAGATAAGTTCATCTACCCCTTCTTTTATAAATAGTCTTACACCAGTTAAATAGAACATTTTAGATGAGAATTACAATAAAAATGATCGATTGAATTTGTACTTTGGGATGAGGGGAAGCTATTTCTAGCTTCAATTAGTGTCAAATTTCACTATAAAGAGACAATTCTTATAGGGGTGTGCGGATATTTTTGAGTTACACATCACCATTAGCGTGGCTGTGGGGAAGCTATTTCTAGCTTCAACTCATGTCAAATTTCACCATGGAGAGATAATTTCCAGAGAGAAGTGTGAATATGTTTGAGTGACATATCCCTATTAGCTGTAGCTTTTGGTACAACAATAAAACGTATTAATTTATAATTGGAATTAGAATAAGAAACAATACGTAGATAATATATATATATATATATATATAAGTAGTTAAGGATTGATCCATCTTACTGAACACTGTATTTATTATATTTTTTAAAGTCAATTAAGGAAGAATATTTTGAATTTGATAGACGATTAATTATCTGGCAGCCTGGCCATACTCTGGCTGGAAAATATAGACCATTGAGATTATTGTACACCTTGTCCAATTGCACACCCACAATAATGACAAATTGGGAAAAAAAAAAAAGATGCAGGATTATTTATCCTATAAACTCATTTTCTTTCTCCTGTTTAGTCTTTTTTTTTTCTTTTTTAATTCATTTATCTTTGTCTAATTTTCTTTTATTAAAAAATGGTTAGAGAGAGAATGAGAGCACAAAATTTGCTATAGGCTTGCTGAGAAGAACTTAAGTCCATGATATTGTTGAAATAATTAAATATCAAGTGGGATTAGTATACGCCAATTCTTATGCATCATCTAAAGAATGAAAGAGGAAATCCCCATAATGGTTAGAAATTCCTTTAATAGGACAAATGACATACAAACTTATCGGATTTGCTTTAATAGTTGAAATATTGATTTGGTTTACTTAATTGATTTTGGTTTCCTAAAAGAAACATGATAAAGATGGATTTCTCCCCTTATGAATCTCTAAACGATTATAAACCCATTGCTTTTAACCAATTCAACCATCTACCTTACATACCAGTAGAGATCAAAGAACACACTCAAAAATCTTTTGCCAAGCAGGCCCAAAACAAAGAGGATGTACCATGAGCCTATGACCATCTAAGATGTTAGGGTGCCAATTGTTGTATCTTAAAACAAATAACAATAACAATAATCCCTCATGTATGCTTGAATAATGAAACGTTTTACTTTCTATATTATGAACCAAATTATGCCACATTGAAAATGATCTTTAATCCTTAATCTGATCTCAGTCAAATGTTTGTCCATGTTCACATCTACTGATCTCATGCCACGTGTTAGGACATCCTTTTTACAGGCTTATGCCGGTAGGCGGTACTTGTGTCTATTTATATCTCATGTCACACATGTAATATATATGCCAACACCCACAAATTTATATTCAATTTTATCGTGGTTTACGTCAAGTTGGTTTTAAACTATAACCTATGCATGATGTATCATATACTTTAGTTAGTTGGGAAGTGAAGAGGAGGCCTGTTTTCTGGAGTCAATGCCTCATTTTTGCTTATACCTAGAAAGACACTGCCTGCTTCCTTCTTATTTTTCCAAGAGTCCTATCACATTATACATTTTTCTTCCTTCATTTTGGTTGCGATTGTTCCATTTTCTTCTTGTGTGTTTTTGTTGAAGAGAAAGATGGGAAATTGCCAAACCGTAGATGCTGCTGCTCTAGTGATACAGCATCCAAATGGAAGGCTAGAGAGGTTGTATTGGCCAGTAGCTGCTAGTGAAGTCATGAAAATGAACCATGGCCATTATGTTTCTTTGATCATTCCAATGCCCTCAACCGGAGAAGAAGAGAATCAAGACCCGAAGAAGGTGCGGTTTACCCGGGTTAAGCTTCTTCGGCCGAATGAAACTCTAGCTCTAGGTCATGTTTACAGGCTCATCACCTCTCAAGGTATCTTTTTCGTCATCATCTTGCAACTTTCTATTAGTTTTTCTGTCGTTTTTCTGAGGCATTGCAAATAGTGACAATCAAGCCTTATTTCCACTGCGTCATCATTGCACAATATATGAACTTTTCCTGGTAGATTTTACATGTCGTGTGTTCTCTCTTAAATGGTGTAAAATTTTGGTTTCTACAGAGGTTATAAATTTTCTGAGAGCAAAGAAGCATGCAAAGATGCAGAAACAGCAAGCAGAATCATCATCAATCGATGAACAACAAGAGGTGACAGCTAGAGACCAGCAGACAACCAGTGGATGTGGTCAGACAAGCAGAGAGTGTTCCGACAAAGGCAGGACCAACCAGGTATCTATCTGTACAGTGCTACTAGGCAACTAGTTTATACAAATTTCTTCTTTGAGTTCCACGTTTCAACTTCTGTGGATAGCAGGCAAAAAAAAAAAAAAAAAAAGGGCCTATTTCGGCAATATTATCCTCGCAAATTAATCCGAGTGGCTATAGGTGTAAGTCATAAAACTATAAATCCTTAAATTAATCTAAAGACTTTTACTATCTTAGGTGATTTAATCCATTATCTGACCAATGAGATAGTTATAAAAATTAATATAATATAAATTTTAAAAGTTTGATAATAAACTAAGACTCCATAAGTTACATGGTGAAAGTGAATATTATGTTTAGATTTATTATCATCCAAAATTTCAAGTAGGTTGCTGCAAGGATTTCATATATTTAGTTTTATTTATTTTGGCTTGAGATATCGTAGGCTTCTATTTGTACTACTTGAGAAATATGACCTCCTGATCCAACTAAAAGCATTTTAATCTTTTGCAAAGTCATGGTTAGTCGAATCAATCGTACCAAAGTTAAGAATAAAAATGAAGATTTTTGTCAGGCAACCTCTGTACTTTTGTTAGTTCATAATTTTAAACATGGTAAAAGCAAAATAGGCAGGGGAAATATATGTACTGCATGTACCAAAATCGAAAAGAAAATGTCAATTGCATATTCATGTGTGGCTTTTGATTTCTTCAACTTAAATCTTTAATACTGACTCTAGGACTGCACATCTGATAATTTCAGGTCAACAAACGAGACCAACACGGACCGAGAAGAGCCCTGGTGAACTCTGCAGTTGTGAGGACCAAGCTGTGGCGCCCCAGTCTACAGAGCATTGCTGAGGCTGGGAGCTGACCTTTTATTTGAAATTTCAAATGCTAAAAGCAGCACTGCAAGGACATATTTCCATAGCTTAAGTCCCCAAAATATGTAAAACAAAATGGGAAAGGTTTTCAGCGTGCTAACATGAGGATCAGACAGGTAACATTCGGGAACCAAAGAGATTAACATCTCTGATGTCAAACCCTTTCACATAGTAAGATCTCTGTACAGTTGAAACATCGATATATTAGTAGTTGACTTGCAAATTCTATGTTGTGATGTAGCAACTTCACCAACCCAACCACCACGCCGGCATATAAAATACAAGGGAAATGATATCTAATGTACAAATCTGGGATCCTTGACAAGACCAGTCATTTTCAAAATGGATTGTCCTGGAAATGTCGCCGGAATATTAGTTTGATTGCTCTGAGTTCCAAAACTCCCAGTCTTGGTCAACATAGTTTTGTGCCCATAAAAGTGAAGCTCTTGCAGCAAGAGGCGCACCGGGCAGATTCTTCTGCTTAAGGGCTACGAACATATCAGTGAATGGCTCCACAACCAATGTCCCCGGTCCTCCATATTCTTAATGCAAAAATTTGCTAAATATCTGAGAACAACTTCATCTAGTTAGAGCATGAGAAGAAGTATATCAAGCTCACATGAAGATTTGAATTGTACTATTCTACAAAAATATCCACCATACAACATTGTCTTTGCAAACCAAGAATGCATAAAGAGTAAAGAAAATCCGATGATCTTATTGATTTAATAATAACTCGCAGGTGCTTCTTTGCGGATCACAATCATTAATTTTATCCAATTCGAGCATATTGACCAAGAAAAGATGAAAACAAAACTAGTGCTCATGAATCTTGACCGGCAACCCTCTTTTGGCCTATGTTGAATGATTTGTACATGCATCATAGACATGGGTATGCATGCACACGTTGGTGTGTTAATAGGCTTTAGTGAGAAAGTCTAATTCATTAGAGAACATTGTACATTGTCATTGCACCATGAAGAAGCATAATGGCATTTTGTAAACTCGGCAGGTAAGTGAGTCCCAATAGATATTTGCCCGTCGAACTCCTGATTTAAGCGTGTCCCAACCAATGACATTCGGCCCTATCAATAACATTCATCCATCTGATATACACAACTATGGAAGATTGTTCCGCCTATCGCATGTGCTTGGAGTGATATGCACGAGATAGGAACTCTGGAACAACAAATACCTATCCAGTAAATTGAAAAAGAAACAATTACATCCTGAACTTCAGATTCGGTAAGCAAATGAGTAACTGTACTAGCTATCACCCAGAATTTTGGTTAAACCCAAGAATCTAACCAAAAAAAGTCGGGTACCAAATGCACGATCCGAACAATAACCTCCTCAATTCCTTAAAAAGCAAATCAACGCTAAACATTCAACAAGAACCAAATTAATGAAACCAGGAATCAGAACTACACAAGTAGAAGTAATTGAGTTAATAACCTGAGAACAAACATCAACAATAGCATCAAGATCATCGCCAAACATCTCCTTATCCTTGTATAGTTTCTTCCTAAGCTCAGCCTTAAACTTAGAAGTTTCCTGTTTTTTACGTTTTAACATGAACACATAAGACTCGAACCATCATTAACAAAAACAACAAAACAAAACGGCATAGGAATTAAGGAAAAAAAAAAAGAACTTCAGTATTGTTATATGTACGGAAATGGCGAATTCGGGAATTGGGTCTGGATAAGTAATGGTACAACCCATTGGAGAAGCAGTGGAGTTGGCTGTGATTGTTCTTTCCCTTCTTCTTGTTGTTCTTATGGGTTGAGTGAATTTGAAGGAAGGTAACGAAGTGGAGATTAATGGGTTGAGGTTGAAGAATGTAGGTGCAATTGCGGATGTATAGAGAAAACAATGGAAGGCCATATCGGACTGTGTTATGTTTGAGGTTTCTGTTTCTATTGCGGAAGCAGGTCGCCTGACCTTTGTAGTAGTATCCATTTCTGAATTCGAATATTGGGCGGGTTGGGATAGTTGGAGCGGATCCCCTTTTTTAGTGAATATGGGATTTTTTTTTAAATTAATACTAAAAAAGGTCTTCTTTTTTTTTGGGGGGGGGGGGGGGGGGGGGGGTAATTATCCCAATAATAGAGTATGTGCTTTCAATATAAAATAATTATTATTTTTTTAAAATGTATATAGTATATGAGCTTTTAATATAAAAAAATTGTACAAAAAACATATATTGTCCATACCTTTATATCAATTTAATTTTGAAGGTGCATACATTATATGCTCCTTTGATTAATATTTTTTTTTTCAATGATTGAAAATGCATACAATGTATGAGCCTTCACTCTCCTATTCACTAAATTACTTTCAAAAACATCCCTTTTAATATTAATTTTTAAAAATAGCCCCATATTTGATAAAAAAGAATCCACTTGGTGTTACATAGACTAAGGAATTGGGTTTATCTTATTCTAAGAGTTTCAATTATTCCCTAACACTATGTTTGGAAAGAGGGTTAGATTTAGGAAGGAAGGAAAGTAAAAAGAAAGAATTGGAAAAGAAAGAAACTTAAAGGAAAAAAATATATGGGTTCTTGTTTGGATAAGAAAGAAATGAAAGTAGAGGAAAAATTAGTGATAAAATTATTTATTTTATCAAAATCTCAAAAAAAGACTATATTTTTAAAATATGCTTTTATTATAAGAACAATAAAATAATTTTAAATTAATTCCCTCCTATTTTCTCCAAATTGGAGGGGAAGGAATTTTGTTGGTCCAAGGGAAAATACTCCCTTCTAAATTCTTTCCCGCCTTTACTAAACAATGTATCCCCTCCCCATTGCTTCCCTCAATCCAAACACAATGTAAATAAGACTTTTCATTCCGTAATCTAGGAATTTTGTAATTCATAATTAAGACATAGACCTTATAAGTAAGGATGTTTTGGTAATCCTATTGAAAACTAGAGCTCACTCCATCTTATCTGATCAAACAAGTTTCAAGTAGGCATTTTTCAAGCCTGAAACTTACTCTAACTAAAGATTGAGTTTAATATTGTATCATAGAATTGACTCATTTACAATCCTAATCTAGATAATAGCAACCTAAAGAGTCATTTTTTCTCAATTAATTCTATATCAAGTAAATTCATTATTTTATAACTAGCCTCTAATCTTTAAAATTAAGCAAACATAAACTCTTGTTAAAAATTATTTTTAGATCATTTCAAGTTAAAAAAATAATAAAAAAGAAAACACTAAGTAAATTTTAAAAAACAAAAAAAAAAGTTACCTTTTTTTCCTAATTTATGTAATTTTCTTTATTGTAATATTTTTATCTAAAAGTAATATAATAAAATTTTGAAAGCACATTTTGTACAGTTTTGAATGTGCAAGTACAACTTTAAAGATGGAGAAATTAAACATACATAAAACAAATATAAGAAGATATATATATATAATTTTCCCTTGCATATAATTTACCAAGAAGGAGAAAAGGTAGATCGTACATGTTGCATTTTTAAATACATGTATAAATATATATATTTAATATCTATTATAATTTAACCTAAGGGTAAATAAATAAATAGTTAGAAGATTTGGGGGCAATTTCGTCTTTTCATGATTGAGATATGTAAGTCACTTGACCTAATGCCTCTTCTTTTCCCCCATTTGCATAGCTCCAACCACATAAATGCTTGTAGAGACTTACAAGGTGATCTAATGAACATCCACCGTGATCAATCCAATTTCATTAAGTAAGGGTTCTGATAATTAAAATGTTTGTTTCTGATGATAGATTCATAGATCTAAGTTAAATTGGTGATATGTTAATAGAGTTCGGAACAAGGAATGAGAAGGAATGAGCATGGGATCAAGCACTTAGAGGATTTCGATTATAATTTCGAACCAAGTGTATAAATTCACATAATGTATTAGGGTTAACATAATTATAGAACCAATTAGACTTAGAATCATATAAATTGGGCTGAGGAACAAATCGGAGAAGAGGAGTAGTGTAGTACATGATCAAGTACACGCTCGTGTACTTACTTATGTAGAATTATGAATATGTACAAAAAGATACACAAACATAGGATATGCCTATATACTTAAGTGTGTTAAATTATAAAAATTCACAAAAAGGTACATGACCAAATACATGACCGTATACCTAGGTGTGCTGAAATGACAATTTACACAGAGAGATACACAGCCACTAACATGGTCGTGTTCTAGCCCATGTTCCTTTGCATGACCTCTCACATGATTGTGTTATCTTGGAGCACTCACACTTTAATTATATTTCGTCTTACTACAATTTTAAACTAAGATAGATGCACGATAAAACATTAAGGAAGGGAATTATGCAATTAAGATATAAGATTAAACAATCAGTAAACCTAGATTAAATTGTAGAATAGAACTGAATCTAGTCTTTTATGCTTAACAAGTTTATACCTCTTTTCTAGAGACATAAGAGATAACCATGAGAACACTTCTTCAAGTATGTGTTTACCGTGTTTTGTTGTTCGTGATGTTAGTGTAGTATTTAAATGAATATAATTAGATATTAGATTTAATTATATAATGTTGTTTGTGATTAGCTTGACCTAGGGGTCGAAGGTGGCAAATCCCTAAGGGGCATCCCGATGATCAGTATACCTCATTGTTCCTAGTGAAACTCTATATCAAAATGATTTGAGATAGATTAAGATCAAACATGGTTTGCAATGGCAGTTCCCATTTTAAGAATTTATTTATGTAAATACTATATCATGTGATGAGGTCAAAAGTACCCCTATGTTGTATGTTAGTTAATTGAAGATAATAATATGATGGTTGTGTTATGTACATGTATTTATGTGTGTTGATAGTGTTTGTATGGTACATGCATGTCTGTATAGTACTCACATACTAGGCTTAAGCTCATTCTAAATTATTTTTTAGCTACAGGTGATTATGGTGAATACGTTGAGTACGATGAGAGTAGAAATGTAGTGTATCATTATCAAGATGAGAATGGAGGAGAATATTAATATTACTATGGGGATGAGTGAAGTAGAAGATAATGAAGGATCATTTTCATAAAACTTAGAGATAGTTGTTGGAGTTTTATTTATATTGGCTATTATATGTTGATAGATATTTTTCCTAATTTTAAGATTAGAGTTCAATGTATTTATTTGAAGTAATGATGATTAGAGTAATTCACTTAAGAGTCATTCGTTTCTATTATTGAAGTTTAATAATATTATTCTATAGTGGATATGAACGGATTGGAGTTAAAATGGAGAATTAGAGCCCTAGTGTGTTGTTACTCAGTAGGGACATGTAGTGGGTTGTAATGTTTCGAATTTTAGGATGTTATAGAATTATAGTGAAATAATCGAATCTTATGTGAGTTACAAGGGTTTTGACAAAAGTTAAATATAAAAATAAGAATTTTTCACTTAAATCTAAATAATCCTACGAGATAGAAAACATATCAAATGTAAACTTTCTATGTTAAAATAAAACAGAGTAACGTGCAATGGGATACTCTTGATTTTGTGCTATATATACTTATCTCCTTAAATTATAAAATGAGCATCTAGACTTTTCTTATCTTTATGTAAACACATAGGCATAGATATAAGCAAGTAGGCTCCATGCTTCAACAGGGGTGTTTATGGCTCTTTTTGGTTTGACTTAAGGTTGGAACCAAATTGAACTGCATTTTAAATAATTTGATTAAAATTCTTACTAAATCAAATCACTATTAACACTTAAGGGTTTTGATCAAATTTAATTAGTTTTATTAGTTACCTTTATATTATATTTTAAAGTGGCTAATTAATTAATAGCTGTTGGATTGCGTTTATATCATAAGATTCATATTGACCTTACTCTTTTATAAATAGTCTTTCTTATTAAGACTTTGAACATGAAGTTATTATTGAATAAAGAGATTATTTCTATTCATAAAAAAAAAAAAACTTTATTTAGTTCTTGATAATTTCTTAGCATATTCTTCATATATTTAATGCTTAGATTAATTTGTCTCATATATTTTTATACTTTTCCTTAGCATTTCATTCTTTTTATAACTTTCATTTTTGTTGTCTTACATCAAATTTGATATCAAAGCCTATTGTCTTGTTCTTCTTAGAACTTGATCTTAATGTTCTTTCCTTGGATCAAGCACATTGCTAAAATGTTAGATAACATAAAATCCACTTTCAACTTTTTTTTTTTTTTTTTTATAAATAGTATATGTCAAGATAGATAACATTATGACTATGTTGGTCAAAATGAGTCATCAACTTGAGTATATTGATCATTGCTTTGATGCCTTAGGAATTTCTAAATTGCCTATTAATCATAAGAAACATGTCATAACTCTAACCAAAGTCTCATAGAAAATCCAAGTGCAAGATTCCTTTGAAGTTGAGCCAAAACATAAAAATATTCAAAAAGTGTGTTTGAGAAAATCGTATGTCCTAAGTCAAAAGTAGCTAATAACCAAGGCAATAAATATTAATGGACTTTCTTCAACCACTTGGCCCAAAAGTTTCTAGTTAGTGTTAACATGTTATTCACTACTTGACCTTTACTCAACATCCCTCACAATCCATGTTAAATTTCACTAATGTCACATCCCAAAACCTTAAGGCAATGATAGCCCGTTACGTATTCCATTTAAGTAAAACATATTAAACCTTATTACACAAAAAGTGGGTTTATAAAAAAAAAAATTATTTCTTGAAATTATTCATTAGTTTTGGAAAGCACTTCAACGTTGATAATATTATAGAATATTCAATAAAGTTTTGAAAACAAATGTTAATATTGACTACATGGGAAATTCTTTTATAAAATTTATAAAATCCAATGTTTACAAACTTATAAAACTCTTTTACATCAAAAGGAAGTAATACATTATCAAAGCTCTTTAACTAGCGATATCCTAGTCCTCGAAGAGTAGTTAATTCATGTTCAATTCACATATTATTAGAGAACTTATCAACACCTAAAAGAGAAAGTAGAAAATGTTACTTATCCGTGATTAAAGTTTAATGAGTAGCATGAAGTATTCATGACTCCAAACATTCCAAGGAACGAAAGGAGTCTAATCCTACTCGATAGGTGTCAAGGGACTATTATGACTTATTTAGTTGCTATGATCGAAACCATATTTGAAACTATCTCCATCATATAAGTAGTCTTGTTTGGGTGTTTGCTTCAAACACTTAGCTTGCCGCCATAGTCATAGTCCATTCCTACTATACCATATAAGACCTATACCTCACATAGCGTTTGATCGACAATTCTCCACTTCCATAGTCGATTCAAGCAAATACTAACCCTATCAACTACCTGTTGCACTAGCTTTGTAACCTAAGCGCCTACCACTACTTTTGTTACCCTTCGGATTGGGTAACCATACACAAGCAGCATTATAAATACTTTAAGTCAAGTTTATGTATTAATTCATTTTAAGTTACCTAAATTCCAACAAGTAGCACATAGACTATTACATACTTAGAAACTAAGAGCTATTAGTTGAACATCAATTAAAAGTCCACCAACTCGATTAGAGAATCATATGCCATTAAGAAAACATTTATCATTGATTAATATTTATGTATATTCGACTTAACTCAATTAAGTGTACTTATCAATCCAATTGGTGATAATTTACCATTTAACCCAAATGGGCATAACTTAATGTTCAACTAAGTGTAAACCTTTTAAGTTAGTAAATCCATTTAATATTATTAAATAGGCCCACTATCTTAGATCAATTATTAATTCAATTAATAGATTCCACTTCCATTTAATTTCATTAATTAATTACTTAATTGGCTTGATTAATCGAACCTTTTTAAAGGTAGTGAATCAATTGGGGGTAATTGGATTCAATTCATCTTTAAGGGGTTTAGTCCTAAACTAATGTTTTAGCAAATCAATTATTATTTATTTAACTTTTATGCTATGAACTGATTTAGGGGTTCCAATTTGGTCCACTGGGGGAAAGTCTTCCCATTTCCAAGTTTTTTTTAGGGAAAAGTGCAAATTTAGTTCTTAACGTTTACTACATTTTCTATTTTAGTCCCAAACATTTAATTTTTTCTATTTCAGTTCTTAATGTTTGCAAACAAGTCCGCCATTAGTTTGCTATTAATTTTTCTACTAAGATCGACACATGGTATGATCTAATTGGTTGAAATAATTTATTTTAACTAATCAGATCATGCCATGTATCATTTTTTAGCAAAAGAATTGATGTCGCTAAATTGACTCATTTGCAAATATTTGTGAATGTTAAGGACTTGAATGCAAAAAACCAACCATTTAGGATTGAAATAGAAAAGATAATAAATGTTAAGGATTAAATTTGTACTTTTTTCTTTTTTATTAATTTATTTTATTATTAGGCCTATGTTGTTAGTTTTGTCATTTGTCATATTTTAGGCCCATTTACCACTATTTAACTCTAATTCCCAATTAAGTCTCATAGGTCACTATTTAAGTCACTAATTACCACAAACACCTTTTTCATACTCATAACCATCCTCATAAAGATCAAACTCATTTTTGTAACAACTTTGACCCAAATGATTGATTATTGAAGAAAAGAGTTTTGATTTTGATATAACTGTTGGAATAAATCTATTCTTGAAGTTAAACCATACATGAAAATGCCATTAACTCAAATTAAAAATGTATTTTTGATGATTTTGGAAGAGTAATTTAGATGAAACTTACATTTTATGAAGAATAAGTTGAATCTCAATGAAAAACAATTCAATATACTCATAAACATTCAAAGCTTAATTCAAATAATTAATATGCAATAACAATACTTACAATCATCACACTTATCATGACAAATCAAATCATACAAAAATATGAACAATCATCATTAAATTTCCAAATTTTCCTAAGGGTTTGAAGACTGCATGGAGAATTAACAACAACAACCAAGTAATTATTTAGGTAGTGTGTAAAGGTAGTACATCCTCCCCAGTGACTACTGGAGGCTCACATGAGCTATTGGCTGACATTCCCCTACCCCTTAGGTTGCTATTGATAATCAAGCATTTAATGCTATGGAGTGCGTTTAATATTGTGTAAGCTTCCTCATATAACTAAGAGCAAATCTTGAGGGTGTCATAGTACTAGGTTGTATTATGTTTCACTCTTGTCTTCTTGGTCATCCCTTATCTTAGATTGTGTTATTATAGGACGTTATGTAGACTAGCCATTAAGCTTTGAGGTCCATCACGGAGAAAAGGCTATCAACAACTAATAAGTAGCTTACATTAGTTGACTAGCAGTTTAACATCAATAGTATATGTTAGTCTTCTGTTAATCTTTGTTAATAATTAAATTACCCTCATTAGTTTAGATAGAAGTTAAATAAGTCAATTAGATACACAAAGAACAAAGAGAGTAGAATATAAGAGCATTGGTTTTGCATATCGTTCCATTAATTAAGATATTACAAAATATAATAGAATCGAAGAACAATTTCTCTCTCAACTTTCCCTAACTCTCTTTGACTTTCTTTGATTCTTACATCGATCATCAGTGATTATAGCAAATAATTACTAAAGGTTCACAAAAACAAAATAAACTCTATTTAAGTGATACTATCTAATTCACTTAGAAGTTTTGTTAAACAATGCATGATATGAAAAGTATCCTTTCTCAATAATGTCAAAGAATTGCCCACATGGTCCTTTTACATTGCAAGGGACATATTCTAGATCTCTTTTAGCAAGAAAGATTCTATATTTGTCATAGGACAAGTATGTAATAGCAAACACTTCATATTCCTACCTAAGCAACTAGAGAGAAAATTTTTAACATACTAACTCCTTTATTGGCATTTCAACATACTAATCACATACTTCTCGCTATTAAGCTAATCATTCAGTTTGTTCACACATTAAAAAATAGTGAATTCAATATCATAAAACAAATCAAATCAATATAGGTTTCATGAAACAACTATTGAAGTTCCAACTAAACCTAAAGAGTAAAGGCCTCAAGAGAAAATGGATTTAGATTCGTAACCAAATAAACATCTTAGAATTCATTATTCATGAATGTGCCACCACTTAAGAAACTACAGAGAGAAGAGTTAGTTAGTTTACAAAGGGAGATATATATTTGATCCAATTCTTGAAATGCAAAAACTAACCTCTTTTGAAGAAATATAAAAATCAATTCAAATACATACTTTCAAAGGGTAATGCCTAGCTCCTCCTGAAGTTCCCTCCTAAGAGAAGTGATGGTATTAGCTAATATATTAAGTGATACTAACAATGCATAAAATATTGTAGAATCTTACCGTCTTAAATCCAAAAGTTAAGAGACAATTTGATACATGTTTTCAATCATATAATATATATCTACATTTTATCAATTTAAAATGCATTTAGGAAAAAGATTGCCATAGATTAATTTTAGTAAAACAAGAGCAAATAAGTATGCTTCTATCCTATTTCCCTTGGTTATTTTTGTAGCTTATCAAATGAATTAATTATTATTTAGTGCAATAATTAATTGCTATACTATTTATACTTAATTTTGAGGTAGGTAATTAAACAATTCGAATTGGCCAATCATAGACCTATTACGGATGGATTTGGAATGAAATGAGTTGTAGCAGGCATCATGCCTTTTGAGTTGTGGAGAGCTAGTTGTTGATACACTATGACTACAACTGATATGGGTCAAAAAATTCGAAATGAAATTAACCATGGACACAGTTGTGATATAAGACACAACATTAAACACTGGAAAACAAGAATATCGATGGTTAATACCTGATAGTGATCTCAATATAAGACCATTTTTGTTATTAGCTTTAGAATTTGATAGTGGTTTGTGGATAAGGTATGGATTCAATATTGACTCCAAAATGTTGTGATTATTTATTTATGCTAGCCCCATTTAAACAAATAATAATTAAAAAAATGAGCATCATGGGCATTTGTTTTATTGCATTTGGAGATTTTTAAGATCTTGTGAATTGTAATATGTGTTTATAGGCAACCTTTTTAGTTGCAAGATTTTACAACTCACCTAATTGTGGAACTTGTCATTTTGGTATTAACAATACTAAATAAAGAAAATGAAAAAGAATGTAGTTTTCAAACTTAACATGTGCTTACAAAAGATTAAGCATAGCAGTGGATAAGCACACCTTTAAAGTTAGAGGTATTTTTGGTTACCAATATTTTGCAATTTTAGAATGCTAAAAATGTTTTTAAAAAATAAAGACAAATTTTTCATTTTTTTTAATGTGTTTTTGTTTATTTATGACTTGTATCTATCTTATGCCTATTTTGCACTTATTTATGCTTTTATTTTTTTTTTATATCTTTATTATTAGATGAAGGATTTTAAAACTACCAAAATAGCCATCGAGCCAAAAAGGCCATACTAAACTATGCAAGTTGAGAGCTTGCTCAAGTGAATGAAAGAAAGGAAGAGAGAAGTGGGCATTACTGAGCGGTGATGTGAGAGGATTTACCAGTAGAAATATGAACATATCCAACTTGCCAGGCCATGCATCCTTGTTGTCAGCTCGCTTCTAGAGAGGCAATTCTCTTGTATGCTCCACATATATTATAATGCAGACTCCTTTATGATAATCTCCATCACGATGAACTTGGCTCCTACATCACACCATTATTATTATAGTAACTAACTTAACAAATAAAAACTAGAGGTTTCATCTTTTCTTATCATAATTATGTAACAACGAGTTATCCAAATGTGTTTGTTGCACCAAAATGCATTGTTATAAGCAACAAATGGTTTTTAGTGATAAGTGGTAATATAAAGGAAATGAAGGGTATTGATGGATAACAAACCCGAAAAACAACAATACAATAGTGAGAAAAATATATCTTTACTGCTACTTTAGTATTTCATCATTTTTTGATATTAAAACCTAACAGCATGATGATGATATTTAACAATTTTAAATATTAAAAAAATCTTAAAAACATTTCTCTTCAAATCGAATGAAGAATGCTTGGCTGGCTTAGAATTACTAATCTTCTCACCGGTTTTGGTGAGAACCTCCAAGTACTCTTCCACTCTCATTTTTCTTCTTAAATCAAGAGATAGAGACCCCTATTTTATTGTGGTTGTGGGTTATCCTTGAGTTCAATTTAGGGTTCTATTTATAGTGGCTTCATAAGATTTGGATTTGAGTTCTGTCTTGCATGTACATATGTATGTATTAATTATTATATATATATTACATTATATGAGAATGACTTCATATCAAAAGAGGCAAAGCAATTAAATTAAAGCCCATTGTTACAGTAAATTCAGGGACCATCGCGGTATCTGGATGGAATCGACTCAACTCGTCCAAGGAGAATGGACCCACTGTCTAGCATTAAATGGGAGAGTTATATCTAAGCCATGCGTCCTCTGTCCACTGTCCAGTACAATTTTCCCACCACGCAATTGAAATCCAATGAAAATTGACGGGACCAGCATTAATTGCAATTTTGACATCTATACTAAATATTATGAAATTAGTTTCGTAGTAAATGTATGTGTATTCTTACCTTATTTATTGTAATAAGAGCACACGGCAAGCTAATACATTCGGGGCTTGACATTTGAGATGAAACTTAACACCAAATTTTATTACGATAAGAAAAAAAAAAAACATAAATAGATCAAATAAGATATGAGTAAGACAAATCGAAAAAAAAAAAAAAAAACTGATAAACAGAAATACAACCTGATCATAACTATAAAAGAAAAATAATTTATTAAGAGTAGTATATCATATGTAATGATTAGTAGTGAATAAAAATTTGATATTTAAGCAATCATATTATTAAAATTATCACAATAGATGATACATTTCTCAATGTATTAAAATTTCATTTGTCCATGTTACCACTAGGAAATCCATATGGCATATCTCTCCTCAAGGAGAGTATTTTCTATATAGAATCAATGTGATTAAATTGTGAAAGAAATAGCTCATCAAAAGCTTCCATGGAGGCACATGGAAGACTCAAAGAGATGACTATGTTCTCACTGTCTTTGTGCGGATGAAGTATCACGATCATATTTTCTATTATCGATGCAGGTGCCACTTGCACAGGCTTACCCCAACCAAAATCAACATCGTAAAAACCTAACCGACCCCATTTGGTAATAGAACAAACATTTTCCACTTCAAAACACCCGGCCCTGGTTGTTTCAAGGTAATCAATGGCAGACCTTATGTAACTTTCTGTCACTTCCTCAAGGGCATCATGGACTAATTTCACTACAAATGAAAATGGTTTCTCCGATAAATCTCCCGCCGAGCACTTAGCACATGACAAAGCAATTCCATTACCAAAAAACCGTTCAGGCATTGCTGGCTCAAACCGAGGCCTGCCATTGACTGCAGTGACAAGTTTTGTGGTTTGATTAGGCTTAATCCCGCAAGCTTTAGCATGCAGAGTCCATACTAATGCTGAGATGACTTCGAACGTAGTTGGAGTTCCAGTGAAACCATCTTGCACAACAGATTCCTTAAGATGAGAAATCATGGAGGGAGTGAAGCAGAAGGACTTATGCGCCAAGGATGCTTTTAGAGAATCTAGAGGAATCAAATCTCCCATGCGTGTTTTCAATGAGTATTCTGGATGAGGAAACTCGATTTTTGGGGTTCGTCGCGCCGAGAGAAATGATCGATCTAGATGAGGTTTAATGGATAATTGGTTGCCTCTAGCTAATTCGGTCCAACAAATCAAGAAATCTGCCATTGCTTTTCCATCCATGAGGATATGACTCGCTACCACACCAAGGATGATGCCTCCACACTTGAATTTAGTCACCCGAATCGGTTTAGATGCAGAGTTTAATCCAAAATCAAATGATGGGTAATATGAGCTATAGCAATGCTTTTAAAAGTTACTATAATGCTGCTCTAGTGCTCAGCACAAGCTTATGAATGACTTTAACATATACCTGCACGCTGAGCAATGGAATGTCTAGTATATTACGTACATTGTCATTACAATGCACAAGTTGTCTCAGTTTTGTAGGATCAAACACACTAAGATCTCCAAGAACATCCATGTCATCTTCGGAGACAGCTTTAACAAACGGAACACCTTCTCCTGTACACATGACTACCATCTTTCCGTCCTTACCTATGGTAAGACGACCCGCCAATGGATAAAATTCCACCAACACTTTCCGCATGGCTTCTCTAAGTAATTCAATTTCACAATCTCTTTCTTTATTACCATCACCTTTAAAGGACATCACCATATCACCGAGGATAGGAATAGTTTGATCAAGATTTGAAAGGTGATATAGTCCTGTAGGTGTATCTGATGCAGGACGAACTTTGGTAGGTTCTTCCTTATTCAAGGAAATTGTTGTATTTGCGGCCTTTGCTTTCTGATCTGGCACAATAAAAATAACCCCAAAATTTGAGAATCCATTTGGTGAATTTCTAAAGTTGACATTTATTGGCATTTACTAGCTCAAGGCGTACGAAACTCAACCAAAAAAATTTAAATAAGTTATTGTATATCAAATAAAATAAGTAAGTTATAGATATCCTTTTATTTTTATTTGTAATATCATTATATACTTTTAGAACTATCTCAACAGGCTATTATCTTTTATTTGGTATGCTTTCATTTTGTAAATTATTGAGCCCTTATATCATGAACATTGTTCTAATGTTGATATCATGTTCCAGGCACTTTACTAATGTTGTTGATCTATTTGATTGATCTAAAATATAGGTCTATAATATCTGAACTTGAATCAAAACATAGGTAATTTTTTTTTCTTTTTTCTTTTTTAACAAATCACTTTACATAATTCCCTATATGTTGAATCTAAAAATGAAAAATGTAAATAAAACTGAAAATTAACAAAAAAAAAAAGGAATCAAAATATTAAAAGAAAGTTAATAAAATGCCTATAGCAGCGACTTGTGCTATAGGTGTGCTAGACAATGTATCAAACATATGTTTTACTACAATCCAGCTTGCCATTATAGCCTAAGTCAGTTAGAGCGGGGCTTGCCACTATGCCTTTAGCCATAGTGTATTAGAATGAACCTACACATTAAATGCTTACGAGTTTGATGTTTTTCCGATTGTTCCGCAGGTGCGACAGCTCCATCGATGCTAGCGACATATTCTAGATCCATATCCTTGAGATCCAACTGAATACATGAATAAAGAATATACAAGACTGTCAAGTGAATGTTCCATAAGTGCTAACCCTAGTACATTAGCTAGAGATAAAACAGCATCTTATTCTACAATTCTATCGACGGACGTCCAATCCAATTTTAACCATCAGACAATGGAGTGAGCAAAACTATCAAAGTGTCAATTAAGTAACGTAGAAAATAGGAAGGCACCTAACTTATCTGTGCAAGAAGCGCCTGCAGTTGTGCATGTCTCCTACTACTAGCATTTATGTAGGGTGCCTAAACCCTACATAAATTAATTCCATAAGAACAAGTATAAACTGGTTCGATATATACATATATTATGACTCTAATATCCACCAGTAAACATCAAATTCAATTAATCTGCCAAAAAATCCTCCTAACTAGTCAAAACAGAACATGCTAAAAAATATAACACGCATTTGATTTTTTAAATTTTTGTTTTGTAAATTAAGTATGACCTATTAGCTAACAATACACCAAAAACCAAGCCAAAACAACATCATTAAATATTTTTAAAATTCAGCTTAAAATTTGTCATAGCAGAGCATATTATTGAGGAACCCATATGCACACTACAAATTACATCAAAAAAATATTATTAAAATAATCTACATACCAAAATTAGCTTAGGAAACATTTTCCCAGAATTTTCTAATATAATTTACCATTTCTTTATTTTTTAATAAATTCAAACGGAAAAGTGAGACCACCGGTGCACACCTTTTGGGCCACCCTTCGACGATGCCCCGCTTCCTCCAACTCCCCAAATAGCATTGTAGCAGATCACAAATAATCCTTCAATCACTTAGCTCCACGCCTAGTATTTCTATTTCTACTATTTTCTTGTACTTTTGCATTAATTAAATTTCTACTATTGCTATTTCTACTAAAGCCTAATTAATTAAATTTCCCTTTCAGTTGCTGTGGGTCTCAGGATTTGCATGTACTTCATTTCCCTTGGAGCTTTCCTGGGTAAGAATCGGTGGAAGTTGAGGTTTTTATGTCGATATTTGCTATGTTGCTATCTTGGTATAAGATCATGTTTATTAATGAGTATCTAATGGAGGTGCTTAAAGTGGTATATCAGTTTTTTAAATAATCTTTTTTTTAAGCAACTCTTTATTTTATCAAGAGTTATTTTTCTAAAGTTCCTTACTAATTTTTTAAATCTTTTATGAATCACATATTATCATTACTTTTTAAATAATATATTAGATATATTTAAAAAAAATTAAGTCTAAAAAATTATTTTATTAATATTATATGATAAAATAGTAATATCATATTTACTATTAAAGAAAAAACTAAATAAAAAACCAAATAATTAAATAAAAGAAAAAAAAAGAAATGGCCATTTTTCAACATCACCAAAAAAAAAAAAAAAATTAATGACCAAAATAAAAAAAAATATAGCAATTGTTCAACAGCATACTTAAAAAATTTAATGATCAACTACATTTGACAAGTCAAACAAAATTAATGAGTTCCAGGGTACGTACCGTACTTGGCCAAACACTTCTCCAATTTTAAGCACCTACTGGTGACTTAACTTTATAAAGGAAAATGGGGTGCTTAAAACAATAATATGTACCAAGTAATCTTTTAGCTTATGTTTAGTAATGGTTACCTAAAGGAAATAGTTAAAGTGTCATATCAATATTTTAAGTAATTCTCTATTTTATTAAAAGTTATGTTCCTAAAAAAAATTTAACAATTTTTTAAATCTTTTGTGGATTCTATATTATTATTGCTTTTCAAAAAATTAATGTCCTTATTAGACAAAATTGATGAGACCAAAGGGGTAAGTACTGGCGCTTGGTTGAGCACTCCTTCAATTTTAAGCACCCACTAATACTACAACTTTATAAAGAAAAGTAAGGTATTTAAAATAAAAAAATGTGTCAAACACCTTTTATAAACATACCCTAAGAGTATATATATATCTTTTTATTTTATTTTTATTTTTTTCTTTTGCCATTTCTCTTTCCCTTCCTTTCTCAAAACAAGTGGTGTGTGTGAAATGTCTCTTGATTCGACCGTACAACACAACAATATTCATACTTACTTATATATATATATATTATTAAATTGCTTCATTTACTGTAGTTCACAAATTCCCTTTTTCACGTTGACTAAAATAATGCACAAATATTAGCTTGACCTATGATATATGTTTAACCATTACTATGCTGCTATCTCATTTTCTTATTCTACTATTGATCCATCTCTATTATCTCAAATATCAAATTCACTATTCGAGTTTCCGATAATTATCAAATAAAATTATTATTTTTTTCTTAATATTTCGAACTTATACTCTTTTATCTTACACAACAAATCTTACAATTATATCCGCTAAATTGCGTGATAAAATTTAGTCTAAATCTCGACTCGAGCTCCTAAATTAGTTGCTCAAACTACGAGGTATCACAGCACTTCCCTAGTGAAAAACAACACCGTCTTCCGGCGAGGAATTAGCGCATGATGAGAAGCAAAGCTTTCAAATGATTTGGCAGGAAAAAGAACATGTTCACTGGACCGTTAATCCTGGCATGTCATTACATCCTTGTATCCTTGTCACTTCAAACGGAAAGTAGATATAAGAGCAAAAACTTTGACCCTAAAAGCACGGCTTTAGTTTTAAGTAGAACACAAAATAGAACTTCTAGTATTACAGGGACACCCTTCTAGTATAAAAGCAATGAGATGTAAACTTGATGAGACACAGAACAGAAAGATCTCTATTCTCGCCCCATCCCTTTCTTCTTTTTAATATTTGCATTGCCACTTAGTAGATTAGAGGCGGGAAAAATCGCTATCTACTAGGTCAAAATGGAAATGAGGGAACATTAGCAGAGACTTGTAGCACTGGAAATTACGAGTTTGTGAGCGTCGCATTCCTCTATACGTTTGGCAGTGGCAGGACTCCCATGATGAATCTTGCTGATCATTGTGATTAATCCACTAATGGCTGTACCAGGTTAAGTTCCGAGATACAATCATGCCAAGAGTATGGGAATCAAAGCGATGCTTTCCATCGGGGGAGGGGCTGGAACGTCTATTAGCTACTCGCTTAACTCCTCTCAGGATACCTAGTAAGTCGCAACGTGCATCTAGAACAATTTCCTGGGAGGATATTTGACCTTTAGGCCACTTGGTAATGCATCTTTAGATGGAATTGGTTTCGACATTTAAGGTTGAACAGGTCTATACTGGGATGATCTTGCTCAGTATCTATCCAGTTATAGCAACTATGGAAGAAAGGTGTATTTGACAGCAGCTCCTCAATGCTCTTTTCCTGATAAATGGGTTGAAGGAGAATTCAAAACAGGACTATTCATTATGTTTAGGTGCAATAGTACAACAATCCTCCTTGCAGTATAAACAACCTTGAAAATGCGTGGAAACAATGGACTTCTGCTCTTCCTGCCACAGAAATTTTCCTAGGACTACCTACATCTCCGGAGGCAGCAGGAAGCGGGTTCGTACCACCTACTGATTTGAAATCCATCAAAACTTCTTCCAAGTATGGGGGAGTAATGTTGTGGCCCAAGTGCTATGATGATCAAAGCGGATACAGCTCCACCATCAAGAGCGATGTTTAAGTATTGACGCTATCAGCAACACTTTGCTTTGTGGTCTTTATTTATAAATATATACGGATGGCTTGTATGTAAATCCTCTATTAATAGTGCATTCCATGCATTTTATTGGGTAAAAGCATATGATTTAGTCATTTTCAGTCCCTCGTAAAATTGGCAAAACAAACTCGAGCCGCTACCACCACCACTGTTTATGCTGTTAACCGACAAGTGAGCTCCAAAAACTTTTTGGGAGGTAAAAGAACTCCTGTTAACCAATACTTTGGAAGCCTCAGTCCCATTCCGAGAAGGTAAATACGCCTTTTCAAAAATTTCAGAACGCAAAAGCAAGTTCTAAGGGCTTATAGATGTATTTGCATAAACCAGTGAGTAGCAATTATCTAGAAGCCATATCTCGTATGAATCCATAATTTACGGTACTAATGTATATACTATTTTAGAAAAACATGTTTTGAGAATTTAAGGAATATATCTACAACTGTTTTACGGTGAAGTTATGATTTCTATATAGTATTTTAAATATTAATTAAATTATTTTTTATTCTATTTTATTCCATTCCTGGAAGGACTCATTGAAATAAAAGAAAAGGCAGTCCATTCTACTCCTTTAAATTGCTTGGAAGGAAACTTATTCTCCACTAAAAGACACATTGGAACTCAACTTATGTGATGTTACCTACTGTCTTGAAATGCAAAAAAGTATTCCCTAGATTTAGAAAGAGATCCACATTATGAGTGTTGTCCAAAGCTTTGATGATTGGGAGAAAATTGAGAAAGTTTATACAGTATTACATGTTTTTAATGCTACCACAAATATTATTTCTAGTAGTAAATATCCAACATCAAACTTATTCTTACGTAAGGGATATCGTGTGAACTTGGTATTGGATAAGATGGCACTTGATGAGAATGGGTTTATCCATGTGATGATTAAGAAAATGAAAAGCGAGTTTGATAAGTACTGGGGGGAGTGCAATTTGTTGATGGTTACAACTAGTATCTTAGACACACAATGCAAAATGAGAGGTCTTGAGTTTTTCTTTCCTCAAATTTATCCTGCACAAGAGACATGAGAAAACATTAAAAGAGTTCGAGAAACTTTATATGATCTTTATGATGATTATATAAAGGAGTGCGAGTCTATCAATGAAGAAACTTATAGTGATTCTCATTTAGAGAGTCATACTCCTTCCTTATATGATGAAAATCAATTTGGTTAGGGAAAATTTACTTAGTTTGTGAAAAGTGTTGAGACAATGTTGCCTGAGAAGTCTAACCTAGAGAATTACTTTCAAGAAGGGTGTTATATTTTAAAAGAGAATGCAAAAGAATTTAATGTTTTAGAATGGTGGAAGGTGAATCATATGAAGTATTTGTAATGCCCTAAAACTAAGGAAACCATAACCTAGGGTAATACTCTCAAGTATGATACTTGTTTAAAATATTTCATAAATATTATATCTAAAAAAATTAAAATTTTGTTTTTTGAAGGTATAGACGCCGCCTGCGCCTTCAGTAAAAAAAAAAAAAAATTACATTGAAGGCGCGAATGGCATCCATGCCTTCAATGCAAATTTATAAAGACACAAACCACATCTACTCCTTCAAAATTGTCAAGTCTAATTTTTAATTTTTTATTTATGTTCTTAATCCAATTTACATTAGATCATATACTCATCCAATACAAATATTCAACTTGAATTAGGAATTTCATTATTTATTTGGAGCCGCCACTCAACTGAGATTGGAAAAAAATATTACATTAAAACTAATTGAGCGGATTAATTCTAATTTGGACAACTAGTCGACAAAATTTCCTCTTTTTTTATATAAATAAAAAATAAGAAAGGAAAACAAGAGATTCTCAACTTGGGGGCTAACCTATTAAAACCCTAAAGTTACCACCTTATCCTTCTAAAATATGAATCATATCCCGACATCTTTTCTTTATTATTATTTTATAAGACAAGAGCATATTTAAAAATGATAGAATAATTATGTTAATAATGGTTTGAAAAATGATTTTTTTAATTTCTTTTTAGAGTTATCCCATAAGGGTGCCTACGTACTTGCTATTTAAGATCAAACAAGGCATAGTTTACTTTTCATGAAAAAACTTTAGTGGATTAGTTTAAGTTTTAATTGTGAAAATATGTCTGGTTTACGTTCATTATCATTTTCAAGGTTTTGGAAAAAATCTAAGTCTAAGCTTTATTATTTTATTTTCTAAAAATTTAATTTAAGAAAAACTAATTTTGGATTTATTTTGAAAAAGGATTTTTCTAAGTGATAAACGATCTATTATTAATTTATGTTATTATCCCGACTAAATATTTAATTTTAAAATTTTTATTTATTTTTTCTCATTATTTATTATTTATTTTTTATTTTTTATTATTTTTATATTAAACTAAACATATCTATTCTAAAAAAAAAAAAACTAGTTAAAACCTTAGCATTTTTTATTTTATTTTTAGGATTATAAATTTCTAATAAAATAAATTCCTAAACAAAATAAAATAAATAAATAAGGATAAATAAAAAATAAAAAAATCGACTTTCCTGGATGCGGGTTAGATCAGGTCGGTCGGGTCGAATCTGGTCAAATTGTTCGACGGTCGGAGGTCCTCGTTGGCGGCGTTCCAACATCTGTTTCCGTCGATTAAGGGGGGTTTCCAAAGCTTTCGATGACAAAGAATCCAATTGTGGTGGTGGTTTTCTTCGAAATCACCTCTAGATGGTAGTTCGGTGCTTGATCGATGGTTGTGGTATGAGAACTCCGGCGAGCTTCGAAACCTATATGTTTTCCCTCTTTTTTCTCTCTTCCGATTGGTGCCTTTGCTTCCCCACATTGTGCTTTATTTATACACATCAAAAATCGAGCTGGATAAGCTCGGATTTCCTCCAATTACCATGAATCAAATCTTCGATTGAAACCCATCTCCGATTTGCTTTAACTTATGTAAATCTTTGATTTTGTTGCAATTTGATTCTAATTGGACGATATTTATCTTATTTCAGTTAAAGATTTAATGGATTTGTGCAAAAAAACCGCATCAAAATGACCCGATTTCAATTTTCCACGGCCGAAGAGCATTTCGGACGGAGGTTGAAGACAACCACGCGCCTAACGCGTGTGCTCCCTCTATCTAATCAGATGCTGCCACGTGTCCTAAGTAAATAAAAAAAAATGCAAAATACGGATTTACCTTCCCCGTGATTCGATCCCCTGAGCAGAATGTCTACCTTGCACAATCTACCAATGAAGAGCCAGGCCAAGTGATTGCTTTTGGAAAATGAGCGGAAAAAAACATAACACTGCACTTTGCCTTCTCGATTCACGGAGGGAAAAATATAGATGACTACATAAGACCAAGAAATTGTTATTGAGTACAGATGTCTCTCTGTGGTTCACAAAAGGTGCTCAACTCCCTTTCGTAATAGAAGCACGTATTAACAAATTAATTTGATTAATTCATCTAGATATGCAGGTTGTAAAATAAAGGGCAAGAGTTGATGTATAACCATCAATGCCACGTGTCTATAATTTACATATGTTATGAGCGAGGGTGTGAATTTGGATAGAGGGCAGTCGAGTTTTATCATCAAGCTAGATGACTAGGAACTTCTCATAGTGCAAGAAGATGGTAGAATACATTTTAAGACTTTTGGCAGTACGAAAATGCTGTTCAAATTAAACTGGCTATTTTGGAATGTTAATATCTTGATTAAGGAATAATTGTGCACGTAGTTAAATGTGGTGGCTCTATTTAATGAGTACCACTGCAAAATGATAAAAATAATATTAATAATAATAATATAATAATATGCATTTTAACTGTTTCTTAATCAGTTTGAATCACTTAAAAACAGTCTGATTTGGATGGTGATCGCAAACAAACCATAATCAGTTCAAATATAACCTAAATGCCTAAATGTTCATCTTATGCTGTGGATAATGATAAATGCTTTGCAAGAAAATTAAATTTAGAAAACATCAAATACATGGGATTTCTCCACCGATTTTTTTTAACTAAAAATCGACCATATGTAATTGAGAAAACTAAAGAAGAGTTTCTTAAATATATCGCTACTTTGAAAAACTCCCTTTATTAAAAAAAAAAAACTCTCTACTTTATTGTTAAATTCAATTTGGTGAGTTTCTTACATATTAATTTGTAACTATTATAGATTATTTATTTATAAATATTAAGGCAAAAAGTAATTAAAAAGAGAAATTAAAAGAAAGTCTTTAAAAAAAAGTCCTTTTTAAGGATCTCCCCTACTAAGGACCTCTCATTGGTTGAGATCTACTTAAGGAAGTTCTTGGCATTGGAATTTATGATAAGAAATCATATGTTTTATGTTATTTTATTACATGGAGTCGTATCTGTGTATTTGGTTAAAAAAAAAAACATAATTAGGCGGTTTTCATTCTTTTTTTTTGCTTAACTAATGGTGGTCAAACACTGGGCAATGGAGACAACAAATATATGTTTTAGTTTACTCAATTTGCTTAAATATTTGCTTATGATTGACTGAGACAACATCGAGATAATACACGAGAAACAGTGAATATTTATCCCATTATATTATATTGCTACATCAACATTATTACCTTAAATCAAATACTATGATGAGTATAACAACAAGAAAAATTAAAAACCTAAAACTCAAGCTTAGAGTTACTTGCATATCTCCATCTGCAAATATTAATCTATGTTCCAATGACCAAATGATATACACCTCAACATCAAGGGTAACAAGCAAAAGACAAACCCAGGATCATATGATTGGGTGAGTCAAACATACCTTAATTAATTAAAGCATCGTTAAATAATATCTACTTATTGTCATAATTATATTACATCTTACATATGTAAAAGAATTTTATTAATGATTTGACCTACAAGAATTCCTAAAACCTAATGGCATAGAAAAATTCTTTTAAGAAATGATCAAGGCTAATATGTGTACTTCGTAATAAAATAAAACAATAAACCTCTTACCTTTTCATTATGACATATATATTAATTAAAATTTTCCAATCAATTTATAAGAAAAAAAATTAATGTATAAAACTTGTGTAACTTTTGTTTTCAACAAAAATAGATTTAAAAAAAACTTGAACATGAAACTAGAAGCAAAAATAACAAATTGGCATAAATATGTGTACTATACTATTTCTTTTCATGATAACTTTAGATGATTGTTTCATTAGCAATACTAAGAAAATTGTCATTTGAATATAAGTTATTAGGTAATAAATCATTCAATTATACAAATTCATTTTCATGATTTTAATTATAAAGAATAACGTTACTAAACAAAATCATATAATTGGCTTATTTACCAATAGTTTAACATGTAACCACTTTGATATGCTTATTATTGTATTGTAACTTGTTCTTTAAAATATACATTTGATTTTTTAAAATTAAAAATAAATTCCCCCCTCCCCTTAACACTTACCCTTTAATACATATACATACATACATATATATATATATATATATATAAAGGGGGTCCCTAGTAACATTTGCATACTGCCAAATAGAATTCAATGGAATTCTTCTTGTCCCTTGAGCAAATTTAGATGACTTAAATGTTAAAAAATGAGAAAACATTTTTTACAAGTTGTGATTCCATTAGAAGTGCACTAATTAGCAGTCATCCTAGAGAGATTACGAATTGGAGCACTATCCTTCATATTTTATCAATCTTGAAAACCCAAGCTAGAAATGTGCTAAGTTTGTACTAAGTCTAAATAAAACATGCTTAGTAGAATTATAAACATTTGTGAGCAACATGTAAAGCCGTCAGTACCAATTTTAATGTGTTTTTTTTATTTATTTTACTAATGTTGTTGTGTAATTCTCGCTTTAAGGTTTTAGGCCTTGCTTGAAACTAGTTGTGCTCTCTAGAAATGAGAGTGAGCCTACAAAACAAATACACTTAAGCTAAGGGATGGCACCAAAGGTTACTACAGCTAACCATTTCAATGTTTAAGTCAATAAGAGTTCAAAGAGAGAATAGGGAATTCACAACAACAACTAGGTAAGTATATAGGTAGTGTATAAAGGTTGTATATCCTCTATAGTGACTAATGGAGGCTTACATATTATGTGAGGGATAGATGGCTATTGGCAAACATTCCCCTACCCCATGGGCTACTACTAGTCATCAAGCATTTAATGTTATGGAATGCATTTAATATTGTGTGTGCTCCCTTAGATAACTAAGAGCAAACCTTAAGGGTGTTATAATACTAGGTTTTACTATACGTAACACTTGTCTTCTTCCCCATCCCTATTACAAGACATTATGTGGACTGGTCGTTAGGCTTTGAGGCCCATCAAGGAGAAAAGGGTATCAAGCACTGATAAGTGGCTTACATCTGTTGACTAGTAGTTTAACATTAGTAGCATATGTTAGTCATAGTTAGCAGTTAAATAACTTTCATTAATTTAGTTGGAAGTTGAATGAGTCAACTAGATACATGAAGAATATAGAGTAGAATATAAGAGCATTGTTTTTGCATATTGTTTCATTAATTGAGATATTACAAAATATTATAGAATCAAAAAACAATTTCTCTTTTGACTTTCTTCGATTCTTACATCGACCATTAGTGATTACAACAAATAAATACTAAAAATTTACTAAAACAAAATAAACTCCATGATAAATTGATTGGAAACAAAAACTTTGAACTATTTAAGTAACACTATCTAATCTACTTAGAAGTTTAGTCAAGCGATGCATGATCTGAAAAGTATCTTTGTTCAATAATGTCAAAGAATTGCCCACACGATCCTTTTACATTGTAAGGGACATGTTCTAGATCTCTTTTAGCAAGGAAGCTTTTGTATTTGTCATAGGACAATTATGTAACAGTAGACACTTTAGATTCCTACCCAAGCAACCAAAGAGAAAAATTTCAAACTATTAAATCCTTTATTGGCATTTCATCATGCAAATCACATACTTCTTACTACGAACCTAATCATTTAGTTGTTTACACATTAAAAAACAACAAATTTGGTATTGTAAAACAAATAAAATATGTATAAGTTCCATGAAACAAGGATTGAAGTTCTTACCAAACCTAAAGAGTGAAGGTCTTAAGTGGAATGGGTTCTTGAGCCATAACCAAATAAACATTGCAAAATTCATTATTGATGAATGTGCCACCATTTAAGACATTATAGAGAGAAGAGTTAGTTTACAAAGGGAGACATATACTAGATCCAATTCTCAAAATTCAAAAACCAACCTCTTCTAGAGAAATACAAAAATCAATTCAAATGCATCCTTTGGAAGGGTAATGCCTAGCTCCTCCTGAAGTTCCCTCTTAAGAGAAGTGATGGTATTAGCTATTACAGCAAATGATACTCATGCATATAATATTGGTAACTCCACCACAAGACATTACAAGCCAAAATTTCAACATCTTAAAATCTTACCCTCTTAAACCTTAAAAGTTAAGAAATAATTTGGCACATGTTTTCAATCTTATAATATAATCTACAATTTATGAATTTTAAGTGTGTTTGGGAAAAAGAGATTAACTTGAATAAAACAAAAGCAAATAAGTATGCTTCTATCCCATTTCCCTTGATTATTTTTGTAAGCTTATTAAATGAATTAATTATTATTTAGCACTATAATTGATTGCTATACTATTTATACTAAATGTGGAGGTAGGTGACCAATTTGGATTGGCCAATCATAGGCTTATGAAGGATGGATTTGGAATAAAATAACTTGTAGTAGGCGTCATGCCTTTTGAGTTGTGGAGAGCCAATCATTGATACACCGTGACTATAGCCCCTATGGGTAAAAAAAAATTGAAATGTAATTAACCATTGTCACAATTGGGATATGAGACACAACTTCGAACATCGGAAAACTAGACTTTTGATAGTTGATACTTGACAATGAACCCAATATAAGATGATTTTTGCTATTGACATTGGAATTTGATATTGATTTTTGAGTAACAATATGGATTCAATATTGAATCCAAAATGTCATTATTATTTATTTATGCTGGCCCCATTTAAACAACTAATAATAAAGAAAATGTGCATTATGAGCATTTATTTTGTTGCATTTAGAGGTTTCGAGATCTCATGAATGTTACAAGCTATGTGTTTATAGTAGTGTTTTTACTTGTTAGATTTTATAACCGATCTTATTGTGGAACTTCCCATGTCAATATTAACCGATATTGAATAAAAAAAATGGAAAAGAGTGTAGTTTTCAAACTTTACATGTGCTTAGAAGAGATTAAGCATAGTGCATGGCAGACAAGCATGCCATTCAATATTTTGCAATTTTGGAATACTAAAAATGTTAAAAGGAAAAGAAAAAATTGTTTGTTTCATGCATTTTTGTTTATTTATGACCTATATATATTTTATATCTATTTTGTGCCTATTTGTGCCTTTATTGTTTTCTATATCTTTACTATCAAACAAAGGATTCCAAAACTACCAAAATGGTCACTAAGCCAAAAAGGCCATAAAACTGTGCAAGTTGAGAGCTTGCTCAATTGAATGAAAGAGAGGAAGAGAGAAGTGGGTATTACTAGGTAGTTACGAGAGAGGACTTGCCGGTAGAAATATGACCAACACAAGATATATCCCACTTGCCAGGCCATTCATTCTTGTAGTCAGCTCACTTTTGGATATTATGATGCAAACTCCTCTATGATAATCTTTATCATGATGAACTTGGTTCCTACATCACACCATCACTATTATAACCACTAACTTAACAAATAAAATTAAAGGCTTCATCAAACTTATATAGGTATGTTTTTTCTGCCAAAATACGTTGTTATAAACAACAATCGGTTTTTAATGAAAAGTAATAATAGAAAGCAAAGCAAGAGTGTAGATGGATAACAAACACAAAAAAAAACAACAATATAATAGCAAGAAAAATATATTTTTGCTACTAGCTTAGTATCTCATTATTACGTGATAGTAAAAACCTACCGACACAATGATGATAGTTATAAAAAATCTTAAACCTTCGACCATAAAAAAAAAATCCTAAAAACATTTTCCTTCAAATAAAAACACTATAAGTCGAATGAAAATGCCTGCTGGGCTTAGAAATACCGATCTTCTCGCCGATTTTGGTGAGAACGTCCAAAATCAAGAGACAAAAGACTCCTATTTTATTGTGGCTGTCATTACCCATGAGTTCAACTTTTGGTTCTATTTACAGTGGCTTTATAAGACTTGCTTCTATATTATATGATATTATATATATATATATAATATATATATGGATTTCTTTGTACTATGTAGAGTAATATTTATATTATTCCAAATATAAGCATACATATGTATTATTTTATATGATATAATAGCATGTATGTGTTATAACTAAAATATAATTTATATTATATACCAAGATATAGTTTATATCGTGATTAAGGAACAATTGTGCACGTAGTTAATTGTGGTGGTTCAGTTTTATGAGTAGAGCATGATGTCAATGTGAATTTGATGCGGACATCGTGGTGGACACAAGTTGAGACACGGGTTGATACATGGGTGGATACACGGTCGTGTAACATGTCAAGGAACTTCCAGAAACGCACACGGCTGCATACACGGTTAGGAGGGACGGCCGTGTGAGGAACCTGGATGACTCCCAAAAACGTACACAGCCTCTTACCCGGCCAAGAAGCACGGCCGTGTGTTCTGTCAGGATCTCCCCAGAAGCAGACACGGCCAGGGAACACGATCGTATATTACGCCAGACATATTCCTAGAAGCATACACGGCTTGAAGGCACGACCATGTATACGATAGAGAACAGACGTATATATTAATATTTATTTCCACGTGTACATTTATATTTCCTTTTTTAGGTATTTTTCCAGAATAATATATATACCATTGTCAGGTCATTTTAGGGTTACGTAATATTCATTATTCAAACACACTTTGAGAGACGATTTTCTCTGTAATATTCGATTGTGCGCAATTGAATTCATCGAAGAATAAACTCTGATTCTTCTTTGTTTATTCTGGAGTTCCAATCCTAGAATTGGTCTCGGATTTACGCTTTCCTTGCTGCGTCAGTTGGTATCAAAGCAAGGCAAATTCCTGTGGAGATGTCGGCTAACGATAGCGTTGATGGCGGTCGCATTCTCAACCTTGATCGGGATGCGAAAGTCCAAGGACTTAATCAATGGGCTCCAAGGGCGGTGGTCGAAACCATGGAACAGAGGCTTGGGCGTGTAGAACAGCATCTGGAAGACCTGGTGGCGTGTTTCGATGCCATGGTGATGGGCCACAACGGGAACAGGGGTGTTGTTGGTAATCGACTGGGAGTAGCAGTCGCTCGCGGCGGTCCTATCAATGAACTTGCTACCGGAAATCAATGGAACCGAAGGATTGATGAAAGCTCCTTTGAGGAAGAGGATGAATTTATGCAGAGGAGGGGACAACCACCGAGAAGGGGTGGCGTTGGTGGTGGCAGGTACTGCGGGTATCGACGAAACCACCAAGGATTCGATCATGCCGATGGCGGTGACTTCCGTCTTAAGGTAGACATTCCTTCCTTTAATGGTAATCTCAATATAGAGGATTTTTTGGACTGGCTTGCGGAGGTCGATAGATTCTTCGATTATATGGAGGTTCCTGAGGATAGGAGGGTAAGGTTGGTTACTTGTAGGCTGAAAGGCGGGGCTTCTGCATGGTGGGATCGATTGCAAAACCGTAGGCAAAGGGAAGGAAAGCAACCTATAAGAACATGGTACCGCATGAAAAATCTGTTGCAGAGAGATTTCCTACCACCCGACTATGAGCAAATCCTTTTCCAGCAGTATCAACGATGCCGTCAAGGGCAGAGGACGGTGCATGAGTACACCGCTGAGTTCATGAGGTTGGCAGAAAGGAATGATCTGATGGAGACTGAGGGTCAACAGGTGGCATGCTTTGTAGACGGGTTGAAGCCCCAAATTAGAGACAAGATAGGGGTGACGGTGTTCAAAACCGTCAATGAAGCCAAGAATTTGGCCCTCCGAGCTGAAATGATGATCCAAAAGTAGAGTGCAAGGTTAGGAGGAGGTAAGAGAAACTATGCTTATGACAATCTCGGCAGTAGTAGCAGAGTGATTAGCGAAAGGCCTAGAGGAGTTGTTGAGAAGCCAGTGGGAAGCATGGAAAGAAAAGAAGATAAAGCTGAGGGGAAGAGACCTCTTGAGAGCAAAGAAACCCCGAGGCAAAATAACCCATATGCCAAACCAATCTTGGGAAAGTGCTATAGATGTAATCAGCCGGGACATCGATCCAATGAATGCCCGAATCGACGAGCTGTAAACATTGTCGAAAGGGAAGAGGAGAAGGAAGTATGTTGTGAGCCAGATGGTGACGATGATTACTATGAGGAGGCCGATGATGCGGTGGAGCCTAACTATGTAATTAGGAGGATGATGCTAGCACCGAAACAGGAGGGTAGTTCACAACGACACCAGCTATTTCGCACGAGGTGCACGATTGGTGGGAGAGTGTTTGACCTAATTGTTGATAGTGGGAGCTGCAAGAACATCATCGGAAAGGAGGTTGTGAAGAGACTCCAGCTACCGATAGAGAAACATCCGAATCCTTACACCATAGGATGGATTAAAGCGGCAGAGCGAATCGAGGTGAAAGAGAGGTGCCGGGTTCCCTTTTCAATAGGTAAGTATCGAGATGAGGTATACTGCGACATCGTCAATATGGATGCTTGTCATTTGTTATTCGGACGACCGTAGCAATTTGACGTGGATGCCCAACATGCCGGTAAAGAAAACAAATATAGATTGGAGAAGGAGGGTGTGAAATATACGCTGCTACCATTGACGGATAAGCGACCCAAGACCTAGAGAGCGAAAGGAAAATCTTTTTTGACAATCACTCAGTCAGAAAAGGAAATGACCGACGATATTAAGGAATCCCATTTGATGCATGCTCTTGTGGTGAAGAATGCGGGAGAGGACATGGATAGTGTAGAGGCTTCGGAGGAAGTAAAAGGGTTATTAGAGGAATTTAAAGAGGTAGTGCCGAAAGACTTACCAGAAGGGCTGCCACCATTGCGAGACATTCAGCACCACATCGACTTGGTGCCTGGAGCTAGTCTTCCTAACCTCCCTCACTATCGGATGAGCCCCAAAGAAACGGAGGTCCTACAGGAAAAGGTCCAGGACTTACTAGACAAAGGATTCATCTGAGATAGCATGAGTCCATGTGCCATACCAGCGCTATTGACGCCCAAGAAGGATGGGAGTTGGAGGATGTGTGTGGACAGCCAGGCGATCAACAAGATCACAATTGGGTATAAATTTCCAATACCTCGCAATGAGGATATGTTGGACCGGTTGAGTGGAGCGGTAATCTTCTCTAAAGTAGATCTCAGAAGCGGTTACCATCAAATTCAGGTCAGACCTGAGGATGAGTAGAAGACCGCTTTTAAGACAAAGGAAGGGTTGTACGAATGGTTGGTTATGCCATTCGGCCTCAGCAATGCACCGAGTACCTTCATGCGCGTGATAAACCAGGTACTTAAACCATTCATAGGTCAGTTCGTTGTTGTATACTTTGATGATATCCTAATATATAGCAAGATTAGGGATGAGCATCTAGTGCACTTGAAGAATGTTTTGACTGTACTGAAAGAGAATAAGCTCTACGCTAATCTTAAGAAGTGCATATTTATGTCACCAAGGCTGCTGTTCTTAGGCTTCATAGTGAGTGGTGAGGGTATCATAGTGGATGAGGATAAGGTGAGAGCCATTAGAGATTAACCCACTCCCAAGACCATTACCGAGTTGAGAAGTTTTCTAGGGTTAGCAGGATTCTATAGGCGATTCATACGACATTTTAGCACGGTTGCTGCCCCATTGACTGAATGTCTGAAGAAAGGAAAGTTTCATTGGGATGGGGAAGCTGAGTCGGGATTCGCGGTGCTCAAAGAGAGATTATGTAGTACGCCAATGTTGGCCTTACCGGACTTCAACAAACTATTTGAAGTCGACTATGATGCCAATGGCGTAGGTATTAGCGCTGTACTCTCTCATGAGAAGAGACCCATGGCCTTCCATAGTGAGAAGCTCTACGAAGCCAGGAGAAAATGGTCCACGTACGATAAAGAATTCTATTCAGTGGTCAGAGCCTTGAGGATGTGGGAGCACTACTTGGTTGGCAAAGAGTTTATCCTATACTTAGATTGTGTCACCCTGAAACACCTGAGTAATCAGACCCGCATCTGCAAAGATATGCATGCTAGGTGGATACAGTTTCTACAAAAATTCCCATTTCGCCTGATGCATAAATCTGGGGTCCAGAATAAGGTGGCCGACACATTAAGCAGAAGAGTGGATTTGTTGGTTACCATGAGGGCTGAAGTGGTCGAGTTTGAGCAGATGAAGGAGTTGTATGAAACAGATGAAGATTTCGGAGCTACTTGGAGAAAATGCACCAATAAGGAACCCAATGACAGTTATTACATTCTAGAGGGTTACTTAATGAGGGGTAGCCAGCTTTGCATTCCCGAATATTTCTTGAGGGAGAAATTGATCAAAGACCTACATGGAGGAGGGTTAGCTGGCCATTTGGGGCATGACAAAACACTAGCGGCAGTGGCTACAAGATACCATTGGCCTCAGTTGAGAAGGGATGTAGGGCAAATAGTGCAACGGTGTTACATCGTCAGACATCGAAAGGGCATTCTCAGAATACTGGGTTGTACACTCCACTACCAGTGCCTGAGAATATCTGGGAGGATCCATCCATGGATTTCGTGTTAGGTTTGCCTCATACCCAACGAGATGCTGACACTGTTTTTGTAGTTGTGGACAGATTCTCCAAGATGGCTTACTTCATTCCTTGTAAGAAGACGGCTGATGCACAAGGCGTTGCCAAGCTATTCTTTAAGGAGGTGGTCAAGTTGCACAGGGTTCCCAAGTCCATCACTTTTGATAGAGACACCCGATTCCTTAGCCATTTCTGGAGGACGCTATGGTACATGTTTAATTCTTCCCTTAACTTTAGCAGCACAGCCTACCCTCAAACCGATGGGCAAACAGAAGTGACGAACAGGACCCTTGGAAATCTAATACGAAGCATCTGTGGAGATAAGCCAAAGCAATGGGACCTGGCACTCTCTCAAGCCGAGTTCGCCTACAACAATTCCATCAATAGAACTACTGGGAAATCGCCCTTTTCAGTGCTCTATACCAAGGCGCCTTCTCACGCCTTGGATTTAGCTTCTTTACCCAAGGGTGTTGAGACCAATGTTGCTGCTAAACACCTGGCGGAACAATATCACACGGTGGCATCTGACGTGAAAGAGCGAATTGAGAAGGTGAATGAGCAATATAAGAAAGCCGCCGACAAACATCGGAGGAAGAAACTGTTCGAGGTGGGAGATCAAGTGATGGTGTTCTTAAGGAAGGAATGTTTTCTCATGGGAACGTATAGCAAGTGGCAACCGAAGAAATATGGGCCTTATAATATTGTCGCCAAGATCAATGACAATGCCTATGTGGTTGGGCTTCCGGAAAGCATGAAAATCTCCATGACCTTCAATGTAGCTGACTTGTCCCCATTCTACACGGATGACAAACCCCTTTATCCAGAAGAGAACTCAGGCTCGAGTTCTTCATTGGTGGGAGAGAATGATGTGGACATCGTGGCGGACACAGGTTGAGACACAGGTTGATACACGGGTGGATACATGGTCGTGTAACATGTTAGGAAACTTCCAGAAACGCACACGGCTGCATACACGGTCAGGAGGCACGACCGTGTGAGGAGCATGGATGACTCCCAGAAACGTACACGCCTCTTACACGGCCAGGAAGTACGGTCGTGTGTTTTGTCAGGATCTCCCCAGAAGCAGACACGGCCATAAGCACGACCGTGTATTACACCAGACATATTCCTAGAAGCATACACGGCTTGGAGGCACGGTCGTGTATACAACAGAGAACAGACGTGTATATTAATATTTATTTCCACGTGTACATTTATATTTCCTTTTTTAAGTATTTTTCCAGAATAGTATATATACCGTTGTCAGGTCATTTTAGGGTTACGTTTTATTCATTATTCAAACACACTTTGAGAGACGATTTTCTCTATAATATTCGATTGTGCGCAATTGAATTCATTGAAGAATAAACTCTTATTCTTCTTTATTTATTCTGGAGTTCCAATCCTAGAATTGGTCTCGGATTTACGCTTTTCTCGCTGCGTCAAAATTTGTTATCAATAACTTGACATGTCATATTTGAAGTTCATGAAATGAAATAGTCGAAGCCGAATTGAATTTATTTATGCTTCCCAAATGATTTACACCTCAACATCAAGGGTAACACATACATAATGCTGGATTTTCTTCTATTTTGCCAAACTACGTTCAACGGAACAATATAAAGAAAACTAAATAGTACACAATAAGAAAAATAAAATAGTACACATTTCTTATACCACATTTGTTGTGCAGTACTGAATAAAGATTTTTATGATATCCACTGTTTAGATATATATAAAGCACTATATTAAATATAATATATAAAATATTGCATAATGATTTTTATGTTTTTATTCAGTGAATTTGATTTTTATGTCATATTTTGGATGGTACAAAATATAAGCATTTTAGCCAATACTTTAAGATCATTTTTGTTCAATTACTAAGAAAATATGCATACCAAATAAATGACATAATGTTTTGTCTAATCAAATACCACAAATTTTTCACAACCTAATGATACCTAATTGACAGCTTTCCTTGAGAGATCAAAAACTAGAGCAGAGTCCTTCATATTTTATCAATTGTGAGTACCCAAGCAAGAAATGCATTAAGTCCAAATAAAACCTGTTTGGTAATAGCACGATATTTATTATATTCTTTATGATGGATAGGCAATGTCTAGTGATGATGGTATCTCCAAGGTAAGGGTATATATAAAAAGATGGTGAATGGACAATTGAATAGCAATTCATAAGGATGAGGTCATGAATTGTTCTACATTATTTTGCGCAATAGCACTTTAAAAGGGACTGCTATTACGGCATTTAAAATATTATTAAACACGGTAATAGTAGCATTATATGGAATGAGAGAGAAATGGAATAACTATTCTCCTATGTAAACATGCAATTAGTGTATGAACAAATATATATAAGAGATTAAAACTTGTAACCTTAGTACATATAAAAAGACTAAACTAACTTTATAAATAATAATGAGCACAATACAATAACAAGTAGAATTATAAACACTTATGAGCAATATGTAAAAATGTGAATGTCACAAGGACAATAACTATTTCAATTTGGTGTTATTTATTTCACTAATATTGTCGTAATATTTTCACTCTAAGGCTTTAAACCTTGCCTGAAACTTGCTATAGGCTTTGGAAATGAGAGTAGGCTTACAAAATGAATACCCATAAGTTAAAAGATAGCACTAGAGATTATTCCAGTATAGTCACTCCAATACTTAAATCAATTTAAGTTTGAAGAGAGTGTAAAGAATTCAAAACAACAACTAGGTAATTGTTTAGGTAGTGTATAAAGGTCACAAACTCCTCTCTGGTGACTATTGGGGGCATACATATGAGGTGAAGGAGAGATGGATTGTTAGATGATGTCATGTAGGTCAGCTATTAAGCTTGGAGGCCCATTAAGGGAAAAAGGTTATCAACAACTAATAAGCACCTTACATCTACTGACTAGTAGTTTAAATCAGTAGCATAAGTTGTTCATCTATTGGTCTTAGTTAGTAGTTAAATAAATTTTATTAGTTCGTTAGTTCGATCAAAAGTTAGATAAGTCAACTAGATATAAAGAATACAAAGAGTAGAATAGAAAAGCTTTGTTTGTGCATATTATTCCATTAATTAAGCTATTACAAAATATTATAGAATCGAAGAACAATTTCCCCATTGACTTTCTCCAACTCTCATTGACTTTCTTCAATTCCTACATTGATTATTGATTATTACTGCAAATAAATACTAAAACTTCATAAAAACAAAGTAAACTCTATGACAAATTGATTGGAAACAAAAACTTTCAACTATTTAAGTAACACTATCTAATCCGCAAAGAAGTTTAGTTAGACAGTGCATGATCTAAAAAGTGTCTTTGCTCAACAATGTTGAAGAATTGCCCGCATGGTCCTTTAACATTGTAAGGAACATATTCTGGATCTCCTTTAGCAAGAAAGCTTTTGTATTTGTCATAAGATAAGTATTTAATAGCAGATACTTCAGAATCCTGCCCAAGCAACCAGAAAGTAAAATTTTTCAAATTATTAACTTCTTTATTGACATTCGACATACTAAGCACATACTTCTCACTATTAAGCTAATCATTCCGTTTGTTCACACATTAAAAAACAACAAATTTAGTATCATAAAACAAATCAAATCAACATAGGTTCAATAATGCAACGATTGAAATTCCAACCAAACCTGAAGATTAAAGGCCTTAAGAGGAATGGGATCTAAAGTTGTAACTAGATAAACATCGCAGAATTCATTATTGATGAATGTGCCACCATTTAAGACACTGCAAGGAGAAGGGTGAGTTAGTTCACAAAGGCAGACATATACCTAATCTAATTATCGAAATGCGAAACTAACCTCTTTTGAAGAAAGACAAAAATCAATTCAAATGCATCCTTTGGAAGGGTAATGCCTAGCTCCTCCTGAAGTTCCCTGCTAACAGTAGTGATGGTATTAGCTAATATAACAAATTATCCAAATAGTGTATATAATATTGGTAAACCTATCACAAAACATCACAAGCTGAATTTTCGATAGTTATAGAACTCTAATGCCTAATGGATAAAGGTGGATAAAACTAAGTAAAAAAATTGTCCCCATTCGACTATTGCTCATCCTATTCGATCGCTCCCTTTCAAATTTTAGCTATCCTCTTTCTTTTGTCGATATCCATCGTTGGTTTTGATTTCAAAAATGCATTCTTAAAACTTAGTTAATTCATTGAAAAACATTAGAATGACCTAAAAACCAAGATAAGAAATAATTTGATACATGTTTTCAATTTTAAAATATATATCTACAATTTATGAATTTTAATTGTGTTTAGGAAAAAGATTGTCAGAGATAATTTTGGTAAAACACGGGCAAATAAGTATGCTTCTTTCACATTTCCCACGATTATTTGTGTAAGCTTATTAAATTAATTAATTATTATTCAATGCTATAATTAATTGTTGTACTGCTTGTACTTAATGGCAAGTTTGTTAACCAATTTAGATATTATGGATGGATTTGAAATGAAATGGCTTGTAGTAGGCTTCCATGCGTTTTGAGTTGTGAATAGCCAATTATTGATACTATGTAACTACAACTAATATGGATAAAAAAATTCGAAATGAAGTTGACAATGGTCACAGTTGTGATATGTGACACAACTTTGAATCCATACATAGACTAAACTATTGATGGTTAATACTTGATAATACTCAATATGAGACAGTTTTTGTTGTTGGTTTTGCAATTTGACATTGGTTTATAGATAAAGATATGGATTCAATATTGACTTTCAAATGTCATGATTGTTTGTTTAAGCTAGTCTCATTTAAACAACTAATAATTAAAAGTGTGCATTATGGGCACTTGTTTTTTTTTTTTGCATTCGGAGATTTTTAAGATCTGTTGTTTGTAGGTAGTGTTGCTAAGTACTAGATTTTTTAAGTCACCTAATTGTGACACTTGCTATTTTGATATTAAGTGATGTTGAATTAAATAAAGAAGAATATATGTTGATTCCAAACCTTAAACTTACTAGAGATTAAGCATAGTGGTAGATAAGCACACCTTTCATGTTACATATAGTATGCAAGAATGCTTCAAAATAAAATGGTGTAGAATTGAATCGAATGGAAACGAATGAAAGGCAAAGGAATAGACTAGAACTATGAGTCTCCCTCTTAAATCCAAGAATCAGATGCCTATTCAAAGATGAAATCATCAATTCCAAGAAATCACAATACCACCTTTCAAAATCATATCCAAATATATGAATAGGAGTAAAACTTGAAATCGCGATTCTACTGTAGGTCCATTCATATGTACCAAGCATACTATTGGTTCTATAAAAGAAATGTAATTTGTTATTGCATAGAAATAAGAATTCCGTATAATAACTATTTTGTAGACAAAATGCAATAGTTATAATAGAGAAATAGTTATTTTATTTCATTCCTACAAAGTAAACAATCACGGTGTTAAGAAATGATATATTTCAACCCATATCCTACTGCAACCATACTCCATGCCTCTGTAGTAGATTGAATAATGTCCTTGACTTATCAATTTGCAAATTATTTCTTACGACCCAAAATTGAGATACAAATGTGACAACCAGTAGGATAATCCACACTAGTGGCTACTCCTTCCACACAAGTATAAATACTAATCGGTAAATGATGTGACAATGACTTTATTAATGAATAGAAATTGTGTAAGAAGTTATGAGAATATAAAATGCAATCAAAGAATTAAAAAACGAGCCCTAGGAGTTAAGTTCGAGATAAGGAAAAGAATCCTAAGCTCTCACTTCTAGTTTTGGAAGTACATTGCTAGAATTTCTTTATTTACAAAATTATCACTCCCTTTCTTTACTAAAAGCCTCTTACTTATTTACTTCACCCATATTTACAAAATTACCACACTCCTCATTTATTTAAGACCCTTACTTAATTCCCATCCAACATAACTACGAAAACATTGTGCTACATAGCACACTACAAAATTTCCATCTAACATAACTACATAAACATTGCACTGCATAGCACACTACAAAACCCACCACCGCCCAACACAATATACAACACAACACAACAAAACTCACATAACACAACACACACACTACAAACACATACTCCACTACATTACTTCTCCTTCCTCCTATACACCCTTAATAATGGTTGATGAATTCAAAGGGTTGTATTAGTAAAGCTATGAAATTGTACAATGTGTTCATTTACCCAATGCCAAAAATTGAAAGATGATCTTGTTGCCTCAAGGACGCAACTCTTAACAAAAACTATACACCAACTTCCATGTCTCATGGAAGCTTTATCATCAAAGTCAACAATTGGATTTTTTTTTTCGCAATGAGATCAACCAGACACTAGCCATAGCTAGTGGATCGTGTGAAATTTACTCAAACAAAACTAGCTTAGCAACCTAAAAGGCACTTGATATCTCATGTCCTTAACCAACAAGGACATATTGCCTAAGATGACCAAATGAAAATGATCAATATAGTAAGAGTGTTTTAGGTGTTTAGATATGAACTCATATGACAAAATAATGGTGTTCTTACATTCTTTATAGAAAACCTACAACCGACAGTGAAAAGCACATGTAAGTGATAAATCATGAAAGGATTGAATGGCGACCATGATGATAACAAAAGACACAACTAGAAATCACATTCATGGACGTAAAATGTTCTCCTATCACAATCATCTTTTAACTCTTTCATGTTTTCTAGTAAAATTATCAAACTAACTTAATTCTACTATGTTCTCTTCTAGCAATGAGAAATCACTAACTTTAACAATCTTGAAGTTTTAATTTCCACAACTATCCCAACCCTATATGCATTTTCACAAAATGGTATTTCTATCTCCCTATATCTCTACTTTATTGTTAAATTCAATTTGGTGAGTTTCTTACATATTAATTTGTAATTATTATAGATCATTTATTTATAAATATTAAGGCAAAAAATAATTGAAAAGAAAAATTAAAATAAAAGTCTTTAAAAAAAGGTCCTTTTCAAAGGATCTCCCCAACTAAGGACCCCTTCATTGCTTGAGATCTACTTAAGGGAGTTCTTGGCATTGGAATTTCTAATAAGAAATTCGTATATTTATGCTTTATCTTATTTTATTACATGGTGCCATATATGTGTATATGATTTTAAAAAAAAAAAAACATAATCGGGCTTTTTTCATTCTTTTCTTTTTTTCCTAAAAAGTCATAATCTTTACAACATTTGAATTAAATATTGGCAGCTCAAATAAATAATTTCATCACCACCTCTTTTTTTTTCAATCCAATTTTGATATGAACATGGTAATTTTCATTGCTAAAATATCCACTAATGGTAATTTTGATTCGATTCAATGTGATTTACAAAACCAACTAATTCCCGTTTCATTAACAATAAATGAAAATGTAGTAGCTATTCAAAGTTAGAAAACCTCTTTATTCTATGTATTGAAACTTGAATCAATACAACTACCTAAGTGCTAGTCATTATATAGGATTCTCATTTCCTATCACTATTTAACTGTTTCAATAGAGTCTCAACATTAACAAAAAAAAAAAAGGTCTCAACTAATGGTGGTCAAACACTAAGCAATGGAGACAACCAATATATGTGTTAGTTTACTCAATTTGCTTAAATGTTTGCTTATGATTTATTGAGACAGTATTGAGATAATAAATGAGAAATGGTGAATATTCATCCCATTATAGTATATCGCTACTTCAACATTATTGCCTTAAATCAAATCCTATTATGAATATAACAACAAGAAAAATTAAAAACCTAAAACTCAAGCTTATAGTTACTTGCATATCTTTATCTACAGATCTTAACGTATGTACCAATGAGCAAATGATTTACACCTCAACATCAAGGGTAACAACCAAGGACAAACCCAAAAACATATGATTGCATGGGTCAAACTTACCTTAATTAATAAAAACGTCACTAAATAATATCTACTTATTGTCATAACTATATTGCATCCTATATATGTAAAAGAATTTTATTAATGATTTGACCTACAGGAATTCCTAAAACTTAATAAGATAGAAAAAAAAATAAGAAATGATCAAGGCTAATATAAGTACTTCATAAGAAGTTAAAACAATAAATCTCTTACCTTTTCATTATGACATATATATGACATATATATTAATTAAATTTACCTATTGATTTATAAGAAAAAATAAAATTAATGTATAAAATTTGTGTAACTTTGTTTTCAGATGCCTATTCAAAGATGAAATCATCAATTCCAAGAAATCACAATACCACCTTTCAAAATTATATCCAAATATATGAATAGGAGTAAAAATTGAAATCGCGATTCTACTGTAGGTCCATTCATATGTACCAAGCATACTATTAGTTCTATAAAAGAAATGTAATTTGTTATTGCATAGAAATAAGAATTCCATATAATAACTATTTTGTAGACAAAATGCAATAGTTATAATAGAGAAATAGTTATTTTATTTCATTCATACAAAGTAAACAATCACGGTGTTAAGAAATGATATATTTCAACCCATATCCTACTGCAACCATACTCCATGCCACTGTAGTAGATTGAATAATGTCCTTGACTTATCGATTTGCAAATTATTTCTTACGACCCAAAATTGAGATACAATGACAACCACTAGGATAATCCACACTATAGTGGCTACTCCTTCCACATAGGTATAAATACTAATCAGTAAATGATGTGACAATGACTTTATTAATGAATAGAAATTGTGTAAGTACTTTTCATAAAACACTTCTCTAAACCTTAATGATACTAGGTAAGTACTTTTCATAAAACACTTCTCTAAACCATTACCAATCCATAGGTGCTCTTACCAATCTAGAGACAATATCCCACCAATCTACAATCGACCCTTTCAGCATGAAGGATGCATAATCCACCTTCATGTCCTCTAATAAACTAAATACTGCAAAAGCTTTCTCAATTTCTATGATCTAGTGTTCAGCTTTAATTGGATCGTTAACTCTTGGATGAAATTCTTTTGCTAGCCTGATGAACTTATCCAGCCCAATTTAGTCCTCTATAGGCCCAGCAAGTCTCATCGCCTATTGTTGCTATTGTGTTATCATCCCTACTAGAGCATTCATTGTCTCCAACAATTGTGTAGTCATGTCAGTTACTAATGGTAATGCTAGTGCTCCTCGTTGTGGCGGTCTTAGAGGATACCTTTCATCTCGAGCATCCCTATCTTGTCTTGCATGAGATGAGCCATGTCCTATAATTCTTTTAGGAGACATTCTGTTTGAGGGGAGGCAACTGAATAAACCTAATGGTTAGAGTTAGTTTAACATGTTAGTGATGGTATACACATATATATACATATATCTACACACACACACACATATATATAGTTAATTGTAAGTAAAATAGAGCTTTATAAAATTCTGCAACTAAATATAATAATTCAAATAAATTAAACTGCTGAGTAAAAATAATCGACCCATAATTCACCCACTCTCTTCATCTATTGTTGTTCTACAAATTCAATACTTAATCCACCTAAAGATCATAACCTGCTTTCTATTGATTAAAACCTACACTTATTGATCAACAACCTAATACTTAAGGATCTTCAAACTTAAGCTCTATAGATCATAAACCTATACTCTATTAATCAAACCTAAGCTCTGATACGACCTAAACTTTAACACCTTAGAACCTAGGACACCACAATCGGCTACATGTTACAATTGAGTAGCAACACGCTAAGGCTCTCTATCTCACTTGCAACTTCAAATCCGTTCATCTCTACTATACATTAATATGACCATAACTCTAGTTATAGAAATGAATGACTTACAGATGAATCATTCCAATCACTATAAATTTAGAAAAGATACATTAAATTCAAATCCAAGTACTAGGATAAACATCCATCAACATATTGTGAAATAATAAGTCTAAAAGTTTATAAACCATCTTCAAGTTCTCTACTCAAACATCCTCAAGTTCTACGAAAGAATTCTTCATCTACTCCCACCTTACTCTTCACCATAATAACATTGACTCTCTCCCATTCTCATCTTGATAATAGCAAACTAGATTCCCATACGCATCGTAGTCTACATACTCATTGTATTCACCTACAACCAAAAAAATAATTTGAATGAGCCTAAGCTTAGTACGTAAGTACCACATAGACATGTGCATGCCACATTAATCACAGTACAAACACACATAAATGTAGCAAATATTCTCATCACAATCATCAAATTACTTATCTTTGATTTAGCCAACATACAATATAGGGATATTCATGACCTTATTACACCATATAATGTATATACATATATATTACTAAGTTGGAAACTACCACTACAGGCCCTATCTAACCCTAATCTACCTTAAATCATTTCGGTATAGGACTTCACTAGGGATAATATAGTATACTAATCATCAGAGTCCCCTCTAGAAATTTGCCACTATGAGCCCCTAAATCAAACAAAGCACAAGCAGCACATATATTTAAACCCAATATCTAATTAAATTCATTTATATTACTACATTAACAATCATAAGCAACAAACATGGTAAACACGTACTTGGAGAAGTGGTCTCACTGTTAGCTCTTATGTCACTATTAAAGGGAATATTAACTTGTTAAGCATAGAGGACTAAGTTTAATTCTATCCCACGATTTAACCTAAGTTTACTAAGTGGTTAATCATATCCTAATTACATATTTCCATTCCCCATTGTTTTATTGTGCATAAATCTTAGTTTAAAATTGTAGAAAAATGAAATAAAAGTGAAATATAAGTGTTCAAAAACAATATGGTGTATAGAAGAACACAGGAGGGAACACGGACGTGTAAATGGTTGTACCTTTCTATACACAAAACTTTTTTTATACGCCCAAGTACACACCATGTACTTCAACACGAGCAAGTACACACTCATGTACCAACTCATGTATCCCCTATAATCGCAACATTTCATCTCCATTTGACACAGTGAAGGTACACGTCTGTGTACCTAACCATATACCCTTATGTTTTGATAATCTCCTCTTCTTCTTCTCGAATGCGCTTATCTAATCCTAATTTCTATTAATCTAGTGCAATTTGACTCAATAAATCTTGTAAATTTCATATGTATTACAAATTACACATACTTACTTGCTTTTATTGTGATTGAATTCCCCAATCCATTTAATCCCACGTCGGTGCTTACTCTATCTCATCCCCTTATTCCAAATTCTAATAATACATCACTACAATATACTTAGACTCACGATTCTAAAATTGCAAATACCTATCTTTAATAATCAAAGCCCTTACTCGAAGAATGGTGTTGATTCTATAGCTTTTGTTAGGTCGTCTTGTATGTGTCTGAGAGCATCTCTATGGTATCCACTATGCAAATGGGAAACAGGGGAGGCAATAGGTCAAGTGGAGCTTTAAATAGCCTAATCTCAAAATACTAAATTGCCCCCTATATTTTAAAGTATTATATTACTTGACCTTTGGTTTAAATTATAATATACATGATTTAATGTGTATATTTTACATCAATTGCATTAGAATTTACTATTTCACTTACCCCACTAACCATTCACTCTACAAATAAGCATAAAGTGAGCATATCTTGTGTAGATGGTGTATGGGTGTGCTAGTACCAGCATTACACTTGCTTCTAGTGCACAAAAATTTACTTTGCATCTAAAACACTAATATTTTATTGAATTATTTCAAGGTGGTTTTTTTCTTAACTTTCTTGTCAAAAAAATTAAGCATATACATAGTAAAATTCTCCAAAAATTAATTAATAAAAGTAAATGAGTTAATATACATAACCAACAGCATGAAATTCACATTGAAAAAACAATTGTCTACTTCACAAGCAAGAACAGAAAAACCAATTATCTTTTATCTATCTTGAAAATTCTGTTTCCTTTATGAGATTTTAGTTTATTTTATTCTTATTTAGTGTGCTCCCTAAAATAGTTATTTTTATAGTATTTATAGAGGATAATCGTGGAATAAGAAATATGAATGATGTGAGCGAGTAAGAATGATAATTTTTTTTATGTTGTTTAGGATAGATGCTTTTTCATTATATTAATGTTTATTAGATTTTATAGAATTAGATTAGTTTTTTTAGTTACCTTTTGTATTATATTTTTAAGTGGCTAACTAATAGCCATTAGATTATATTCATATCATAAGGTTTATGTTGACCTTATTCTTTTATAAATAGTTTTCTTATTGAGATTTTAAATTTTTTTAAAAAAAAAAAAGCAATCCCCCCTTTTCAATTGTCTCCAAATCAAACACTTATTAGTAAGAGATTAGCTTTAATACCATTTGTAACTCCCCAAGTCAAAAATAGTCAATAATTAAGCCAACAAATACTAATGAGCTTTTTTCCACATAAGATATCACAATCTTTCTCCCTTAAACACATCAGGTGTCACAAAAATAGAGCAATAAGTTCAAGAGTCTTTTTTATTATGTTCCTAAAGAGAATCTTGTTGAGGAAGTATAGGAAAAATTTTGTCAGTCTTGTGAACCTTTAAAAAAAACAAAACAAAACAAAACAAAAAAAAAAAAAGAAAGAAACCATTCAATCATTAAACTCTACTGAGTCAATCATTGTTCAAACTTATGAAAAGTCTATGAAAATTGAGAAGAAAATTAATGTAAACAATGAACTATGTGAAATTGTTGTAGAATTTCATCATAGAGATCCAGAATAATCAAAAGAAGACATGATGATTATGAACGAACTAAAAAAATAGATCATCGGCATTGTTAGAAACTGGAGCAAATATTACATCCATTCACCAAAGCTAAATCTTCTCATCTTGGTGAAAATTGATGGGCAGCAGGAAGAGCTTCTATGTTATGAATTCAAGATTTGCTTTTGTAGGTTGTTGCTTAATCCAAGAGGATTCAAAAGAAATCTTAGAGATTCAAGGATGAAGCTTTTTAAGAGAGGAGGAATGATGCATACAAGCTAATAATTTTATTTTTTGTTATTTAGAATAGATTTTTTTTTCATCATTATTTGTGTCTATTGAATTTGATAACATCTAATTAGTTTTGTTAATTTCCTTGTCTATTGTATTTTTGAATGGCTAATTATTAGCTATTTAATTAAATTTATATTGTAAGGTTCATATCTGACCTCACTCTTTTATAAATATTCTTTCTTATTAGGATTTTGAACAGGAAGTTATTATTTGAATAAAAAGATCATTTCTTTTCATTAAAAAAAAGGAATACTTTATTTAGTTCTTGATAATTTCTTAGCATATCCTTCATATATTTATTGTTTAAATTATTTTTCCTCATATATTTTCATGCTTGTCCTTAATATTTCCTTCTCTTTATAATTTTTGCTTCTATTATGCTACATCAAGGATAGGTTTACTATTGATTTCCATTCTTATACAAAGCATAAAATGGTAATGCATGTTTATGCTTGTGCTTGTGCATGTGCTTGTTTGTTTATCATGCAATCGAATTCAATATAAGTAAGAAGGATAGCAAGACACAAATATTATCAAGGTATGTTTTTTAAACCCAAATAGACTATTCTTAGCTATCAATATTATATTGAGAGAAAATGACTATGTGACTGATGAAATAGTGTGATGTCTATTTATAAAACCTAAATTAGCAATGGTATCTTTGTGTAGAATTGTTCCTATAAATGATCAATTATGTGCAGGATGCATGCTAGACAATCTTAGAGAAATCCTGATTTGATGATACGTGGAGGGCTAATCTTAGAGAGAGGCATAGGAGGAGGAACAAGCGAGCTAGATGTCTCATGCGTGCACATGTGATAGTAAATTTGATGTGTAGTTCTTGATATATTCTTGATCTGTTCTTGATGAAGCATGATGAATTTCTATTGTTTGATCTTCTACAAAGCAATTCCAACAAAGTAACAATGTTTGTGTGAAGCTTGCTAATCAAATGAGCCATTAGTAAGAGCTATTGGATCAATTTTTAGCAATCGATAGTCTAAATTAAAGCCTTCATTTCTTATATAATACATGGGCATTAGGCTTGGGCTTGAACTAAGTCAGGCCAATTGCTTTATAAGATAGGCTCGCCTGTAATATAAATAAACCTACTTCTTTTATAATAAGCTTATGGCTTACTAAGGGCATATAAAGCCTAAATGAACTCAAAACAACTTCTTTATAACTTTTTTATCATGCACGAGACAATCGAGCAAAGCCAAGAGCAAGAAAATCGATCTAACAATCTTTGTTCCAAGTCTACTAAGCCAAATCTCCCTAAGCATCCCTAATTGGGTTAGGTTTTCTATGTCCTATCACTAGCCTAGTAAACTAAATCATGGCATTAAATTGGGCCTAAGGTCCAATTACCAAAATAGCCCTCTACAATTTTTAACACCAATTATATGTGTGTGTGTGTGCAGAGGATGAAGTTGTTGGTAAATACAATCCTTTTTAGCGTATAAGCATAAATCAAAGTTTTACTTCATTTCCCCAAATGACTCCGAGTTAACAACATTGATAGCATGACTCAAAAATTTCTTTGACCATGCACTTTAGAATGTAGAAAGGCGTGTGCTCTTAACATGGTGGATATTATGAAGGTGCTATTTGTAAATCATTAAATATGAAATCATATCAAATCTAATAGGCTTAAATTAAAGTCTTATTCACCCTTATTTAATTAAATGATACGCTTAAAGAGCTTCAATTAAAGTATCAAATCACAAATATGGAAGTATAAACCAATAAATATAAAATCACACTAAATTTAATAAATTTAAACTTTAGATCAATTATTTATGAATATAAAGTTTATAATAATATTAAAGTAGCGGATCTTGAATTAAAAAATCCCCTTATGCAATCATCTCACTTTTATTTAATTAAAGTAACATATTAGGCTTCAATCAATGTCACAAAACGTAAGTGAGTAAGCATGGTAACAAATGTAAAAATTACAAGTAAATAGATCAACATTTAAGATTAAGTTCAAATAAATAATAGAATTTTTTAGTGGTTAAAATAAAGAAGTAATATTATACTAACTAATTCAAACAAAAAATTCTATTATAGCACTGTACAAACAATAATCGATCCTCTATTTGAACTACTTGACATAACGTTAATTATTTATTTTAACTATTTAAAAGTTTAATCTTATATTTTAATCACTTGAAAGTTTGATTTTCTATTTAAACTCAACCCTAAAAGTTAATCCCATAACTTATAATTTTTCCATTAACAAATAAATATAAAAACTATACCAGGTTTAATAGGCTTAAGTTTTCACATCAACTGATTGTAGATCTAAAATTTATCAAGATATCAAAGTTGATACCTTGATAGACAAAGGATTCATAGAAAAAACATATTAATTTGTAATTATTGTAGATCCTTTATTTATAAATATTAAGACAAAAAAAAATTGAAAAGAAAAAATAAAAAAAGGCTTTAAAAAAAAGGTCCTTTTCAAAGGATCTCTCCTATTAGGTGCTCTTCCACTTCCATTTTTCCTTTTGAATTTTCCTTTCCAGAACTAATGATCATAAGATAGAGACTCCTATTTTAATGTGGTTGTGGGTTATCCTTGAGCTCAATTTTGGGTTCTATTTATTGTGGCTTCACAAGACTTGGATTTGAGCTCTTTCTCACACGTATGTACTGCATTATATGAACATGACTTCACTGATTACGCTAGATGAAATATTATTGCAAAATTGTAAAATTAGAAAAATTAAAAATCGAGAATATAGGGGAAAAAAATTAAAATGATGGGTGGCACACCATTGAATGCTACGGACGGCAAGAAAAGGATTGCAACGTCATGCTTCCAAGCCTTTTGGATTCATTCGATAGGGATCTCATCTGGTCAAATAAATATAAATGGTTCAGGTTATCGATTAAACAAGGGGAATGAATCCACCATCCAGCATTATTGAGAGAGTTACATCTCTAAGCCACGTGTCATCTGTCCACTGCCTAGTACGATGTTGCCATGCCAACATGCAATTGAAATCCACGTGACTTGCGTGGGGAAGTTAATTCATGCAAGGATTCAAATCTCTAAAAAAGAGTAAAATTAATTCGACCTATTCCATGACAAACTAATGTGTAAAACATAGAAAATAAAGTAGTGTAAATAGATTAGGATATAGGACTTGCAATAGTTAATTAACTAAATACTTTTTTATCAATTAACTAATATAATTTATGCTTAGGCAGAAGATAATCACTATACTCTAGTATATGGATAGCTTAAAAGAAAAAATCATAGGAAATAACTAAACCAATCAAGAATTCAATTATCAAAATATGATATATTTTATTATCATAGTCGTTAACATCATATCCCAATATTCTAATTTATTGGCTCATTGATTTTTATGTTTTTATTTAGTGAATTTGATTTTTATGTCATATTTTGGATGTACAAAATATAAGCATTTTAGCCAACACTTTAAGATCATTTTTGTTCAATTACTAAGAAAATATGCATACCAAATAAATGACATAATGTTTTGTCTAATCAAATACCACAAATTTTTCACAACCTAATGATACCTAATTGACAGCTTTCATTGAGAGATCAAAAACTAGAGCTGAGTCCTTCATATTTTATCAATTGTGAGTACCCAAGCAAGAAATGTATTAAGTCCAAATAAAACCTGTTTGGTAATAGCACGATATTTATTATATTCTTTATGATGGATAGGCAATGTCTAGTGATGATGGTATCTCCAAGGTAAGGGTATATATAAAAAGATGGTGAATGGACAATTGAATAGCAATTCATAAGGATGAGGGCATGAATTGTTCTACATTATTTTGCACAATAGCACTTTAAAAGGGACTGCTATTATGGCATTTAAAACATTATTAAACACTGTAATAGTAGCATTATATGGAATGAGAGAGAAATGGAATAACTATTCTCCTATGTAAACATGCAATTAGTGTATGAACAAATATATATAAGAGATTAAAGCTTGTAACCTTAGTACATATAAAAAGACTAAACTAACTTTATAAATAATAATGAGCACAATACAATAACAAGTAGAATTATAAACACTTATGAGCAATATGTAAAATTGTGAATGTTACAAGGACAATATCTATTTCAATGTGGTGTTATTTACTTTACTAATATTGTCGTAATATTCTCACTCTAAGGCTTTAAACCTTGCCTGAAACTAGCTATAGGCTTTGGAAATGAGAGTGGGCTTACAAAATGAATACCCATAAGTTAAAAGATAGCACTAGAGATTATTCCAGTATAGTCACTCCAATACTTAAATCAATTTAAGTTTGAAGAGAGTGTAAGGAATTCAAAACAACAACTAGGTAATTGTTTAGGTAGTGTATAAAGGTCACAAGCTCCTCTCTGGTGACTGTTGGGGGCATACATATGAGGTGAAGGAGAGATGGATTGTTAGACGATGTCATGTAGGTCAACTATTAAGCTTGGAGGCCCATTAAGGGAAAAAGGTTATCAACAACTAATAAGCACCTTACATCTATTGACTAGTAGTTTAAATCAGTAGCATAAGTTGTTCATCTATTGGTCTTAGTTAGTAGTTAAATAACTTTTATTAGTTCGTTAGTTCGATCAAAAGTTAGATAAGCCAACTAGATATAAAGAATACAAAGAGTAGAATAGAAAAGCTTTGTTTGTGCATATTATTCCATTAATTAAGCTATTACAAAATATTATAGAATCGAAGAACAATTTCCCCATCAACTTTCTCCAACTCTCATTGACTTTCTTCAATTCCTACATTGATTATTGATTATTACTGCAAATAAATACTAAAACTTCATAAAAACAGAGTAAACTCTATGACAAATTGATTGGAAACAAAAACTTTCAACTATTTAAGTAACACTATCTAATCCGCAAAGAAGTTTAGTTAGATAGTGCATGATCTAAAAAGCGTCTTTGCTCAACAATGTTGAAGAATTGCCCACATGGTCCTTTAACATCATAAGGAACATATTCTGGATCTCCTTTAGCAAGAAAGCTTTTGTATTTGTCATAAGACAAGTATTTAATAGCAGATACTTCAGAATCCTGCCCAAGCAACCAGAAAGTAAAATTTTTCAAATTATTAACTTCTTTATTGGCATTCGACATACTAATCACATACTTCTCACTATTAAGCTAATCATTCCGTTTGTTCACACATTAAAAAACAACAAATTTAGTATCATAAAACAAATCAAATCAACATAGGTTCAATAATGCAATGATTGAAATTCCAACCAAACCTGAAGATTAAAGGCCTTAAGAGGAATGGGATCTAAAGTTGTAACTAGATAAACATCGCAGAATTCATTATTGATGAATGTGCCACCATTTAAGACACTGCAAGGAGAAGGGTGAGTTAGTTCACAAAGGCAGACATATACCTAATCTAATTATCGAAATGCGAAACTAACCTCTTTTGAAGAAAGACAAAAATCAATTCAAATGCATCCTTTGGAAGGGTAATGCCTAGCTCCTCCTGAAGTTCCCTCCTAACAGTAGTGATGGTATTAGCTAATATAACAAATTATCCAAATAGTGCATATAATATTGGTAAACCTGTCACAAAACATCACAAGTTGAATTTTCGATAGTTATAGAACTCTAATGCCTAATGGATAAAGGTGGATAAAACTAAGTCAAAAAATTGTCCCCATTCGACTATTGCTCATCCTATTCGATCGCTCCCTTTCAAATTTTAGCTATCCTCTTTGTTTTGTCGATATCCATCGTTGGTTTTGATTTCAAAAATGCATTCTTAAAACTTAGTTAATTCATTGAAAAACATTAGAATGACCTAAAAGCCAAGATAAGAAATAATTCGATACATGTTTTCAATTTTAAAATATATATCTACAATTTATGAATTTTAATTGTGTTTAGGGAAAAGATTGTCAGAGATAATTTTGGTAAAACAAGGGCAAATAAGTATGCTTCTTTCACATTTCCCATGATTATTTGTGTAAGCTTATTAAATTAATTAATTATTATTCAATGCTATAATTAATTGTTGTACTGCTTGTACTTAATGGCAAGTTTGTTAACCAATTTAGATATTATGGATGGATTTGAAATGAAATGGCTTGTAGTAGGCTTCCATGCGTTTTGAGTTGTGAACAGCCAATTATTGATACTATGTAACTACAGCTAATATGGATCAAAAAATTCGAAATGAAGTTGACAATGGTCACAGTTGTGATATGTGACACAACTTTGAATCCAGACATAGACTAAACTATTGATGGTTAATACTTGATAATACTCAATATGAGACAGTTTTTGTTGTTGGTTTTGCAATTTGACATTGGTTTATAGATAAAGATATGGATTCAATATTGACTTTCAAATGTCATGATTGTTTGTTTAAGCTAGTCCCATTTAAACAACTAATAATTAAAAGTGTGCATTATGGGCACTTGTTTTTTTTTTTGCATTGGGAGATTTTTAAGATCTGTTGTTTGTAGGTAGTGTTGCTAAGTACTAGATTTTTTAAGTCACCTAATTGTGAGACTTGCTATTTTGATATTAAGTGATGTTGAATTAAATAAAGAAGAATATATGTAGATTCCAAACCTTAAACTTACTAGAGATTAAGCATAGTGGTAGATAAGCACACCTTTCATATTAGAAGTACAGAAGGTTTACTAATATTTTGCAATGTTGGAATACTAAAAATGTTTAAAAAAAAACAAAGAAGACAACAAAATTTTCGTTTGCTTCTAGCATTTTTGTTTGATTATTTATACTTTTATTTTTATATATCTTTATCATCAAATGAAGGATTCTAAAACCATACTAGAATAATACCAAAACTCATACTAAACTGTAAGAGTTGAGAGCTTGCTCAAGCGAATGAATGAGAGGAAGAGAGAAGTAGGTATTACTGAGCAGTGACGAGAGAGGACTCGCCCGCGGAAATATGACCAGCACAAGATATATCCCACTTGCCAGGCCATGCATCCTTGCTGTTAGCTCGCTTTTGGAGAAGCAATTCTCTTGTATTCTCAACGTATATTATGACGCAAACCCCTCTATGATAATCTCCATCACAATGAACTTGTTTCCTGCATCACACCATTACTATTAAAAACCGAAGGATTCATCTTTTCTTGTCATAATTGTGTAACACGGGCGCATTTGTTCTACTAAAATGCAATGTTATAAGTAACGATCGGTTTTTATCCATGAGTGGTAATAGAAAGCAAATGAAGAGGATTGATGGATAACAAACCCAAAAAATAGCAGTACAATAGTGAGAAAAATATATCTTTACTGCTAATTTAGTATTTCATGGTTACTTGATAATAAAAGGCTTTTAATAATTTTAAACATTAAAAAAATGTCAAAACGTTTCTCTTCAAATTAAGACACTTGAAGTCAAAATGAAAAATGCTTGCCTGAGCTTAGAAATACCGGTCTTCTCGCCGGTTTTGGTGAGAACGTCTAGGTACTCTTCCATTTCCATATTTCCTTCTGAATTTTCCTTTTCAGAACTTTATCAAAAGATAAGAGACTCCTATTTTATTGTGGCTGTGAGTTATCCTTGAGCTCAGTTTTTGGTTCTATTTATAGCGGCTTCACAAGACTTGGATTTGAGTTCTTTCTTACGTGTGTGTACTGCATTATATGAACATGACTTCATTGATTACGCTACAAGAAATATTATTGCAAAATTGTAAAATTAGAAAAATTAAAATCAATATAGGGTATATATATAAATTGCAACGTCATGCTTCCAAGCCTGTTGGATTCGTCAAATAGTGACCTCATCCGGTGAAATAAATATAAATAGCTCAGGTTATTTGATTAAACAAGGGGAATGAATCCACGGTCCAGCATTAATTGGGAGAGTTACATCTAAGCCACGTGCCATCTGTCCACTGCCTAGTTCGATGTTGCCATGCCAACATGCAATTGACATCCACTCAAATCCACGTGACTAGCGTGATTGAAAAATGTTTTTTTTTTTTTTTCTTGTTTTTTTCTGGAATTGGAGCCCCAGTGCCCACACACGTGTCTAGTAGTAGTGTTTTGAACCAAGCACAAGAAATGACTACTCTTTCATGTTACATGTAGTATGCAAGAATGCTTCAAAATAAAATGGTGTAGAATTGAATCGAATGGAAACGAATGAAAGGCAAAGGAATAGACTAGAACTATGAGTCTCCCTCTTAAATCCAAGAATCAGATGCCTATTCAAAGATGAAATCATCAATTCCAAGAAATCACAATACCACCTTTCAAAATCATATCCAAATATATGAATAGGAGTAAAACCTGAAATCGCGATTCTACTGTAGGTCCATTCATATGTACCAAGCATACTATTGGTTCTATAAAAGAAATGTAATTTGTTATTGCATAGAAATAAGAATTCCGTATAATAACTATTTTGTAGACAAAATGCAATAGTTATAATAGAGAAATAGTTATTTTATTTCATTCCTACAAAGTAAACAATCACGGTGTTAAGAAATGATATATTTCAACCCATATCCTACTGCAACCATACTCCATGCCTCTGTAGTAGATTGAATAATGTCCTTGACTTATCAATTTGCAAATTATTTCTTACGACCCAAAATTGAGATACAAATGTGACAACCAGTAGGATAATCCACACTAGTGGCTACTCCTTCCACACAAGTATAAATACTAATCGGTAAATGATGTGACAATGACTTTATTAATGAATAGAAATTGTGTAAGAAGTTATGAGAATATAAAATGCAATCAAAGAATTAAAAAACGAGCCCTAGGAGTTAAGTTCGAGATAAGGAAAAGAATCCTAAGCTCTCACTTCTAGTTTTGGAAGTACATTGCTACAATTTCTTTATTTACAAAATTATCACTCCCTTTATTTACTAAAAGCCTCTTACTTATTTACTTCACCCATATTTACAAAATTACCACACTCCTCATTTATTTAAGACCCTTACTTAATTCCCATCCAACATAACTACGAAAACATTGTGCTACATAGCACACTACAAAATTTCCATCTAACATAACTACATAAACATTGCACTGCATAGCACACTACAAAACCCACCACCGCCCAACACAATATACAACACAACACAACAAAACTCACATAACACAACACACACACTACAAACACATACTCCACTACATTAGTTCTCCTTCCTCCTATGCACCCTTAATAATGGTTGATGAATTCAAAGGGTTGTATTAGTAAAGCTATGAAATTGTACAATGTGTTCATTTACCCAATGCCAAAAATTGAAAGATGATCTTGTTGCCTCAAGGACGCAACTCTTAACAAAAACTATACACCAACTTCCATGTCTCATGGAAGCTTTATCATCAAAGTCAACAATTGGATTTTTTTTTTCGCAATGAGATCAACCAGACACTAGCCATAGCTAGTGGATCGTGTGAAATTTACTCAAACAAAACTAGCTTAGCAACCTAAAAGGCACTTGATATCTCATGTCCTTAACCAACAAGGACATATTGCCTAAGATGACCAAATGAAAATGATCAATATAGTAAGAGTGTTTTAGGTGTTTAGATATGAACTCATATGACAAAATAATGGTGTTCTTACATTCTTTATAGAAAACCTACAACCGACAGTGAAAAGCACATGTAAGTGATAAATCATGAAAGGATTGAATGGCGACCATGATGATAACAAAAGACACAACTAGAAATCACATTCATGGATGTAAAATGTTCTCCTATCACAATCATCTTTTAACTCTTTCATGTTTTCTAGTAAAATTATCAAACTAACTTAATTCTACTATGTTCTCTTCTAGCAATGAGAAATCACTAACTTTAACAATCTTGAAGTTTTAATTTCCACAACTATCCCAACCCTATATGCATTTTCACAAAATGGTATTTCTATCTCCCTATATCTCTACTTTATTGTTAAATTCAATTTGGTGAGTTTCTTACATATTAATTTGTAATTATTATAGATCATTTATTTATAAATATTAAGGCAAAAAATAATTGAAAAGAAAAATTAAAATAAAAGTCTTTAAAAAAAGGTCCTTTTCAAAGGATCTCCCCAACTAAGGACCCCTTCATTGCTTGAGATTTACTTAAGGGAGTTCTTGGCATTGGAATTTCTAATAAGAAATTCGTATATTTATGCTTTATGTTATTTTATTACATGGTGCCTTATATGTGTATATGATTTAAAAAAAAAAAAACATAATCGGGCTTTTTTCATTCTTTTCTTTTTTTTCCTAAAAAGTCATAATCTTTACAACATTTGAATTAAATATTGGCAGCTCAAATAAATAATTTCATCACCACCTCTTTTTTTTTCAATCCAATTTTGATATGAACATGGTAATTTTCATTGCTAAAATATCCACTAATAGTAATTTTGATTCGATTCAATGTGATTTACAAAACCAACTAATTCCCGTTTCATTAACAATAAATGAAAATGTAGTAGCTATTCAAAGTTAGAAAACCTCTTTATTCTATGTATTGAAACTTGAATCAATACAACTACCTAAGTGCTAGTCATTATATAGGATTCTCATTTCCTATCACTATTTAACTGTTTCAATAGAGTCTCAACATTAACAAAAAAAAAAAAGGTCTCAACTAATGGTGGTCAAACACTAAGCAATGGAGACAACCAATATATGTGTTAGTTTACTCAATTTGCTTAAATGTTTGCTTATGATTTATTGAGACAGTATTGAGATAATAAATGAGAAATGGTGAATATTCATCCCATTATAGTATATCGCTACTTCAACATTATTGCCTTAAATCAAATCCTATTATGAATATAACAACAAGAAAAATTAAAAACCTAAAACTCAAGCTTATAGTTACTTGCATATCTTTATCTACAGATCTTAACGTATGTACCAATGAGCAAATGATTTACACCTCAACATCAAGGGTAACAACCAAGGACAAACCCAAAAACATATGATTGCATGGGTCAAACTTACCTTAATTAATAAAAACGTCACTAAATAATATCTACTTATTGTCATAACTATATTGCATCCTATATATGTAAAAGAATTTTATTAATGATTTGACCTACAGGAATTCCTAAAACTTAATAAGATAGAAAAAAAAAATAAGAAATGATCAAGGCTAATATAAGTACTTCATAAGAAGTTAAAACAATAAATCTCTTACCTTTTCATTATGACATATATATTAATTAAAATTTACCTATTGATTTATAAGAAAAAATAAAATTAATGTATAAAATTTGTGTAACTTTGTTTTCAACAAAAATAAATTAAAAAAAAAGAACTTGAACATGAAACTACATGCAAAAATAACAAATTGGCATAAATATGTATACTATACTATTTCTTTTCCTGATAACTTTAGATGATTGTTTTATTAGCAATACTAAAAGAATTGTCATTTGAATATAAGTTATTAGGTAATAAACCATTCAATAATCCACATTCATTTTCATGATTTTAATTATAAAGAATAAGGCTACTAAACAAAGTCATATAATTGGTTTATTTACCAATAGTTTAAGATCAAACCACTTTGATATGTAACTTGTGCATACTGCCAAACTAAATTTAATGGAATTATTCTTGTTCCTTAAGAAAATTTAGATGAATTAAATGTTAAAAGATGAGAAAATATTTCTTACAAGTTGTAATTCCACTAGAAGTGCACTAATTAGTAGCCATCCTTGAGAGACTAGAAATTGGAGCATAGTCCTTCTTATTTTATCAATTGTGAAAACCCAAGCAAGAAATGTGCTAAGTCTATACTAAGTCCAAATAAAACCTGCTTATTAGAATTATAAACACTTGTGAGCAATATGTAAAGCTATCGGTATCTATTTCAATGTGTTTTTATTTATTTTACAGATATTGTCATGTAATTCTTGCTTTGATGTTTTGTGCCCTACTTGAAACTAGTTGTGACCTCTAGAAATGAGAGTGGGCCTACAGAACAAACACACTTAAGCTAAGGGATGGCACCAAAGGTTACTACAGGTAGCCACTCTGATGTTCTAAGTCAATACGAGTTTAAAGAGAGCATAGGGAATTCACAACAACAACTAGGTAAGTATATAAGTAGTGTATAAAGGTTGTACATCCTCTATAGTGACTAATACATATTAAGTGAAGGATAGATGGCTATTGGCTAACATTCCCCTACTCCTTGGGCTACTACCAGTCATCAAGCATTTAATGTTATGGAACGCATTTAATATTGTGTGTGCTCCCTCAGATAACTGAAAGCAAACCCTAAACGTGTTATAATACTAGGTTATACTACACGTAACACTTGTCTTCTTCCTCATCCCTATTACAGGACATTATGTGGATTGGCCATTAAGCTTTGAGGCCCATTAAGGAGAAAAGGGTATCAACCACTGATAAGTGGCTTACATCTGTTAACTAGTGGTTTAACATTAGTAGCATATGTTAGTCATAGTTAGTAGTTAAATAACTTTCATTAATTTAGTTGGAAGTTGAATGAGTCAACTAGATACACGAAGAATACAGAGAGTAGAATATAAGAGCTTTGTTTTTGCATATTGTTTCATTAATTGAGATATTACAAAATATTATAGAATCAAAAAACAATTTCTCTTTTGACTTTCTTCAATTCTTACATCGATCATTAGTGATTACAACAAATAAATACTAAAAATTTACTAAAACAAAATAAACTCTATGATAGATTGATTGGAAACAAAAACTTTTAACTATTTAAGTAACACTATCTAATCCACTTAGAAGTTTAGTCAGGCGATGCATGATCTGAAAAATATCTTTGTTCAATAATGTCAAAGAATTGCCTACATGGTCCTTTTACATTGTAAGGGACATGTTCTAGATCTCTTTTAGCAAGAACACTTCTATATTTTTCATAGGACAAGTATGTAATAGTAGACACTTTAGATTCCTACCCAAGCAAACAAAGAGAAAATTTTCATAATATTAACTCCTTTATTGGTATTTCATCATACTAATCACATACTTCTTACTACTAGGCTAATCATTTAGTTTGTATACACATTTAAAAAAAAAAACCGCTACCTGTCGAGTCTAATTTTTTAGTTTCCATTCCTAATCCGATCTATACTAGACCATGTGCTCATCTAATGTAGATCCTTGACTTAAATTAGGAATTTTGTTTTGTTTTGGAGTCGCCACCCAACTATTGTTGGGAAAGATTGAATTAGGATTAATTGAGTAGATCAATCCTAATTTGGACCACTAGTCAGCGTAATTTCCTCTTCTCGTTTTTGTGAAAAGAGAAAAAGGAAAAACCAGAGTTTCTAAGTTCGGAGGCTAACTTATTAAAACTCTAAAGTTACCACCTAATCTCCTAAAATCTACTCTATCTAGAAATGTTTTTTATTTTATTTTTATTGTGTTTTTGAGTGAATTATTCTAAGAAAATGATTTTTTTATTTTTTTTAAGGGTTGCCCCAAATGGGTACCTACGTACCTGCTATTCAGGATCAAACAAGCCGTAGTTCGCTTTTCTTGAAAAACTTTAGTGTGTTTATGAATTTTAATTATGAAATCTCTTTTAATTTATGTTTTTACCATTTTAGGATTTAAAAAAAAAATCTAAGCTTAATTTTGATAATTTGAATTTTTTTTTTGAAATAATAATTTTAAGGAAAAACACCAATTTTGGATTTATTTGAGAAAAATAATTTTGCTACGTGATAAAAATCCCATTTTTTCTATTTTTCCACTCATTACTATTATTATAAATTTTTATTGATTTTTATTAATTTTATAAATTTTTATAATTTTTATTATTTTGTAATTTTATTAATTTTTCATAATTTTTTTATAATTTTTATTAAATTTCTATTGAAAAAATTCTCCTAGATTTTCCATCTATCCTATTCTAAAATCTAAATTTTTATTGTTATTCTTTTCTAATATTTTCATTATTTTCTTTATAAATTTTTACATTTTTATTATTTATTATTATAATTTTTATTTTTATTTTTATTCATACTAAATCAAATCCTAGAAAAAAAATCTAATTTCTAACATTTTTCTATTTTTTTTTGAATTATATAACAAATAAACAACTAAAGAAAATTCAAAAAAATAAATAAAATAAATAACTAAATGCATAAAATAAAAAAATCGAAAAATCCGACTTACCTGGATAAGAGTCGGTGCATGGGTCAGGTCGGATCGGGTCGAAGCAGTTCGGGTCGGGTCGATCGAACGCGGCGGTTGAGGATGCTCGTTGACGGCGTTCCGGTGGTCTTCCGAAGCGATTGAGGTATCGATTCCTAGGTTTTCGGGGATGAGGAAGTCAACTATGGCGGTGGTTTGCTCCAAAAACGCCTCCTGGTAGCTGCTCGATGCTTGATCGGTGGTTGCGGTTTTGACGAACTCCGGCGAGGCTTCGATTCTCTCCTTTTTCTCACTTTTGATCCGTGATTCTGCCTCTCCACTTCATCCTCTATTTATAGGCATTCAAAATCGAGCTGGATAAGCTCGGATTTCCACCGATTGAAGCAAATCTGATTTGCGGTTAAAAACCCATCTCCGATTTGTGCAAATCCATCGATTTATTGCGATTTGATTTCAATTGGATGATGTTTATCTTATTTCTGTTGAAGATCTGTTGGATTTGTGCAAAAAATCGAATCAAAACGGCCGAAATTCGGATTTTTTTCCTCGTTGGCGATCTCGAACAGAGGTTGAAGAGGATCACGCGCTCGGCGCGTACGTTCGCCCCGGCCAATCAGATGTCGACACGTGTCCCAAGCAAAGTAAAATTTTGCAAAACGCGAATTCTACTTCCCCCGCGTTTCAAACCTCTGACCTCGCAACCACCCCCCCGCGCGTGCACGCACCTAACCTTGGTCCGGACCAACTGAGCTAACCCACTTTCGCAATTTTATTTATTTCGCAATTTACATATATGCAATGCGATTTTTTTATTTTTTTGTATTTTTTGAACTTTCAAAAATTTTAAAAAATTATTTAATCCTTTTTATTTCCATTTATGCAATTATTTTCCAAAATTGATGTATTTTCCTATTTATTTTTATTTTTTGAACATTTTTCCTATTTTTACTAAATTAGAGAAAAAAAATAGAAAAATTAGAAATTACTTGTGGTTGATTATTATTGATCATTAGGGCAAAAATGAGGTGTTTACACTGCCATAAAACAAATCAAATTAGTATAAGTTCCATGAAACAAGGATTGAAGTTCTTACCAAACCTAAAGAGTGAAGGTCTCAAGTGGAATGGGATTCAAAGTCATAACTAGATAAACATCGCATAATTCATTATTGATGAGTGTGCCACCATTTAAGACACTACAAAGAGAAGAGTTAGTTTACAATGAGAGGCATATACTAGATCCAATTCTCAAAATGCAAAAACTAACCTCTTTTGAAGAAATACAAAAATCAATTCAAATGCATCCTTTAGAAGGGTAATGCCTAGCTCCTCCTAAGAGAAGTGATGGTATTATCTAATATAGCAAATGAGAGCCGCGCATATAATATTGGTAACCCCATCATGAGACATTACAAGCCAAAATTTCGACAGTTTAAAATTTTACCTTCTTAAAACTTAAAAGTTAAGAAGTGATTTAGCACATGTTTTCAATCTTATAATATAATCTACAATTTGTGTATTTTAAATGTGTTTGAGAAAAAGACTGCCATAGATTAATTTTAATAAAACAAAAGCAAATAAGTATGCTTCTATCCTATTTCCCTTCATTATTTTTGTAAGCTTATTAAATGAATTAATTATTATTTAGCACTATAATTGATGGCCACACTTTTTATACTTAATGTAGAGGTAGTTCACCAATTTGGATTGGCCAGTCATAGACCTATTATGGATGGATTTAGAATGAAATGACTTGTAGTAGGCGTCATGCCTTTTGAGTTGTGGAGAGCCAATCATTGATACACTATGACTATAACTACCATGGGTCAAAATTTTGAAATGTAGTAATTAATCATTGTCACAATTGTGATATGAGACACAACTTTGAACATAGGAAAACTAGACTTTTGGTAGTTGATACTTGACAATGAACTCAATATAAGATGATTTTTGCTATCGACTTTGGAATTTGATATTAGATTTTGAATAAAGATATGGATTCAGTATTGAATCCAAAATGTCGTATTATGTTAGCCCCATTTAAATAACTATAAAAAAAATGTGCATTATGAGCATTTATTTTGTTGCATTTGGAGATTTTTAAGATCTCATGAATGTTATATGTTATGTGCTTATAGGTAGAGCTTTGCTAGATTTTATAACCGATTCTATTGTGGAACTTGTCAGGTCAATATTAACTGATACTAAATAAAGAAAACAATAATGAATGTAGCTTTCAAACTTTACATGTGCTTACTAGAGATCAAGCATGGTGCATGGCCGACAAGGATGCCTTTTAAGTTAAAGGTATGAAAAGGTTACCAATGTTTTACGATTTTGGGATACTAAAAATGTCAAAAAGAAAAAAAAAATGTTTGTTCCATGCGTTTTTGAATATTAATGACCTATATGTATCTTATATCTATCTTCTGCCTACATGTGCCTTTATTTTTTTATATATCTTTATTATCGAACAAAGGATTCCAAAACTGCCAAAACAATCACTAAGCCAAAAAGGCCATAAAACAGTGCAAGTTGAGAGCTTGCTCAAGTGAATGAAAGAGAGGACGAGAGAAGTGGGTGTTACTAGGTAGTGACGTGAGAGGACTAGCCAACGAAAATATGACTAGCACAAGATATATTCCACTTGCCAAGCCATGCATTCTTCTAGTCAGCTCACTTTTGGAGAAGCAATCCTCCTCTATTCTTGGCGTATATTATGATGCAAGCTCCTCTATGATAATCCTTATCACGATGAACTTGGCTCCTACATCACACCATCACTATTATAACAACTAACTTAACAAATAAAAACTAGAGGTTTCATCTAATTTATATAGGTGTGTTTTTTCTGCCAAAATGCATTGTTATAAGCAACAATCGTTTTCTAGCGAAAAGTAATAATAGACAGCAAAGGAAGAATGTTGATGGATAACAAACAGGAAAAACAACAACATAATAGTGAGAAAAATATATTTTTGCTGCTGGCTTAGTATCTCATTATTACTTGATAGTAAAACCTACCGACACAATTATGATATTTATAAATACTTATAAACATTCGACCATATATAAATAAAAAAAAAAAAAAGTTCCTAAAAACGTTTTCTTCAAATAAAAATACTATAAGTCGAATGAAGAATGCTTGCCTGGACTTAGAAATCCCGATCTTCTCGCCGATTTATGTGAGAACGTCCAAGTACTCTTGCACTCCGATTTTTCTTCTGAATTTTCCTTTCCAGAACTTAATCAAGAGACGAAAGACTCCTATTGTATTATGGCTGTGGATTACCCTTGAATTCAATTTTATATGATATATATAGGATGTAGGAGTTATAACTAAAATATAATTTATATTATATTCTAAGACATAGTTTATATCGTGATTAAGGAACAATTGTCAACGTAGTTAATTGTGGTGGTTCTGTTTTATGAGTAGAGCATGATGTCAAAGTGAATTTGTTATCAATAACTTGACATGTCATATTTGAAGTTCATGAAATGAAATAGAGGAAAGCTGAACTGAATTTGTTCATGCTTCCCAAATGATTTACACCTCAACATCAAGGATAATAGGTACATAATGCTGGATTTTCTTCTGTAGTGGCAAACTGCGTTCAATGGAATTCTTTCGTGTCCCTTAAGCGAATTTAGATTAATTAAATGTTGAAAGACGAGAAAACATTTTTTTACAAGTGGTGAACGGTACAAAAAAAACTAGACGATACAAAATAGAGAAAAAGAAACATTACAATTCTCTTATACCATGTTTGGTATGTATAATATTGAACAAAGATTTTTATGATATCTATTATTTAGATATATAAAATACTATACTAAACATGATATATAAAAAATACTATATATGATTTTTATGTTTTTTACCTAATAAATTTAATTTTTATATCATATTTTAAATAGTACAAAATATAAGCATTTTATCTAGTACTTTAATATCATTTTTATTCAATAACCAAGAAAATACATATATCAAATAAATGACAAAGTGTTTTGTCTAATTTAGTACCATAAATTTTTCACAATCTAACAAACCTAATTGACAACCTTCCTTGAGGGATCAAAAACTAGAGCATAGTCCTTCATATTTTATCAATTGTGAGTACCTAAGCAAGAAATGTATTAAGTCCAAATAAAAAATGTTTAGTATTGAACCTAATCGTGTCTATCATGATAACCAGAAAGAGACGGTTTGATTTTTTTTTATTTTCTTACTTGGGTTTTGACAATTGTAGTGGATATTATGCCATGAACATAATCATGGCTATCAAGATAGAACTAAGGTCAATTACAATTAATAATCCATTCACTTGACTAGGAATCGAATTGTAATAAAGCTATAATAGTTATTACATGTTTATTACATTGTTTAGTTAAAATAGAATAAAGCAGGGAATTAATTAGAACAAAAGTAAAATATCTTTTATACCCTTAAAAATAACACAATATTTATTATATTCTTTATGACGGATAAACAATGTCTAGTGATTGCGGTGTCTCCTAGGTAAGGGTATATATAATAAGATGGTGAATGGACAATTGAATAATGATTCATAAGGGTGAGGGAATGAATTGTTATACATTATTTTACATAATAACACTTCATAAGGAACTGCTATTACAATATCTAAAATGTAACTAAACATGGTAATAGTAACATTATATAGAATAAGAGAAAAACGGAATAGCTATTCCCCTATGTAAACATGCAATTAGTGTATGAACAAATATATATAAGGGATTAAAACCTATAACCCTAGTATATATAAAAAGACTAAACTACCTTTATAAATAATAATGAGCATAATACAATAGTAAGTAGAATTATAAACACTTATGAGCAATATGCAAAACTGTGAACGTTAAAAGGGTAGTATCTATTTCAATGTGGTGTTATTTATTTTACTAATATTGTCATAAGATTCTCACTCTAAGGCTTTATTGCTCAAAACTAGCTGTAGGCTTTGGAAATGAGAGTGGGCCTATGAAATGAATGCCCGTAAGTTAAGAGATGGCACCAAAGATTACTCTAGTATAGTCACTCCAATACTTAAATCAATTTAAGTTTGAAGAGAGCATAAGGAATTCACAACAACAACTAGATAATTGTTTAGGTAGTGTATAAAGGTCGTACCTCCTCTTCGGTGACTAATGGGGGCTTACATATGAGGTGAAGGAGAAATGGATTATTAGAGGATGTTATGTAGGTCAGTGGTTAAGCTTTGAGGCCCATTAGGGGAAAAAGGTATTAAACAACTAATAAGCATGTTACACCTATTAACTAATAGTTTCAATTAGTAGCATAAGTTACTCATCTATTAGTCTTAGTTAGCCATTAAGTAACTCCTATTCATTTTATCAAAAGTTAGTTAAGTCAACTAGATACAAAGAATACAAAGAGTAGAATATCAAAGCTTTGTTTTTTCATATTGTTCCATTAATTAAGATATTACAAAATATTATAGAATTGAAGAATAATTTATCCCTCAACTTTCTGCAACTCCCTTTGACTTTCTTCTATTCTTACATTGATCATCAATGATTATTGCAAATTAATACTAAAAAATTCACAAAAACAAAGTACACTCTATGACAAATTGATTGGAAACAAAAACTTTCAACTATTTAAGTAACACTATTTCATCCACTTAGAAGTTTAGTTGGACATTGCATGATCTGAAAAGTGTCTTTGCTCGACAATGTCGAAGAATTGCCCTCATGGTCCTTTTACATCATAAGGAACATATTCTAGATCTCCTTTAGCAAGAAAGCTTTTTGTATTTGTCACAGGACAAGTATTTAACAGTAGACACTTCAGAATCCTACCCAAGTAACCAAAAAGTAAAATTTTTTAGAATATTAACTTCTTTATTGGCATTTCTACATACTAATCACATACTTTTCACTATTAGGTTAATCATTCCATTTGTTCACACATTAAAAAACAATAATTTCAATATCATAAAACAAATCAAATCAACATAGGTTCCATAACGCAGCGATTGAAATTCCAACCAAACCTAAAGAGTAAAGGCCTTAAGAGGAATGGGATCCAAAGTTGTAACTAGATAAACATGCAAAATTCATTATTGATGAATGTGCCACCATTTAAGACACTGTAAAGAGAAGGGTGCGTTTGTTCACAAAGGCAAACATATACATGATCTAATTATCGAAATGGGAAACTAACCTCTTTTGAAGAAATGAAAAAATCAATTCAAATGCATCTTTTGGAAAGGTAATGCCTAGCTCCTCCACTAGCTTCTTTGTTTCGTCAATATCCATCAGTGGTTTCGATTTCAAAAATGAATTCTTAAAACTTATGTTAATTCATTGAAAAAAAATTGAATGACCTAAAAACCAAGTCAAGAAATAATTCAATACATGTTTTCAACTTTAAAATATATATCTACAATTTATGAATTTTAATTCTATCTAGGAAAAAGATTGTCAAAGATAATTTTGATAAATCAAGAGCAAATAAGTATGCTTCTTTCCCATTATTTGTGTAAGCTTATTAAATTAATTAATTAATATTCAATTCTATAATTAATTGTTGTACTACTTGTACTTAATGGCAAGTTTGTTAACCAATTTAGATAGCCAGTCATAAACCTATTATGGATGGCTTGTAGTAGGCTTCCAAGCTTTTAGAGTTGTGAACAGCCAATTATTGATACTATGTAACTACAATTGACATGGGTCAAAAAATTAGAAATGAAATTAACAATGATCACGGTTGTGATATGTGACACAACTTTGAATCTAGGCATGGACTAAACTATTGATGGCTAATAATTAATAGTAGAATGAATATGAGAAAATTTTTGTTATCAGTTTTGGAATTTGACATTGATTTATAGATAAAGATATGGATTTAATATTGACTTCGAAATGTCCTGATTGTTTGATTATGCTAATCCCATTTAAACAACTAATAATTAAAAATGTGCATTATGGGCACTTGTTTTATTGTGATTGGAGATTTTTAAGATCTCATGTTTGTAGGTAGTGTTGCTACGTACTAGATTTCATTAATCACCCAATTGTGAGACTTGTTATTTTGATATTAAATGATGTTAAATAAGAATATATGTAGATTCCAAGCCTTAAACTTACTATAGATTAAGCACAGTGGCAAATAAGCACACCTTTCAAATTAGAGGTACAAAAGGTTTACCAATATTTTGCAATGTTGGAACACTAAAAATGTTTTCAAAAAAAAAGAAAAAGAAAAAAAAAATTCGTTTGCTTCATGCATTTTTGTTAGATTATGATTTTTATCTATTTTGTGCTTATTTATGCTTTTATTTTTTTATATCTTCATTATTGGATGAAGGATTACAAAACTACACTAGAATAATACCAAAATCTTACTAAGCTGTGTAAGTTGAGAGTTTGCTTAAGTGAATGAAAGAGAGGAAGAAAAAAGTGGGGAAATCTATTAAAATAATGTAATTTTAAAAAAAATAATTAAAAATATGGTACCAATCAAATAATTCATAAACTAGATGGTAAAAATAAAAACTTTACCATTTTGAGAATAACCTTATCATTTCATGATTATTTAAAAAAAAAAAAAAAAGACATACTATTTTAATGTTTTTCTCAAAAAGCAATATTATTGAGCAATGACGGGAGAGGACTCGCCCGCGGAAATATGACCAGCACAAGATATATCCCACTTGCTAGGCCATGCATCCTTGCAGTCAGCTCGCTTCTGAAGAAGCAATTCTCTTGTATTCTCTACGTATATTATGACACAAACTGCTTAGCAAATAAAAACTAAAGGTTTCATCTTTTCTTGTCATAATTGTGTAACACGGGCGTGTTTGTTCTGCCAGAATGCATTGCAATAAGCAATAATCAGATTTTAGCGATAAGTGGTAATAGAAAGCAAATCAAGAGTATAGATGGATAGCAAACAATAATATAATAGTGAGAAAAATATATCTTTACTGCTAGTTTAGTATTTCAACTTACTTGATAGTGAAAACCTATCAGTAGGGCGATAATATTTAACAATCTTAAACATTAAAAAAATGTAAAAACATTTCTCTTCAAACTAAACCACTTCAAGTTAAATGAAAAATGCTTCCCTGGGCTTAGAAATACCAGTCTTCTCGCCGGTTTTGGTGAGAACGTCTACGTACACTTCCACTTCCATTTTTCCTTCTGAATTACGTCAGTTGAATTTTACAAATAAATATAAATGGCTCAGGTTGATTAAACAAGGGCAATGAATCCACTATCCAGCATTAATTGGGAGAGTTAAATCTAAGCCACGTGTCATCTGTCCACTGCCTAGTTCGATGTTCAATTGAAATCCACGTGATTAGCGTGACTTGTTCTTTAGGGTTTTCTTTACAAAGCAAATCTAGGGTTTGTGTCCTATAGAAATGTTTCAAAGAAATGTTCTTTAGGGTTTGGAAATTGGAGCTCCAGTGCCCACACACGTGTCCAGTAGTAGTGTTCTGAGCCAAGCACAAGATTAGGAAAGCTAAGTCGAGATTTTACCGAAGACTTCAGGGATTTTATTTTCCGAGAATAAAAGGGAGAAGAATAAATACGATAATCACATTCCAGAGGCCAAACACGAACGTAGATCCGCGGTTTGGAAGAGGTTTTTTTTTTAATATATATATATAAGGCGTCTCCCTGCCTCTGTGGGAGACTGGATAACATCCTTCCTACCTTATCAATCCTTTTTTGAGGAGTTTAGGTATTGATTTTTTCAAGCAGGACGGGTTCGAATTTGTTGTAAAAGTCCCATATCAGGTCAAGTTGAGTTGTCAAATGCAGGTTTCAATTGACCCATCTCGAACCCGGCCCGTTAACATCTCTATGGACCTTAAGAGTTTAACTTCGAGTTAAGGAAAAGAGTCTAGAGCTCTCATGTCCAAAGTAAGTTCTTTTTCCGATTTGGAGCATGTCCTCCTTTCTTTCTTTCCATTTATATTATCTACTAGTAGTCATATTTACAAAATTATCACTCCCTTTATTTACTAAAAACCCCTTCTTTATTTACTTTACCCATATTTACAAAATTACCACTTTTTTATTTACTTAAAAACCCTTACTTAATTTCTCCCCAACACAGCTACAAAAACATTGCACTGCATAGCACACTAAGGAACACACCACCACCCAATACAGTATCCAACACAAACACACAACACAAACTCACGAACACAACACACACACTACAAACACATACAAAACTCACGTAACACAACACACACACTACAAACACATACTCCACTACACTACTTCTCCTCCTCCTATACACCCTTAATAACGGTTGATGAATTCTAAGGATTGTATCAGTGTAAAGTTATGAAATTGTAGACTCTGTTTCGTTTACCCAATGTCAGAAATCGGAAGATGATCACGTCACCTCAAGGACGTAACTCTCGACAAAAACTATACACCAACTTCCATGTCTCATGGAAGCTTTATCATCAAAGTCAACAGCTGATTTTTTTTGTTTTTCTTTTTTTTCCAATGAGACCAACCAGGCACCAGCCAGAGCTACTGGATCCTGCGAAATTTACTCAGACAACTAGCTTAGCAATCTAAAAGGCACTTGACATCTCATGCCCTCAACTAACAAGGACATATTGCCTAAGATGACGAAGTGAAAATGATCAATATTGCAAGAGCATTTTAGGTGCTTGCATATAAATTCAAACGACAAAATAATGGCAATCTTACATTCTTTATAGAAAACCTACAACAGACAGTGAAAAGCAAGTATAAGTGATAAACCATGAAAGGATTGAATGGCAACCATGATCATGACAAAAGACACAACTAGAAATTCCATCCATGGATGTAAAATGTTCTCCTATCACAATCATCTTTAACTCTTTCATGTTTTCTAGTAAAATTACCAAACCAGTTTAATTCTACTATGTTCTCTTCCAGAACAGAGACATCACTAACTTTACATTTAACAACCTTGACGTTTTAATTTCCACAACTATCCCAACCCTATATGCATCTCCGCAAAATGGTATTTCTATCTCCCTATATCCTTACCTTCAGCTCCTGTACGTTACTGGAAGGTAGTTAGACTACCAAAATTTCTTTACCGCCTATCTACTTCTGAGTCTGGACCGAATTCTCATTTTGAAATTCTTTTTGAAGTTGTTCCCACGATTTTGATTTTGCTTCCAGTACAACATCATCAAGGAATCCTCTATTAGGAAATTCATCAGGTACAAGGCTCTTATATATTTCAAACTGTCCTTGGGCTTCTTCCTTCTTGTCCAGAAGACTGTATATTATACCCTGCAACCAGCGAACAATTATTTCATCACAACCTATAACCCATCTGTGCCTTTAGTTATGTCTAAAAATTTACTGCAAGATCCAACAAAACTTCCTTTTTTAATCCATTAAGTGAATAATAGAAGGCAGGAAAGTGATTCCCATGGACCAATTAGCAGACTAGCCAAAATCCCCCTTACATAATTTAACTAGAAGAACCTCCAATGAGAAGCATAGCAAAGCAGAGGATAAATCTAACTATAGTAATGCTTAAGTGAAATGGCTATTCCTTTTTTTTTTTTCTGAGGCATAGAATTTAAATGACTTAGAACGTCAACCTTACGTCCATCATGAGAAAAGGGAAAAGATGTATTAACATGACTGAGCAGAATGTGTACCTTGACACTTTTCCAAGTGATAACTGGACTTATACAACCTACTAATGAAGAACCAGGCCAAGTGATTGCTTTTGGAAAATGAGAAGGAAAAAACAGAACACTGCACTTGACCTTTTCGATTCAGTGAGGGAAAAATATAAATGACTACATAAGACCAAGCAATTGTTATTGAGTACAGATGTCTCTCTATAGCTCAAAAAAGGAGCTGAACTCCCTTTCGTAACAGAAGCAGGTATTAACAAATTAATTTATGCAGGTTGTAAAATAAAGGGGAAGAGTTGATGTATAACCATCAGTGCCACATGTCTATAATTTACATATGTTATGAGCGTGGGTGTGAATTTGGATAGAGGGCAGTCGAGTTTTATCATCAAGCTAGAAGACAAGGAACTTCTCACAGTGCAAGAACAGTGGAACCAATAAGCAAACAGCATCTGCAACTGTACCTGATACAATCAGACATAGGGTGCTGTTGCTGTCGTTGTTCTCCATGGAGTTTGATAGGATGACACCCACTTCATGAGGAGATGGGCAAATGCATATTGTTTGATGCGAAGAAACAAACAGTACAAGTATGATATAAATATCCTATATCATTTTCCGCAGAAAACAAACTGAAATAAGTTTCTAACTTTTATACCCATTATGAATAAGTAGCTTATTGTCATCATTTCCTCGTCAAAAACACAAGCAAGTGGAAATTGGAATCTCCTCTTTCATGACCTTCTTCTCTCCATGGATGTAACCTTCAGAGACAAATTACTGACCTCATCTTTTTTAATCAAGTGATAAATACCTTCATGATTAGACTTTTACTATTCTCTTCTACATCGACAGCATCAGAAATTTTCATTTGTTAATAATTTGGAATATTAATGTTATTTCTCAAATTTCCTTTAGTTGCGCTAGGGCCTTGTAGCTTAATGAGCATGAACATTGTTTTACTTCTGAGAAGGAAAAAATTCGAGTCCCTCCCTCAACCCCACCTCCAAGTAAGATTCCAACTCTTACAATTCAAAGAAGCATGATTTGTCACGGTAGTCTGTTGGTCAAGCTCATTACCCAAAAAAAATCTGTGGATGAAAGTATTGATCATCTTACTGCATGGTTAATTGACTTCTCCCTTTAATGGGGTTATAAGGTAAATAAGTCATTCCAATCTATTTTACAATTTATGCAGTATTGGCTATTAATAATTTACCAGCAATGAATTGTTTAGATATGGTGAGTGGTGCTTTTAACTTTATCCCGTTTAAAATGCAGAATCAGAATCAGACATAAAAAAGACTCCTAGAAAAATGTAGGATCCTAGCAACTTATAAGAGAAAGGAAGAACCTGACAGAGATAAGGCCGAAAATCTCGAGGATTTTCATTAACCAGTTCTTGAAATTTTTTCAAGCCAGCTTCCAAGTTTCCCTATATAATAATAAAAAAAAAGAAGGAAAAGTTAAGAGTCTTGACATGGATCAATGGCATGGTACATTCTTGTCTATAACTAAATTGTTCGAACAGATTCCTGGCATCTTTTTATCGATTATTACCAAATAGGATAAGTGACTGGGCCATATCTTAATCATTATTTTTTTATATTGTCTAGTATGTTAAACTCCAAGGAGTTTATCTCCACCAGATAAAGATAACTTTTAACCTAAAAGAACAGACATTGAGATGGAAAAAAAATACCTGTACCACAAGCATTTGAGCAATTAAAATCTGAATGTTCCGCTCCTCTGTGACTCGTTTTTTGTCACGAGCTAACTTTAAAGCTTTATTTAGCATTTCAAAGATAGCTGGTCCTTCATGTTTCTTATGCATCACCATTGCCAGACCCTACAACCAGATAACATAGCTATTAAAGACTTATTTTCATGGATCAACATGCAGAAACATGAAAGCAACCATGAGGCACCACTGATTCCATTCACCAATATGCCATTTTCTAATGGCTACAGCAACATCTATTAACATCCCTACTTTTTTCTGTTTCATCTCAATGGTTCAACTAATGTCTTTTTATTACAATTTCTATAGATTGCAACCCATTAATGAAACTTACTTTTAGCCTCTAGTTCGATGCTGTTTCTTACTTACCATCCAAACAAAAAACATTGTTCCCCGTTATATCTTATGAATCATTAGCGCACTACCAATACAGGTCTTCGTCTATGTAATATAAAACTAACAGCATGTGTGTGGTAAGCCAAATAAAAACAGTCCAAGGCTTTATTTGTTTCAATAACATCAGTAGTACATAATATCAGTAGAAACCAGGTGAAAATGAACACAACACTTATCTGTCCTAAAAAAATGACCTAGTGTTGAGATGCACAAAATAATTAAAAAGAAAAATATTCGCAAAGTTGTGCGCCAAAAAATATTCTCTCCGTGTGACGACCAATTATCAATATCCCCATAGAACTTAATTCTCCACTGAATAACTAATAAACACTAAAGTCAGAGTCTGAGGAACCATGTATACTGTCCAGTCTAACACATATATCCACCCATCTACTAGCAGCCATTGTATCCAAAATATACAGATAAAATAAAGTTGAATTCCAATGACCTTTTCCAAATTCATTTTTCTTAACACATTGACTTAAGACTGCATGAAACTCAGCATCAATCAAACAATAAAATTCAAAATAAAACAAATTACGACAAAAGCACTACATGAAAACAATAATCCTAGAGATTCTAAAGCCAAATGAAAGGGACTAACAACAATACATGTCAGCAATTAACTATGGATTGTATTGAATATCAATATCATAGCCATAGTCAGTCATACATGTAAAGCTCTAAGCAAAAGAGGCCTCTCCTCCAAAATTTCCTTAAACAGTCTCTTGGATTTACTCAGTTCCCCCATCATCTCATAACAAATTGCTTGCAAAAGCCTCCACTCAACCTCCTCCGGTTCGATGTCAATCAACTTCTCTACATACTTAACAGCCTCTCTTGTCTTTCCACTCCTCATTTTCCTATACACAACCACTTTCAAAGCCTCCGTATTATTTGGCTCTTTCTCCAAAAGCCTCTCATACATAACCATCTCATCTTCTTCGGACTCTGTCTCACCCTTTTCCGAGCTCGTAGTAAAACTACAGCTAGTAGTATTACTCATACCACTGGCTAGTGCACAAGCATTTTTTGGTCTTAAACCAATAAAACCCATGAAAATGAAGGAACCCAGAATGCAAAATACGATGTGTTGAGACAAGGACTTGATGATGTCATTAATTGGTAAATGGGTTTTAGGGGAGGGTATTGAAAATCGTGTTTGAAGGAAGTGTTTGGGTTTGGGTTGGTGGGGGGAGAAAGTGGGCAATTTGTGGGAATCAATGTTGCCATTAGGTGATGAATGATTGAGAGGAAGTTGCTTAAGAGTGTGGAAATGAGATGATGGGGGAGGGAAAGGGAAGGAAGTGAAAGAAGCCGGATGAAGACGCACAGAAAACATGACCGTGGTGGTGTGAGAATGACGTGAATTCAGGAGCAAGGTTTTAGAAGGGCTTTGAAAGAGGGGAGGGAGAGAGGATATGCCTGAAATCCTCTTTCTTTTTCATTGAAAATTATAATTAACTGGTTAAACCAATGCAGTGCACGGGCTATAATTTAATATATATTGTTGAATTTATTTAAAAGATATTATAATTTGTGTGTTAATTATATAATAATATATTATATGATTATCGGATGATTGTAAATGTTATTTAAAAGGAGTTGTTATCTTTTAAATTGCAAAAGAGTAATATTGATTCGTGCAAAAAGCTACAAATTTGTTTAAAAGACATCACAATGACATGACCTAAATTTGATGTTTTGATAACTTGCACTTCTTGATTCCGCTTTGAAATGAAAAGCAAATGTTGGTCTTTGTTTGATTTTAAGTGGAATATAAACCTAACATAAGTTAACTATGTGAATTCAAAATTTATGAGTAAATAGGTGTCATTAAGTTAGCCCAAAAAAAAAATGTCATTAAAAGTGCAATTTGGTTGTTTTACTATACCAATTAGGTTTGGAGCTTTGACATATTTAAATAACATTTTCAATAATGATCATAATGATCAATAGTGTGTTAAAATTTAATAAAATGAATAAACAATTGAATAGCATAAGCTTATTGAGTAAAAAAAAAAATTAAAAAGGTAAGCTTTAAAAGCCTATTTATATGTATTGTAATTATACTAATTTACTAAGGTATGCTTAAGTTATCTTGTATAGGCGAAATGGTCCTTTGGATCCTCTTATAAGTGTTGATTATGAGATTTTGATTCATCCAAGTGAGTATCTAGGATTCGTACATTGGTCATGCTTTGTATTAGAGAAGGTTGATCAATATAAATTCTTGGCTACTAGATTTTAAGTTAACTATAAATTGAATGTGTTGTATCTGCTTTCTTAAATGTTCTATCCTCGTCATGTTTCATCTAAGTGGAATGTTATATGAAATTTTTATATATGTTGGTATTTTATAAACATGTAATGTTTGTTTAGATGATATTGTGTCATAGCTTGAATGTCTTGAATAAGTATTATCTTTGATGGTTTGTTTGCTTAGAATATATACTCAAAAATTGAAATTGCTTAAGCACTTTGTGACATGACATTAAAAAACCTAAGGGTCATATTTTTAAAAGTTTGGTTCTTGGTTAACGGAAATGCTTAGTTTATAAAACTTATTTTCTCAACATATAGATTGCAAATTTTCACTTATTGCTCAATTAGAGTCTCTTAGTGTATCTCTAATTGCTCAATTTATGCTCAATTAAGTACTTAGTTTGTTGCTCGTGAGTTAGCCAAGGGTCACGCTATTTAGGATACTGGCCAATTTATTACACATGCACAAGTATAGTATTTGCAAGTTGCATATATGATTAAGATTATGTTTAGATTACCAATTGTAAATATATATATATTTTTTAATTATTATTGTTACTTTTTTATTAGTTTGCTTACTTAGCTCCCATTATGAGCCAATGGGTTAGTTTTCTAACTTCAAAAATCAAAGAAAAAGTTTAAAGGATAAATTAGGGCATGGGCTTAGGGATAGAGATATTAGAGGCCACTTCTGGAATCATTTTGTCATGAGCTCTTTTGTGGATCATGTGTATATGGAAAAGGTTAATAGAATATGCCATGGAATACTTCTGCTTAGTTAGTATTGTATAATGTTTTTAAAACAATTTTAGTTTGTAATGTTAAGTGTCTTAAGTTTGGTTTTATTGATGACAAAACATACATTAAGTAAGTATTAATAAATTTATTGAGTATATAGAGAAACTAATATGTCCAATCACATACTAGATTTTATAAAATTAATACTATTAGAGGATTAAGTTGTTTCATCTAGTTAATTAAAGACCTATCTATACTAATTGAACATATTTAGGTAATATGTTTGATTTTGTTTCACTAAAGTTGAGTTAATTTTTCTAGGGATTAAATTATGTGTGGAAGGAAGCATTAAAAATGAAATTTGATTCATGATCAAATAGTGAATTCAGAATCTCATCATGCAGTAGTAAGTTGACTTTGGAAATGGAAATTGATAAAGAATGCCAAATAAATTAAAAAGGGGGCAGAAATGAGTTGAAAGTGTAGAGATTGAGTTTTGGAATATCAAAAAGCCAAAAATAAAATATCAAGATCAGAAGTTAATTAGAGCTGACTTCGGAAGATTGGACTATAGACCAAAAGCATTTTGGAAGGGAAAATGGGAAAATAATTAAAGGTTATTATGGAAAGAGGATATGAATAAGAAGATAAATATTACAGAGATTATTATTTATGAAAAGAAAAAATCTCATATAATGATTAATTTCTTATAAATATTAAGGAAGGAATATAAGAATATCAAGGATATGAATACTAGCAATTATAATGCCTATCGAAAATTCGGAAGGCTCAATTAACATGCAACAATTATTTTCATATTCAAATTACAAATGATGATTATATAAAGAGCAATATAAGGCTGATATTATTAATAATAATAATATATTGAGCGGCATTTTACAAATAGTATCTATTTTATAATTGTGCCAAAGTTGTAGAACATATCTATTTTTTATTTATTGATTGTATATGTAAAAGGAAGTGATTGTTATGCTATGTTGAGGATTACATATTTTTCATTATAAATGTGTAAATAACTTATGTGGAAGCTAAATAAGCAAAGCATTGAATAATTGTGCCTCTCAAAAAATTTGATTTGTTATAGTGGAAAGATACCTATAAAAATAATCGAGTCCCTGGTAGTGGAGACGAGAAGAGTGTATTAACACATAAGGTAGAATCGCTATAAATTAATTTGCTTGATCTTTTTATCTTTACTCTATTTATTTTATCTATAGTTTATTTACAATATTATAATTTTATTATTTGCTAACTTAGTAATGAAAAAAGGATTATTTACTAAAAATTTATTTAATAATCAATTCACCTCTTCTTGATTGCTAACTGGAACCAATGTGCAACATCTTAAGATAGGTTATGATGAAAGGCTTAGTGTACTTGAAGTTTTAAATAGATTTGCGTAAGGAGCACTAGTCACAAGTTTTTCGAGTTTAAATTTCCAAGTTATGCCTTACACATATAAAGAGCTCTCTTGCACTATAGTTTATGTCATATTGTATATTGAATGCAAGAAGTACGCTTGTAAATCCCTTGCTCAATGATCAAAGGTGCATTTTTTTGGATACGAAATTTTGAACTTACAAGTAGGTCTTGCCATGCATATTTTAGTTGTTTTATTTGAAATAGAATGTATGAACTCAAACTTAGAAAGTTAAAGCAGTAAAATAGAATCATGTAATTTGACTTTAGAAGCTGCCCTATGAATATATATTGTATGTTATGTGCTTTATGTTTAAGTTCCAAGTTTCAATAGCCTTATCATTGTTTCAGGAATGGCATAATTTCTAGGTACTAGAGAATCAGTATAGATTGAGCTATCAAAAAAGTGATGTCACTTGCAAAAAAAGACATATCTCTTGAACAAAAAATTCTAAAGATGTAAAAATTATTGCTTTTTTTAATAAAATCTAATTAATACTGAAAAAAGGTATGATGAAATTTTTTTCTGAAATTATACATTATAAAAAAAAATCTCTTGCAACAAAGCTTTCTAAATTATATGTGTATTATGATTATATTGATAAATTTAATATATTTACTTAAAATCCGATCACAATCAACATGATAATAATATATATATATAAATTTTAATGAATATATGGTAAATACTAAGAAAAAATTATTCAATGAAGATTTACAAGGTTCACACAAGTTACATTTTAAATTCAAGAAGATTCATTCAAGATACTATGGATAAAGATGAATTTTGAGATATATTTGAGTTGATTATCATTTTGAAATTCAAAATAAATAATCTAAGTTTATCTACGACTAACCAAAGAAGCTATCAACACAATAATTAGATTTTATCTACTAAGTAACAAATTCAATAGAATCAAAATATCAAAAAGTAACACCGTAACATTCAAAGTTTGAAAATCAAAATTAGAAGAAGATCAAGTTTAAGATTTGAGGATAACAACTTTAATAGATAAGTAAAGATAAATTTAATGAGTCTTCTAGCTATTTAGAGGTTACGAATCAAAGATAATATAAATATACAACTAATTCAAAATCAAAGGACATAGAACAACATGATAAAAAAAATATATATCGCTATAAACACAAAAGTTTCCTTAGAGATTGTCCTACACTGTATTGTCATTTGTTTTATTATTCTATTTTTAGTGCTAATATTCCTCGAGCTATTTGATTTCTTGAGAGTTGGAAAGTATTATTAAAGAGAAGTTATGGTGTTTCTCCATAGATCTTTAATTAGCTAAGTTGAGGGCTATGAAGTAGAGAGCGTGAAACACCAAGTGTGGCAAACTTGTTGTAACTTCTTGATTGTTTTGATTATTAGATTAGTGGAACTGTATCAGCACGGACAACTAGATCCCTATTAGTGGAGCTGGAAAAAAGATTAATATACAAAGCGAAACCTTTATAAAATCTTACTCCTAATCTTGTTTCTCTATCTCTTAATTTTTGTTGTTTATTTAGTTTATTTTCGCACATTACTATTGAACATTTTCAAGCCAACAACAAGTATCTTGAAGGATTGTGTCTCTTAAAAGTTAAAAAAAAGTTAAATAATTTTTAAAAGATACCAATTCACCCCACCCATCAGGGATATCTCAATTAGGACCTATAGTGTATTAATGGGATTCTCAGTTTTGTGTGATTGTTAGACATTCTCAATAAAATAATGAATAATTTAAGAATAGCTATAATATTTCAAAATATAAGGTTGAAAATACATGAATGTGGAAAGTTATATTGCTTTATAGTGAGTAATGCAACAATGCAAGTTTTTTAAAAAGTAACATCCCTCGCAAAAAATGGACTTATCTCTCGAAGAAAAACTTTTAAAGATGTAAAAATTATTGTTTTATTTATAAAATTCTAACTAATATCGAAAAGGCACTTTTTAGAAAAAAGTCGTATTGAAGAGATACAATTACAAAAAAATAAAAAAAAGTTTTCGAAATTATATATTGAAACCTTACGCTTTTGTGTGGATTTCAGTCTTTTATATATATATAGTTAATAAAAAAATATTTTATTTAAAAGATTATCATAGTTAAGTTTTTTAATAACTCTTGTTTATATTTTAAAGATCAAGGGTTACTATTATTTAGTTATATAATACGCATATTTCACACATTATAACTTTACACAACAACTATCTATAATCCTTATACATTTATTTACAAAGGGTAGGAGTATAGCGCCATATACCAAGATTTATGTTATTTTGTATTTGGTTATATAAAGGTTGTAACTTTTTTATTAGTATTATACTTCATACAAAATATATAAGTAACAACAATAAATAAGTATAAATAGCTAAAAAGTATAATTAAGAAAAAGTAAAAATGATAATAGTAAAAAATTATAAACAGCACAAATATACTATTAATAAAAAGTTACAAATGCAAAAATTTCAAGAATATATGCATAAATTAATAGCAAAGAGGTACAATAAAGAAACAGTAATATTATAGAGTTACTATAGAAAATGCTTTAAAAAATTATTAATAAAAATGTACTATTTAAGAAAAGAAAGAAATACGGAAGAGGTACCACAATAGAAAAGCCTCTAAAATCTATTATTTTATATATTTTAAGGGTTGTCCTTTAAAAAAGCAAAGCCTCTCACAAGTTAAAACAACGTATGTATTTATTATATGTATTATTTATTTTTGAAAATATTTTGAACTTTGGAAAAGAAAAAAAAATAAAAACTTTTGAATAATGGTTTTTTAATAATTTTCTTTTTTAAAATTTCGGTAGATACCGACAAGAATTGCTCCGACCCGGATATCTTCTGCTCATGTCTCGGAAAGGTCAATTTTTTTTTTTCTTTTATAACGGAAAAACCCTAAACCCTAATTCTTTGAAACCTCCTGTGGAAAGAGAGCACCTGCTAAAGTCGGAACCTTTCCTTTCCGAACAAAATTTAGTTGGTGATTATCAAAATGAGGAAGAAGGTCGATGAAAGGATTAGAACTCTCATTGAGAATGGCGTCAAGTCTCGCCACCGTTCCTTCTTCGTTATCATCGGAGATAAGTCTCGTGACCAGGTACACTATACCCCCTAACATTTTTATAACTTCCTCTGCATTCGTGTCTTGTATATTCAGGTTGGTTAGTAACGTATTTAATTCATGTTCGTGACAGTAGAAAGATAAAGTTTTACTGTTCGTTTCTTTGTTTCTACTGTGAATTTACATAAAAAAGTTATCGGAATATCGTTTGTTATATTGAGGTTGAATACAATGTTGTTTGCTTTGGTTCGATAGCGTTGAGCTCGAGTATCGTTTGTTCAGTTTCATTGAGTTTGGGAGAGCCGTGCTTTTACGGTTTACTCTATCTAAATAAACAATGTGCGACTTGTAAATTGCATACTAGTTGCGAAGATTAGGACTTAATTGAGCTTTTCATGCTTGGTTTAACTCGGCCAAACTCAATTGCATCGAACAATATCCTTCTGTATGTGTATATATGTTCCTTTTTGTAATTGGGCATTGATTTAGGGCGAAAATTTTCCACCTTTTCTGGACAGATTGTCAACCTTCACATGATTTTGAGCAATGCAGTTATTAAATCCAAACCATCAGTTCTATGGTGTTACAAGGAGAAGCTTGAGCTTAGCAGGTTGTTGCATGTTCAATATATCTCCTTATATAGAGATGAAAAGATTACCTTGCAAGAAGCATAAAATCTACAGGTTTCTTCTTTTTTGCTGTGGAGATATTGTTAGCATATAAGACTACTGACGATCATGATCATTTCGATGTATCAATGCAGTCACAAGAGGAAAAGGGCAAAGCAAACGAAGAAGTTATTGCAAAGAGGACTACTCGACCCAGAGAAAGCTGACCCTTTTTCTCTCTTTCTTGAAACTACTTCAATAACATATTGTTTGTACCGAGACTCTGAAAGAATTCTTGGAAACACATTTGGAATGTGTATACTTCAGGTCATTTCCTCCTAAACTTATTGTGCTAATACTGCTCTTCCACTTGAAGCTTTTTGTAAACCTGCCTTTTCTTTTTCTTTTTAAGGATTTTGAGGCCTTCTCTCCAAATCTCCTTGCTAGAACGATAGAGACAGTGGAGGGGGGTGGACTGATACTGCTGCTGCTTCGTTCACTCAAATCATTGACCAGTCTATACACCATGGTTATGGTATGTTAGATTTCTATTGGTAATGCTGTTTCTCTATCATCATTCATGTAGTCCCATGGGAAATGTGAACAAAAAAATTAATGTCAATAGATTTTGCTGTATTTCTGTACTGATATATTATCTTTTAAAATGGCTATGGTGGCTGAGATGTCTTTCCTTGGAATATCTTACTTGAAATGATTTAATTTGTTCAACAACAATGCTATTATTATATGTTATTGACTGTTGTTACCTTGGGTTAATTTATGATTTAGATGGTCATAGATTTCTAGTGTTTACTTGCATTCTGTTTGTTATGTTTCATTTTTTTTCTTTTCTATGTTTGTGGAACATGTGTTGGCATCGGGACTAAAAATCATATTGTGATTCCAAAATTCCATTGTCATATCATTAACCACATTGTCAAAACATGTTGGCTTTACATTCTTTATGAAATGAACTTTATGAAAAGGCAACTTCCTGGGTTCGCAAAGATATTGCGGTAGCAGCTCAACATGATTGATATATTACAACCCATGTGGTCTAGTTGTAGAGCTTTATGCTCTTAGGCAAAGGTCTAGGGCTCAAACCTTTCTTATCAAGAGGAAAAATATTTAAAATTAATCTGGAGAGTTTTTTAATTGAAGAAGTACATGCACTTCATAGATGCAGCTGCATTGATCAACCAAGTGCTTTAGCATATGTGATAGAAACGAAATGATAGAGTGAAGATTCTACTACAAGGATGCACTTTTCTACACAATACGAAAGTTATGAATCCGTTCCCATTTAATAATCCAAAGGGGACCCAGGTTCAGATCAACCTCATAGGATCCATTGTACCTTCTGAAACCCGTGGAGGGGCTAGGATCCACCTGTGAGACACTATCCTTGGGTCAACCAGGTATAGCGCGTGGTGGATTTCTGGGCTTTGATGTTTAAATGGGACTCAAGTAGATCCTCACCACTAGGGGCAATCATTTCCTTGCTCTCCTGTAAACACAGAAGCGATATGCACCAGCACCATTTGCACTAGCCCAGGCGAGCATTTTGAAACTGTGTTTACTAGCCTAAAAATTTAATTCTGTAGACAAGTGTGTTATTGCTTGCACAACACATGTCAAAGTAGGTTCACTGTAGTAAAGACTTCTTGAGAGATAGATGCTAAAAGTTGGAAAAAATGGTTCCACCTTTCTATCACTTTTAACATTTCTGATCCCCATTGTCATAGACAATTTATTCATAATGTTGCACTAGTTTGCAATTTAGTGGTTGGGCAATGTGAAAGTTATTTCATTCATCAAAAAAGCAGGAACATTTCAAATAGTTTGCTGATAATGTCGTTGAGTCTTCCACTTATAATCAAGCAGTATTTTGATGTATTTTCTGCAGAGAGCATGTAAAACGGACTGATATTTATCCTTTTTCATCCCATTTTATCTTTGGGTTTTCATTTGTAAACTTATGGGAATCATAATTACAGGATGTTCATGAAAGATTTCGAACTGAATCCCATTCTGAAGCAGCTGGGCGATTCAATGAGCGATTCCTCTTGTCACTTGCATCATGCAAAGCATCTGTAGTTATGGATGATGAGCTCAATATCTTGCCAATTTCTTCCCATATTAGATCAATTACTCCTGCTCCTGTGAGAGAGGTATGAATTAGGAATTTTATTCTTATATTCTGGGTCATGTGCACAATCCTAGCATATGGCATCGTATCAGATCACCTCTTTCATTGCTAGAGAAGTTGTTCTTTTGAATTAAGGTGGCTCTCTGGTTATCTTACTTTCTTTGAGTCTGTGATAGGACATGGAATAGTTTTCATGATGCTGGACAATTTTCAGTTTTTTTCTCTGTTTTGATTGAGTCAGGATTCAGAAGGTCTCTCAGAACCTGAAAGGAACTTGAAAGACTTGAAAGATCAACTGAACGATGACTTTCCTGTTGGTCCTTTGATTAGGAAATGTTGTACATTGGATCAGGTATGTTATTTGCATGAATACACTTGAATGCTTAAAACATCTAACACATTGATTTTGACTTGTCCTTATTGTGGCTTAATGTTGGGTTTCTTTTTGAACAGGGGAAAGCTGTCATTACATTTCTCGATGCAATATTGGATAAGACACTTCGCAATACTATAGCCTGCCTAGCTGCTCGTGGCAGGGGCAAATCAGCTGCTCTTGGTTTAGCGGTTGCTGGATCTATAGCTGCTGGGTATTGCAGGATGATATTTTACCTGTTATCCTTTTAAAAGGTTCTGATTTTGTGATTGTAACAAGAAAAGTTCATTGCTGTAGGTACTCAAATATCTTTGTGACAGCACCAAGTCCTGACAACTTAAAAACTTTATTTGAATTCATATGCAAAGGATTGGATGCCCTAGGATATAAGGTAAAACTTTTGGTGGACCTTTTTTTTTAAACTTTTATTGGCTGTTACTGTTATAGTCCCAAGAACATGAGATATTATATTATGGTGAAATGTGCAAAAGATCAATCTGGATCATGTATTCTAAAGTATGTAGTCCATTGAAGAAAGAAAATAGTATACTTATGCAGTTTTTGCAATATTGTTTCGTAAAACCTTGGGTTATATGAATTTGTTCCTGCAATGTTGGAATATGCATAATCAATTAGAAGAAAGTATGTTGTCAATGGAGGTACTCTTTCTTAGGATAATGGAGGGGCATGGTCGTAGTATGACCAGCTATCTTAGGGCACATAAATTACCCTAGAAGACCTATTTACTGGTTTGAAATAGCTTGCACTGTAAAGGGAACAATGAGTAGTGTCCTTGGTGGGACTTGAACCCAAGATCTTGTGCAAGTTGTCATAAGATATCTTGAGCCTTAACAACTAGGCTAATCCCTTGGGGCTCTCCAAATTGAAGATTATCTAGTGTGCTTATATATATATATATATTATGGAGGAGCACAGCCATGGTAAGCCTAGTACCATACCATGCAGTCCAATTTCCACTATGCAGGTGGCATGAGAAATATGCTTAGTGAAAGTTCAATCTAAAACCTCGTGCTATACCTGTCATGTGGTGTGTTGGTCTGTTAGATATTGGATATAGATAGTAGTAGTGTTAGTATTGCTTATCAAGGAGTCCAGTGAAATGATGCCATGTGGCAAATAGGATAAATAGGGGGAGTAATAGTGGGAGATTAATTCATGCATCTTTTATTTTCTCTAGTAGAGTGGGTAGGAGCTTTAAGCTCTATGTGAGGAGCATTCTGTGCTTTGTGTTTGTATGTCTTAGTCCTAATTCTACCAATTTAGGGCTTTGTAACTGCTTTATATTAAATATAATTAACATTTCCATTCTTGGATCTCTATCATGGTCATGGGCCTTAACCAGTCGACAAAACCTTGGGTTAATGAGTTTTATAGCATAGCCATATTATTTGTTGAGTAGGTTCTATGCTTTTTAGCATGCTGAAGGTATTTTCTCTCTCTTTTTTTTTGGATGAGTAAGAAATTTCATTAATCACAATAATGATGTACAACTGTCAAGACGGGTGAGGTTTACATATCACAGCTACTCTAGAACAAAAGAGTACACAAAAAAACTCTGAAAAAAAATAAACTCGTTAGAAGCCTAAGAACTAAAAGCATAAGCGACGTTTTGGTTGGCTATAGAGCTCCAAAGAGGGATGGCAATCCCTAGCTGCACTTTGTTGCAAACTCTTCAAATGCAATAAACTGCAGCGGGAAGATCTCCGGGTTTGAAAAGTGGGGTTGGAGGAACCAACCATTGCAATCAGGGTTGTTGTCGCTCCCTGCTAGTCAAGGAAGGAGGGAGGATAGTGGAGATGATCACAGATCAGGCAAAACTACAGCTGAAGAAGAGATGTGCATGGTGCTGGAGATATTCTGTTAGTAACATGATAAAGAGTTTGCTACTGTAGGAGGAATCCTAAGGTTGTCCCATCTTTATATATATATTAGTTCTTTGAGACTATAGTTCTCTGTAGACTTCTATTTATTGAACAGGTTTTTACTGAGCTTGTTCTGTTAGACTCGTGTTATGTGGGAGACATTTTTCAAGGAATATATCTAAATCAGAAAATCCTCATGTTTGACTGTTGATTTTTTCCCTTTATATATTTCTGTTTAGTCACTTCAGATTTCTCATGCTGGTGTCACCTTATCAAAGTACTGTCTATGAGAGGTCATTGAACTATCATTTCTCAATCAGGAAATAAAAGCCTGAAGGATAGTGCTGACAGAAGTTTGAATAGAATTTACATAACCTGGTATGTGATTATCCCTATTATAACAAATTACCTAGCATTTAGAGATAACAGGGTACTAATATTCCAGTATGGACTCTTACCATACAAGATCTTCTTGCTGCGGTCTTCCTAGCTTGATCATATCTACACGTGTTTACTTCCCTATAAAGATAGCGAATCTCAATCCTTTCAAAGAGCCTTAGGGAATCCCAATATTCATTGGTGATATTTGAGTAGAGCACATTAGATGCATGCATGCCTGCATAAATATTAGGATAAACTATGGAAAATTACACGGACATGACTTGTTCCTGGGCTTTTACAAAAAAAAAGTGATCTATGTTTTTCTTTTTAACAAACACTCCCATGTTTTGTAATTATTTGTTAAATTTATTTAGGGATATGAGCCAACTTTTGATTAGTTCACAAATAGTTAATTTAATAAAATAATATTATTAAACATATTTAAATTAACATAATAATAATAATAATAAAGAAGACTCAGGAAATAAAAAAAATTGGGTCACTTACCACTGAACTTTGACATAATATGTGATGAAGCTAGAGTATGGAGTTTGTGTTTGTTAATGTTAAATTCTACTTGATATTGTCTTGGGGAGCATCTGTCTCTGCTCAGATATTTCTGCAGGAAAGTTGCTGTAGGATGGACTATTAATTTCTTGATGCTCAGTTCAATAATGTGATTGTGTGGGTGGCTTGTTTGTTTAGATGTTTTTGTTGTTATGGGCTTCTTCTATTTTGATGGGATGTAGGGGCTTTTGTTCAATTTTTTTTGCTAACAATGTGTGGTGTATGGTTTTTGTGTGGGCAGGAAGGAGGTGGTAGCCTTATTGGTGTTGGTAGTGGCTTTAGCTGTGGAGAGTAGTTGTGAAGTGATTGAAAAGTTAAAAGTAGAGTTCATTAATTATTTATGGACAAATCGCAAGCTTTGCCAAATTAAAATTGACAAATAGCTATAAAACATAGGTCATGTTTTTGTCAAAAGAAAAAAACAGGTCATTTCTTTGCAAAAGCTCTAAAACACAAGTCATATTTGTGTAATTTTTCCAATAAATAAGGTATCAAGTTGTAACAAGCTTTTGTATCTCCAATTCTGAGTGGTGTTTGCAGCCTGTTAGGACTTCCCGAAGTTTTGCAGACACGGTATCTGTTTGTCCTACTCTTTTGAGTATCCTATTAGCTGATTTCCCTGTGATTCTTTAGGTTTCCACCTGCCCCAGCCATGCCCAGTTGCCTAAAATAGAACTATCTGAGTTCAAATCTAGTAACACAAGCACAGTTTGTGTTGTCCATGAGATTGATAGTTCTATTATGGACTGATGTTATTTCTGGATCAGTCTTTTGTGTGCCCAAAATTCTCTTGCGTGAACTCTGGCTCTTTCCTAGGTGGTCAATCCTCCTGTGTGGAAATGCAAATTAATATAGGGGTTTGCATTACTGCAGTTTTCTTCAGTCCATTTGTTTATTGGTTCAAGGAAGCTCATGTGCTTGATTCTATGATAAAAGATGGAGCTCCACATGCGTTTAGCTTCTTCAGTCCCATAGGACATGTCTGGCAATTTCCACACTATGTTAGCACAATATATGGGGACCCTGCAAACTCATCAGCATAAAAAATTCTCTGCAGTTGGAAGTACATTCAAGCTACATTTCCAGGTAGCATATGGTATTGGTCAGAAATGGTCATTTCCAGATGATCCTGAGTTCTTTGCTTGGGGTTTCTCTTCCCCCTCATCCAACAATCTCAGTAAAATGTATGTAAAGGAAATGGAAAGCTTGCCATCTGATGTATAGTGCCATATAGAACAGTCTGTATGGATTAGTAATGGCTTCATCTGACCTCAATTAGCTCTGGAAAATCAAACCTGTTTTCCCCAGAGTCCCAATCATCCAAGTTTCTGCTCTTTTCAATTGTGAGTTGCTGAGCATTGGCCAGAAGAGGTCCTACAATTTTGCTTCTTACGGCTCCAACATCTATCTAGTTATTCGTTCAAAATCCCATGTCTTTTGCCATTTTCAACAACCCTTATGTTACCTTATCCACCAAGTTGATACATTTCTTGAGCCAATGATTTTTATTTTGTATTGATTCTTTATGGGGCTTGGCAAAAGCCATGAAAGAGGACATCCATCATCATGCTTGCATTTTCAGCTGTGCCTCCTCAAATGGAATTAGGTCGTCAGTGAAGAATAACAAAATATCATTGCCCCCTATTCAGCCTAACTAAAAGTTGCCTTGACTTTTCATCCAAAATACTATTGTCTTGTCTATCGCTTGGGAAGTTGTGAAGTGCTAATCATTTTTCCAGTTTTCTTTTATATCTTTATAGATGATATTGTGTTGTTAGATTATGTATTTGTAAGGTTGGCAATTTGTATTACTCTATCATGTGTCGTATATATGTTAAATGGGTTTGTGTTTGAAAAATCTCAACTTGTGACACGATCTGTTTATTAATTATGTATAAAAACTTAAATTTGTAACTCTAACCCATGTCTTGTTTTTAGTTTGAACTCCGTTTATTGATTAAAAAGTTATAAATAAGTTTATAAAATATTTACATATTCAACGTGAAAAGGGCTATACTAAAATTAACTTTTACAAATATTGATTTTATCGAGTTTTAAAGATTAATATAAAATTACAACCCAAACAACAATTTTAGTGAAGTAAGTCTCATCAACTATAACAAGTTTAAAAACTCATTAGTTGTATAACAATATTGAATTAAGCTAAATTAGGGCTTGAATGGACATTATTATTAGTGATGACTTTGAAATTCATCACATTCTCTATCAGAACTTCAAGGAAGATAGTTAAAGAATCTATTCATAAAAAAGAATGATATTTATTGTAATATATAATATGAAATTTAAAATTTAAAATAAAAAAAGTTTAACTTGTTACCTTCTTTTCTACAAAGCTAATCTTTTATACATAAAAGAGTTATATTTTTTTGTTTCAAGGAGTTGTGATATTGATCAAGGATTCGATCTTCAATGTTGAATGTGGATTTGGAAGCTACTATAAATATCGATATGTTTAAGATATCATGTGTTATTTTTGTAACTTGAGGATATTGGAATTAATTTGTTTTCCAATATCTTAATACATTTAATTCAACCATTGTATGCTACACCTCATCTAAATATAGCTTTAGTTTATTTTTGGTGGTACCCTCAAGGATTTACATGCTTCGAAATATTGAAATTCCTAGATAAGATAAATTTTTTTTGGAAAAATGGATGAGATAAAAAGTTGCAAATATCATATTTTAATGAAATTAACTTCAAAAGTGTAAAAACAATACAAATGGTTGTAGAAAAAATAAAGTTATCTCCACTTTTTTGTTGTGATAGATTTGTGGTTTTTTAACCTAGTTCAAGCTTGTAAATAGTGGGCATTGTCCCATATCCGCTATGTGGTTGTGTATACTTTTTTTAGTTGAATGAAATCATTGAATTAATCAAAATAAATAAATAAAATAAAGTTATGTGCAAGTTCTCGCCCCATTTATCAATAATAGGTTTCTTAGCTTTCGACTTATTATTGCCAATATTTTGATTTAAACTTGCTCCATCTTTTTTAAGATATATCTGAAAGAGAGAGAATAATACTCTTTTGACTTTCGTAAATTCATTTGAGTCATTACTATAAATCATCTAAAAACTCCACTTAACAAAATCAAGTTTATATGGTGGGTCTAATGTAACAGCAAAAGTAGTGGATTGAAGATGGTTGCCGAGTGAAATGAGATTTTTATCTAGAAAATGAAATGATTTGAGTGAGAACAGGTGATTGACCTAAATGAAGTTGAGTTGACAAGAGAATAAATGAAATTAAGAAAGAGATTTTAACCTAAAAGGTGAAATGATCCAATTGTTTTTACTTGTGTTGTGCTATTGTCGAGAGAAATTGAGAAAGAGATAAATGAAAGGAAAAGTAAAAATGATAAAAGGAAATCCTAGATTCTATATGGCTAAACTATGATGCTTGAAAATATACTATGAGATGGAACAAATTATTAAAAAATGTATATATAAACTTAAGTATATTTAAAATATTATTGACATTAAATGGGTTCGCGACGAACTTGTGGCTTGTTTAGGGAACCTATTTAATAAATGGGTTAGTAAGCAATTTGGGGAAGAGAGGTTATGCTCCCTACTGGAAGAGAATGCATGGTGCCTAACCAACAACCCTTTTGGGTCAGATATCCATATCCCGCTATCTCTCAAACCTAATGCCACACTCTTTGACCGCCTCCGGTGGATCTACTCAAACTTAGGTGAATACATAATCAAAAGTGGCTATAATTTTCTTAACCCATAAGGTAATACAATGCCTTGGCACAAAGTTGTTTGGAGCAAATCTTCCTTACCTAGGCATTCCTTATACTATGGCTAGCTTGGTTAGGCAAATTATCCACCTTAGACAAACTATTAACCTAGGGAATTGCAATGTTCGCAACTTGCTTCTTATGTCAACAGGGTGTGGAGGATCACTCTCGTTTATTCTTTAGATGCACCTATACTACTTAGATTTGGGGATTGGCTTGTGATCAACTCCATTGTCCAGCTTCATTTAAGGACTGGTAAGGCGCTACAGATTTGTTGATAGAAATGGCGGACTCCTGTTTTCCTATCTTTCAGAAATGGAGGGCAGGCCTTACCACTGTGGTCTATTGTATATGGAGAATGTGTAACAAAGTTAGATTGGGGGGTTATACCTCCCAAAGTGTGTTCTATAATCAGATTGGAGCTTATGCCACACTCTTGTAATGTTGGAAAATCATTTCATATTGTGCACTTTACGTAATGTATTCTTGTTGTAACTCATCATTCATTTGATGATTGTACACTATTTGGATCAATAAAATTTCAATTATCAAAAAAAAAAAAAAGTTTACATACCAGTCTTCAACTTTTTTTTTTGGATAAGTACCAATCTTCAACTTGAATACAAATTTTAACCTATTTATTATTTGTGTTGATTTTTACCAACCCGAACCCATTTATAATTGTGTCTTGTTGTGTCATGTCTAGGTTCATGGGTTAGATCCTCAATTGCTAGCCCTATGTATCTGTGTGTGTTTGTGGGTGTATCTTCTCTTGGTAATGATTTTTGCTGATTTACATAAGAAAAAAGTTTTACACAGTAGGATCATGCTTTTTGGATGATCTTATACCATGCCTAATTCTTCAGCGTTGTTTGGCAGGAACATATAGATTATGATGTGGTTAAAAGTATCAATCCAGAGTTTAAGAAGGCAATCGTGAGGATCAATATATACAAGCAGCATAGGCAAACTATTCAAGTGAGACTAATGGAATACTTATTTGTCATCTTAGCTTTTACTTTATCAATCCATTATCTCTCTGACATTTGCTAGGTGATCAAATTAACTTCATGTTTGTACTTTTATGCGAATAGGAAGAGATGTATGCTTAGAAATTTGCTACAGGGATGGCCTAGTAATTCCACTTTTCTGCAAAGCTGATGCAAGTAACCCATTGGATGAGGATTGAATTAAATAAGGGCATCATTATTGATGGCAGCTTTTCCTTTTGTATATTCTTTTGGAATGCTTTGATCTTATAACCATCAACTCTACCGTGCACTATTCTTAGCTCTTATTGGCTCAATGGATGCATTTTCATTGCAGTACATACAGCCACATGAACATGAGAAGCTTTCTCAAGTTGAATTGTTGGTTATTGACGAAGCAGCTGCAATCCCGCTTCCAGTTGTAAAATCCTTGCTTGGTCCATATCTAGTCTTTCTCTCATCCACCGTAAATGGGTAGGAGTACAATGTCCTTTTTATCTTGATTGATTTATTAGTCTTAGCAAAACTACAGTTGGTGATCTGAGTTTGCTTGTTATTTTCTTTTTAGTCTGTTGAATTATCTTTTTTGCCTTGTATTAGTCTCTTATAAAAAGCTGAAAGAAAATTAGTTTTGATTCTAAGCAAGACAGTAGCCTTGTTTCTTTGATATGTCTGTGTGCCAGAAATTCCCCTTATCTGGTTACTTTTCTGGTTATCATTATGGATTGTGTTAGCAATTACTCATCTTCTGAAATTTTCTTTCTTTGGAAAAGTTATGAAGGTACTGGACGATCTTTATCACTCAAACTTCTGCAGCAACTGGAAGAGCAAAGTCGTGTTAAAGTTAATGGAGAGGGCTCTGTATTTGGTAATAAGATTACTTTGTTTACCGTTTCGTCTTGAGATTGCCATTTGGTTATTTCTTAGGTGCAGCATGTGGCCCAGTTTTAGCTTTCCATTAAGAGTCCAGAGTAGCGCCAGTATTCATTCAAACTTGCTGATAGTTGAAGTTCAGAAATAACTATGCGTTGAAATTTATTTGCACATGAGCATCTAATTTTATATGGAAAGTGCCAGTCTTACCATTTCAAGGGGTTGATCAAGTGGGTGAGGTCTGAGAGTTCTTATGACAGGTTGCATGAAGTGTTAATTTAAACCCATGAAGGTCACTTCCTAGGTTACCTACATACTGAAAGTGGGACTTAAATGGTGCATCGGTTTTGTGAGGCAGTTTATGACACTAGTGATAATTGATACTGACTATGGCCATACTTCTTGATCAACCCTAAAAAAAAAAGCTCTTCGCAATTGTTGCTGCTCTGGGCTTTCTTATGATTCAGATCATATATTGAAGCAACACAACTAAGGCAACTATGGTTCATTTATTCAGGAATGTGCTTGTTAATAAGAAAGCATGTTTGGGGATTGGGGATCCTGTGCTCCCATGGTTTGAAGCTCATGGATGCTCCTTAGGCCCTGCCTCCACCACCAACCACCCCCCCTTTGGGTTTTTTTTTTTGTGGACAATTGTGGATGCTATGAAGAAGGTTCTGCATTCATATGTCACAACACTTTGAATTTTTTAGAGTGACAATGGCCATGAAAAACATTCATATTACTGAAGCTGAAATGATCATTCGTTGCAGCATCAGATGCTGTGTTTTTCTAGTAACCAATGACATGGGAGTAGAAGATATTGAATGAATAAAACACTTGTTTACTAAAGGATCATTGTGAATGGTGAAGAGAAATCTGTGTTGTGTTTGTGCAGAGTTTACACATGGGAGCAAAAATCCATCCAATTATGAAAATTGATTATAATATATAACTAGTTAATGGAGTTTATTTGATTAAAATGTGAATTCCTTAACTTGGGAACTGGGCTCTTGTATATAAAGGTAAAATGTAAAAGATGGCATTATAGATTATTACTACTTTCTAGGTGATTTTGCAATATTTCCCATGATGGTGGAGATTACACCTGGAAGCATGTTGTGTAGTAAAATGCTCACAGAATCCACATTTTTGGCCTGTTTCTGAGTTTCATGCACATATTTATTTCACACAAATAAAAGTCTCTTCAATTGTTGATTTCCTTTTGATGTAGGTCGGCTCTTTAAGAAGATTGAGCTAACAGAGTCCATTAGATATGCTTCTGGCGACCCAATTGAATCATGGCTCAATGCATTGCTCTGCCTGGATGTTGCAAATTCAATTCCAAACATTAGCAGGTTTGATTGCAATCATCCTTGTCTGCATATGATGAAGTAACCTAGTTATGATTCCTTTCAGTTATTGGCTTATTGTATTTTGCAAGTAGGTTGGCTCCCCCCAGTGAATGTGATCTCTACTATGTGAATCGTGACACTCTTTTTTCGTATCACAAAGACAGTGAGTTATTTTTGCAGGTAGTTATGGTTTTGATGATCTAAAAGTATGTAATTATCTTGTTGTTGATGCTTCTTTGGTTCTTACACATTGCAATGATTGCAGCGTGTGATGGCATTGTACGTCGCTTCTCATTATAAAAACTCTCCTAATGATTTGCAATTAATGGCTGATGCTCCAGCTCATCACTTATTTGTGTTGCTTGGTATGGTTATTTTCTTTTGAAGAACCCACGTGCATTTTCCTTCTGCATGTTTTGGATGTTGACACAATTATGTGCAGGGCCTGTTGATGAGTCCAAAAATCAACTTCCAGATATCTTATGTGTTATTCAGGTACAGATTCTCTCTGAGTCTCATTCCAACACCCCCCCAACTGCAAACCCACACACACACACGTTTACACACTTTGCATGCATGTAGGCACACACTATGTGCAGGGAAATTATAAATGAGCATCCCAATTTGAGTGTTAGATTAATCCATAGTTACCCTTTTTACTCTGAAAACGTGGACTTGGTTTCCCTTAAATCCTAAAAATGAGCTTGCATTACTATCGTTTAGACTTTCTGTATAAAATAATAAAATAGTACCCTAGTCTTTCTTTTTCTTCTTCTTTCCTTTCTGTACCCCTACCCTAACCCAGAATTAGCAGTCTTGTTAAAGTAATCTTTGAGAATAGATAAAATTAAATTGAATCTACAATTCCATTCAACTAATTGTTGATGCAACAAAATTAAATCATACTGTCTTAAAATCAGCAATTACATCCCAAATTTGATCCAAACTTAGCCATGCTTGTTATGCTTAGGGTTCAAATTTGGGTAAAAAGATAGAAACTTCAACAAAATTAAGGCACAAAGGGGAAAATTTTATTGATCGATGAAAGTAAAAGGTATGAAAGTTAACAAAAAAGACAATTCCAAGAGCACAAATACTCTCACTTCTCTCTAATTGCATGTTTGGTTGGTTTCATAAGGATGGAATGGAATAGAATAGCTATTCCTTTTCCACAAATCTACTTCTACGTTTTGTTAGCAGAATAGTTATTCTTTTGAATTGTTTTTGTTATAAAGTGAGGAATTACAGGAATAGCTATTTTTTGGTTTTTTTTTTTTTCCCAAGTATATTTCTATATCTATCCATGAAATCTCAAGGAATTATAAGTAATAGCTACTATTTTTCTATTCTATTCCTTGATAATTGCAATTTTATTCTTGTTTTACTCCATTGCCCAAACATGTAATATGAGAATTACAACAACTGACAATTTTGAGGAGTTGTTCTAACTACTCCCCTAGGTCTTTTTATAGACCAGCTAGAAAATCAACTACTAACTACACTAACTAAACGAACTTTTGCACAAACAAATACGCAAAAGACTAACTAAAAGAAACACCCATAGAGTCATAGCAATGCCTCCCCTTAAAGTGATGTTCTTGTCTTCAAGGACAGATAGTAGAGATGGCCACAGTTAGCAATACTGGCAACTCCCAATCTAACATCAGCTGCCATATCTCCTTGCAAAATTGCTGCACTAGATACCCCACATCCTCTCTATCATCTAGAGCAAACTCCACATTATCCTCCAAAATAAGAACTTGTAAAGACTTGTTAGGGCAAGCATGTCAAGGAGAGTAAGATTGATCACATTTAAAGCAAAAAGCTCTTATCCACGCTGCTCCCCACAGAAACTCCCTTGGCCTTCACTGCCCCTGACCCCACCCCTCCCCACCCCGCCTAAAAAAAAAAAAAACACACGAAAAAAAAAAACTGGCTGGTGTAGGGATATAGGGGGGAAGGAGGCATATGTACTAGCTGTCTCTGTCATTTTGCAAAGAAACCGTTTCTGCTTCTTGAATCTGTGACTTACAAGTCATCAAGGAAGCAAATTAGCTTGCCCTTTTACTAAATGGTTCTGAGGGGTGGTGGAATTCTGAAAATGCTCTCTCCTCTCCCTACACACCCCAAATACCGTTACCCCTAGGACAAACCCTTAGTCAAACCTTTCCCTTTCCCGTAGTGTTATTTGTTTAGTTATCCATAGGCTATTGGTTCCTCACCATGTCATCTCCGGTGAGTGTGGGAGCATCTGGCCAGCAAAAGGCAGAGCTAAAGTTGGGGGCAGCGCACCATGCTACCTTAGGGGACCATCTTCCACTGGATTATTTTGGCAAACAAGCTTGCAAGGCTTTGGACACGGTTCTAGAGGAGGTTTTGCAGGTCAACCCAAAAGAGGCAATACAAATGCCTAATTTTGAAGCATTGGAAAGTAACTCCCAGGATATAGCTAGGAAGGGAAATATGGAGCCTTGTGTCCACATGAGCTGTCCTAGGCCTAGCACCTGCCGGCCTGTTCCCCTTAACACAAAGGACACCAAGCAGCCTGTCACCTGCCCACCACCATCCCAAGAATTTCCTTCTTTTGGAAATACAACTTTGGAAGAGGTCAATGAGCTGCTGAAGGAAATCGAGGACCGCAACTGGCAGCCACCTAACCACGTACACACGGCCACCGTGGAGTCTCCTAACACCAAGACTTATGCACAGGCTTACACATCCAAAGACAAGGATACGGCACCGGACTTTAGCCTTTGTTTCATTCCTCCGGTGACCAAAGGGACTATGCCAAGGGTGAAAATTCCTAAGGCAGTGGTAGACATAGGTGCGAAATACTGGAATTCTACACTTATGGGCTACTTTCTCGATTGGAAGCTGCCCTATTCTCTAGTCCGAGCTACTGCCTTTAAGCTATGGAAGGAGTTCGGCCTTGTGGACATTCTAGGAAGCTTGGACATGTTCTTCTACTTCCGATTTGCCTTGGGAAGTGATCTCACCCTTGTCCTTGAAAAAACTTGGCATTTTGCTCAAAGATTCCTCATTTTGCAGAAATGGAGGAAGGGCATGTCGCTTGACAAAGCCGCAACCCACCAGCGTACCTGTGTGGGCAACCTTCTCCCATATACCTTGCGAGTTCCTAGCTGCTGAGGGGTTAAGCCACATAGTGAGTGGTGTAGGTATACCACTAAAGGCTGATGCGTTGACGTCAAATAGGCAAAGGGCAAACCATGCTAGGGTCTTGGTCGAAATTGATGCACGAGAGGAGCTAGTCACCCGGGTGGCATTCGAGGGAGAGAACGGTACTACTGCTGCTGTTCATGTTGACTACCAGTGGCTCCCTCCACGTTGTGCTAGCTGTAAGGTTTTTGGGCACAAATGCAGCCCTAACCAAGATCCATGTAATCGTGCCTCTTCTAATACTGCCATAGTGAGGAATGAGGAATGGATGCTAGCAAATCATGGAGTTAGTGGAAAGATGAAGGCGCAAGAAGCGGAAAGCAAGAAGGGTAGGTCCCTTGGTGGCCCCCCACAGCAATGGTCGAAGAGTGTTAGTAGGAAGAGCCATTTCCTGTGTGAGCCACATTTCCTGGTGGCTGGGGGACAGAGTAAGAAGGCTGAGACAGAGGGCTTGAAGAGCTTAGATGTTGAGCACGCTGACCAAGATTTGGTAGCTGACGAGGGAATGGAGGTTGATAGGATTGATAAGGCACTTGGCATATGTGAAGGCATAAGACCTGATCTGTGTCCAAGCTCATCAGCTGCCACCGTGGTGTCGGAGTCCCCAGGTCAAGACATGGATGTGCAGTTGGATGTCCAGGTGAGGGATATGGAGTAAGGATGTGATGATTATGAGAACACCCAGCTCAACAGGTTATTGTTTCAAATGAACCAAGAATCGGGAAGTTATCCCAAACATAGCAAAAGTTCTAGCTCCTCTAGTCGCCGTAAGAAAAAACGGTAGAAGAGGAGGTGGACTTTCACTTAGCTACATACCTCCTCTTCTCCTTGTCGCTTGCAACATGGAATGTACGGGGTTTTATTGACCCCATCAAGGTTTCGGAGGTTAGGAAGTTATGTGACACTCATAGAATTAGTATTATTGGCTTGTTGGAAACAAGAGTCAATGTTGCCAATGAGGACACAATCAAGAACATGTTGGGTCACCGTTGGCAAGTATGGATCAATGCCGCGGCAAGGAAACATATTTGGATCGCTTGGTAGCCAAGGGAGTGGAATATCCAGGTGGAGGTCGAACGTGCGCAATTCATTCACTGTACCATGACTAACTTGAGAGCACATAGTGACATGGCTATCACTTTTGTCTATGGTTCCAACAACGATCGGGAATGGAGAGAGTTGTGGCTGAGCCTAGAGACATTGGTACAAAACATGGGACGACACTTGTGGCTGGTTATGGGCGACTTTAATTCCACTAGATCAGTCTCTGAGAAAAAAGGAGGGAGAGTTGCAGTCACATATGTAATGGTAGAATTCTAGAGATGCATTGATAAGATGGAGGTGGAAGACCTACAATACACATGGGATTTCTTTACATGGTCCAATAAGCAAAATCAAGTGCCTATACTGAGGAAATTAGACCGCGCCATGGTTAACCTTCCTTGGCTAAATATGTTCCCGAGTGCACATGCTAGATTCCTCTCACCTATCCTATCTGACCATTCACTAGCTGTGGTATGTATGGAGTATGGACTGAGAGCCAGGAGGAGCTCGTTTAAATTTTTCAATTTTTGGGCAGACCATGAGGGATTCAAAGAGCTAGTCAACAACACATGGAAGAGGGACGTGAAGGGGTCAAGAATGTTCCAGGTTGTGAAGAAGCTCAAACTTATTAAGGAGGGCCTCAAGTGTCTGAGCAAGATTGAGTTCTCCAACATTTCACAACGAGTCCAGAGGGCGAAGTACCACTCGATCCAGTTGCAAATCAACATACACACGTCAGGGGATACTTCTCGACTAGATGAGGAGCGGTTGGCCTACAAGGAGTATTATATACTGCGTGGGGTTGAGGAAAGCTTCTATAAGAAAAAATCGAGGACAAAGTGGCTAAAGTTAGGTGATAAGAACAATGCCTATTTTCACAAGGCTATGAAGAGTTTCCACAACTGTAGCTCCATACACCGACTGACCAGGGAGGATGGTAGTAAGGCGGCAGGTGAACTGGAGGTCCAACAGTTAGTCCTTGGGTATTTCCAACAACTCTATGACCCCCCCCTAGCACCCTCGTTGAAGTGGAAAATTTGCTGCCTCAGGAATTGAATGAGCAGCAACGACTCACACTTGATGCTCCGTTCCGGATGATGAGATCAAATGGGGTTTCATGTCACAAGCGAATGGGAAAGCCCCTGGCCTAGATGGGTTTTCAACTTGTTTCTTTAAGGAGGCATGGGATGTCATAGGTGTTGATATGATTGCAACAACTAGAGAGTTCTTGACTATAGGCCATTTGCTCAAGGAGATTAACAGTACTGCTATCTCCTTAGTCCCTAAAGTAGCTAGTCCTACTAAATTGGGTGACTTCAGGCCAATAGCATGCTATAATGTGATCTACAAGGCGATCTCTAAGGTCCTTGCTGCACGAATGAAATCGTTGTTGTTAGCTCTGGTTGGGAGGGAACAAGCAGCATTTATCCCAGGTAGAAGGATAACTGACAACATTTTCATTGCCCAGGAGCTAATGGCAGGCTACCACTCTCATAAGGGTGCTCCTCGGTGTATGCTTAAAGTGGACCTACAAAAGGCATATGATACGGTCAAATGAGACTTTATCCTAATGGTGCTCAAGGCCATGAAATTCCTCGCCCCCATCTTTGTAACCTCATTAGCCAGTGTATCTCTACACCCAAATACTCCATCAACGTCAATGGGGAAATGGTGGGGTTTTTTGCTAGTAAATGCGGGTTGAGACAAGGGGACCCTATCTCCTCTTACTTGTTTGTCCAGTGCATGGAAGTTATCTCCACACAGCTGAGGAGGCTGATTTCTAATCCCCAATTCTCACTACATTGGAGATGTAAGGCTGAAAGACTAACTCACCTTTACTTTGCAGATGATCTCCTAATATTTGCTAAAGGAAACATTGAGTCTATACTCCTAGTGAAAGAAACCTTACAGTACTTCCAAACTATTTCGGGATTGGCAGTCAACAACAACAAAAGCAACATCATCTTCTCTCTTGTCCCTACGAGCATCAAAGAGGCCATTCTACGTTCCACCCAATTTAATGAGGGCTAGTTTCCAGTATGATACTTGGGAGTTTCCCTCATATCCTCTAAACTCAAGAAGCAAGATTGTGAGGTGCTAGTGGAGCGTACTTTGTCACGGATCAACTCTTGGACGGCCAAATACTTATCTTATGCTGGCAGGCTTCAATTGATAAAATTTGTCTTATTCTCCATGCAAGTCTACTGGTGCTCTGTTTTTCTCCTGCTTAAGTTTGTTATCTCAAGGATAGATCAACTACTTTGGAATTTTCTTTGGAGTGGCAATCCATACATCTTCACAAAAGCTAAGATCAAATGGGCGGAAGTGTGCATACCCCTACAAAATAGAGGCCTAGGGATCCCAAATATCCATCTTTGGAATAAGGTAATCCAAATTAAGCATATTTGGAGACTATGCAAGGAGGGAACGGAGAGTTTATGGCTCGAATGGGTTCATTCCACCTTACTAAAGGGTAAGAATTTTTGGTCCTCCAAGGCACCTGCCATATGCTCATGGACTTGGAAGAAATTGCTGAAGCTGAGAGGCTTGGTAAGATCTTGCTCCCTTTGGGAACCTAACAATGGCCTTGAAATCTCACTTTGGGTAGATTTCTGGCTCTTAATAGGACCTCTTAATACATTATTCAATGTTCGTGCTGTGGGAAGCATGGGCTTTCCTCATACCACGAGGCTCTGTTCCATCATGGATGGGAATGAATGGTGTATCCCTTATGGTCTGTTTTGGACTAACATCTGCATCTCATCCTCCCTCAAATCGAATGTTGCAGCTTCGGATCGTCTTTGCTGGATACACTCATCATTAGGAGAGTATACCATCAAATGTGGCTATAGATTTCTTAACCCTCTTGGGCCCACCATACCATGGCATAGAGTAGTTTGGAACAAATCTTCTTTGCTTAGACACTTCTATGTCCTATGGTGGGCCTAGCTAGGCAAACTTTCCATCCTTGACAAAGTGTGTAACTGAGGGGGGGTGGGGGGTTAGTACAATCAACTACCAGCTTTCTTTGTAACCGAAACCTGGAGAACCATGCCCATTTATTCTTTGATTACGATTACACCTCTCAGGTCTAGCATTTGGTGTGTGACTTTTTACATTGCCCAGCCTCATTCAGCAGTTGGCAGGGTGCTACCAATCTCTTGGTAGCAATGGGGGACTCCTCGACCCATCGGAATTGGAGGGCAGTGTTAGCGGTATCAGTTTATTGTATATGGCATATCTGGAACAAAGTGAGATTAGGGTAGGTCCTCCTAGGGGTTGGCCTGTTAGCCACCAAATTAGATCCTATATTAATCCGCTGTAAAATTAGCATTTTATGCTAAGCAATTGTACTTTGCTTTAGCTCTGTGTTGTAACTATTATTTTCGTTTTGACGATGGAATTATTTCTCGTTCAATAAAATTTCACTTATAAAAAAAAAAATAAAATTCAACATGTGACATTTGCTTTTAGCCTTTGATTCCTTTAGTGTGAGAGCTTTCAACCACTGGTCCAACATTAATTATAGGCCTTGGAGCATTGTAAGTTGAAGAAGTGGGCTGAGAAAAATGATCCATATGTTGCTAAATGATAGCGGATGGCTTTAAAATGAGAGGACACAAAACTGGTCGATTGCCAAGAATCATGATCTCCCATGTGAGATGACACAAAAATCCCCAAGTTAAATTTCTTTTCAACGTTGTTTGCCAATTCAATTGCTGCCTTGAAATTATGAGGATCTAATGTAGTCACTCTAGTGCCAATATCATCCCTTAACCCACCAATGAAATAACCAAGTAGTTGTGATTCATAAATCGAAGGTACTTAAAAAGATAATGCCTCAAACTCAAATTCATCAACGTATAGATCAGCCAATGAAGTTTGCCTTAACCTAGACAAACTCGCACAAGGATTGGGAGCTGTCTTCTTGTTAAATGTAAAAGAAATTGGTGAACAGAAGTGCTCCAATCAAGATGAGGATTCTATGATGCAATGATTGGAGCCAATGGATAGCCTTTCCTTGCATGCACATTGCTAACATGCCAATTTTGCTACTGCTCTTATGATGAAGATTCGTACTCATACATTATAACGCTTTTGGTAATAACATCTAAATGCTATCCTTATTTCCAAATGGGAAAATATCAATATAATCCTGTAGATGTGCTTTTGCTCTCCAATCAGTGTGTAAAAGATGTTATTAACAGTAACTTGCTTTGTTTTGATATAATTCTTAAATGCTTGTTCAATACATTACAGGGTTGAGAGTCTCTTTCTTCTCTCTTCTCTATCCCCTTTGTTTATTTACATATTCCCCCCTGGCAGGTCTGTCTTGAAGGGCAGATATCACGGAAATCTGTAATTAAAAGTTTGAGTGATGGCCACCAACCCTTTGGAGACCAGATTCCATGGAAATTCTCGGAGCAATTCCAGGACACAGTTTTCCCCACTCTTTCAGGTGCTAGGATTGTGCGCATTGCAACACACCCCAGTGCCACAAGGGTATATTTCTTCCCATGTTAAAATCAGTTGGGTTCATTATCATCCACACTTGGAAGATCTACTTTTGTCAGTCTGATTTCTTACTCTTTGGCTTGACACTGTCTCATTTACAGCTTGGGTATGGGTCAGTTGCTGTGGAACTCTTGACAAGGTATGTTCTGCTTTTCAACTCAGCATTCTTTGTTTAGCTTGATGGGGTTCTTATAAATATGAAATAGTAAAGCAAGTGGTTTACTGTGGAAGATCAATAGAAGGGAATACCTAGGGGTGTGCCATGGCCTTTTTTTGATCTTATCTTGGAGCAATATAGTTTTCCCCCAACATGGAGGGGTCTTGATTCAATGTGACTGCTTGAATGAATGTGTTAAAATGTTGCTTTACACAGCAGAACTGAAATTGAAAATGATAAATTACCTAATAAATCGACAATAACATACTGAAGGAATTTGTATGACCTAAAACAAGGTATGCTAGTTTTTCTTTTGTCCAGAGCTGCTGATAAAAGCATCTTCCCAATGACAAATTGACTTGAGATATATGTTAGTTTAAAGGACATTTGATTGCATTACTTAATTTTTAAGGAGATTCCTGAACCAGGTACTTTGAAGGACAGTTGACTGCCATTTCAGAAACAGAAGTTGAAAATGCTGAGATTCCTGAAGTCAGAGTCACAGAAGCTGCACAAAAGGTTCATCTTCAAATACAAGTCACATTAATATATGCTCCTTGATTCCAAAAGTTGATCCGTAGCTTATAGCTTTTTTGTGCAAAAACACATCTTGAAGTTTTTGGATCTTCTTTATCAAGGAAATAGTGTTTAAAACTGTATTGCTTTCCATGGTTTACATTTGTAAGTCAGTCGTTCAAACTTTCTCTGGACCTGATTACATTTCGGGATAATTGCACTTTTGGCCTATGACTATAGACCTGTGCAGATACACCAACAAGACTCCCAAAACATGATCCTACCTCTCCAAAACTGTAAAAAAGGAGCATTTTTCTCCCTAAATTGTTTCTAAAGCTTCTAAAACATTAGCAAAAGCCTCCTAAATAATGACACATTTTGGGAGTTCTAAGTGGTGGTCGGGGAGTTAAATGTACCTTTCATAAGTTTTGGGGAGGTAAAAGGTTGTTTTAAAAGTTTGGGGATGTATTCTTACCTCGTTAAATGCCCGTTCACTTAATTGAATGGAATAGAGAGGGATTGAATTATAATTCAATAAGAATTGAATGGATATGTAATAGTTATTATATATCAAGTATTTTGTTTAGTTGGCACAAGAATAAAAAATGAATAAGGCAGGAATAAAAAATAAATTGTCCATTACATCCTTGCTCTTCTCCATTTTTCATAGTCTCAACACAACTTATGATAGGGTATTTATGACAAAGATGATAAATGGATCATTGAATACTAATTCATGAGTTGGGTATATGAATTACTATTCAATGTTTTGAGTAGTAGCAAATTATTGGGAATGGCTATTAGGTAGATTGGATATGTAATAGCAATTTTATATGGAATAAGGAGGGAATGGAATTGCCATCCCTCCCAAGTGAATGTGTAGTAATAGTTTTGAGGTGAAATTGCAATTTGCTTATGTATTAAGTTTTTTTCCTACACTAGTTTCTGCTAACAAACATTTATCTTATAATTATCGTAAAATTTAGTTTCAGTTGATAAGGGGATCTGATTTTTCTTTCCCCCCAAGTAATTCATGACTTTGTCAAGGCTCAGTTATCTCAAGAGGGCTCTTTTGACCAATATCAACATCAATCACTAGCATCCTCTTATTTGACAAAATTGCATTACCTGCCTTTGCTTTAAGGATTTTTCTCTCTTCTTTTTATAAGCAGTACTCTTTAATTTCAGTTTATTTAGCAAAAAGTTAATAGTAACAGTTTGCAATTTAAAGAAAAAAAATGGTTATTGTGATTTTGATGTGTTTCTTTCCAGCTTACAAAGCCTATGGGGAATTGATCAATTGAATCTTTTATTATTCTCAACCCCATATAGACTAAACTCTCATACTTGCAGGCATCATTACTTGAAGAGAAAGTTAAACCCAGAGCAAATCTTCCACCTCTACTTGTACATCTTAGTGAACGACAACCAGAGAAACTCCATTATCTTGGCGTCTCCTTTGGGCTTACTCTGGATCTTTTTCGCTTCTGGAGGAAACGTAGATTTTTTCCGTTCTACATTGGCCAGATTCCAGTTAAGATGGACTATACTTTGTTTTTTCTTCGTAGCATGACTACTTTGCTGTAGACAGCTTTATGTTCTTTTCCTGATGTCATCGTTTCTGTTGTCAGAATGCTGTAACTGGTGAGCACACATGTATGGTACTGAAGCCATTGAACAACGAAGATATTGATGTCAGTGGTGCTGATGAATGGGGCTTCTTCAGTCCATTCTACAGAGGTAAGTAAATTATTCTACAAGCTAATTATTCTTTTCTCATTTTTGTGCAGCTACTTAGATTCTTGAATTACCAGATTTCAAGCAAAGATTTTCCCGTCTTCTGGCTTACAATTTTCGTGACATGGAATATAAGCTTGCAATGAGGTAAATATCACATTTTAGAATGCTAGATGTATATTCTTAAGCCTAAAGTGCTCATGCTGCACAAATCCAAACAGCATTCTGGACCCAAAAATCAACTTTGGTGAGCAAGACTTAAACTCATCCAATTCAAATGGGGCTTTGAGGTCTCTGAATGAGATTCTTTCACCTCATGATATGAAGCGACTGGAAGCTTACACAAATAATCTTGCTGATTATCACATGGTAAGATGTTGCAAATAATGGTACATAGCTTTCATGGTGAAGGATACCGTTTTATTATTCCATCTTAGGTTCTCTTGTTAAATATCTATTGCATAGGTAAATGTAGATTGATAAATCTGAGTCAGTAAGAAATTCCAAAATTGAAAGAGACAATTTTGAGCAGTTACATGGACAACCTAAAATGAGACCTATATGATGGCCACTAGAATGCTTTCTGGATAGATAAGTTACTTGTGAATGGTAGACAGAGAGAAGTTTCAGGCAGGGCTAAGAGAATTGAATTTCTTCACTTGCTTTCTATTCCACTCCTGGAATTGCCCTTTGCAGTTGTATTTTTACTTTTAATGTATTTTGCAACGTGAAAATTACACTATTTCTCATGCAATTCTTGCTGTTTCTATTTCACAGATCTTGGACACTGTCCCTATTCTTTCACATTTGTATTTCCAGGAGAAGCTTCCAGTTTCTTTATCATATGTTCAGGCATCTGTTCTGCTTTGCTTTGGTTTGCAGCATCGAGACCTTAGTTACATTGAGGTCTGATCTTTTCTTGCCTGTTTACATTGTATACCATGGAACTCATCCAGATTGAGGTTGTGCTTGAAAATAGTTCAAAGGAAAATTGAAAGCAATTTGTGCTCACAACTTTGGCTGATATAGTAATTTCAGGATACATAATTATGCAAAGTTCTTGTGAAAGCTTTCATAGGGACCTGGGATTCTACTGCTATATGATATCATTTGCATAATGATTAAATGCATTAGTCTTTTGAAGGTGCTAAAAGGTGTTGTACTGTCTCTTCTTCCAATGCATCAATTGCATGATATCTTTTGGACTTCAATCCATGCTTGAAGAAGATGATGCACTCAAGCAGTATTTTTGGTTTTAGTAGAATATTATGGCATTCCTTTTACGTGTTTTTTTGGTGATTCATTCCTTTTACCTGTCAATTTTATGTTTTCTGGATTTTCTATTTTGCAGGGACAGATGAAGCTAGAAAGGCAGCAAATTCTGTCTTTGTTTATAAAAATTATGAAGAAATTCCATAAGCATTTATATAGTATTGCATCTAAGGAGATAGAATCTGCACTGCCTCGCTTGAAGGAAGTAAGTCAAATATCTTTGCCCTTCAAAGATTAAAACTGCTCAATCATAAGCCACTTTGTCTACTATTAATGGAGAAATGACTTCTTTATCTCTGATCCCAAACAGTTTGATTAGGGGTTAGTACACTACGGGGGTTTGAAAAGCATCATGGTGTTAAGATTTCCAAGGTTTAGCCATGGCTTAGCCCAGGACGCCACTAATTCTATTCAGTTTTGGTTGGTCCTTTGCTGATCTCTAGCTCCATTTGATTGTTCTGTTCTTTTGGATCATGAACAACCAATCGAGTCTCTGAGTACCCTTCAGGAAAATTGTCGAAGCTGTTAGCCTCCAGAAAATGGTTTTGCATCCAAATCATTTATGAATTTTTACCTTCATAGGCAATGGACGAGTTTTTTCCTTCTGATTTGGGTCTGGACCAAAGACTAGCATGTAAATCAGATGATAAAAATTGCAGTGAGACTGAATTATTGGTGTAACCTGAAAGGACAACAATGTAAATTTTTTTTGGGTAATGAATAATGTGAAACGATTTGATCAATTATTGATTGATAATGATGAAAATATTCACTTTCAGGTTGTAATGGAACCTCACAGTATCTCTGTGGAAGAGGATCTCAATGAGGCAGCAAAGCAAGTTGAAGTATGTTTTAACTTCTTGTTTGCCTTCTCCCCCCCCCCTCCTCTTCATTGTTGGAACTACTTACATTATTTGGCCAATCAGAAACACTGACTTCACAAATGTATGCTAGGATGGGATGAAGGCAGATATGGAAGGTGTTTTGAATCCAGAGCTTCTTCAACAGTATGCAATTGTTGGCAGAGAATCAGACTTTGAGAATGCTTTGCAAAATGGAGAAAAGATACCTGCTGGAGGTGTTATTAGTGTAAAGTCTAGTAGAGATAAAGTGGAAAAGCAGAAAAAGCAGAAAGACGGTCATGCGAGTGGGAAAAAGCGTGGTAGAGAGAACTATGGCAGCAAATCAGACAAGAAAAGAAAGGGATAAAGGGGAAAAGATTTTGGAGCTAAACTCTTGATCTATTGGTTATGCAGCACACAGTTGGTTAGCTTTGGGTAAGTTCATTTTGTATTTACTCAGTTTCCTTCACAAGCTTCTAATTGACTGAGCACAGATAGGATTTCAACAATTTTGATGGTTCAGCAAAAGCTAGAACTTGAAATCTTAGTTTCTGGCCTAACAATGGTTACACGATCACTTAGCCAAAAAGAGTTGATTCGTGATCCATGTAAATTAACTTGCGCCAAGTGAGTTCTATAATTTTTTTACTGTAGGTTTAGACTTTTAGCTTCTGTTTATATTGGATTCGTCAGCTCCAAAACTACTTGGATACCGTGTATCTTTCAAAATCTTATGTATTGTCCTAGCAGAGAAGTTAATATAGCTGATCTGCTCATCTTATGGTATTTGAGTGAAAATTTCTTTTCTTTTCCGGAAAATGTGACATTAGGGAATACTTTAGTTTCAACTTCATATTAAAACATACAACTCTTGTCAGACGTAATTCACTGAACACCAGAGGGGAAGCCAAAATGGGGATGACACATCCCTTTTTTGGGAAAAGATTCTCGATTATCCATGATTGCTTATTGGTAAAAAGGTTTCAGAAAATCCTGTCTTGGTTGTATTATGTGAAGTTTAATTTCATGCAGAAGGTAGGAGCGCCTGACTCTAGTAGCGGGCCATGCGTATATATACCTTAATCATAGAAACTGGGTATGGGAAACTATTCGAATGGAGCCAGATATTTCACGTTTGATTCCATTGCAAATAATTTGGGCTCGTGTAACTAAAGAACTTTATCCAAGTTAAGTTCAACTCTCTAACTATTCATCTATGTGGGAATGACCCTGAACTTGTGTAATCAAACTAAATCGGGTTCGCATTGAAAGCTGAACTCAATACAGCTTTAACTGAAGGAAATGTAGTCAAATCTGGTGTGATGATAAGCCTCTGGTGGAGTTGATGATAGTAAATGAACCTTCCGCATTGAAAGCTGAACTCAATACAGCTTTAACTGAAGGAAATGTAGTCAAATCTGGTGTGATGATAAGCCTCTGGTGGAGTTGATGATAGTAAATGAACCTCTAAGGATTGTCCAAGACATTATGGCTGAGGAAGGTTGGGTCTTTGTAAATGTCGAGCGCCTGTCTCCGAATGAGTTAGCAGCAGAAGTAATCCATTTGAATCGGCATATGGCAGGAGCTGAATCCACCAGATAAAGGGGGTGCTTGACGCTATTTACGGATGCCCTGTCACTGTAAATTTGAAGTGTTTCCAAATATGCCTGTATGTTCTTAGAATGAGTAATCAATGTTTTTACTTGACACTTAACCTATTATACGCCCACTACACTATGCTTGCGATCCATATTAGTTGTCCGAATGTAAATAATTTTGTAAGGTATTATTATTATTATTATATATTTTAAACTTAAATCTATAGTCTAATCCGTTTAGTAGATGTGAAGTCCATATTGAGACCAATTATAGATTAAAAAATTTTAAGATAAAACTAGTCTTATAATTAGTAAGTCTCTACCCGAAGAATATGTTTCCAATATATCTTTAATTCATCGAATGCTAACAAAATATGCTACATTAATAACAATATGAATGCATATAAGATAACTCGTTGTTTATGGCTTAAATGTATGGATAAGTTCAATAAATATGTGATAGTTTAAGAATTCAATCATTTATGCAGACTTAAGTGTGATATGAGTAATTCAAACAAATATCTATGGCAGGATTGCTCAATGCGATTGCACCACGTCATGACTAATTTAAATAAAAAATAATTCACACATTTAAGTTAGTTATTATTAATAATATCATGTAGTTTCATTAATGAGATTTAGGTTTGAATAAGTTATGCCTAGTAAATGAGTTTGTATATAGATGAAAAGTTGGAAATTATTTCCATATATATATAGCCAATAATCCTCTTGTTGTTGCATGCACTTCGAAAACTCACTTTTTACCACCTATATTCCTTCAATTGTACTTTTAACTAATAGTATATTACCCCACAAACACTAAAAAAATAAAATCCCAAATTTTTAAAAGCCTTTAGTGAATTCGGTTTATCTTTTACAGGTTTTGTTGGTTCCGTTTTTCCCCAGGACAATTTCTTTTGTACATGTTCTTCAACAACTCTCCCATGTCTGCTAAGTACCAATGTGCTTATTCGTTCGCCTGTTAATCCTTGTCTCTCAGAATCCTCAATAATATATATAATTCCTAGAAAGTTATGTTACAATATGAGATATCAGTTCTCATTATTTCACACTCAAACAAGCAATAACAATACAAACTCTAACGGCTTGTATTTGAAAGAACAATCTCTAAGATCTAGGTAACAAGAGAAAAATGATCTACGATGATGTCTTATGTGCGGTCATTGAGATTGACACAAATCGAACAAGCTGCTGGCAAAACATATTTTTTTCCATTTGACCCCCCAAGTATGTAATGTAAATAATTACAACAATTTTCTACTCAGTGTATTTTATAATGTGTGGGTGTTTTGTTTTCCTTAAATGTTAGAATTTGAAGTATATAAGAAAATCAAAAGTTAAAAAGTGGTGCTTTCATCAAAACTAGAGTCAAAATGGATGGAAAAAATATTCATGGAGACAACTATCTCAAGTGGCGAGACCAATGGAGAAGCATTTTCAGTAATTCTAGAGTATACCAGTTCGTTAACAAATCATTGACGCCACTTCCACTTCTGCCTCTCATCTATTTTGGCCTCCTTTTTCTTTAGGAAGATCTGTTATTTTCTTCATACATCCACCACTTAGTTTGAATGTTTCAGGTCCACAAGATTGAAATCAAGAATCTTGTTCAAGACTCGTGTTAGTCTAAACATACTTTCGAAAACTTTAAAGTAGAATGATGGAAATTATTGGGTTCTGTAAGCAAAGGCTGACTTCAATTTCCATGGATTATGGTCACTTTGAAATTGATGAAATAAATTTAGCATAATTACTTTGATTTTGGTGGAAAGCATTAGAATATGGTAATGTGAATTTTCTTCATTTTGTTAGACATTTTAACTTTTACTTTAATTGAAAAAAAAATGTTATAAAAGATCAAACTAGCTGATTTAATGGAGTTGACTCGAAATTGGCTTTTAGAATAAGCCAATCTTTCCTTGTCGCTCATTTTGCATTTGACCTTGTGAAGTTATGGTCGAATCGGCAAGGTCAAACGGATTGGAATGCACCTTTTTTTTTAAAAAAAAAAGGGTAACCCCATAAAATGTAAAAGCCATAAGGTGAACTAAAAAAGTGAATGACGAAAAGCAAAATTATAACATATAGCATACAGCCCCCTATACATTAAATTTTGTATTGTATGATGCCACTTCCCTAACAATTGATGATTTTACTCAAGGTTAGTGATATATTTCTAAAATATGCATACAAAATACAAAATTTCCTAACATTGACTATTTTTTCCCTCATACCAAATGACAAAGAGATTGAAGAAGATGTGGATTTGGACACAATTGGAGAACGAATCAACGTTATGCAACTTGTTGAATCAGGTGGTGATCGTAATGATATTAATTAAAACTTGAATTGCTATTTAAGTTTATGATTTTGAGTTTTAAATATGAAATATGTGGTTCTAACTCTCATATTTTTTTTTAAAATCAGTTTAGATTTGATCTAAGTTTCAATTATGTGGACCATATATCATTAAGGATTTGTGTTATGTATTTATTCAATGGCTAATGAATGAAATTAATCCAATTATGGAGTTAACGGTGCAATTTTATATTTATTCTCTCTTATAATTAAAATATAACTTATATTTTTTTTTATTGACCTTTGTTCGACCCTTGGTTGAACTTGGTTCACACCTATGGCCCTTGGCCTCCTAGCATGTTGGGATCAATCCTCTCGGTCTGGGTTTGATAACATTAGTTTTAAACAATTTATCTTTGTTAAGAGCTAATATCGATCTACAAGATTTTGAGATTTAAGTCTAATAACAATTTGGACTTAATTTCTTAGGTTAGTGATGGGATTTAAAAAGTTAGGTCCATAACTTAAAATGATTTGAGGAAATTTAATATGGTGGACTTAAAACAGAAACCATTGGTTAATCCCATTTACTTTCAACTTTTCTTGAGTAGATTCACATACTCATATAAGTTTTTCATAACCTAGTATATAAGGGAAGTCCTTAAAGGGTTCTATCAAGATGAGGATTCATCTAGTAGACTCCATGGTGGGCCTTTTGGAAAAACTTAATGGGATATATGAATATCTGGTAGATTTATTTTTGTATTGAAAGAGACTAAAACTTTAGAAGAGATCATAGCAATATAGGAAGGTCTAGAATATGATGTTATCAACAAGAGCTCAAAATCGAGGGAATTTGTATGATTTGAATCTGCACCCAAGAAGATGGTATTTCAGTGCTACAAAAACGGTGGAAATGAGACCTTGGGACTGTAAAGTTCGTTTTCAACATTTCGATACCACCACACTAATTAAAGCGGTACCTTTTGGGTATGAAACCTAGTGGGGGAGTGAACTAAACAATAGTTGGCGGTCTAACAAGATGGGCTAGGTATATGATCTAACTAATGGAGTAAAAAGGAAGGTCATAATTGAAGAAACTTTCAATTAAAAGTATTTAATATAAGTTAAATTAAAAAAAAAATCAAATTAAAAGTATTCTTGTTGACAAGCTAAGCTTGGATGCCAATATCATTATGGCTGCAAATCAGTTGACCTTCTCGCAAGACGAAATGGATAAAGAAGATATCTAGCATACAGTGGCGTCATTTGCCAAGTACGGGGGCATGACTGTGGCCAAAAGTCTTAATCAATAATGGGTCACAACTAAATATTTGCCCAGCTTTAGTTTGAGTTTTTAGGGCAAATTTGAGATGCAGCAGATTTAATAACCAAAAGTTCGAATAAATATATCATTTAATAACTTTAATTTTTAAATATAAAATTAAAAAATACTTTAAATTTAGAGAGTAATATCATAATATTCATCTCCAATGAAGTGTGAACAATTTATTCCGGCAGACTTTGAGTTTATCTTCTTTTTCGGGTTTTATTTCCTGAAATATTCTTTATAGTTAGAGACAATCATTGATGTAAACTTAGGGAATGTGTCTAGCTCCTGCTAGCAAGGCCATAACGGTAATGTTCTACTACTACCAGGAAATCACCAGATTACTAACATGGGTTTCATTCCCGAGCATTTACTCAGGTAACTAGGCCTTTGCACTGTGTGTACAAGGCACACTCTGCAGATCGCCTGTCACTTCAAATCTACAATGACCACGGATTCCCTGTCACTGAAATTTCAACTGACCTAACGGATCCGATGCCTGTACGTTCTTAGACAGAATAATCAATGAATGGTGTTCCTTGTCATTTCACTTAGTAATTAGTATCCCCCCACTTCATTTTACCAACATCTAGTGTCTTGAGTAACTTTCTCCTATCACTGCCTATTTCATACTATGAATCTTATTTAAATTTAAAGGATAAAAATATAAATTTTTTATTTCGTACTCTATATATCATATTTAATATACTATTATATATATATAAATAATAAATATTACAAAATTTTTTATTTAATATTATATATAAAAAAGTTATATTATTCTATTTTCTATATTCTATGCTATTTAATTATTTTTTGTATCTTTGAATATTATAATCCAAATATATGGCCCAAAAAGTTAAAAAGGGGTTCCAAACTATGAATAAAAAAGGAAACTATATTGTTGTAATTTTGGGTTTGTATGACTGCATGCATTCAGCGGAAGAAAGAGGGAAAAAAAAAAAAAAAACGTTGTTGCTCCATATGCATTTTAGGTCTGAACCGATGTTTGTTAGAGCCCTATGTCATGGTTCAGTTAAAAGGTAAAAGAAGAAGCAAAATTGATACAAGATGTCGGCAGGATCTCTTCACACGTAAACGTTTCTGCGTAAAATAGATTAAACAAGTTGAAGGCGTGGCTGACAACTGACGAGTCAGCTTCATATACAAGATCTTGTCGTTTTCTTGATTCCAAATTGGACACCGTTTTGAGATGCTCATTTATTTAATTTAAATAAAACTAACAGTAAACTATGAAGTTACATGAAAAAAAAAAAGGGAAATTCAAATTAATTGGAAACATATCAAGTAGCAGCAACAGTGGACACTCAATATAGAAACTTTTTCTCCTATGATGAATTATAATTGTGACGCCCGCAACGTTGGAACGTTGCATTTGCTGCATGATTTTTTAAGGAAATAAAAGCTTTATATTTTCATGAATAAATATTTTAAAATCCCATACATAAAATTAAAGCACTATATGTATGATTAAATTGTAGGTGAAAACAAAATTTATAGCGATTTAGTCTTTTAGCTTATAAATGTAAAAATAAGAATAACAAAATTGCTAAAACAAATCTTCATCCATACCTATAAGCACTATCCTTAAGGTTTTATTATGTAATCTTTCTGAATGGAACAAGTCACCTATATATATATTATATATATATATATATATATAGAAAGCAAAAATCAATAGAAAAGGAATAAATATGTAAAGATACCCAACTAAAAAAATATACCAATGTCTTTAACTGTAATGAATATGTAAAGATAAATTGTCAAAAGAATATGATAAAATACTTAATTTTAGTTAATTTAAAAAGATACTCTACTAAAAAAATATATATCAAGTTTTTAATTTTGATTTTAAAACAATAATTACCTACCTTTTATTTGACATTTATGAGATATTGAATAATGTTTAACTAAAATTCAAATTCAAATTTATTGCTATTTTTGAGATATTGGAAAATGGATTTTGAAATAGATATTATGTACAACATCTCCTACATATTTCAAAAGGCTTTAAAAAAAATTGCTAGGTAGAACATGAACTATATCATGTTTTAAATTTGTTATCTTTTGAACTATGAACCAAATTTAGAAAGATAAAATACAATACACAAAATTTTAGTAAAACATTTAGTTTCTATGAACCAAAAATTCTTTATTGCATATTAGGAATCTTATCAATCATATTATACACTCACAAATTCTACTTTGTGCTAATAAGTCTTGTGTCACGGTCTATGATGGTAAGAGGGAAGTGAATGATCAACTTGGACTTAGAATGTAGTGAGTAACATTAGTAGGGTAGTTTGTTTTAACATGTGGCTACTTTAAGAGTGAGTTTGGCCACTTGTGAATAAATTAGGCAAGAGCTAATGCTATTTTCTTGATGATGGTCATAGCACGTCGAAACTAGTTGGGAAAGTTGGTCCCTACAATCATAGGGGGGACCATGGTAAAGCTGAATAAAGGCTCTCTTAATGAAGGATGGACTCAAAACAAGTCTTGGGAAAACAGGAAGAGAAGGCTAACTTGCCATCTAAAAATGAGACAAAAGTATGAAATAAAAGATGGTCAAGTGCCACACGAAATGTCTAGGAAAGGGTGAACCTGTCGTCTTGTGACAAGTGGTATTAGAGCTATAATGTTCCAAACTTCATCAAGCTACCTAAATGCTAACCAAGTGAAGTAAAAAAAAAAAATTGTGTGCAAATAGCTTTATTAACAAAAAGGCTTGTGTAAGAGAAGTTCAAGAGGAGGAGTGACTACCAAGAGAATACTGTTGCAAAAGAAGAGGTAGCTATGTCGCAAATTAAGGCTTTTGTAATAAGAGTAGCTTAAATCAATACAAAAAAAGAAAATTACAATTGTAAGTTGCCTTGCCATTGAGCAACTCATTAAGAAAGCATAGAGTCCTGACTAAGGTAATCTTATGGTGGAGTTTAGCAATACATAAAGGAGGGCGGTAATCAATTGGAGCAATACAACAATAGACTGCTTTACCATTAGGCAACTAAAAAAGAGGAGATCTTGAAGGACAAAAAGAGGGAGTGAGGGAAAAAGAGGAAGGCCAATGAAAGCCTATAGTCCTAACTGGAAAAGATCTTGGGGGGAGTTTGCCAATGGAGAAAGGGTGGTAATTTATTGGAAAAGGGATAGTAGCTAGAGATTGGTCTCATGATGAGGGCATCACGAATTTAGGTGGGGAGAGAATGTCATGGTCCATGACATTAAAAGGGAAGCGGAGGATCAACTTGAACTTAGAATATAGTGAGTAGCATCAACAAGGTAATTTGTTTTTGGGATATAGGTACTTTGAAGGCAGGTTTAGCCACTTATGAACAAACTAGTCAGAAGCTAATGTTGCTCTTTTAATAATAGCCATGGAAGGCTGAAACCGATTAGGAAGGTTAGTCTCCACAATCATAAGGGAGACTATGGCAAAACTGGATGAAAGCTCTCTTGATGAGGGATAGGCTCAAAACAAATCTTGGGAAAATAGGAGGGGAAAGCTAGCTTGCCATCTAGAAATGGGGTAAAATTATGAAATAAAAGATGGTTGAGTGTTACATAAGATCTCTAGGAGGGATTGAACCTCCTATCCCTTGACACCTTGCGTACGCCTGGTATTTCATGAGTTCTCTAGGGACTACCACAATCTCATGGGAGCGACCTAACTCCACACTCATATAGGTGATTTCATCAAGTGTACATTGTTCATTGTTATTGTATATACCTCCTATAAGGGTAATGAAAATTGTTAAAATTATTAATTCATCCTTACATTAATTGCAATCTAGCACAATTTACACCATAAGAAGGGATAAGCTTTAAAGTGCTAGCTGGATTAGCACATGATTTATTATTACCCATATGAACCTTATTCATGGGAACTCTAATCACAAAGGTTGGGTTACTATCATAGCTAATTCTCAAGTTAGATAAAGTCCCATTCCCCTTGATATTTTATAAGTTAACTTTCTACCCAATGGCTTAGTTAGTGGATTTGCCAAATTCACTTTTGATTTAGCATAATCAATGGATATAATTCCATCTTTTAGCAACTACTTAATTATATCATGTCTCAAATGAATGTGTCCATTTTTACCATTGAAAGTCTTATTCTTTACAATGGTTATTGCTACTTGGCAATTGCAATACATAGACATAGAAGGTATTGGTAGGGTTGTAAAAGAGTTAAGCCAAGTCAAGTAGAGGTTTTTAAGGCTTGGGCTTGACTTATTAGAAAAATTATCAAGCTCGAGCTAAGCTAAGCTGAGCTTTTACTGAACTTGAAAATTATAGCATCGAGCTTGAGCTCATTAAAAAATTCGAAACTTGAACTCAACTTGTTTAGATTAACAAGCTCAAGCTTGTTTATCTAAACAAGCCTGAACTCGAGCTTGTTTAGGCTTCTTTAAATAAACAAGCCTCAACTAGGGTTCATTTAAATAAACTAGGCTACTTATGAGATTGTTTGTAAGATTACTTATTAACAATACACATGAGAGTCTATTCATGTGTCTATTTGTGAATTTATTTATTAACAATACAAATAAGAGTCTACTCATAAGCTTATTAATAAGCTAACTTGTTAATAATATGAACTAAAGTCTACTCTTTAACCTATTTACAAGCTTACTTATGAGGCCGTTTGAAAGCTAGCTCGTTAACAATATAAATAAGCTTACTCACAAGCTCATGAGTCGACTCATTAACAATATAAATGAACTTGCTCTCAAACTGGCTTGCGAGCTTAAATAAAAGCTTGAGCTTGGCTTGTTTAAACAAATAAGCTTTATTTTAAGCTCAACTTCGACTTGTTTACTAATTGAGTTCGAGCTGAGCCAAGCTTGAATAGTTCGCAAGTAACTCGACTCATTTGTAGCTTTAGGTATTGGTTTTATGCTTAGCAAAATATTTGTTAAGATTTTTTTTCAACCATTTAGCCTCATTACAAGCTAATTCTAGAGCTATAAACTTCAACTTTATGGTGGATTTTGCAATGATTGTTTGTTTAGCTGATTTCCAAGTGATTGCACCACCACCAAAAGTGAATACATAACTACTAGTGGATTTTATCTCATTTGAATCTAAAATCCAGTTAGCATCACTATATCCCTCTAATACAGTGGGAAATCCACTATATAACATATCATAGTTTATAGTTCCTCTCAAATATTTCATTAGTTTAACTATAGTAGCCCAATGATCACGATTGAGATTATGTGTATACCTATTCAATTTACACATAGCATAAGCTATGTCGGGTTGAGAAAAATTCATTTAATGCATCAAACTCCTGATAATCTATGCATACTTAGATTATGCAACTGGATCTCCTTTATTTCTCTTTAATTGAGTCTTAGCATCATAAGGAGTACTAACTGATGTGACATCAAAATGTCTAAACCTTTTTAGAAATTTCTCAACATAATGTTCTTGTGATAGCATTATACTATCACCCTTTGTTATAATTTTAACACTTAATATCACACTAGCTTCAGTCATGTCTTTCATATCAAATGCTGAACTAAGAAAATATTTTGTTCTATGTATTATATCAAGACTAGTGCCAAAAATGAGCATGTCATCCACATATAAGCAAATAATTACACACTCACCATTAGCAACTTTTGTATCTACACATTTGTCGACTTCCATAGATGAAAAACCATTAAGCATCAAAACTTGATCAAAATTTTCATGCCATTATTTAAGAATTTGCTTTTGATGTAAGACAAGCATACCTATTAGATTTGTAGTATAGTGAATTGAATACAAATGTTGTCCCATAGAAACTATGAATAGTAATACTAACCTATACCTTATTATTTAACTAATAAATTTTAGAAATTGATTAATCTAAAAACCTACAACTAAATATTAACTACTAAATTAAGAACTCAATCGAAAGTGAGATGAGCAAAAACAAATTGTAATTAATGCCAAGATGGTAAGATAAATATCTAGACTTTACTTCTCTTAAAATTTATCATATGACATCAACACAAATTATCCAAATTCATTGACTAGAAAAATTCCTAATTTGACTCAATAACTTTCTCAAATTTATTAATCTTAATTTTAAAAATACATATTTGAATCTGTTCATAACAATATATTTTTAATATTGCATCGAAGAATAATGAATTTTCTAAAAGCAATTGAACTAAATCAAGAAGAATCATGCAACTTATCTTTATGATTACACAAAATTCCCTTCAATCATATTAGATCTAATTACACACTAGATTTCTCAATCATAATGCAAAATATCAAATATTTAAACTAATACCTGAGAAATATCAATTTAAACAAATCAAGAACACATGATTGAATCAAGAAACTACTGACTTCATTAAAATAGCAGTAGAACTAGTCACATGATAATTCTAAGATCTACAAGTCTAGATATTAGGAAGTTTAAGCTCTAAACATGCCGGAAACAAAACTCTTTAACAATGTAAAATCATACATTGTTAAAGAATTCAAGAATGAAACCTTAATTTTGAAGTAAAAAAGGAAAACTTGCTATTCTCTACCCCTAAGAACCTTAAAGCCTCTGAAAGTTATATATCCAAAGTTATGAACTTAGGTCCCTTTTTTCCTTTATATAGCAAGCATTCAAAACCCTATTTTAATGTCAACACGTTGTACAATACGATCTTAACATGATCATGTTTGCTACCCATGTTTGTCTCCAAAAGCTCATAACTTCTTCAATTCAATTCCAAATTGAGTAAAATTTGATTCATTTTCTTCCTCTTTAACTCAATGATTCCTCAAAGCCCTAAAATCAAAATATTACTTGATTAACTATCAAACTCTTAAAAAACATACCAAAATTTTAAGGAAATACTTTAAATCTTTCTTAATAAATATATCCAATTAATTATCTATCAAACTTTTCCACACTTAAGCATTTGCTTGTTCTCAAGTAAATTAGTAAAAAAAAAAAGGTAGGACAAGAAATATTTAATCAAACTTATTACTATTCAAGAAACCATCCAAAAGAATTTTTATTTAACCCAATAATAACTTAGAAAATAACCTCCTAATCAACTTACATTTTCAAAATTATGCACAAAAGGGTTACCAACAACTCTTATGCCTTTTACTTAACAATTTTTCTAACGTTCTAATGTTACCAAATACTTAAATTCAATAATTAATCAATGTAAACTAAAGTTTACCTATATCATTTAACTAAGGATTTCCGAAACTTAGAATCCAATTTGTCATCTCTTCAACTAAGAAAAAGTCATAAAAATTTTATTAACTTAACCAAGATATATACACCTCCTTCTTCAATCTCACTAAACACCATAATTCAAGATAAATATATAGTACATCCACTCATCCTTTAATCATTCCTTTAGTATATATCTTTGTTCGAAGGGTTTTGCTTTTTCTTTTTCTTTTTTTTTTTTAAGTTTAAAAGTAGTTTCATCAATCAATAAGTCCCATACTAAGCGATCTTAAGCTACTAGGTTTTAAGATGCCCCTTCGAACCATTCACTACTTTTTATTTAATAGGGTTTATTTAGTTAAGTTTTACCTTCACTTAGACTTCTCTTGACCCTTTTAGCTGATAAATCCGAGCTTCTCACTCAAGTTAATAGATATTATTCCACATATAGGAGGCACCCTGTAAGCTTAATTACTTGAGTTAATGAGACTCACAGCTAAACTTTTATTTAGTTCACTTATTTTATTTATTTCACCTCTAACTACATTGATTTTCTAAGGAATTCTCAAAGGACAAGTATCAACTATTTATTTATCAAGGATTATAGAGCTCTAAAAATATCCAAGAAAAAAAGTATACATCAAAGTAAATTTAAAAATATCCATGACTAATTCTTAATTAGTGATGTTATTCTAATTTTAAGTCTCAAAATCCAACATTAAATAATGCGTAACTTTACTCTATAAAGATTCTATTATTTAACTCCGGTAAGATATCATTAAAACACTTATTGATAAAATATTCAACACTATCTAAAAGTTGTCATATGTAATATTACAAGTTAATTCAATAGCTTCCCAAGCTAAATAAATAAATTTGGTTTCCTAAATAGCCACAAATTTGATAATCCCCTTCCCCATACTTAAAATTGTACATTGTCCTCAATGTATGACCAAAAAGACGAAAGACTAGAAAAATAAAAATAAATGAAACATAAAATGGGAAAAAGAACTAGTACTCCCTTGAAAATTTTAGCTTATCCACTCAACAATAATTTGACATGACACATGCTAGGTCTGGTACACTCTTTTACAAGGGCTATAATAATGTAAAAAGACGAAAGAAACAAAATAGAAAATTTAAAGCAGCAATTAAAACAAAAGAAAGGAAACTAAAAAGTTTTGCAAGCTAGATTAATTAAAGTAGATACATTAAGGAAAAAAAAAATCAGAAAAAGAATTATGCTTTGACTCTATATCTATGGCTATCTCTTCATCACCATCTGCACTCTCATCATCATATAGTCTAAAAATTGCTCACTCGTATTAGTGTCGATTGGGGATTCAATATTAAATTGAGTTGTTACATTCTATGCAAATCTCTCTAACGATTTTTGTCATCTAAGTACCCGAGTAAGATCAATGTTGTAATGATGTTGCAAATCTAATATTTTTCCAAACTTCCTTATCATCTTATCCACCTTTGACTTGATTTTATCTAGTTGAGACCATAGCTCTCTATTAACACCAACAGACTTGCCTAACCCCTCTACATGGAGTTTCTAAGCCTTTAAAGAATATGCATATGTCTAAAAGAGAAAAGTTTAATAGGAATAACTTCCTTCAAAGAGGTCACGAGAGGGGGATTACTCAAGACTCCCATTACCTATGCCAAAATGGTAATATATTGACCAGAACATATATTCTCCCACTTAGGAGTATATAGCCTAATGTCTTATGAACAATGCTAAAAGTATCACCAAGTTAACTAGGTACTCTCGATCATACTGTAGAGATATAAAATGTTGTGTAGAGATGGCTCTTATGCTCTTACCCCTTCCACTTATAGTATGAGAAAGTAACCTATGGACTACTCGATGGGCATGATTGCATAGGTGGGAAGTTTTTGATGCCTTTAGATTGTAACTATCTTGATCACTGATCTTTCTCCAATATAACCAATATGTAACCCCCCTTGGTAGATAATAAGGTAAAGCTACAAATTCTTCAAACTCCATAAAGTCTCCATCATACAATCCCAGATACACTCTAAACTTAGCCATAGAGATCCTGCATGGTTGCCTCTTTTTCCCAAAATTTAAGAAGTTCTGTAACCCCCAAGACATACTGTCATGGTTCCATTAGTATGTGGTTAGGAACTACCCGGTTAGTTCCTTGTAGACAATGGCCCACAGTGAGAATCATGTCTCCCATCCACCAACACCTATAAGTCCGTCTCTAGATGACATCCTAATTGAAGGATTAAACCAAACTAAGTGATTGAAAAAAAAAAAAAAGAATCGACCCGTTTAAAATAAAACATATGTTTTCTCATTTATGAGTAAAGAACCAATAGAATAACACATTAAAATATAAAAGATTTTTTGTTATGCTAAATAAATATATCTAAACATGAATTCACACCTTCCTTCTTCTTTTGTTCTTAAATGTAAGTACCAAAAAATTTATCTAATTATTTGTTCTTTTACTTCTCATCTTGTATTCAAAATTAAATTGATTGATTTGAAATAATATCATGTATAATCTTGCTTTTTGAAGTGTAGACCTTGATATATTTTCTTTTTTACTTAAACTTGATCTTTTATTGAGTACATGCACGAAAACAATAACTCATAAAATTGTTAAATATATTTGTTCTTCTCCTTATTATTTTAAATTAGGATCTAAAGTTGATCTTTTATTGAGTACATGCACAAAAACAATAACTCATAAAATTGTTAAATATTTTATTCTTCTCCTTATTATTTTAAATTAGGATCTTATCATACTTCTAAAGTAAGTACATTTTTCTTTTTTTAAGTATAAACAACAGAATTTTGATATATTCAACAAGTAAAAATTTGATTTAATATAAAATTATATAAATTCAAACTTATAATGTGAAATTGGAAAAAGAAAAAGAAAATAGCATCCCCGATAATGGTTTTAGCATTGTCCTAAAACTCCCATTGTTAAGCTATCGGAACTGGCTCTTCGTAATACAGCCGATCATCCATGCAACCCTGAGAACATGTCCACTTTCTTGCTAGTATAGCTGTAAAGGTACTGTACTACTACCGCTGAGAAATTACTGATATGGTTTCTTTCCTCAGCATTTAGGCGGGTAGCTAGGCCTTTCCTATTTGTAAATCAAGTTCTTAATTTTCAGGAACTTATTATTGGCTTCCTTTTCTTGTTTCCTCTGGAACAACACCAGAGTAGAGAAGCAGCTAGGGTTCGAAATTTATAAAGATACCTATGAGAACATATATTGAAGCCAATCCATATCTAATATTTGGTGTTAATTATTTGTAGTTTATATTCAAATCTAAATAAATTTGCGTTTAAATCTCGATTTCGAAAGCGATCCACTTATTTATTGTGTTTTAAAAACTAAAACTTTAAGTCAATTCATTTAATGAATGCATTTTATATTAGATTGAACTCTTTTATTAGTTATAAAATCCAATATAAATTGATAATATGATTATCAAGTCCGCATTGTTTAAAAGATATTTTCAAGTTGCCTTCAACTTACTAAATACATATTATGAAAACTACATCAAAAACTATAGAAGTGCATGTAAATATACTTTTTTTTTTCTAGCCTAAATGTATAAGCTCATTGAAAATATAAAAAGTTAAGAATTTTACCATTGATTTAGATTGCAGTGCCCTATGACTTGCTTAAACAAAAATTTATGGTATGGTTGCTTAATGAGGTTAATGTACAGTATATTGTGATTAACTTAAACCAAAAAATGATCCATACATCTAATCCGGTTATTATTAAGGATAATAAGCAATTTTATTAATGAGGATAAGGTGTGAAGAATATATTCTATGTATTACACTCTCTCTTAAAACTTCTCAACCAAAACCCTTGGGATTATTTTTATTATTTTTTATTAAATTAATTATTATAGACTAATCATCTTAGCACATGTCAAAGGTGAATGGTAATTTAAAAAAAAATTAATGAAGACCCTCTTTTGTGAAATGTGAAAAGTGTTGAACTCAAATAGAAGAGAAAAAAAAAAAAACTTAAAAACATAATTAGACATTAACATATCTGACCTATTTATCTATAGTATCAAGTTTTATTTATTGAAATTTGTTTGTAATAATATCGCATGTGTTCGAATTGACGGATCATGTACCTAAATGCAAAACCTGATTGAATTGAGTGGAATAAATTAGTATAGGCTCCTCTTTGTATTAAATGTAGTATCGCAGTTAAGGACTTAGGGGTTGGACCTGATGGATACTCGTGATCTTGTCTCAATTGTCAATATCATGTTATGCAGCTATCATGGTGATACGATAGCATACCAATCCGTCATCAAATCATCGCAGTTGGCTAGAGTTATTATCGTCTTCAACTACGACCCCACTAGTCTTTCATCAGTTTGACTGCCTTCTGTTAAGGGATGAGCCTAGGGGGGCTTATTATTAGGCTTTCTAAATAAATAAATAATAGTGAATACAGCTCTTATATTTGTTCCATATATATTTAGACTTTTATCTTTCAAATAGAGTTCTTAGATCTCAAATCTTAAAAAAGAAAAAAAATTATGTTTTTAGATCTTATTTTACTTTTTTTTTAATGATAAAATGATTTATAATATACTAAATTAATTTTCATTTAAAGAACAAAATGGTCACTAGGAGACCATTTTTTTTTTTTAACATTTGATAGTCTAAATGCTTAATTTGCAAAACAAAAGGGTTAAGTGTATATAAGGAAGTATATATAAGTGGAAGTAGACCCTTCAAAATTATTATTTTTTATTTCTTAAGGTTACAAATCAATTATTAGAATTATTTTAATTTTTGAAATACTTTGTAGCATCATGATGTCAATCTTTTTCTTATAATATCAATCATTTTTTAAGAAAATAACTTTTAAAAAAAAATTAGAGAAAGTAACTTTAAAGAATTTAAATCTATTTGCAATTGACTTTCTTTCTTTCCCCCAAATTTAGACACCCCCGTCTGAGTTTGAATTTTTTTTAGGTCCGTAAGATTGAACTCAAGAAAATTGTTTAAGACACATGCACGCAAGTATACATATGCTTTCGAAAATTTTCAAAGAGATGAGTTTGGGAAATCAGGCAAAATGATGGGAAATATTGCGTTATGTGGGCAAAGACCAACGTAAATTTCTATGGATTATGCTCACTTTGATATGGTAATAAGAAATTTTAACAGCGCTTTAGGCATTTCGGCTTTTGCTTCAATTGTGATTGAAAAGATGCCGTAGAGATGGTATTAAAGTGGTGAGATTTATCGACATGGACTTTTGTTATTTTGAGGCCATTGGTTGTCTCGTCCTAAATTTTGTGGATTGAATCCCTCCATAAAATCGAGGGCTGGTGTATCGAAATATACTTAGAATTATATGCATTTTCCATTATTTTTTATATAAAGAAACCATATATAAAAAACGTTTTGTCTAATTCGCTTTGTTTCTGACTTGTGTTTGATGACAATCTTAACCAAGGTCACTTCCTACAAGCTACATACATAGGATGGTTTCATGTCGTCTTCATTTAGGAACAATTACAGCACCATAAATATAAATGTTGTTTATCATGAGAAAATTTTTAATTAATGGTAAGCAATTATAAATGAAATTTTAATACATCATAACATAAATAGTAGATTTTTTATAAAGTATCTATGGATATTATATTTTTTAAATTTATTATTATTTATCTAAATATATGACGTATCAATGAATGCTTTTTTCCGTTTATGATGAGTATACATACTGTATGATTTCATCTCCCAGAATTCCCAAAATTGTCGACCCCACATTTTTTGAGAATTGTACCAATGCTTTATAAAATTACTAGCAGAATTCCAGGCAATGGTTGGACAATATTTTTCGTCTCTTTCGAACTATTGGCTCGTGCTACTACTGATCAGTGCTATTTCATTATCAGCAACAATGAAAAAATCCATGTAGAACTTTTTCTCTTTTGTAAATATTAATTGTGACGGACTCAGACCGTTAATAGGGAAAAAAGGGAAACAAAAATAGTTTTTTTTTTTAGAAAAAAAATTATTATTATTATGACATATTTAAAAATTATTAATATTTTATACTATTTATTTAAATACATAATATATTATTATTAATGAATCTTTTTTCATTAATAGATGACCATTTAGCCACATATCGTAGATGTGATACTAATATCCACACTCATGAGAAATAAACCTCCAAATACTTTAAAATATAAATTATCTCATAAGTGGGAATTTATCTACAAGAAAAAATAATTCAGTCTCCGAATAAATATTGGATTATGCTAAGTTCATACTGAAAGCCTAAGTCATCATTCTGATTATTCATACTTTTATCACCAACCGGTACAATATAAGATATCCCAAGCCATCATAATAGTCAACATTAATCAACATTATTAATGCTCTTTGCGGCATGTTGGGTATTAATACATAGTTTGAGAAGATCGAAATTATATATCTTGTGTTGATTATTATATTGTTTTAATAATAATAATGATAATAAAGAAACCCTCTCCTCCTCCTCCTTCTTCTTCTCACGGATCATGTTCCTAGTCTTCACTCTGCATAACCAACAGCGTACTTGTGTGCTCAATTCACATGACTTTAGGAGAGATCATTTTGCTAAGGAGTAAGGGGAGAGAGAGAGAGAGAAATAAATCAACTAGAAGGTGGTCCTGGGTCCTCCCACCGGTCTGCTGTCATTGAAATAAATCGAGATGGGCAGAGGAATAAATCAACTAGAAGGTGGTCCTGGGTCCTCCCACCGGTCTGCTATCATTGAAATAAATCGAGATGGGCAGTCCAGGGTCCTCCCACGTCCCACCGGTCTGCTGTCATTGAAATAAATCGAGATGGGACCCGGCGAAATTCAATATGCAGTGCATTAATGGACAATTTGCACGAAAGTACCATGGTGCCCAATTGCTATTTGGCCAAGATGCCTGCAACTCGAATACGACTGAGTAGGTGGCCTTAAACGAGTTCTTATCTTTTAGACGAACTGATACTGGGGGAGTAGATAATCGTGCTAACGGGCCTACAAGTGAAGCTAGCCGAGGCGTCAGCCTGGGCATCCAACTTTATGCCCTCTTCGACTTCGTTGCTGCTAGCTAGCTAAGGGTGGTAAATGCGTCAAGCACCCAAGTATGAATATGCGCAGGCTCGAGCTCGGGCTATACAGGTACGAGTACACAAGAAAAATGAAATGTAGGAGCACGCGTGAGCCAGGCATGTGGCATGCGAGGCATAGGCACACGAGGCACATAAAGTTCGCGAGCCACTCAGACATGAGCACGCAGGCAAGTGGGTTGGTACACGACTACACGAGTCTAATAATTATTTAAAATTAATATTAATAAATTATTTTAATATTTGTTTTGTTCTATAAACATTTAAATTAAATAATTTATTATTTTAAACTAATGTTAATCAATAATTTTAATATTTATTTTTGTTGTATAAAATATTTAAATTTAATAGCATAATTATCTTAAATTATGTTAATATTTGTTTTTATCATTTAAAATATTTAATTTAAATAATAATTTTTAGTAATATAATAGTGATAAATTTGTTTAACTATATTTTAGGTTAATTGAGATTCAATTAATTTAGTTGAAGAAATTTCAAAAAATGTCATTATATTTAATGAAAAAAATTACTACATTATTTAAATAGTATGGATATTTTTTTTGTTGTTGTTATATTACAATGAAATTGGAAAATAAAAGTGTGATAAGATAGAATGAGAAAATTTGATAGCATTAATATATTAATATTACAAAAAATATATAGAAGAAGAAGTTCAAAACATGAATCAATAATCATTATTCTCGTCCTCATCCTTCTCTTAGTCCTCATTCCTTGGATTATTTAGCGATGATTTGGTGCTATCCGACTCAGTATTGCTTGGAAACAAAAAATGCGAGTTATCTTGTGCTTTGTCTTCAGCATTGGCCTAATCTTTTAAGCTTGCACATGCTTCAATGGTCTTTAAGTTAAGTGATAAGTAGTGAGGATTTATGACTCACCTATCTAAACCGAAGGTCGACTCAGATGATACTGTCAAAACTGGTGGAGCCAAAACGTCCCATGGCACTAGGGAAAGGGTTGCCATCACATGTGCCCAAGGTGACCATTGATCGAGAATGTTTAAGTTACTTATGCCCCTGTCTAATCGGATGTGCTATACATTGTATATAGTTAAATCACCATAAGATTTTGGCCCAAAATGGCTACTAGACCTAACGTTTAGCCTAATTTTTTTACTTCTTTTGGAAGACAAGCTGTGTAACTAATTGCTAAATCTAAGATGATGTGTCAAAGCTATTTGCTAAAGTTTGTTAGAGTAAAAACAATACAATTCCTTAAGTAAATCAAGTGCATCGAAATAAGCGCATTCGCTTCTACTTTAGCATTTTTAATAGTGATGTTGCAATAGAATTCTTTAAGGAGATTTTGCATACCACAATAATTATATTGGGAATTTAAAACTGTTGCAACATAGAATAGATAGGGGAAGGGGTAGAAATAATCCCATAATTTGGATACCATTGCACTAATGTTAAGTAGAGCATCGATTCATTAACATGTACATTATGTTGACAAGGTGGGGGAGTATAACGTTGCAAGTAGGATAATACGATCCAAACAAGTGATTTGTAGGTCAAAAGAAGGCTTTTCGAATCTCCCTCATTCTTTTGCATATCTTCCAATCTTGAATTGTCATATTTTCAAATTTAGAATTGGTCGAGGCTATGTATATGTTATAAAATGAGGTCAGACCCTTCCTAACTTTTAATGCCGCGTTCAACATTTTGAACGTTGAGTTCCATCTTGTCTAGTATTCAAGTGGTGAAAGCTTCTAAATGTGGTCATAACTTTGGTAGCGATCTTTGTAATTCTAGGATTTCTACTTAGAGGAGCAACATTGGTTTATTGCATATTGGAATTTTGCCAAATGATCATTAAGGCCACAAGAATGGATACTCGCATTCACCACTAAGTTCAATATATGGTAGAAACATTGTAAATGAAAAAAACTTGCCATCATAGATTGATGCAAGGGCATCCTTCAATAATTAGACTAAAGATGTGTTGTTGGAGGCATTGTCAAAACTAATACTGGACACCCTCTTTATCTTGTAGGATCATAAGGTATCAAAGATATTATTAGCGATATTTGCACCTGTATGGGCTTTAAAAATAAAAACAGATCTACATAGGATAATGATTACTTCATTATGTCACTAAGGGGATTCCATATGTCATAATGTCAAAAAAGTTCATGAAATACAATATAATATCCACATTTGTATTAATATGAGGATTATATTAAATAATAAAATTGATAAAAATAATAATATAATAATAAAATTTATAATAATAATAATAGTATAATATATAATAGATAATATATATAAATAATAATAATAATAATAATAATAAATAAAATAATAATAATAATAATAATAATAATAATAATAGTATATATAATAATAGTAATAATAATAATAATATAATAATATAAATAATATAATAATAATAATAATATAATAATAGATAATAATATAATAATATAATAATAATAATAATAATAATAATAATAATAATAATAATAATAATAATAATAATAATAATAATAATAATAATAATAATAAAATAATAATAATAATAATAATAATAATAAATAATAATAATAATAATAATAATAATAAATAATAATAATAATAATAATAATAATAATAATAATAATAATAATAATAATAATAATAATAATATAATAATAATAATAATAATAATAATAATAATAATAATAATAATAATAATAATAATAATAATAATAATAATAATAATAATAATAATAATAATAATAATAATATAATAATAATAATAATAATAATAATAATAATAATAATAATAATAATAATAATAATAATAATAATAATAATAATAATAATAATAAATAATAATAATAATAATAATAATAATAATAATAATAATAATAATAATAATAATAATAATTAAATAATAATAATAAATAATAATAATAATAATAATATAATAATAATAATAATAATAATAATAATAATAATAATAATAATAATATAATAATAATAATAATAATAATAATAATAATAATATAATATAATAATAATGTTGCACCTACATGGGAGATTGGATAACTCTTGTTTGAGGGCATCCTGTTTCTTATAGAAAACATTTATTGTTTCCTTTTGAAGGGTTTAATAGCCCCTATGTTTAAACTTTGGTTGCATTGCTCGTTTAGCCCATTTTTCAAAACGTTAATGGCTTATAGTGTGAAAAGAAATATCAATTATGGCCATCACGGTGATGAGACCCTCATGTGTAAATTTATTATCAAATACAAAATTGTCAAGGTTAATTTTGGTACCAATGTTGGCGGATGTTGAAGGTTCGGCCTCCTTCGATTGCATGGATACTGATGTTTGCCCCTTTTTTCCTATGCATTTTAATATAGCATTTGAGATTACCTATGTCGAATCTCTAGACAACACTTTATTGCAAGTCCTATACTTAGCAGTACATGCATTAGTGTTGTCGGAATCATAGAAATATTGCCAAACATCTATTGTACGCTTCCTACATCTCCCTCCATCAGTAATGGTAGAGTTTGTATTGCTTTTAGCATGTAAAGGGGTCGGTTCATCTTTATCCTCCTACCAATAAGTGTGATTTGTAAGTTATAGTACAACACATTTAATTTTGAAAATCATAATGAATTGTCATTTTGCAAAAGTATTAAATACTAAAAAATAGTAATTTACTGAAGCACGATTACCACTAGCCATAGATTGCAGTCTTGTTGTCCCCATTGTAGTTGTAAGAGTGGAATTGTCACACTCTAACTAAATAAATAACATATTTTTGAGAACCCCAAGAAGGTGACTGGAGGCAAGGAAGTCAAGGTTCAAGTTCCTCGCCTAATTCATCAAATCGATAAAACCACAATTTGGATAATTAGAGTATGGTTTCTCCCTAAATGGATCACCAAATATTAACCTTTAAACATCTTAATCAAAAGGGAATGAAAGATTTTGTGAATTTTATGGCCTACCATTTTATCAATAAAATGAGAATGGAAAATAACATTACTAAAAGTAAAATTGTATGAACAAAAACTATGTAATCGGATAGAGGACATGATGATGGAAATTTTGTGGAAGTTGTAAGTGGAGAGAAAAGTTGAATTAAAAATTGAGGAAATTCTTAAGAGCAATGTGGGCACATTACAATACAAAGTGGGCATGTTACATGAATTTTGAAAATTGATACCAACAACATGTGCTTAATGTGGACACATTGCAAGGCAACATGAGCACATTTTAGTGATAATGTGCCCACATTGTTGGCACCATAAAAGCTGCCTTAAATTTAGCATAGCAATGTACCCATGTTATGCCTTCGCTCAGCAACCTCATCTTCTCTATAAATAGGTTTTTTTTCCCCTTTTTAACTTTAATACTTCTCATACAAATCACATATCTATCCTTACTACTACTCTAAAAACCAAAAACTTTTTTTTTCTTTTCAATTTTCATAATGAGTTCATCTCATCAAAGAAAATCCTCTAGCATACACTCCAAACATTTGAAAGAGAAGCATTCCCCTAACCTTACACCATCATAAGGTGATAGTCCCCTTACCAATGAGTTGTTAGATAATCTCCCTAAATCGTCGATGCACTTATGTTATACTAAGAAGTTTCACACAAGACCAATCATTTTAGGGCGTATGTACAATTGGGTTGAGTTAAGTTTAATTTATGATTTTTATACCACGCTTGAAGAAACTAGGTTCTGGAAATTGGTACAATAGGTTGATGAGACATATCTTGATTTAGTGCGCTTATTCTATTCGGATGCAACTCCAAATCAAGTTATAGAGGAGGAAGATGTAGTCCAATAGAAAAATATGCAATGAGACTCCAATGATTTCACTACTTATATTTTTGGACATTTCATCTAGACAATATCAAAATTTATTAATGATTTGCTTGACACTAATGATGATAGTGTGAAAATGCCATTGGATTAGGACATATTCAAACCAATATGTTAGGAGGAGACATTGGCAGAGCACTTACAGCACGTGAAGTTTAGTAAATTGCCACTACATAGCAGCGTCTTCCACCATTTAATTTGTACTGTTGTAGCGCCACAGTCTAACCATCACAATTTATTTATGTAAGATCTCTTTCTAATAGATTGCATGTTGATGCAAACACCAATTGATGTAAACAACATTGTGGTTTGATGCTTACTACATATGTTGGGGTGAAAAGATGCACATTTGAGCTACGGGCATATGATCACAATCATACTTCACTCTTACAATGTTAACATAAATGATGACAATGCTATATATGTCTCTAAAGGGCTTTTTAACTTACAAAAGGTTAAAAAAAAAATCTATTGAGTAAGAGATGAAGCAACTGGTCAATTCAGAAAAGAGGCTCCACAAGAAGGATCGCGTCGCCAAGCAACACAATAATGAAATGAATTGCTTGATGTTGCGGACTATGGTACACCATCTTTGTGGCTGTGCTTCAATTTGGGGGAGGGAGGTCAAAGTCAGCAACAACGACGCTTAACACTAAGTATGCAATGGCAACCTAGCCCATATGATATGCAATAAATGTTCAACCAATTGGATAAGATAGTTGCTACCCAATAAGACCATGAAGGAGATTCTCATGGGCGTTTGATCATAAGTCATCGAAATGTGGTCCCACCAACATAGTAGGATGGAAGGTTAGATGCTATTGAAGGTTGTGTGGAACAAATTTGAAATCAAAATCAAGAATGTTATCGGTATTAAGGCTACCCACCACCGCCTCCCCTTGATCTCGATGTTTAAGAAGGACAGTCATCTACTTCTCTATACCTACAATTTGGTGATATTTAGGATTTTTTTTTTCTTTCTATATGTATCTTGTAAATGCTAATTCCATTGTTAGTAATAAATAATTTTTTTATCTATTCTTCCTAATTGTGTAATATGCTATTTTTTTAACATTTTCTCTTTTCATGCAAATTTTATGTATTTCATATTATTTTTTTTAACTTCTAAACCTTATTGTGTTTTCACATAGATATTATCATATTTATAATATATGTATATCCCTTATCTACATGTTATATACATATAAATTTACCATATAAATACATATGTATAAATGTACAAATAACATGTATATTATGTGTACGTACATGAGTTTAAGTACACACATACTTGGTACATATGTGTATACTTATCTATATTTTAATATCATGAAAATATATTGAAAGTAAAACTTTTATATACATATTTACATACATATATGTATATATACATACAGAAATATGAATATTACGATATGCACATATATTTTAATATGTATATTTATGTATACATATATACAATTTTCATTTTATGGACAACATATTATACGTACACATACATGTATACACACATTTTACTTGTGTTATGTTCACTTTATATTTATACATATAAGAATAAGTATATTTTATAATTACATAAATTTTTTATACACTTCAATATAAAAGTTTTTATGTATTTATTTATCTGTTATTAACATATTATTTATATAATGAAAATGAATAAGTAACACATATTAATATATACGTACACGATACACACATACACATCTACATATATGTGTAAGTGCATGTACGCTTATATAGTCTGTGTACATGGGTACGCATGTACATGTATATGTAAATGTGCATGTGCATGTGTACGTGCACCGTGAAAATATGTAATTATGTACATGTATTCGTACATGGGTATGTGCACAAATATGTATGCGTTTACATATCAAACCATGTACATGTAAGTCATAGGTCATACTTATACATATATGAAATTGACCATAATATATTTTCATAATACGTACATAATGTAGATGTACAAATATACATTTGTACAAGTGTACTCATATTGTACCTGCATATACTCATCTATTAATTTTATACATTTTATTTTTCAACTAGAAATTAAATATGCAACACATAATATATTTCGAAATTTATTTCCTAATTTTTATTTTTATTTATTGTCAAAATATTATTTTTTATATTCATAATAATACCCACAAATCCATGATGAATACTAGAAATATGAAAAAACCATATATTCCGACACATAAAAGGTAAGCATGCAAGCTGGAAGCATGTAGACATGTGAAAAAGCACAAGCATGCAAGGCATGCAAATTTAGGGATGCAGACAGCACGTGAGGGCATGATTACCCAGCTTGAAGCTAGCTAGTTGATTGGGATCTTTATCATCCATGTAAGTTCAATGGTCCAGCGTACATTTGTCATATTAATAAGATTTTATTGCTTTGAGTGGCAAAAGAGAGAGGTTGTGATTTCACTTAATGCTTAGTGACCAAACTTTGGAATTTCAGTCAAACATTTAATATTGGAACACGAATGCAATCCCAACATCACATTGTTAAGAGTTTGACCCTGATTTGAGTTATAGATCACATGATTTATGAACAACAACATGATATACGATTCTCATAACTTCATCAATACGATGTTTCCATGATTGAGTTTCTCAATAACTTAGGTAACAAAGAAAAAAGGAATATCGTGACAAGCAATATGACACCGGCAATCGACCATGACCACTAAGAGTCAATAGCTCCCCTATGCCTCTTACCCTCCATTTCGGCTTTCATCTAAATCTTTCCCCATCCATGCTTCAAAACCCACTCTTATGAAAGCTCAAGACACAAATTTAGCAAATCTCCACTTTGATTTGAAACCCACTCCTATGAAAGCTAAAGCTTAAGTGTATGCACTCAAGCTTCTTCTACTTCTAGCTATTTTATTGTAGTACTCAGCCATGAGAATTTCATCACCCTATGCTAAAATTATGTCATCTTTTTACTCTAGAAAACATATGTCTGGCTTTGAGCACTTATAACTCTTCACTCATTATTAGCCAACACAAGTATTAAGTTACCAAATACTTTTTGGACCTCTAGGCTCCAAATTCATTTGGACTCCCCATCTTGTCCTGAGTCTACTTAGTATCTTCCTTGATAAAAAAATCATCATATTATGGACTCCATGAAATTTTAAGTGAAATAAGTTAGAAACTTTCATTGCATAGCTAAATAACCAATTGTTATTGCAATCCACTATCCTTGGATCAACATCTATCAAAGACCATAAGAAATCATTAGCCTCTTACTATAGGGACATCTTATAGATTCAAAGTCTTCTCATCATGCCAAAGCTACATAGGACATTAGATTTCACTATATTACGAGAATAACACAATCTATTGAACCAAGAGATAACATGATGCTAGATAATTCTAGTAAATACTAAATACCTCATTTTTAACAAATTAGGCATCCACACATATATTTTGAGCAAGACTCCACCTATGCTAGCTATTTTTTAGCTTTTACCAATTGTCTATGTAAACATACAGACTCATAGGTTTGGAAATAATCTCCTTTCAATCATGGGAAGAACTCTCGAAACTTAATGATGTCTCGAGAATAAAAACCATTATCCTCTACCTTAATCATTGTTACATCAATAATTACTTTGCTTTTGTCATCTAAAATAACACTTTTTTTGCCTTATGTGACTCTTCTACGTGAAGTGCAAGTAGAACACATACATCTCCCTCTAGAGCAATCAAATCCATTAAGCTTTAGAAATCAAAGCACAAACAACTGCACTGCCTTTGGATCCTATCTTTGATGTGATTGTCTTTATTGCTTATAATTTATCTCAAAAGCTTATGTATGAAGAATTAAGAGAGCATATTGAGAGCTTGTTTGCTTCATCTTTTTTCTATCATTTTAGTGTCATTTTAATATCTGTTTAAACTGCGTGTTTGTTAAGAGTAAGATATCAAAAATGAAAATATAAGTACATATTTACATTCTTACAAAATTAAATACCTAACAAATTATTGAATCTCTTTATCATTTACTTTATTTAATTTTATAAAATTACTAATTAAAATTTTCTTTTTTGATGTATAAAATATATATTTTTTAAAAAAAATCTCTCGAAAATGTGTGAATTTTTAGTTTCCAATTGATATACTTCTATTATCACCTTCATCATAATTATAAAATAGAAATAGATAAAAATATTGATAAGATAATTTTTTGAAAACCTAATTTTAAATAGATACAAATTATATATTAAACAAACATATATTAAATACATGACAAATATAGATAAAAAAAAAAAGACAATCCAAAAAAGGTCTAAGATTATTGCCAATTGTAAACACCCATTTTTGCCCTAGGAATCAATAATTTTCAATAATAATCAATTTTCAATTTTTCCTAATTTTTCCCAATTTTTCCTTAATTTAGCATAAATAATAAAAATATTCAAAAAATGAAAATAAATAGGAAAACACTTCAATTTTGAAAAATGATTTCAGAAATAGCAATAATGGATAATAAACAATTTTTACAAATTTTTGAAATTTCAAAAAATACAAAAAAATAAAAAAATTGCATCGCATATGTACAATTTGCGATGTAAATAAAATCGGGAAATTGGGCCAGCTCAGCTGGCTCGTGTGTGCGCATGGGAACCGTGTGAAGGCTGAAGGTCGCGAGTTCGAATCCCCCCGCAGGCGCTCGGCAAAAATTTTTCGTTCTTTTCCCTGGAGCTGCCACGTGGCAGCATGTGATTGGCCGAGGGAAGTCACGCGCGTCGCGCGTGATCGTCTTCTTCGCGAGCCCAGCCGGAGGAAAAAAATCCGACAGAAGTCCGACGAAGGCGAAATCGGCCGTTTTCTTTTTAATCTTCTAGATTAAAGTCAAGATAAGGCCAAATCCATCAGATAAACCAAAGGAACACAAGAGATTAACATCAAATCGCCGGGATAAAATCGAATCTAAGAAACGGAAAAATATGGGTTTATCTAAATCGGCCGATTCGAGCTTATCCAAGAGGAGTTCAAGGTGCCTATAAATAGAGGAGAACAGGAGGAAGCCAGAGCACGAAGAAACACGAAAAAAAAGAGAGAGAAAGAGAGAGGAAGGAGCAAATCGGAGTACGCCGAAGAAGCTTGGAGTCGCGACCATCGATCGGAGTTGAGCCGCCGTAAGGAGACGTTCTGGGAGTAAGCCGCCACCACCATCGGATTCAGCACCCTCAAGAAGCTAGGATTCGACACTTCACCCGCCGCAAACGACCGCCGGAACGCCGTGAACGAGCCAACCCCGCCGCCGTGACCGACCCGACCCGACCCGATTCGACCCGCGCACCGACCCGGATCCAGGTAAGTCGGATCTTTTCGGATTTTTTTTTATTTTTTTATTTTATTTAATTAATTTATTTGGTTTATTTATTTATTCCGAATTTGTTATTTATTATTCATTATTTGTTTAGTCATTTATTTATTTGTTTTTGTTTTATTTTCAATAAATAGGAAAAATGTAGAAATTAGATTTTTCTAGAATTAAGAAAAATGTAAAAAAAAATAATAAAATAAATAAAATGTAAAAAATAAAAAAAATAAAAAAAAATAGAATAAAATAATAAAAAGATTAGGAAAAATAATAATAAAACTTTAGATTTCAAAATAGGATAGATAATAACTTAGGATAAAATGTTCTAGCATAAAAATTACAAAAATTTATAAAAATCACAAAAACTTATAAAAAATCACAAAAATCATAAAAATCATAAAAATTAAAAAAAATAAAAAATTATGAAAATAGAAGAAAAATTAAGTTTTAACACTTAGAAAAATCCTTTTCTTCAAATAAACTCAAAATTGATGTTTTCCTTCAAAATCATTTTCAAAAAAATCAAATTCAAAGTTTAGGCTTAGAAGTTTTAGAAAATCCCAAAGACGTTAAGAACTTAAATCAAAAGAGTTTGCAAAATTAAAATTCATCAACAAATCTAAAGGTTTTCAGAAAAGCGAACTACGGCTTGTTTAATCCTGAGTAGCAGGTACGTAGGCACCCATTCGGGTCAACCCCTAAAATGTATGAAAAATCATTTTCTCAAAATAATTCCAAAACATAATAAAAAGTAACAGAAACACCATGAAACACATTTCTAAAGATGAACAGTTTTAGGAGATTAGGTGGTAACCGTAAAGGTTTTAATAGGTTAGCCTCCGGACTTAGAAGCTCTGGTTTTCCCTTTTCCTCTTTTCACAAAACGAGAAGAGGAAAGAACGACGACTAGTGGTCCAAATTAAGACTAATCCGCTCCTTTAGTCTTAATTCAATTTTCCCAACAACAGTTGGGTGGCGACTCCAAAAATTAAACGAAATTCCTAACTCAAGTCGAGGATCTAGATTAGATGAGCATAGGGTCTAGTTTAGATCGGATTAGGAATGGGAATTCAAAAATTAGACTCGACAGGATGGCGACTCCGCTGGGGACTCCATACCAGCAGGCTAGCCACATGAATCTCTTCAAATCTTTATCTTAAAGAAATGTGTTTTTTAATTATTATTCTGTTGCTAACTTTTCAGGGTTTAGTTAGATTTTGTATTTTCTTTATTGTGGGGGTTTCTTGCATACATCCATATGCTTGTGTGAGTAGATGCGGTCGAACCCGGACCGTCCTAGCAACCTAAGTCGGGGAGCCATTGTGTAGGTTTCGGGCGAAGTGAGTTGATTCACCGTTCGGGACCGATTAGGCTACCCCACCCTATGCTTCGATATGGCCTGAGATCCATTTCTTCGAGAATGCGGGAGGCCATAGAGCTCGGGAACCAGTTAGAACCCACCTACTTGCATACATGACATCGTAAGAAGGGTTGACAATTGGATGACAATGTAATGGTTTGTTATTTTGTCCTTGGAGTTCAGGACTATTTCCCTGTAACGTTTTCATAGTTCTTGTTGTAACTAGGCTGTTTCCTATTGTAATAGATGGCTAGCAGTGCAGTCAACTGCCTCCTCCGCAAAGAAATTCGGGTGTACAAACCTTTGGACCCAAAATTGGTACTGGACCACTGGTTTACCTTGTATAGCCCAGAGGAGCAAGCCTTTATCCAACAAAAGATCGGCCCCGTCCTCTCACTGACTAAGACAGAGGCGAATTTGCCTATGGTCCGGGCCATGCTCCAGTTATGGGAGATCGAGCCTGCAGCTTTCTTCATCGGACCACATGAGATCACCCCTACCCTGGAGGAGTATACCCAGTTGCTACAGGCTCCAGCACTGACTGATTAGATTTACGCGCCAGACCTTGAGGCCAGGCCAGCCGGTACGTTCAGCAGACTACTGGGCATCCGCAAAACAGCAGTCAACAAAGCCTTGGTAGACTGTAACGGGTATTGCATACGCATGGATGATCTAGAAGCCTGGTTTATTGCCCGAGAAGACAATGGGGACAGAAAGGACATCTTGTGCGGAGACCCTAAGACTTACAGACAGAGAAGGGTAAAAGCCTTCATTTTGACGGCCTTCGCCACTATTTTGTTCCCCACTGGAACTTTCTATATTCACTACCGGGTTGCAGAGCTGGTAACCCAATTCCTGGAGGGAAAATCTTACATCCCGGCTCTACTGGCTGAATAGATCCGAAATCTGAATTTCCTCAAGAAGAAGGGTCATGGGATCCTCCGCTCCAGCATCAACCTTCTGCTGATATGGTTCGTAAGCCACCTCAAATGCTTCGGGCTGAACATGGTCAGGAAAACCCTAGCCCAACAGGTGGATCTTGTGGATTCTTGAAAAGGTAAAGTTACCCGACGACATCACCAGCCACAGTTGGGTGGATCTACTTAGAAGCCTTAGCGCTAAAGATATCCTATGGACAGCCAGGTGGAGTCGCTGTGATAATATCATCTTGACTTGCAGTAATTTCCAAGCAGTGCCGTTAATCGGGATCAATGGATGTATTGGATATCACCCATTCAGTGGTCCGCCAATTCGGTACTATCCAAGATATAGTTTATCGGCCTTCGCTCGAAGCAGTCACCTTTGAGTATCAAGATCCAAACCTGTTGGTAGCCGAGAAATTTGCTAAGTTGGCAGAGGTCAAAGCACTTTGGGAAGCCAGAATCGAAAGCCCGAATGTGGACCTTGGCGAGTTAGATGGCGAAGTGGGAAAACACCGAGCCGCTAGAGAGTTTATAATCCACCAACTCTACCAGACAGGGAAGAGAGCATATCGGGTTCCACACGTCACCCAACCAAGGCCAGACAAGATAAATCCAGAGACCGAAGTCTACCTGGAGCAGGTCAAGGCCCGAATGGAAGTATACTTCGAAACTGCGGGTTATAAGAAAGACATCTAGAAGGGACGCTTCAAGGAGTCCAACCAAAGGAACAAGGCCTTGGAAGCACAATTGGAGAAATGCCAAGACAAGGTCAAGGAGCTAGAAGCTATCATCAATAGAAAATCTGAGCCTCCACAACAGGAAACTAAAAGAGCTATGAAGTAGAGCGTTATTTGTAATCTTTTATTTTGATTATTGAACTCTAGAATTGAAGTTTCAATATTTCATTGTCAGTCAGATTGTCAACCCTTCAGCTTTTAGCATCCGTGTGAGCATCTTGTGTGAGCATCTTGTTTACATATTTATATCCGTATGAGCATCTTGTTTACATATTTACTAAAAAATAAGAACAACCAATAAAAATAAAGAAAGAAAGAAAATTGAAGAGTTACTAACAATAAGAGATCTTTTCAAGGTCCTAAAAGTTGCTTATAAATGGTCAGCTTAACCTAAAGCTCGTAGTCACTTGCTCTAAACATAAAACCAAGGACCTCTATAACCAACTTAAAAGACCCCATTCACTTCAAAAGGTCTCCTCATATCTTGATTTAGCCTCAAAATGTAAAACGTCCCGACACACTCCAATCCTAAAAGCTGCACTTGAAGTTTCCTTTCCATCAAAAGTCATCTAAACCGGACACAGATTTTTTTTAGTACACTTTCAAAGTAGCTATGGTCAATTATCAATGAGGGTATAAAGAAGACTACTTCAAATCCTTGAGTCTTAAGACCAAATCGCTTGGACACCATGAGAAGTGGAGAACATAGGCAAAGTTAATAAAATGGAAGGGTATCTTGGTTTAAAAGGTTTAAGATGACAAGAGGCAAACCATGTCCCAAACACTAACCCTTAAACACTTGAGAGTTGAGTGTTATTAATGTGAGGTTTTGGACTCATTCCTTAAAGGAGGTCTATCTTGAATTTGATACGTTAAATCAAGATAATGTTAGGCATTCATCTTTGCTACCCTAAACACAATCATCCTTTGATAAACAAGAGTTTCAAAATTGAACCTCACCATCAACCACCCCACGATGGAATACTTGGGAAGATAGAGACATCAATAGTGCTTGCCCTAGTTGCAACAATTCAAAATTTTAGCCATAGATAATTTATTTGAGATGAAGAGAAGTCCACATTCTGAAAAAAATACACATAAACCATATGAAATGATCACCATTGGGCCCAAAAGAAGAGAAAGAAAAAGAAAAAAGATGGAAAAAGAGAATGAATGAAGAAAAAATGATGAATGAATGAATGAAAGAAAAATAAAGAAAAGAAAAAGAAAAGAAGAGAAATGAGAAAAGCCTACGAATGTAACTAAACCTATAAAAGCCCAACAACACTTGAAAATACCAGGGCCAAATACGAGAGCAGTTCAAAGATGTACTACCCTTTTTGAAGACTTCTCCAAATCATTGAAAATAACTTATCTTAAGCAAAAATTGCTAGGGCAAGTACTATTCCAGTTCTTTTTCTCAAGATTTCCTGACTTACAAACCCAAGTTGAAATGATGATTCTTTCAAAATAAACCTTAACATACTTTTTTGAAACCAATAACCAAAGAGCCTAAATTGCATTACAAGTATCAAGAAGGCCTAACGGATTGATTAAAGCGTATTACTTACAAGAAAGACCATAATTTTTGGAATAGAAGTCAAGAGTGACATCTAAGCCGAGAGATTGTAAGGAAGTCCTATTAGATTAAACCAATTAAAAACAAGATATCCAGTTATAAATGGAATGAGGGAATTTACTCATTGGCATTGTTTAACCTTAAGTACTGATGTTCCCCAAGAAGAAGATATGAGTCTTGATTACAAGAAACCCCTCAAGAGATGATTGATTAAGCTAAGACAACACTTTGTTTCTAGGATTAAACCAAACCCTCTGAGAAAAATGAGGCAAAGAGTAAGTGATTATTGAGCAGTAGGGAATGCTTACCCTTTATTTGAATTTTTAGGAGCCTTGTCAGATTTTTTATTCGTTAGCAATAAAAAGAAAACACTTTAATGTTTGGCCACATTATCCTTAGATTTCGGAAGAGCGCTTTTCCCTGAAAGTTTGCAGAAAAATTTTAGTTATCACTTGTTTAGAAGTCTTAAGTCATCTTGCATTTGATTGTTATTGAAAAAAAAAATGAATAAGATTCTCACTTAGGATATTCTTCCTTTAATAGGGTAGTCAGCCCAAAAAAGGGGCACTTCCCTAGGTCTCTCAAGGTTAGCCCACATGGGGCACCTTTTCGCCATCATTTCTTTTAATAGGGTAGTCAGCTCAAAAAGGGCAACTTCCCTAGGTCTCTCAAGGTTAGCCCACATGGGGCACCTTTTGAGCCATCATTTCCTTTAATAGGGTAGTCAGCCCAAAAAAGGGGCACTTCCCTAGATCTCTCAAGGTTAGCCTGCAAAGGGCACCTTTTGAGCCATCATTTTCATTTAGGTCAGTCAGCTCTTGGAGCACTTTCCTAAAAAGTTCAATTCTAGGTTAGGCAGCCCATGGGGGGCACTTTTTGAGACAAGTCTAATTCAAGGTTAGGCAGCCCATGGGGGGCACTTTTTGAGACAAGTCTAATTCAAGGTTAGGCAGCCCATAGGGGGCCCTTTCCTAAAAAATTTCCATTTTAGGTTAGGCAGCCCATAGGGGGCCCTTTCCTAAAACTTTCCATTCTAGGTTAGGTAGCCCATAGGGGGCCCTTTCCTAAAACTTTCCATTCTAGGTTAGGCAGCCCATAGGGGGCCCTTTCCTAAAAAAACCTTGTCCTCAGGGTCAGCCCATAGGGGGCACTTTTTGAGACAAGTCTAATTCAAGGTCAGGCAGCCCATAGGGGGCCCTTTCCTAAAAACCTTGTTCTCATGGTCAGCCCATAGGGGGCACCTTTTGAGACAAGTTCAATTCTAGGTTAGGCAGCCCATAGGGGGCCCTTTCCTAAAAACCTTGTCCTCATGGTCAGCCCATAGGGGGCACTTTCTGAGGCAAATTCTTCAATCCAGGTTAGGCAGCCCATAGGGGGCCCTTTCCTAAAAACCTTGTCCTCAAGGTTAGCCCATAGGGGGCACTTTCTGAGGCAAATTCTTCAATCCAGGTTAGGCAGCCCATAGGGGGCCCTTTCCTAAAAACCTTGTCCTCATGGTTAGCCCATAGGGGGCACTTTCTGAGGCAAATTCTCAATCCTAGGTTAGGCAACCCATAGGGGGCCCTTTCCTAAAAACCTTGTCCTCATGGTCAGCCCATAAGGGGCACTTTTTGAGGCAAATTTCAATTCTAGGTTAGGCAGCCCATAGGAGGCCCTTTCCTAAAAACCTTGTTCTCATGGTCAGCCCATAGGGGGCACTTTTTGAGACAAGTCTAATTCAAGGTTAGGCAGCCCATAGGGGGCCCTTTCCTAAAAACCTTGTCCTCATGGTCAGCCCATATGGGGCACTTTTTGAGGCAAATTTCCATTCTAGGTTAGGCAGCTCATAGGGGGCCCTTTCCTAAAACTTTCTACCTCAAGGTAAGCCCATAGGGGGCACTTTTCGAGGCATTTTATCAAAGGTTAGTCAGCCCATGAGGGGCACTTTCCTAAACCCTCCCGATTAGTTAGCTCTCGGGGCACTTTTCAGTCATGTTTCTTTCCAAGGTTGCAAGTCTGATAAGACACTTCCTATCATCATTTCTCATACATTTCTACTCAAAGCTTGAGATATGTCCTGTCGCCAATTAGTTAGCTCATAAAGCACTTTTTGGAGAAGGAACATTACCTTGAATCATTTGGAACATATTCAAATCGTAGGATTATCAGCTCTTGGGGCATTTTCCTACCAAAACCTAATTTAGGAGGCCAAAAATGGCGTCTTTTGTTTGTCTTTGTAGTTAAGTTTTTCAAACTTTACTACAAAGAGGGGCAGCTGTAAACACCCCATTTTTGCCCTAGGAATCAATAATTTTCAATAATAATCAATTTTCAATTTTTCCTAATTTTTCCCAATTTTTCCTTAATTTAGCATAAATAATAAAAATATTCAAAAAATGAAAATAAATAGGAAAACACTTCAATTTTGAAAAATGATTTCAGAAATAGCAATAATGGATAATAAACAATTTTTACAAATTTTTGAAATTTCAAAAAATACAAAAAAATAAAAAAATTGCATCGCATATGTACAATTTGCGATGTAAATAAAATCGGGAAATTGGGCCAGCTCAGCTGGCTCGTGTGTGCGCATGGGAACCGTGTGAAGGCTGAAGGTCGCGAGTTCGAATCCCCCCGCAGGCGCTCGGCAAAAATTTTTCGTTCTTTTCCCTGGAGCTGCCACGTGGCAGCATGTGATTGGCCGAGGGAAGTCACGCGCGTCGCGCGTGATCGTCTTCTTCGCGAGCCCAGCCGGAGGAAAAAAATCCGACAGAAGTCCGACGAAGGCGAAATCGGCCGTTTTCTTTTTAATCTTCTAGATTAAAGTCAAGATAAGGCCAAATCCATCAGATAAACCAAAGGAACACAAGAGATTAACATCAAATCGCCGGGATAAAATCGAATCTAAGAAACGGAAAAATATGGGTTTATCTAAATCGGCCGATTCGAGCTTATCCAAGAGGAGTTCAAGGTGCCTATAAATAGAGGAGAACAGGAGGAAGCCAGAGCACGAAGAAACACGAAAAAAAAGAGAGAGAAAGAGAGAGGAAGGAGCAAATCGGAGTACGCCGAAGAAGCTTGGAGTCGCGACCATCGATCGGAGTTGAGCCGCCGTAAGGAGACGTTCTGGGAGTAAGCCGCCACCACCATCGGATTCAGCACCCTCAAGAAGCTAGGATTCGACACTTCACCCGCCGCAAACGACCGCCGGAACGCCGTGAACGAGCCAACCCCGCCGCCGTGACCGACCCGACCCGACCCGATTCGACCCGCGCACCGACCCGGATCCAGGTAAGTCGGATCTTTTCGGATTTTTTTTTATTTTTTTATTTTATTTAATTAATTTATTTGGTTTATTTATTTATTCCGAATTTGTTATTTATTATTCATTATTTGTTTAGTCATTTATTTATTTGTTTTTGTTTTATTTTCAATAAATAGGAAAAATGTAGAAATTAGATTTTTCTAGAATTAAGAAAAATGTAAAAAAAATAATAAAATAAATAAAATGTAAAAAATAAAAAAAATAGAATAAAATAATAAAAAGATTAGGAAAAATAATAATAAAACTTTAGATTTCAAAATAGGATAGATAATAACTTAGGATAAAATGTTCTAGCATAAAAATTACAAAAATTTATAAAAATCACAAAAACTTATAAAAAATCACAAAAATCATAAAAATCATAAAAATTAAAAAAAATAAAAAATTATGAAAATAGAAGAAAAATTAAGTTTTAACACTTAGAAAAATCCTTTTCTTCAAATAAACTCAAAATTGATGTTTTCCTTCAAAATCATTTTCAAAAAATCAAATTCAAAGTTTAGGCTTAGAAGTTTTAGAAAAATCCCAAAGACGTTAAGAACTTAAATCAAAAGAGTTTGCAAAATTAAAATTCATCAACAAATCTAAAGGTTTTCAGAAAAGCGAACTACGGCTTGTTTGATCCTGAGTAGCAGGTACGTAGGCACCCATTCGGGTCAACCCCTAAAATGTATGAAAAATCATTTTCTCAAAATAATTCCAAAACATAATAAAAAGTAACAGAAACACCATGAAACACATTTCTAAAGATGAACAGTTTTAGGAGATTAGGTGGTAACCGTAAAGGTTTTAATAGGTTAGCCTCCGGACTTAGAAGCTCTGGTTTTCCCTTTTCCTCTTTTCACAAAAACGAGAAGAGGAAAGAACGACGACTAGTGGTCCAAATTAAGACTAATCCGCTCCTTTAGTCTTAATTCAATTTTCCCAACAACAGTTGGGTGGCGACTCCAAAAATTAAACGAAATTCCTAACTCAAGTCGAGGATCTAGATTAGATGAGCATAGGGTCTAGTTTAGATCGGATTAGGAATGGGAATTCAAAAATTAGACTCGACACCAATCTTCCACCATCTTCTACCTAAATCTCCAATGCAACACTAGCATAAGATTCATCAAGATTGTTATCTGTTGCCTTCACAAGTGCAAATGTGTAAACCCTATTTATCGTAAATTGTAATTGTGTAGCTATGGAATCTCCTAATGTCTTACTCCACTCTTCAGTATGTAAATCACAAAACTTAAATCATGGATCTCCTTGCGTCACCACAAGCTCTTAGCACATGCCAACAACTAAGGTCCTATATCCCATTATGCTTTGGCCAACTATTGTCGTAGCTATAGCCTCTAGCTACTTACTCTACTAATGTTAGTTTTATCAGCCTTTAGAAAAGATTTATTAGGTCCCATGTAGTCTTAAAATAACACTATTAAGGGTCTTGTTTGGATTTGTCATTATAAATCATAGAATACATAGACAAGACATAAACAAGTATAGGATGGAGAGATTTGACATTGAAAACCCTAAACAACCAAGGTAAAAATTAACATGTATGTTTGCAAATGATTCACTTGTGTAATAGCATAATATACGATGCTCACAATCACTTCAGAACAATGCTCCCATTATTGAGCCTCTTAAGGTTATATGGTTTTCTCTTAAACGAACTTTACTCGATGCACATAGCACTTTATAAAGTTAGCCAAAAAAAAAAAATCTTAATTCAATAAAGGAAGCAACCTAAATACAAAGAAAACAGAAGACAAGACACAAACACAATTATGGATGCAAGTGGGCAAGTTCTTATAAGGTACTTGATCTAACCAACCCTTTGAAAACCTTATAAGTTTACCTTATAGGGTTTTTTTTTTTCATAAGGTTTTGGAATTATTTATTTATTTTTGAAACCCTATAGAGTTTCAGGTTAAAGTCAAGTTTAGGCATATAACCTAATAAAAACCCAATCGATGAGTAAACATACAGACATGGTGTCACATAACATACACGCTTAGTTTAACTAAACACACAATCTACACACACAACGTCACACAACACACACACACACTTTTAGTTTTGTCCTTTCCCCCTTCAAAAACAAAAAGTAAAATAACTTTATTAAATGCGCCAACAAGTAGTTTGCTAATTAAGAAGGGAAAGTTTGTTAGATGCACCATTTTTTTCTTAATGCATAAACTACAATGAAACCAATTGGTAAAAAAAAAAAACACACTACGATGAAACCAACCTGAAAACCCCCAAACACTCTCTAATATTCCTAATCAAAATTTTCAAAAGGCATGTTGTGGCATAACATATGAGGGCAATCCAATAACTTCATCAAAATCCAACTCCTTTTTTTATACTCTAGCTATTTTAGTCTCTCCTTAGCCAAAAGCAAATCCCAAACCCTCAATCTCTCTCTTCCACAATGAAGTCAAAAGGGAAGGAGGTGGCCAAAAAAGGCTCTAATGGAGGAAAAAGAAAGTACAAAGATGATAAGATTGGCAGTGGCAGTCATAAGAAGAGAAATCATAATGTTCTTCAATTCTTCTAAGACTCTACTAAGGTTGATGGTTTTGACTCTAGTGATGACAACATTTTCCACAACCTCAGTAACACTCTCTCCTAGTTTTAACTCATTGATTCACATGTTTTTGTGGAGATTTTATTATGCATTTTCAAATTTTGATAATGAAAATTATCTCTCTTACATACACATCTAACGAGGTGGGTTAAGGTAAGTATCGAGTTTTTATTATCCTTATCGGGTTAGGTTTAAGGCTTAAGTAGTAAAACCCTATAAGGTTTTCTCTCAAGTTTGAGCAACCCTATAGGGTATCAAGGTGGGCTTAGGTAGAACCCATCCCAAACCCACCCCTAATTGCATCCTTAGACATGGTTTAAAATACACCTAGCAAGTGACCATGCACCCATGACAATTGTCCATAGCTAATGGCGACCATTGTTCTAGTGTTGCACTTAGTAGTCAACTATTCCCCCTTTGCCTACTCTGCTTTCATTTTTCCCCTTATCCTTTTCTTCACCTATCTATACTCTGATACCTAAGTATTATATAAGTTCAAGACTAAATCTAGAAACTAATATTTCATAAAAAGAGTTGGCTAACAAAGAAAAATGCATGAATGGTGAATTTCACACTTCAATTTGATTTTAATGATGGTATCAATTTAATAAATCCTAATGTAACGGTGAAACTAACTAGCTTTAATTCTAAACCAATTGAAATGTTTAAAAAAAAAATCAAATGTTGTGGCAATGCTAATTTAAAAAAGATCAATACATAAGCCTATAATAGACAAACTCCTATCTTCCTCAGTGTAATGCACATGGGATTTTGAAGTTTTCATTTTGAGAAAATTATAAATATACTCAAAAATTATTATTCGAGTTAGATCTTCAAAATTTTTAAAGTATACTTTTATCTCTTCAATATATATATATTTTAAATATGCATAATTATCACTAAAATTTTCAAATTGTAATTATTTATAATTATTTTTACTATCCTCTAGGGCTTTAACAATAGTTTGCAATGTATATGCATATTTTTGAAAAGCCATAGGGAGGTAAGGAGAGACTTTTACGGTTTGGTACATAATTTGACTATTGAAATAGCCATAATAGTTAATGCAATGAGAATTTCATTAAGTGTCAAGTTCATTATCTGACCTATCTTGAAAAGTTAATATAATAGATATTTAACCAACAAATAATAGACTAGACGGTATACTTAATAAAAAATTAAGGATCTATCTAATAAATATACTTATTAACCAATAATTTTGGAGGTTTATTTATTTATAACTATCCTTTAAATTTTTTAAGGAACAATGACCTCCGCAAGTCTATTCCAGACACACGTTTTGTACTTGAACCTCCCGCAATTAACCCATGGAGTTATATTCTCTTCTGTGTGTCTTGTACTTTCTTTTTCTTCCTTTCCTCAATCACAAGGCACCGTGAAAAAGACTGACATCAAATCATATACGAGTTGGCGGAAAAAAAAAATGGAGTAGTGAGGATTGGACCGCAGTTTTGTCATCAATAATTCCACCAAATCTTCAAAATCAATGTGTAACCTCATCGTAAGAAGTTTGCAATATCATCAAAGGCTAAGAAACTAAAACTTGAAAAAAAAAAAGAATAAATCTTTATATTATAAAACAATAAGTTTGAATTGAAGATAACAATAGTTAAGAGAGAATTCATCCAACAAAGTGACCATGCAATGCAAGGTCATGCTCATGCAAATGGATAGCCAAAAGCCAACCCCAACCGTCCGTGGAAGGCATTGATTCGATGGAATTCTTTCTCAATCACTCCTACTTACCGCAATTAAACCATCGCATAATTGTTTCGATGGTCAATTTATTTCTCGTTCCGCCCCCAACAATTATAAAAATGGTGATTTGTACTTTCACACTTTATCAAGCAATATTGTACTTTCACACTTTATAAAAACGGTGGTTTGTCCCTTTTTCAAGTACATGCCCTATATTTTTCTCTATTAAGCAATCGTACATATAGCGCACTCGGGGACTTCTTGATTTATGGCTTAGAATAGAAATAAAATTATCGTTTTATTTGATTTAGGGTTTTAAATAAGATTTGTGTGATTTGGATTCTACTAGGAGGACAATACGTGTTACATCTCATTTTTTTTCTTACAAAGATACTAAATGTGTTAAAAGAAAAAATATATATCAATAATAAATTACAAATTAAAGCATGGAAACACAATCTTGTTTTTTTATATATAATTTATTCCTTTTCTATCCCTTAATCATGAAAAGCATTTTTACAACAGTATTTAATTTAACTCCATATTTATTCAAAATTAAATTCATAACAACTTAGTCAAGTTCAAGCTCTTCTAACTTAACTATTTCTTAAATTTTAGAATAGTTGGATTGAAGAGCTCTACAGGGTAGTCAAACTAAGTTGAATTTAACTTTAAAGCAAGTCTAAATTGAATTGGGACTTTAATGTGACTTGAATGAATTTGATTAAGTCAAAGTTCAAATTTATCAAGTGTGATTTTTGTATGAGCTTGAACCCTAATCTAGGATGGTGAAAAGCAGAAATCAAATCAATAGGTAGTTGTTAGGGAAAATGAAGTGGGGCTACTAACTATGGTGAAGTTTGAACAACTGTAAATGTGATATGTTCTTATGACATTTAAACAATACAAAATATATGGATTAGTGATATTTTATAGCATTGGATAAGATTTTGTATTTACATTTTTATTACATTTAAATAATATTAATTGGCACACATGAGTGATGTTTAAACATTATTAAATATAGCATTTTTTCTAATTTTTAAACATTACCGAATTTTACCTTTTTTGTAACATTTAAATGCTATTAAATTATATATTTTTGTGATTAAAAAAATCATTATCATTTAATAATCTTTAGACATCACAAAAAGTTACTTATTAGTAATGCTTAAACATTATGAAATACTAGTTTCTTTGTAATGTTTGAAAGTTACAAAATCTAATTCCTTTTGTAATGTTTCATACCATTTGTCAAATTTACAAATATTATTTAGTTATGTTTAGACATCATAAATAATTTATAATTTGTGACATCTAAGCGTTACAAATATTTTACCATTTTGTGGCGTTTAGGTCTTTTGTAACGTTTACTATATAGACGTTATAGATTACTTTTTATGACACACCTTTTATAATATCTATTAATAATATTTAATAAACATTATGAAAAAGTTTTTGTAACATTTACTTAAATTTTGGTAATGATTAATAAACATCACTTAATATCAAGTTTCTTGTAGTAGAATGTGTTAAAAGTAAGTAGTAAAAGCGAAATATTTAAAAACTCATTTTTGCAACATTCCCTTAAATAATCATTCAACAATAACAAGATTGCTCAACTATTCTATAGATATTGAAAGTATAGATCCATCCTTCCTTATTGAATCTTCATAAAAACCACATTAAGAAATAGCATAACACTCTCGTTTCTCTTCACAACTATTGCTGGGACGACAGGTCTTGTCCCTACCTATTTTTTCCCTTCCATAATATTGAAGTTAAAACAGCTCCAACGTGCAAAAGTTTATTTTTTTGCCGACCAGGCTAAAGAAATCTGGCCAGGCCATAATCTATGCCATTGTGCCACGCTATTCCGGCACAACTTGATCCGATTTGGACCCCATCAAAATTATTATTTCCGAACCTCCAACGTTGGGGTCTCCTTTTTTTTTATATAAAGTTATGTTCCTTTGTATAGCTCATCATTCACATGCCATAATACCAACCAAACGCAAGAGGGTGAGAGAGAGAAGAAAAACTTAGGAGAGCAATAATGTTTTCCATTACCATGATTGTTTTCCTAGGTTTCATTTCTCATATAGTCCTATGCTTTCTTAGAAGAAAGAAAAGTCTGCCTACAAACTGGCCATTTATCGGAATGTTACCAGCTGCCCTTCTTCACATTGGTGACGTTCAAAGTTGGTCCACTGAGATTTTCTCAAAATGCCAAATGAATTTTCTCTACAAAGGCCCATGGTTCTTAAAAAGTAATATTCTCGCCACTGCTGATCCTGCCAATATACGTTACATCCTCAGCTCAAACTTTGTTAATTTCCCAAAAGGACCCGAGTTCAAAGAAATATTCGACGTTTTCGGAGATGGGATTTTCAATGCAGACGGCGAGTTATGGAAGAATCAACGAAAGGTTGCATTGTTTTTCCTAGGGCATAACTCGTTTCATAAGTTCCTAGAGAGGACTATTCATCACAAGGTGGAAAATGGGCTCACTCCCGTATTGCAACGCGCATCAGATAGAGGTATAGTACTGGATCTCCAGGATGTGTTCAAAAGGTACACGTTTGACACAACCTGTAAATTGGTAACTGGGTTTGATCCAGGTGCTCTTTCAATTGAATTCCCTGAAGTCACTTTCTCAAAGGCTTTGGATGATGTTGGGGAAGGAATATTTCATCGACACGTTTTTCCAGAGTCTGTTTGGAAAATGCAGAGATGGATTGGCATAGGAATTGAGAAAAAAATGAGTAAAGCTTGTCAAAACTTGCATAACATAGTTGGCAACTACATAAAGATGAAGAGACAGGAGTTGGCAACAAGAGGCACCTCACTGAAACAAGAGGACAACGAAGAGGTTGGTGTAGATCTGTTGACATCGTATATGACTAATGAAATCGAGAATGTTGATAATTTGGATTTCAAAAGCGACAAATTTCTCAGAGACACTGTTTTGAGTTTCATGTTTGCCGGGAGGGACGGAATTGCTATAGGGACAACGTGGTTCTTTTGGGTTCTCTCTAAACATCCATTAGTAGAATCCAAGATAAGAGAAGAGGTAAATTCAGTGATGTCAAAGCTAGAAAACAGAAACTACAAAAAATCTACACTTGACAAGTTTGTCTACTTGCATGGTGCGTTATGTGAAACCCTAAGGCTGTATCCACCTATTGCATTAGTCCTACATATCCAGATGTCCTTCCAAGTGGTCACAAAGTTGACCCTAAGATGAAGATATTATTTGGCTTATATGCGATGGGAAGGATGAGTTCAATTTGGGGAGGGGACTGCATTGAATTTAAACCAGAAAGATGGACTACAAGTACAGGAGGGATAAGACAGGAACCATCATATAAATTCATGGCCTTTAATACTGGACCAAGGAGCTGTATTGGAAAAGAGACGTCTTTCATGCAAATGAAGTCTCTTGTAGCCGGTATAGTTTCCCATGGTTTTTACATGGAAGTTGAAGAGGGTTACGAGCCTATACCTTCTTCTTCTTTCATTCTTCAGATGAAAGATGGGTTGAAAGTCAGGATTACGAGGAAAGATGGCCTTTGGTAGAGATTTCTCAAGAAGATCATGCTATCTATTATTAGGAGTACTCGCAAATATACACCCTCCAATATGTCAGCTAGGTTCCCTAAACTCCTAAAGTACAGATTTTCTTCTTTTTTTTTATAATTTTGAAAATATACAAATAATCTAGAACTGTTACTAGAACTCCAGAACTATTATTAAATCATAAATAATGTTGGTTTTGGAGTTTTAGAAATGGTTTAGGGAATATATACAATTTTCAAAGAGTTATAAGGAGGTTAAGTGGTATTTTCCATTTTTATTAAGTGTTATGTAATGTTTCCATAGTTAGCTCTATGGCAGCGTGTACTCAGTCTTGGTTCACTTGACTTGTTTCACATCATAAGTTGTCGAATATGTAAACTTGTTCATCAAGTATACGTTAGTATACGGTAGGTTATACATTTGTGTATAGAAGTTCTGAGTGTTGGTGTGTATGTTTATATTGAGCAAGCATCACATATGACTTTTTCTTTGATTTGGCAAAACTTTGTTACAAGTTCTTTGTGAACCAATCAAAACTACTTTCTCGTGCAAATGAAGCATCATGGTATAATATAATAAGATAAACATCAAGTATAATGTGAAGATATAAACATTTATGAATCTAATGTCGAGACAATTTTGTTGTTTCTTTTTGTACAACTAATTGAGCTCAATTTATTAAGATAACTAACCCTCCAACAAAAGTTCGATCGAGCGAGGAAATTGCAGAAGCCAATAAAGATCGAGGAAAGAGAAGCTAATGCTTAGATATTATCAACTTTAAGATGATTTATCAGTCGGGTTTAGTTTTGCTGAATCCTCTAATTTAAGCCAAACTAGTAAATGGTTTAGGCTTTCATCACTCAAGATCAAACTGTATTATCAATTTTTTTTTTCAAATCATAAAAGATCAGTTTGATCCATGATTTGAATCATATATAATTACCAAAAGTTCTTTCTTTTGTTAAATGTGAAAAAAAAAATGTTTATTGGAGAAGGATTGAGAAGATCCTAATTTTAAAGTCATAACAAAGAGAAAAAGATCGAAAAGTGTGTTGTCTACGTGCATACATACGGTGAGAATACGACTTCATGTTGGAAAAATTAAAGAATCAAATACTGTATATCACATTGAACTCCCCCTCTCCACGCAAAATAAGGTTTTGACGACGTATTATCCTAAATAAATCTTCCCAATCGATTCAAAATTACAAGATTGGAAAACACAAGTAAACAAGTGAAGCTTTAGGAATTTACGCTTTTAAAAGAAAGGTGAATAGCTTGTGAATTATATTTTGTTATCACATCTTTATAACATAATATAAAGCTACATCCATAATAATAGTGTCTCAAATAAATTATTGATAAAGTAAATATATCTTAAACTTAAATTTGCTATACATAGCGTTTTACTTTTTAATTTTGTTTTACTTCAAATTTTGATTTTTATTTTCTTTTATAAGGGTACATATAATTATTTTAGTCAACGAGGTATATGAAATTGGGTGGTTGACATTTGTTTAGTGGAAGCCATTAATATCTATGTACTTCCATATAAGCCTCAATCAACCAATTGTTCTTTTTCAAATGTGACACTTATGTTTTCTAGTTTCATGTTGGTTATAAATTTTCCGATAACGATACTAGCGGAAAGGACAGTATGCCCAAAGTTGATAAGAACTTGGTAGTTGCAATTTAAGGTTGTAGGTTATCAATCCCACGAAAATGGTTGGTATCCATTTATTTTCACATGGAAATACTGCCAATAGCATCGTTTTCTTTTGTTTTTGCTTTTGTTTTTTTTTTCTTATTTAACTTAGTTGGCTTAGAATCGACAATAGATAATTATATAGAATCGCAACCGTCGTCCCGACTGTTCCAGTACCCGAACGAGAATCCGACAGTTTTGGCTTTTGCAGATCCATGGATTCAACAAGTTCTAATCGAGTGACAAAAGTTAAAAAAGTAGGGGAAGGCAAAAAAAAAAAAAACATTAATGTCATATTTAGTATATGAATTTTATCTATATTTATAATTAATTATTTAAAATTTAAAATTTTAAATAATTAATTATAAAAATAAATAAAGTTAAAGTATATGACATCTACACAAAAAAAAAAAAAAAATCAAAAGGCAACATGAATTCACATTCCCTAAATCAATTTGAAGGCTGCAAGTTCCAACCATTTTACATATATATGATTGAAAAGAAAAATTAAGGTTGCAATTGCAAAGCCTACAATTTACTTGTGCACGTAGTTGAGTCCCCCAATATAGGTCTTTTAACAAATATGGGGCCTTTTCTAAAACTAATTATTAAAATTGGGTTTTTTTAAAACTAGTTATAGGAATAAGGGAGTGAAAACACATATAGTTTATGCACCTTTAGTTCAAAATTAATTTAAATAGAAGATACATACACCGAATGTACCTTCAATGTTAATTTTTACCCTAAAGGCATATACAGTGTGTACACCTTCAATTCAAAGTTAATTTAAATAAAAATATGCACTTTTAGTTAAAAACTTGCAAACTTAGTTAAACTAAATAGAGAAGCCCCTTATACAAAACATAACAACTTAAACAACACATACATAGCATAATTTCATCATCAAATTAACACATCAATATCAAGACAAACTTAAACCCTAACCTCCATCAATTCAAATAGGTATTAATATGAACACCAATAAAACTTTCATAAGAAATACAAATGTTACCACTTCAAATATGTTAGGTTTATCATGGATGTACAAAAGCGTAGAGTAAAGTTAACAAAAAAAAAGTCCATCTCCTAATACTACTCTTAGAGAAAATGCACATAATTCATGATATAGTGCGTTGTCTACATCCTCAACCATCTCCATGAAAAGGAGTAGGCAATTCCTATGTCAGGTATTACTGTGTAAGTGTCTCATCAAAGTAACAAAGAGGTATTAGACTCTATTAGCTAGAACTTTCACTATTTTGCAAGTCATGGCATCTCTTTTACAGAGCTAGTGGAGTGGAGGTAGGATTACCGTCATAGTTGGGAAGGAGAGTCTCAAATGAGTTAAAGTCAGGTGCTGAGATGTCAATCATATACTCAATCATGTAAGTATTGCTATGTGGCTCCAAGTGTTTAGGTGCAATATTGACAAATGCTCTTAGCGGTGCAAGATACCTGAATAAGTCAAGTACGTCAAGTACATCCACCTACTATCAACCTTGATTGAGTGTCTACCTAAGTCCTATGACTCTAGTCCTTACTCCCTCGTTAAGGTGGTACAATGGGCTCCTTCTAAACATGTTACTGATCAACTATTATATCGAAGTCCTATTAATGTTGATGGTAAGGTCCATGAGATAACTAAACCCCATGATCATCTAAAAGTTGCATCCTACTCTCAGCCATGGATATGGTTGTAGCATAGTTAAAAGATAGTCAAATTCTTTTGAATGTATTGAACTAAACAAAAAGATGGACAAAAGAGGGTTAGTACAAGTTTAGTTACTAAGTGATCAATGAGACATAGATAATTAACTTACCAGTTAGACAAAATTAACTCTAGTATGCCTCACATAGCACCTACTTATCTATTTGTACCATCTAATGTACTCTGGATTGACTCCAAAAGTACCCTCTATCTAAATTAGGTGGACATGGTGTTCATTCCACATGGCAATGTATGGGCCATGTAGGCTAAGCCAGTCAATATCCATCCTCCCCTATAAATCAATATCGTGTAGTCTTTCCTCTATGTTAATTGGTTATGGAATCATCTAGTAACCACCAAATTGGTAGACATCACAATCAAGGTAGCAAAACTCTACAATGTGGAAGTAGATAAGTGGAACCCTAGCCATCCAAATTCGTCTCGTAGCTTTACAAAAGGGGATGAAGATTGAAATGGTTTCCTCAAGGTAAGGCTACTACACGACTTAAAATTTAATATGTAAGATTTAGTGTTAAGACACTATATATTAAGATATGAGAATAATTTAACAATACAATTATGATAGCTAGTGTCTTATTTGCTTGTTGAAGGCATCACAATAGGAGAACACAACATGAGTGGAGTGATATTGAGTATCTCAATCCATCCGCCATTGAGTAGCTAAGGGTCTGTCATCATTTATATAAATGTTGTAGCGACTTTAAGGGGCTACATGCAAGAATTTGTCCTAAACCCACACCTATAGTAGGATCGCTACGCCCCTCTACTCTACCCCTCCCAATTTCTTGTGCTTTAGACAATGATGCAATGCAAAGCTGTTGATATAACTAAGCTAAGTAAGCAGACCCTCAATTGTACTACCCTGTAACGACGAAGTCCTGTAAAAGTCATAGAAACATGTAATGAATGAGAAAGTTAGATTTATCTACAAATACAAATCCTTCCAACAACTGCATATGTAAGTACGGGTGTGACACCTAACATGCTTCTCATCAACACCTACAAGCAATACCCTAAACTCATATCTTAACCAATACAGGCTTACTTGTCCCCCTCTATTTTCCATTCTAAGGCTTTGGCCAAGCAAACGCTCCATTGTATAGGAGGTCAATGCTGCCTATCACTGCCTGTTCATCAATGGGAAGACTAAACTGCAACTTAACATCTTATAAGGTAATAATGGCTTCCCCATGAGCCATATGAAATAGATGAGTCTCTAGTCTCTAATGCTCTACGAAGGTTGTGATCAAGTGCCAATCAAGTTGAATTAATGGCAATCGACTAAGCCCTAAAAAACCCACCTATGCAAGATATGGCTCCACGCATGAATTTAATGGAATGCCGCGCTAGTCACTACATAACTTCAACCTACACTACTGAACCACAAGCCAAGAGTCTCATTGAAAAGACATGTTTGGGTTGTAAAGCACATCATTTATAAATACGGAAATACAAGTATTTAAGTGACATAACAAATACCTCTCCATCCCATACGACCTATGAGCGGTGAATATCCTAACAAGTCAAAACCAATCTGTTAGTTGGTCCATATGGCCCGTTGGCTCCACTTTTCAATAAACTTAGATACTTATTTTGTAAACATCTTGTTCTCTGCTATTGCTTCCCTAGCATCGTTATACCATTCTTCCCAATTGATAATACAATTGTAGAAAATCTTCTTCACAAGAGCTATTATTGGTAAGGCCTGAGCATTTTTCAAAATTAAATTATACACTTTAGCAATATTTGTAGTCATATTGCCAAAATAGTACTCACTATCATGTGCAAGTATCCACTGCTCTAAGGCAATGTTATTGATCCAAGCTAAGGCATTTTCCTTTATTGCTCCCATGTGTTGCATGATATGTTCAAATTTTCTTACCTGTGCTTGCATCCTTGCATATGTTACCAACTTTATATTATATATTCATATGGGCTATATTAAAATTACTTGCTATGTGATGTGAACAAAACCTCTATACAGCAAACGAAGGCCTTCATCCAACAAACTCTCTTATAACTGCGAAGTCAATACCCTTGTGTCTTAGATATAAAGCAAATGGTTTCATGTCCTTCTCGCTTACCAACAACATGTTTGCCTTTAGGTATCTTAGAAACCATCGCCATGTCTCAATCGCTTCCCCATCAACTAAGGCAAAGGCTAAGGGGACTATATAGTTGTTTTCATCAATGCTACAAGTGATAATGTATTTTCTATACAAAAAAAATACCATCAATACATACCACTAGCCTGCAATATTTGAAGGCTTCCACACATGGACTGAATGTCCAACAAACCTACTTCAAATGTAACTCCAAGTACTAGTGATCTATACCACCCCCATTCAACTCATGTTCCGAGATTATTATTCTTGAATGCATTAAGAAGTTTCGATAGCTCATTATGCGATTTTTCCCAATTGCCATAAATGATCTCAGTTGCCTTTCGCTTACCTTCCCACACCCTTTTGTAGTTATTATGTAGCCAAAGTGATCTTCCACTATAGTCCTAAGATTGGCAATCTTTGTGTCAGGTTCTTTCCTGATAACATTAAGAAAGCAACTAGCTATCATATTACAATCAAGTTTAAGATGATCATGGCTTATGATAGGATCTACATATGTGTGAAGTCCCTCATATTTTCCTATAACAAAAAGCCCCTCTAACTTTTTTTTGCATGCCTACAGCTTCCACCTATAATCATTATCCCTTTTTGCACAAAATATCAACTACATAGTACTCTTCGATTTTTCCGCATTAAAGTTGTAGTGTTTCTTTATGTAGTACATCTTAATTGCTTTAAGGCGTTCTTTCTTGGTATTGAATCTCATCCCTTTACTAAGGTCTTTAATATTACTCGAGTTACTACACATTGCTTTTTTAGTTTCCTTGAATCTTATGTACCCATCACCTCCACCAACATTGAAAAAAGGAATAGCATCTTGAACTTCCACATTCGCCATCTCATTTTTTAATAGATTTATCGGTGCTTCCTTTGATTGTAATGAGCTAGAAGGTTTGCTGGGGGCACCTCATAAGCAATGTTTCCATGCATCTGATCATCATCCTCAAAACTATTATCATCACCATCAAACTCAAGATCATCTGGGATAGGTTCATGAAGGATCCAACTAATTTCATCTTCAACTTCATTTTCAACCTCATTTGAATACTGAAACACAAGCATTAGATTATACTCTTCAACATGCATTGCATTATACTATTCAACTATTGGTGATTCAGTAATCACTTGTTACACATGTGATATTGTATAAGTAGAAGTTCCTGCTCCTAATGTGTAATGACGATGATGAGGCCTTGATTCCTCACTAATCTTGACATATAATTGTTGTATGCACTCCTCCTCTAAAGTTTCAACCATTTCAATAAGGTTATCAACATCATCATCCCTAATGGCCATTACGTAATATGATACACCAACACTTTAATAGTAAGGATGTTTGTGTAATATCTCTCTCGTAACTGCACTAAGATCGATACTAATGCTTCCACATAAATGCTTCCACATATCTTACAAAGGAATTATGCGTATTTGGCATTTTTTTTTTCATTTTCAATTTCTTGACCACATCTCTATCATACTCTAGACTCTACTTCCCACTCACAATATTTCCAAATGCATAAATAACAAACTTCACAAATTCAACCATTATCAACCTAATGATATCAAGATGTCACTTGTTAGTCCAAGCCTACTAAGACATGTAACATTTCCAAGCCTTTCAAACATGTGGGATTTTTCACTTAAGCATTTTAACAAACACATTGCATGCAACATCAACTTATTCAGATATAATGCTTTATCTATTGTGCACCAAGAACCAATACACACAAATAGGCTATTTCACACTTTATACAAACAATTATGTAGCATATTCAATAATCTTATTAAATAATTACACACGTGTATAGTATGCAATAATTAGGATGCCACTTATTAGTCTAAGTCTACTAAGATGTACAACATTTTCAAGTCTTACAAATATGAGGGGTATTTGACTTAGGCATTTTTACAAACACATTGCATGCAACATCAACATATACACATGTAATGCTTTGTCTATTGTGCAACAACCAATATACACAAATTAGTTACTACACACTATATACAAACAATTGCATAGCATATTTGATGGTTTTATTAAATAATTATAGACATGTGTATAGTATCCAACAATTGGGGTTTATGCAAGTTTTTCATGTAAATGTGTATAGATTGAAGTAAATGTAAGTAAATAAAAGTTTAGGATGATTGATTTACTTGTTTTTGAGTAAAAATTCAACAATGTTTAGTTTGTATTTGAGGAACTTTGATGAAGGGGACAAATGGATTTCGAAGGGGTTTTTTTTTCGCCATTGTTTACTATTTCTATGTTGCTGTTCTATTTGTGTGATTTATATGGGACTCAAAAAAGACACATACGATGTATGCGTCTTTTGTTATAAATAAATTAAACAAAAGATACATATACTATGTGACTTTCATTCAAAATATTTAGAATAGTTAATACGCATGCATTGTATATGTTTTCACTCTCATATTCCTATAATTAGTTTCTTAAAAGTCCCATGTTGATAATTAATTTTAAAAAAGGACCCATATTCTTTTAAGAAAAAAAAAACCCAATATATCAAAATGTAGATGTTGATAGCTATTTGAATTTGTGAATAGTAAAAACAAAATACAAAAATCTTGATAATACTTTTATCTTTTCATTTCACAAGGTATCAAGTCAATAAGTTGGATCATGAGTTTGTAATACTCATAGTGGGACAGATTTTCAATATCATAGACTAGGATTTTGAAATGAATCTTCAGTTACCGCATAGCAAATTGAGTTTAGATTTTATAAAACCGACCTAAATCCTAATCCAACAGCATCCCTATTTTCTTTGCCGAGCTCTGTCCGTTCGTAAGTATTCATTTCTTTAATGGATTGTTATAACGGGAAGCAAAAAAGAAGAAGAAAAGAAACGTACGGATATCTAGAAACTTAAGCATGCTTTCTCCAAATTCCATTAAAATTAGCAGTTTTCCATTGTTTCCATGACTCAATCAAATGCCCAAGGTATGGTTGGGTCGATTTAAAGAGGGTCTTTATATCATGTGTTCCGCATAAATCAATAGTTCCATGGCCTGTAAAGGTACTCAGTGGAGAGGCCGGAAAAAGTAGTCTAGAGAGTTAAACATAGAAAAATTTGCATATCATTTATTTTCTGCTTTTGATAACAATTGCTTCTTGAGAGACATACAAAATCAAACACCAGAAAGCATCACCAGCTGGAAATGTAAGCGAAAACCAATATATAATCTGGAACCATTCAAATTGAAACATCTTCAGCGGCTCAAAAAACAAGCATATTCCTGAGTCGGTTCCCCTTTTATTGAAAGAAAAAAGAGGCGGCAGAAACATGACTTGAGCACAACTCAATTTCTGCATGATTTGTTCAATTTTTCATCTACTAAATTAATCTCGACCTCAAAGGAAGTTTCTGATGTCCAAGGATTTCACATCAACCATTTCCTCATCCTTGAATTCTTCTCTGTAATGAACAAAGATTTGACTAGTCAGTACATGTGGTCCAAACAAAATGCAAGAACATAATCAACTAGCACACGTTACCATCTACATTTAATCACAGATCTTATGTCTAATAAAATACAACATTCTTCAAAACATATAATATCTCAAAACACATCAGAAGGTTTTACCTAAAGAAGGGATACATGCACAAAAATGTGCATCTATAAATTTAGACTAAGGCAGCAAAGAATGAGACACCTACAAAAATGTCACAAGGCAGCATTGAGTAAGTTCATTAGATGGTTCAAGACATATACCTCTTCTTCTGAGTTTCCATGGACTCAAGAGCATCCTTCTTCAGCTCCTCCAATTGTGCTTTAGCAATTTTAAGTTCCAATCCTTCCTCGTACTTCGGTAAATCCTCCTTTCGAATTCCAAGCCTACAAAAGATAATATTAAATAACATCCTTTCAAGTAAAGAAGTAAAAAGGTCGCCTACAAATAACTGCAATCATACAGCCCAAAATCTACGACATGCTCATACCCGATCCAACAGAACTAAAATCATGACAAGACTCAGCATGTCATACCAACAATGGTCATCGCCTTTCAATCACTTTCTGGAAGAAACAAGAGCAAGTTTTAATATATAAGCAAGTGAGACTAGCTATCAACCGGGGTCATGTGTTACTTAAGAAAAAAGCCAATTGAACTGTATATCGACTATAACAGCAGATCCCAATACTCTTCTCCTCTTTCTTGAACAAATAAACAAAAATATCTTAAGCATTGCAGATGACTGTTCTCTATAGCAAAATGCCAATGAAATACAATGAGGGGATCATAATACCACATAACACACAATATACTTAAATCAAATGCAAATTACCACTGCCAAAATGTCAAGAAATATTGACTTTGACATGGATAATTGTACCAAAGAAATTCATCTAGCAAATAAAATAGAGAGTTCTCATCCATTTTAGGTGAGCTCTTGTTCATTTTAGGAAGCCAGATTTTATGTGTTCCCTTTTTTTTCTAGAGAAGCAATACCATGCGGAGGAAAAGATTAATCACAAACTCACGTTCAATCTGTTGCAATTGTTGATTGAAATATTACTCTAACAAATGAATATTTTAAGAAGCAATCTAGAACTTTCAGTAATATTAATGCAGTTAAGAGACAGACAGAAAACAGGAATTCACTTGAGCCTCAAAATGAAGTACAAAGACTGGGAAATACAAGTCCTTGGCAGAATGCACTATGAAATACAAACACTTTGCAAGATGGTATTCATTTATATTTTTCAAGGTTCTTAGGATAGAATCATTGAACTATTGATAAAATTAATGCAGATAAGAGGTAGAAGGAAAATAGGGAACCCACTTGATCCGCAGACTGAAGTCACAGAATATTTTCCCGCAACAGAGAGCACAAAGAAATACAATAATTTTGTGGTATATTTCCATGAGTCAACAGTTGAAGGATAACAGAAGTAGTAACCAATTTCACAACAGAATTGCTTTCAGGGTTCTTAAGATAAAAATATCAAATTACATGATTTTCATTTGTGCAGGCATGTAGACACACCAAATAAACTAATTTTTCAGTTATCGTGATCTGCATTGTTTGAAAGCAAGAAGTAAACTGTCAGCAGACAATACACTTCCCTCTGACCCAGCGTCCAAAAACAAGGAAAAAGAAACACTCACTGCTTGTTAATTTTATCAAATTCAGCCACGAGAAGGCCCATTCCTTTCTTGTCATTCCTCATGAGAGGTTTTTTAATTTCTTTCTCAACTTTATCCAGTGCATCCATCATCTTAGCCTCCGCACCTAGTTCATCAGTAAGTCCTCTCCTGCAACATGTGGTCCATAAAAGTTTTTAAAACATTCATGTAAGAAGTACTATTGTTGACAAACAGAAAGTAGGATAAAATATTAGAGAATATGTTAGAAGCCCATTGTATTTCATTTCTTATATTTGTTCTCTGGATGATCTGGTATGCGCCTGATTAGCATAAATCATTAATTCTATTGACAGGTGCTGGAATAATACATACCCCAGCTTTTATCATCAAAGTAATTTTGCTGCAAAAGTAAGTCAAAAAAGAACCAAAACAAAACCCCCATCCATTATCCTATTCTCACGGTTTTTTCCCCACTCAGCTAATTGAAATTCTCAGAGAAACTTCTGGCTTAAAATATATAGAATACAAACAATGAAAAAGAATCAGGCAAAGAATCAGTAAACAACAATGACATCATACTTCAATTATCCAAAAAAAAAACAATGACATCATACAAATAAACTTACTTGAGCCGAATTTCCCTCAATGTCAGGAGATATGTGCGGGCATCAGGTATATCATTAGTACGTGTCTCAATTGTGAATTTGATCCTCTGAGATTCTGAGAATAAATCAGCCCTGAAAGAGATAAAGATGAATGGTTGGGTGATAGATCCTAGTCCCAACTGTCTATCCAAGTATAAAAGCAAAATCAAGAAAACAGAGTATTGTCACCACAGTAAGGGACCCATTCCCTTCATTCTGGATTCCTATACATCATTTCATGCATGGATATTTACAAAGTTTCCTGTGCTCTTGATGATGGCCAGTTATTATGCGTTACATCTTATTATCTTTCTTGTATCATATGAAGTGTTTTAGAAGAAAATAATTAATGTAAAGGCCCTCAATGTTTTTCTATTTAAAGACTTTTGCACACAAAGGTTCTGGCAACCACATGACAGCTAGACATGTTCCACAAAAAAAGCCAGTAAAGCATACATTGAAAACATAAGCAAATATAAGAAGTAAGAACAGATTCAAAAATGCAAAGAGAAATGCAACAATAGCTGAGGGAAAGGCAAGAGAAAAGGTACTTCTGTCTTATTGTCTTCATAACATTTGCATATTGAGAGACAGCAGCTGGGTCTGCCGGATCAATGGTGATCTTCTCCTTTCTCAGAATTCCAATTGCCGTCTCAAACTTCTTTTTAACCTCCAGAAAGATATTCTTCAGCATCTCTAATTGAAAGCACCATATATGAATTAGAACAACTCATCCCCAAGCAACACTAAAGGATTGCCCAAGGCATCAAATTATTGCCAGAATGCAATGCTATAATTTCAATGGTAATAGGGTAAAATCATTTCAACAAATCATTAAAAAAAATGATGGAATTGCTCACCATCGCCCTTGAGGGCAGAGGCAGTAGTTGCTTTTGCAAAAGATCGGACAGGAATAGCATGTTCCTTCTGCAGAATGATTTGACTTCCATACAACTGTTCAAATACAAACCAGAACAAATGAAACTAAATGTAACTTCTGGGAATAGCTACATATGATGAAAAATGAGATACTGGTGATAAAATGTATTGTTTGCCATTTATCATCCCCCTTTTCTTTTTTGCCAACTCTCTTCCTCCTTTCTACATGCCTCAGACTTCCAATAACATTGAAAGATCAGGTAATGGTCCTTTGGTAATTAGCAACTGGGTTTTGAACCCTAGACATGTGACTAAGAGCACAGAAACTTTATGTAATCAGATGAAGTTATACACTAACATATCAACTACTTCCTCAAAAGATTGTAATCTCCATCAACTGATCATCAATTTTTAGTATATATTTTATGCATCCTCATCCATGGGGTTACAACTAGTTGGTGCCATTGATAAAATATATCCAAAAAAACAAAACTTGTCTTCTAATCCAAATTACTAATATATTCTCACTAAGAGCTTAATCCTATAGTACGAATATTATTGGGGTAATGATGGAAAAAAAGTGATTTTAGCTTCCAATTTTTAAAAAATTGATCACTCTATTCCACTAGTTATAAGGATTCAAGGGAATAGGGGGCAATGAGCTCCTATTTCTTTGTCATTATCCTTGCTACGTGACCAATCTTTCACTAAAAAAATAGGTGCAACCGGTTACACCTATTTTTTATACATCTTCCATTGATTTATCTATGCATAAGATTTTAGGGCCTAGAAAAATGAGACTACATGTGAGTCCTATTATCTGAAATGTCAAAATATCAATTATCACGTCCTATTTTTCCTGAGAAAACTTAACAGTCATCTTGTACTAAAAACTTTAGTAAACTGAATTCCTTGAAAATCATATCCCATGTTTTAAAGCAGAGGAGGTATTCCCGGGGAGGTCGGGGGGCGCGGATGTTGGGAAATCAAAGAGAGAGAACATTTCTACCATATATTCTCCATTTTCATTTTTTCGAGTGATCAACTAACTTTAATCGGCTTCCCAATAAACCATACAAAACATTTACATCTTCTTTCTATGCTGACGGGGCGAAGCGTAATTGAACCAGCTCTCTACAGATAACATTCATACTCCATCACATCAAATTCTTCCAGTACGCAAAGTTAAGCTAATCCTATGCTATAACCATCTCCCACTCACTACAAAATGTTGCTCGAATCCCGACAGAACCAAACAAAGTCGATCGCTTACACGCGTTCCTTCCGATCATTTCACGGAACAAAAGGAGAGAGAGAGATATATATAGACTAAACCCAACCAAATGCGAGCATTAGATCTAAAAAGACTAAAACTTTTTGACATTCCAATCCACTAAGTTATTTTTGGACCCGGAGAAGTATTTACCTGTCGCGACTTGGATAAGAGCCGAGTTGTGAAGGCCATGATCGTCTTCTTCTTCTTGAGAGACAAAGAGAGAGATTAGGGTTTCGAGGATTAGTTTGATGGTCAGTTTAGGTCTGATGGGTGAGTACGAGAGGAACTTTTAGCTGATTCAGTGCGACTTAGCATGTTACATTACACTTCCTCTTCTTTGGGCCGTTGGATTGCTTACCGGTCCGTAAAGATCGATTCGTTAAAAGATTAAAAACAAAGGAATAGAGAGAGCATTGGCAATGTCCAGACTCCCTAAAAACTGGACCGACCGGTCCCATCGACACAAAAACCAAACCGCTGGTCTTGCCACAGTAATTAGCACTTGTGCTATATTTCGTATACATATATAAATAGATTTATATTTAAAAAGTTTTAAGTTATAGCATAATTTATTTATCAATCATATTCAAAAATTTAAATTTATAACATAACCTACTTAATTGAATATGTTTTATATTTGAGTTATACCTTTTGTCAATTAAAATGTTTAAAATAATTTTACTATAGTTATGATGTCTATTGAAATAATCAAAACAAAAATATTGATAAAATTAAAGTCTAAAACAATAAATTATTTAATTACTTATAATGTGACAAATAAATTTTTTTAGTAAAATAAGTTTAATATTAACATACCAAAATAAATCATTCATTTATTCCATTACATCAATGCATTAATCCACTCATGACCTCATAGGATAATAGTGTTAACATGCCTTTTATTAACTTTTGAGAGTAATTATCCAATCATGTACATCGAAAATAAATACTAATATATTATTAAAGATATTAATAAGAATGATTCATTATTTTTTATTTTTATATAATCAAAACTTAACGAATATACTAAAAAATCATCAAAATTCAAAATACATATTTAAATCATATAAATTTATATATAATTATATCATATTATATCTAAGTTGGCAAATAATACACCAATTTACCAATCTTAATTGTAATTTTACCCAATTTCAAAGAACCTGTACCAACTTGGCTTGATCGATTTAATATTTTTAAAGAAAACGATCTAATGTTTTGTTTAAGTTTTAATTTTTCGAAACGCTTTACAAAATGATATCTATATTCAAATTCTTTTTTACTACACGCAGCTGTATATTAAAAAAATAATTAATCTTATAGTATTTCTTTTGTATAAATAATAAAATGTGATTGGAGATGATAATCTATTATTAAATAGAATAATTATCCATAAGTTCATTTTAGTGCCTTATAGGTCTATATAAATAAGAAGCTATCTTTTTTTAATGTTAAATACTGATATGTTAAAGAATCTACAAATGCACTCACATACAAGCATAATACCGTTTCAAAACATGCTAATAAATTTAATTGAATAAAAAATTCAATTGCAGAGTTTTATATAAGCTATTTAAATTTAGAAGATAGAAATAAAAAATAAGCAAGTCATTAGAAGAATAAAAACTTCTCAAACTAGAGCACCAAAAGGCACAAACATAATACAAACGGGTAAACGTAATGTGTCCGTCTAGATTTTTTTTTTTAAAAGAAAAATTATTATAATAAAGATTTTATGATTATCAAGGAAGAAATTTTTATGATCTAATTGTCTTTTTAGCAATAAATAAATAAATAAATTATTTAATTTAATAATAATAATAAATAATCACTCGTCATCTTATAATAATTATAAAGATTTTTGGTATAAAAAAAACCATCTTATTTTATTATTTTCTCTTGTTTACGCTATCTTAAAGTAATAAATAACCATTCACTATTTCACTATAAGTAGTCTATCAACCCAACCTTTTTTAGTAAGTTGCCACCTGCATTTTGATTTGTCTTCATTCTACTACTTAATGCCCAGTGGCCAAAACATTATTTTTTATTTTATTGTAGTTCTAGGTTTTTGTCTTTTATATTTCATTTTTTTGGTTTTTTTTATTAATTTACTTAAATAATATATATAATTATTTTATTTAATTAAATTAATTACTCTTACCAGTCAAATCTTGGGCTCAAATAGAATACAAAACGCACTTTATTTTACGAAATACCTGATATAAAACCAACCAAAAAATACGAAGAACATCCTTAAAGAGTAAACGTCAGTATTTCTATTTCCCATGGCTTGGACTTTGGTTAACTTTGGGAAAATGTTTCTGTTGTTATCAGGGTTTTAGCAAACGTTCATGAAACTCAGTAAACCCTTCTTCATTCATGGAGGTCACCCACGCTCCCATCCCTCCTTTTCCCACTTCACAATTCACTCCCAAGTTCGCTACAACTCTATCTCTCTCTACTCGCCACCGCCAAAACTCTATCCTATTTCGAGTTTCCACTTCCAAATTTATTCCCGCCCCTTCAATTTCACTCCTTTCATCACCACTACTCCCTATCACCCGAAACCTAACGGTTTCAGCCCGTCTCGGTCCATCGAGGACTCGCCGACGAAACAGGTTGCGGAAGAAGCTCGTTGGTGACCAAAAGGTAAATTCAAATAATTCTGAAGGCCTGAATTATGATCATTTCAATACAAAGGTTGAAACTTTCAGTGAGAACGAGTCTAAAGATGGTGAACTAGTTGATAACTATGATGATTGTGAGGTTAGAAGTGAAGCGGAAGCAACAAAAGGTGAGAAAGTATTGGGAGAGTCCGTTTTGTGGACTAAATTGGAAAATTGGGTTGATCAATACAAGACCGATGTTGAATTATGGGGAATTGGGTCTGATCCTATTTTTACTGTTTTTCAAGGTTCTGATGGCAACATAAAAAATGTAGTAGTGGATGAGGATGAGATATTGAGAAGAAGCCAAGTTGTAGCTCGGGGTATTGAGGACTCAAAGAATGTGAAATTAAAGATACTTCGTGCGAAGGCTTTGGCTAGGGAGATGGAAAGAGGAGAGAATGTGATTCCGAGAAATAGTTCAGTGGTTAAGTTTGTTGTTGCTGGGAACGAATCTGGTTTCATTGGGATGATCAGGAATATGCCTTTCAGGCTGGAGTCGATTAAGAGGTTGAATTTATCTGGTGTTGGGAGGATATTTGTGTGTGGATTCGTTGTGCTGTTTATTGTGAAGTTGTTGTTTGGTTTGAGGAAGGAGGAGGTGAGGTACACACCGCTGGAGAAGGAAATGATGAGGAGAAAGATGAAGTCGAGAAAGGAGAAAGAGATGCTGGTAAAGGGACATTTGGAAGTGACTGAAAAGGATGCCGAGTCTGCATTTGCATCTGATATAGCACCTGAGTTGGATAAACAGGAACTTATGCATGGTATCCAAAGAGCAAAAGATTTTAAAGCTACATCAACAGTCCAAGATGATGGTGAATATGGTAAAAAATTTGCCTCTGTGATGAATGATAGGATTGAGGAAGTTCAAGGAGTGGGTAGGAGGGTTAGGGAAATTGATCATGGGGAGGCTTCTCTGGTTGAAGAATATGGAAGAGAGGATCTTGTTCCAGGAAACAAGCTTCCCGATGTAAAAGAGGTTATTGAAATGTATGGAGAGGAGGGAACAACTTCTCTGGATAATGTTCAAGCTGGAAACAAAGAAAAGGTCGAATCGATCAATAGAGCTGCTAGTGATTCTGTATGTGTACCAATGGAAAAGTGTGCTATATCTATTGATGAAGCAGCACAAGAGGGAAAAGGGCAGACTCATGCTACCAATGCTATTCTCAGGGTTTCTGGTGATACTCATTCATCTGGGAGAAGTGTTAAAGATAGTGATAGCAAATTTCGTCTTAGTAACACAAAGAAAGTCGCTCCATCACCTAATGTTCCTGATAACAAATCACCTTCAGGAAATTCTGTCAGAAAACCAAGGATCATTCGATCTGTGAAAGAAGCTAGAGAGTATCTTTCAACTAAACATGAAACACAGAAAGATAATCAAAAGATAAAATGGGAGATTAAGGCAGAGAGTGATGTTGACTCAGAGCGTCCTTTTGATGGGATATCTATTAGCACTAGAAGAGAGTTCAACATGGGAAAAGATGAAATAAAACCATCCAGTTCTGTAGATGTATCAGATTCAGCTGCCACTGAAAATTTAACAGTACCTAATATAGAAACTGCAGCAGTTGACAACAGCAATTCAATTATCTTTGAGGAGGAAGTGGAACCTTGTGACCTACAAAATTCTAAAGCATCTCTGAACCATGAATTTAATGGTGATGCTTTTGATGGTAATCCATCAGTGAAGGCTTCAAACTGGATTGGGGAGAAACTTGATGAAGTCAAACCCCAAGTAGTTGATCAGGAAGTTAATGGTCAAATTTCTGACAGTAAGTCATCTCCAAAGGCTACCAAGTGGATCGAGGAAAATTTTGATGAATTCAAACCCCTGGTAGAGAAGATGAGAGTTGGATTCAAGGACAATTATATGGTGGCAAGAGAGAAAGTAAATCAACAGTTAAATGTCACTACTGAGTTGTCACAGCTTGATTTGGATCCAAATGAAGATGAGCTTGAGTGGATGAAAGATGATTATCTTCGAGAGATTGTTTTTAAAGTTCAAGACAACGAGTTAGCTGGTAGAGATCCGTTCTGTTCTCTGAAGGTTGAAGAGAAACAAGCTTTCTTCAAGGGTCTGGAAAAGAAAGTTGAGAAAGAGAATCAGAAGTTATCCAAACTGCATGAATATCTTCATTCAAACATTGAAAACCTCGATTATGGAGCAGGTAATTACAACGTTTGGATTGCCAATACCACATTATTTCTTTGTTATTGGTTAGTTGGTGTTGATAATATGCTGTCCACATTAAATCTTGATATTATGAGACACCATATTTAGCTGTATCTGATTATTTACCATGATTGTGTACCAATCTATCATGGACACTTATTATATTTATCAACCTATCAGAACACTGACAATTGCCAGTGTCTTGTCCATGTCTCTGTTGTAGATGGTATCAGTGTGTATGACCCATTAGAGAAAATCATCCCACGGTGGAAGGGGCCTAAAGTAGTAAAAAACCCAGAAGTCAGAACCATTCTAGAAGAACAGAGGGCATTCCTTAATGGAAAACCAGGAGTGTCATATCCTGTGAAAAAGGATGAACAAAACCTTCAGAAGGCACCAGAGTCTGTTCCAAATGAGAAAACTGCCACTTACTTGGAGGCAAGCAATATTAGTACCAACGACCGTAAAGATCCAAGGAAAAACAAGACTGTCATAGAAAGCAGTGATGGTTCTATCAGAGCCGGTAAGAAGTCAGGAAAAGAATACTGGGAGCATACAAAGAAATGGTCTCGTGGCTTTTTGGATTCTTATAATGCAGAGGCTGATCCTGAGGTGAAATCTGCTATGAGGGACATAGGAAAGGATCTGGACCGGTGGATAACTGAGAAGGAAATACAGGAAGCAGCTGAATTGATGGATAAATTACCTGAAAGAAATAAAGAGTACATGGAAAAGAAGCTTGATAAACTCAAAAGAGAAATGGAGTTGTTCGGACCACAAGCTGTTGTGAGCAAGTACCGTGAGTATGCAGAGGTCAAAGAAGAAGATTACTTGTGGTGGCTTGATCTTCCACATGTATTGGTACGCATGTGACTCTGCATTCACTTTTCTGCTAAATAAACTTTGCATATGGATCTTTTGTAACTACGTATCATAATTTGAGGCGATTGATGAAGTCGTCATCATACAGGATAGTTCTTTTTTGTCTAAATTTATAAAAATACATGAACTTTGATTACTGTTGTTTAGTTGAATAATATTAAGATTAAACAAAAAACACGTAGAAGTACACTCAATCAAAGGTGCTTTTCTTTTCATACCTAATTACCGTGCTTAAATTTTATAAGGAGTGTAAAAGTCAATTAAGATTTTTTAGGGATTGGCATTTCGTTTCTGTCAATTGATATCTGGAGCAAACACTATTGTAACAGGTTGTTATTGACATATAATATTTGATAGACATCAGGTATCGTACCCATTTTTTAATTAATGTGTATTGCATTACTTATATACCATACTCATTCTGTTAGTCCTCAGGAGCAACATTCCTGTAGCAAAATAAATAATACTTGTTTCCAAAGAATGTGCAAATTGAATTGAACATTTTTATGGTTTTCATCAACTGCAAGCTTATAGCTCTCTATTAGACATATTAAAGTTAATAAATGCACTTGTCTTCATACCTATCTGCTTGCTCACCCATGAACATAAACATATATATGTGCAGGAATCAACATGCTTGTGTGAAGATATGTTTTGTAAACATAGATTGATTCTCTAATATGTGTAGTTGCACAATTCTATAAATTTGATCACCTTTCCTGCTGTGTGGAACCATGAAACTATTTGTTCTTTTGGTCTGAGGAGGAGATTTATTATGTACCAACTTGAACTTATGCCTGATTTTGCAGTGTGTTGAATTGTATACTCTTCAAGATGGGGAGCAGAAAGTTGGGTTTTATGCACTAGAGATGGCTACTGATCTTGAACTGGAACCCAAGCCATATCATGTCATTGCTTTTGAAGATTCTCGTGACTGCAAAAACCTTTGCTACATAATTCAGGCTCATATGGACATGCTTGGAAATGGTCGTGCCTTTATTGTTCCCCATCCTCCAAAGGCAAGTATATATATTATCATATTGTGCCAAATGTGAAGGTTAGTTTCTGTGGACATCTTAAAGGGAAGTATCAACAAGAACCTAGTAGATAAGTTCTGACAGAGATACTTAACTAACAAAAATGAAAAAAATGACAGAAATCACTGCTGAGTTGCCATTTCATCCTTTCTTCTCCTTGTAGAAAGAAGAATCACTGCCCATTGAGCTTGAAGAAAATCATCCCATCCCACTCTATATCCAATACATTTTGCTTTACTCCATGTTTGTTTATGTCCTCATAAGAAAGGATAGCAATGTGTTTCCTCTTTGTGTTTCAAAGTGAAAGATAGCAGTAATAGTGTAGATCTTCAGCTTGATGGTTCATAAATTAAGTTAAACTGCTGGTGACCTTGCGGCTGGGATCCGTTTTGAGCTCAAGAAAGAGTATTCAAAGGTTCCCTTTTTCCTGTGTGCTTTCTATGTTCAAATCCTTTTACTTACAAGAAGTTATGGTGGAATTCCTGTGTATGAGGAGCCTAAATAATAAGCAAGAAAAGAGGTGGAAAAAAATTACAAACTATCATGAATATGTTGATAGGTTTTGTTATCTCCCCATTGTTATCTTTTTAATTTCGTCAGATCTAAATGAAGATGTGTGATATGAGCCAGTAGCTATTCTAAGTCTACTGCATCTATTTAGATAAATTATCTAGCTATATGTATCATCTATTCCTAGACGTTATCTTCATCCACATTATTAGTGAACTTGTTAGGATCCTTTGCCCAAGCTCTAGTCACCGGAAAATCAAAGTCTAAGCGGGAAAGCTTTCCCTTGTCGCTGTTCTTTGACCTCCTTAATGTGGACTGAACGGAAGTGAAATCAGATCGTTACAGGGATCTGAAGACTTGGGACCTCGATTAGAGAGAGAATCCGATCTCGAATAAATTGGAGAAAATATTGCTTGTTTATTCCTCTGCTCAATTCTCAATACATACCCTTCTTCTTTCCTAGTTTAGCTATACTATAATAGATTCTTATTCTAATGGACAAGGACTTTCCTAATCTAAAGATACAATAGCAGGAAACAATCTCCTCCTAATTATAATAATGTCTAAGATAGGCTTGATCCCACATAGAATCTGTCTAAATTATCCCCTCATCAATCTCGGTCTTCTCCTTGCACGGTAGTGACATCTTGCACTGTGGTTGCCCCTTGGTTGTCCCTCCGTGTATAAGTTTTCCCAACAAATGCATCCCTAACATCACTCCCCTCCTAGAAACCGAGCTTGTCCTCAAGCTCAAAAGTAGGATAGGCCTTCTGGAATTCATCCAACGACTCCCAAGTGGCATCTGTCGGGTCTGTTCCAGCCCATTGTACAAGTAGCTCCCACTGTCCTCTATTCAAGCGGGAGTGCAGAATTGCTGTTGGAATTGGCAGAATGCGGCCGTCAGAAACCAAAGGCAGCAGTGGTGGCTGAAGTGGGGGATCACCTCGGTGTGGTTTGACTGAAGAGACATGAAAGACATCATGTAGCTTGGCATTGTCGGGCAAGTGCAACCGGTAAGCCACTGACCCAATCCGCTGGATGATCTGGAAGGGACCATAAAACTTGGGTTGGAGCTTGTGGAGTTGTCGTCCTGCCAAGGATAACTGTCGGTGGGGTTGTAGTCGGAGCCAAACCCAGTTACCGATGTCAAAGTTGACTTCTCTATGATGTTTGTCGTAGTGAGTCTTCATGCGGTGTTGTGTGGCTTGCAGCTGTGCGCGGATTTCCCTTAGCATTTGGTCGCGGACCGCGAGGGCGTCATCTACTGCGTCAACCTTGGTGGTTCCTGGAATATAAGCTGTGAGGCGTGAGGGTTCTCGGCCATAAACGACTTTAAAGGGTGTATCTTGGAGGGCTGTGTGGTAGGAGGTATTGTAGCAATATTCCGCCCATGGTAGCCAGTCCACCCAGGTCTTGGGGCTGCTCCCTGCAAGGCAACGGAGTTACTTTTCAATTGTCCTGTTGACCACCTCCGTCTGGCCATCGGATTGCGGGTGATATGCTGATGAAAAGGCCAACTTAGTGCCACTAAGACGGAATAACTCCTTCCAAAAATGGCTGGTGAAAGTGGCATTTCTGTCTGAAACGATAGATTCGGGAAACCCATGGAGGCGAATGATGTGGTCCATGAATAGTTGGGCCACCCATTTGGCTGTATAAGGATGTGCCATGGCGATGAAATGGTTGTACTTGGAAAAACGATCGACAACCACCAATAGCACAGATTTGCCCCACGATTTGGGCAACCCCACGACGAAGTCCATGGATATGTCAGCCTAGATTTGAGTGGGCAGCGCCAATGGTTGCAGCAGTCTAGCGGGTCGCAGGCAGGCAACCTTGTGTTGTTGACACACGGGACAACGAGTCACATATTCTTGAACCGTACCCTTCATTTCCTACCAATGGAAATCTTGGCGAAGTCGCTGTAAAGTCTTCTGTGCACCTTCATGTGTGCTATCATGAATGCCGAATAGGATTGCGGAAATGAGGGGCGAGGTGTTGGATAAGTGGATCCGACCCTTGTACCAGAGGACTCCATCTTGTTCTGTCCAAGGCCCTGGCAGCACCCCTTGTTGCAGCTTGTCTCGAAGTTGTTGGATGTTGGTGTCACTTGCTGCTGTAGCCTTTATCTCTTCCCAAAGATCCAGACGAGGTTGACTAATGGCGTGCAACTCCAGCTTGTCCTGGTGACAACGAGATAGAGCATCTGCTGCCCTATTAGAGTGCCCTAACCAATATTCGACGTCGAAATCGAAGCCCAAGAGTTTACTTATCCAGTGCTACTGTGGGGAAGTTGTTATGCACTGGTCAAGCAAAAATTTGAGACTATAGTGGTCTGTCTTGATGACGAATTTACAGCCCCATAAATAAGGACGCCAATGTTGTACTGCCTTGGCCAACCCGATAAGCTCCCGTTCATAAGCTGCCAATTTGTGGTGTCTCGCGGCTAGCTGTCTGCTGAAATACGCAATGGGATGTTGATTTTGTTGCAAGACAGCCCCAATTCTGCTGCCGGAAGCATCACATTCCACGATAAATGCTTGTGTAAAATTGGGTAGCTGCAAGACGGGGCTGGTGGCCAGCGCCTGCTGCAGTAGTGAATAAGCTGTCTCCGCTGCGTCCGTCCAAGTAAAGGCGTTGTGTTTTAACATTGCAGTGAGGGGACTTGCAATTTGGCTGTAATCCCGTATAAATTTCCGGTAGTATCCTGCTAATCCAAGGAATCTGCGAAGGGCTGTGACATTCTGCGGTTTTGGCCAATCCACAATTGCTTAGACCTTGGCGGGATCTAATGTGACCCCATCCTTGGATATTCTGTGCCCCAAGTAAGCCACTGCCGTGGTTCCAAAAGAACACTTGGACTTCTTGATGAATAGCTGGTGGGATTGCAGCAGGTGGAGCGCTGTTCAGAGGTGGCGGAGATGCAAGTCCCAGTCTTTACTATATATTAAGATGTCATCGAAGAAGACGAGAACAAATTTGCGGAGATGATCCCGGAAGACCTCGTTCATCAAGGCCTGGAACGTGGAAGGCGCGTTTGATAAGCCGAACGGCATTACCAGGAATTCGAAATGCCCATGGTGTGTTCGGAAAGCCATCTTCTCCACATTGTTGTCAAACATGCGGACTTGGTGGTAGCCTAATCGGAGGTCAAATTTAGTGAAGAATTGTGCTCCGTATATCTCATCTAGTAATTTATCCACCACCGGAATTGGGAACTTGTCCTTAATGGTCTTGCTATTTAGTTCACGATAATCAACACAAAATCACCAAGAGTCGTCTCGTTTTCTGACCAGCAGGACAGGGGAGGAGAATGGTGAATGACTAGGTCGGATGATTCCCTGCTGCAGCATCTGTTCACATTGTCTTTCTATTTCGTCTTTCTGCAGGTGAGGATATCGATACAGGCGGACGACTACCGGGCCAGTGTTTGGTTCCAAACAAATGCGGTGGTTGCAACTTCGGAGCGGTGGCAAGCTAGTAGGTTCTTAGAAGACACTGTCGAACTCAATTAAGAGTTTCTTGAGTGCAGCATCGTCCAGGGAGTTGTTCTTGACCAGATGAAGATGAGGTTGTACAGTGGTGACTCGTCCTTGGAGCCGCACCTCCTTGTGATCATTTTGAAAAGTCATGCTGAGTGTTGAAAAGTCCCATAAAATAGGCCCTAAGGTCTGTAACCATCGGGTCCCTAACACCAAATCAAACCTGGATAATGGGATGATCATGAAGTCGGCCTGGAATTCATGTCCTTCAATGGTGAAACTGATGCCCTTGCAAAGACCCACACATTTGATGCTGTCCCCGTTGGCTACGGCGACTGTGGCTCTAGTCTCGCCGATGTAGTCGAGTCGCAGGTGCTTGATGGTTGTCCAGCTAATAAAATTATGGGTGCTTCCGGAGTCGACCAAGCCGCGCAGGGGTACCCCCTCTACCACTGCCAGAATCTGCATCGTACTCGTTCCCCTTTGGCCGATCATGGCGTGAAGCGAGATCGCGGGCTCACCCTCTTCCCCTCCTGATGCGCAATTTGTTTCGTCATCATCAACCTCCAACCAGAATAACTTTTGACACCGGTGTCCAGCGGTATAGGTCTCATCACAATTGTAGCAAAGACCCTTGGCTCGTCGCTCGGCCATCTATGCTTGGTTCAAGCGGCGGATAAAGGTGGACGCTTGGGTCTTTTGTGAATTCTCTGATGTGGACGTCGGAGGTCCCTTTGTTGTCGCTTGGCTGCCGCCCTAGTGACGATTGGAATTGGCCACCCCCTTTCGCACGCTCATTTCGCGCATCAACTTCTGGCGGCTTTCATAGGCGCGTGCCCAACTCATTGCGTGCATCAGATCGGGCGGGTCCTGGAGCTCCACTTCAAGGCGTATCCAATCTGCCAATCCGGCCATATACAGCCCCACATTCTGATCAACTCGGACTACATGGCTCGCTCGTGTTAACTTCTCCTGGAACTGCTTATTATATTCGTCGACGGTTCCCGTTTGTCGCAAAGTCACCAACTCACCCAACGGGTTTGTGCACGCTGGAGGTCCGAAACGTAGCTTGCAGAAATATTTGAACTCCCCCCAATCCATCTGAGGACGTTCCCCTTCCAATTGATGGAACCAAAGTTGTGCCTCGCCCAAGAGGTGGAAGGAAGCCAATCCCACCTTATCCACGTCTGCTGTCCGTTGGTTTGCAAAAAATTTCTCGCAGCGGTAAAGCCAAATCAGGGGATCTTCCGAGCCGTCGTAGGTCGGAAAATCTAGCTTTGTATACCTGGGCACCATGGTTCCGACGGTCTGAGGGGGTTGGCTGTTTCCGCCTTCCTGGTTCTGGGTATGTCAACGGGGTGTCGGATTGCTACTGCCAGACACTTCCCTTGCTGCTGCACTGTTCTGGAGGTGTTGGACGAGCAATTCCAGTTTCTGATCAAACTTCTGGGACAGTTCTTGTATCTGGGAATTTGTCCGCCGTTCGGACTGGATGATCATGGCACGGAGTGGGTCAGCATCGTGGGGTGAATCGCTCATGGTGATTGGCTCTAATACCAATTTGTTAGGATCCTTTGCCCAAGCTCTAGTCACCGGACGATTCATCGGAAAATCAAAGTCTAAGCGGGAAAGCTTTCCCTTGTCACTGTTCTTTGACCTCCCTATGGTGGACTGAACGGAAGTGGAATCAGATCGTTACAGGGATCTGAAGACCTGGGACCTCGATTAGAGAGAGAATTCGATCTCGAATAAATTGGAGAAAATATTGCTTGTTTATTCCTCTGCTCAATTCTCAATACATACCCTTCTTCTTTCCTAGTTTAGCTATACTATAATAGATTCTTATTCTAATGGACAAGGACTTTCCTAATCTAAAGATACAATAGCAGGAAACAATCTCCTCAATCCTAATTTATAAACAATTACTTAAATGTCTAAGATAGGCTTGATCCCACATAGAATCTGCCTAAATTATCCCCTCATCAATCTTGGTCTTCTCCTTGCACGGTAGTGACGTCCTGCACTTGTGGAGCTCCTCCCTGTGCTGTGGTTGCCCCTTGGTTGTCCCTCCATGTATAAGTTTTCCCAACAAATGCATCTCTAACAGAACTCTACACCAAATTACCCAAAAAAAAAAAATGGAAGAAAGAAAGAAAGAATTGTGGGCATACAGCATGTTTTTCACCATTACAGGCAACCTATGTCTGATAGCTAATTAATTGCAGGATGCATTTCGAGAGGCAAAAGGAAATGGATTTAATGTTACTGTCATCAGAAAGGGAGAACTTGAGCTAAATGTGGACCAAACACTAGAGGAGGTAGAGGAGCAAATTATTGAGCTTGGAAGCAAAATCTACCATGATATGATAATGAAGGAACGTTCTGTGGATATGAGTGGATTGATGAAGGGTGTTTTTGGTGTCAATGGCAAACGCAAGAACAGGCAAGTTTTGAATCTGTTGTATGTGTCAAGTTGTAGGGCTGTATGTTTATTCATGGAGTAGTGCATAAAACACAATTGTTAAGCCGTCTCCCCTATATTGTCAATTCTAGCTCTGTTTTGTTGATTGTATTACAGAAGAAAGTCAAGGGGAATGATGAAGAGGGGCTTCAAGAAATAGCGAGATATTTTGCCCCCAGAGTCAGGTGGAATGTAATGACAGCCCTATTCCTTTTTCTTCTTCTTCTTTTTAAAATTTTTATTTATTTTTTTATATTTTTCATTCTCTGTCTTGCAATTATCAGGTGAAATTTGGAGCTAGTCCTGACAACAGTTGCATCAATTATGAAAACTCGGGCGCTTGTTTTTCAGGTTTATTTAAAAGACTTATGAAAACTAGAGTGCGAAGGATATGAGCCTTGCTTGTCCTCGATGAGTGATAAGGACACACGATGGAGTGACCACGGCCTTCTGTCCGAAGCATATCACGTCGTATGAACTTTCCTACCAGTTATCATTTGATGGGTTCTTATGTGCAGAAGCTGAAGGCTGGAGAAGAGGAATCTTGACGTGACGGAATAACGGCAGTTTCGGAGTCATCCTACTGAGCCATTCCATGCAAGAACTTCACGTATGATTCAAGAGAGAAGTTTTGCATATTGAACAATGGACTTTATCCTCGGTGCGAAGAGAGGCAAACCAAGCACAAAAAGGGGAAGAAAAAGAGAATATTTTGTCCATGCCGCCAAGAAACATGTTGTATTTATCACTAATAGACCAGCTCATGTTCTGTAATCATGAGGGAAAAGTCATTTCATTGTTAATTTTTATTTATTTTTGGCCAGCTTCGTTGTTAGTTATGTAACTTGAGGCAGCTAGTCTGCCATTTTGTATTCTGTTATAATTTCATATTAATAAATTATATTCCATTTTAGCCGAAAAATACAGCCAATAGGTATCGGTATGAAATGTTATCCTTTGTCTTCCACTACCAAATGGTCAATTTCTTCCCCACTAAAATGGTCGAGTTTATTATCTCATCTATTGTTTACCGAGAAACTTACTTTTAGCAGAGTTATTCCACAACAATAGAATGGGCCATGCCAGATATGTTGAGGAACCCCAGAATAATGGAGAGAGCACAATCTGAACTAAGAGAAGCCTTCAAGGAAAAGACCAAAATCTATGAAGTAGACGTCCAAGGACTGGAATACCTCAAACTAATTGTTGCGGATAATCTTGTACGTTTGGAATAGCCACGCCAACTGCTTTTTCTTCTATTTATAAGTTACTGAAATTATATCAAAATTTGATTTGGGAATATCAAAGAAAGAATAAATTCCCCTTCCCCTAGGATCCCAGATGAGGGAACAAGTTTCTTATAAGACTCTCGGTAGGTTCTTGACCTACTTGTACTTGGAGGCCCCCTTTTTTCAGGTCCTTCTGCATCAAGATGTAACCTTTTTTCAGAGGATATATTTCCCATTGTTTTTGCGAGGGGAGACAGAATCGTTAAGAGCTTTGTTCCTTGAACAATCCGTCCACTAAACAAGGTAGAGGAATCATAATTTGGGATGACCAGAAAACACCTCCATCGCTCTTTGCCAACAGTTTAATGTACATAGCAAGTAAAAATGACTTCATTCTGATTAAGCACACAATAAATTGAGGATAAAAAAGCAGAACAGAGTAAAAGATATGAACGAGTAGGCATTAAAGCTTATACCCATGTCTCCAGCTGCAGCACAATCATCAACAGCTCATGCCACCATGTTCTTTTCTTTTCCAGCGATTCATTTATCACATTCTCATGGCCAATCAGCCTTAATGACATGCACGATATTAATATCTTTTGCATTCTGTGCTTCCACATATCATCATGATAGACCACCTACGACTGAGGAGAATGCAGTTCAACTGAGCTCCTTGCTAATCTCCTTTCTTCATTGACAGGGTACAAATTTCTAAGCTCCAATGCATATATATATAAAATCAAATTCCAACTTAATATATAATCAAATGAATCAGGAAAAAAATACTAGATGAGCTACGAAGACTAGATGAATAACTATAAAAGAGCTGAAAAGTCAAAACAATAAGCAGCTATCTGCTTTTCTTTTTCTTGTTGCTATCACAATAACAATAAGAATGGAAAAGTCCCTTCAAACATTATATTTATCAATTGACTGTACATTATTTTACATCTCTGCAGCAAAAGATTTGCCACAACCACATGTTTGTGTTGCATTCGGATTTTTGAAAGAAAAGCCTCCACCAATAAGAGCATCACTGTAGTCCAGTTGCATTCCAAATATAAAGAGAAGGCTTTTGGGATCACAAACTGCAAAAACAGAGAAGACATTAAAGTAGATGATCATAAATAAAATAAATTAATACTATGCCATGACAATGAATACCAAATAATATAGACTCCACATCTTAAATGCTTTCATCATCATTTATGGGTCTATATAAGGCATAAATACCACACTAACAGAAGGAAATGGACAATGTGGGTTTTTTCTTTTCTTTTCTTTTCTTTTTTTCCCACCCAGCAGTCCCCACAAACCCCCACCCACCCCCCAACAAAGGTAACATCAAACCAACCTCTGAAAGGCAGTTCATAACTTCAGATATTGAAGTCTAGAAAAGATGAACCTTGAAATTATACCAAGCCATCTCTTATAAGATAAAAAGACTAGTACATCTCTAATCCTGCAAACCATCTTACAACATAGGCAATAAACACCAAGATATCAAGATTGCAACTTCAGAGGAAAATTGCAAAGAAATCTTTCACTAAACTGATAATTAAAAGGTACTTGTATGAAAAGTATTGAAGCTCGATAGAATTGAGGGCCATTGCATTTTTGCTAAGTATCTATTAAGCTGGAGACGGAGGATAAAAGGCTACCACCATAGAGGATTGAATAGCATAGCTTTTTCATATATATATATATATATGTGTGTGTGTGTGTGTGTGAAGTCAATCATATAGGTTCAAAAGCCAATCAGCTTTATAAGATCAACAGCAATTAAAGTGCATAAGATTTTACTTGGACAACATGCATTGGATGTGCAGTCCACTAGTGGTTGAGCATCATATTACCAATGTCTTAAATAATAGAGGGAAATTGTTCCATGTACTCCCAAAGAGAGGTTTAGATACCATCAATATTTGCTCGAGTAAAGGACAATAACTCCAAAAACAAAAAGCTCTTCTGCAATTTTAATCCGATAGTTAACTTCCTCTTCTATCACATTTCAACAATAAAGATAAAGGAACAAGCAGGAAACAAAAAAAAAAGAAAAAAGAAAAATGGGAAATGAAACTTCTCAAGAATTGATTTTAAAGATCAGGAGCAAGATGCCTCATCAAATCTGGATTGTGGAATCAATCACACCAAAGATCCAGTGCTTCTTTTATTTATTCTTTTCAACCAAGAGAGTTGCCACCTACCATGTTATTTTACAAGGATAAATTGGAAGACCTGACTACTTTATTTGTTTAATCTATTATACCAGAGGTCAAGGTTCAAGGTCAAATTGTGCATTTGAAAGATTTAGGCAAACATACATCACCTGTTGTAAGGACGGTAAAACCTATGAGTAAAGAAAAGTACAACATGCAATTGACACAATAAAGTACATAGATATTCTAATGGTGAGATGTGGGTCGAGTAAAGGCGTACCAATTGTAAAGCCATTGTCTTCAATTATGGAATCATCTGGTCTCATATTCGCCCTGTCCTCAAAGTCCATAGTGTAAGACATGCCAGAACATCCACCCTGCCTCACACCAATTCTTAAACACAAATCTTCATTCCGCTCAAACCTCATCCTGTTCAGATGCTTAAGAGCATTGTCTGTCAATGAAATTGCAGGCTTGACCCCTTCTGATGTTTCAGCTGATATTAACAAGTAAGAGCACAGTCAGCAAGTTTCTTCAAAAAGAGTTCTCTGCATTCTGCTTGTACCTTGAACCTTATTGTGTAAGGTTCTTTAATGGCTAAATTATATGGTACCAAGACTATTGGAGTACACATAAAGAAATGAGTGCAAATAATTAAAAAAAGAAAGGGTGCACTTCTTTCTTGAATCTTACACACCTTGGGAGCATCAACAATTAACTTTGGAAATAGCCTAGTTGTACAATTTGGCATCTAGTTATTATTCTCTCTATACTAGATTAAAATTGCATCAATAATTCCCTAAATGTTTTGATCACTTTCAGGCTTCAAAGGAGCTCACTCTGTGGTTTGACCATACCCACGTAAGTCTAGATCAAGTTAAACAAAATCGCCTTCACTTATGAATTCTACATTGCACGCAATTCTCTGTGCATGACAAGTATTTCTAGATACAAGAAGCAAATCATGCCAGCTTTTCTGATTGATGTAAGTTGTAATTGACCATTTAAGGATTTACATAAGCAAGGTGGTGGAGACTGGAGTGCCCATATTTGATGTAAATTGAGAGTCCCATTCTTTGCAACATAGTGGCATAATCAAAGGCCATTTGGGTTCAAGTGGACAAGTGTCCATCCACCAAGTAAAGTTCAAAAGCACAAAGTGCTAGTGAAAATTTTTACAAGAATGATATTAATTGGTCAGGTTCCATTGGCGTTTCCATCACTGAAATCATCATATTTGGTTAAATCAACCACATCAACATTGTTGTTATTTCAATGCGCAAAACTCCACAAAGGTGAAGCGTGTTGTGCGAGATATCTGGTAAGCCACCAGCTATAATAAAATAAGATATGTAGACTTGCTACAGTCCCGTGGCTTTGCCCCTGTTCCCTAGTGTATACGATTTCAATCACACCTAGAGCTAAGAAGATTTTATTTAAACCCCCTACCACACCCGGCATACTAAACGATACTCTCCGCTTCCTCAATTGTACACATCTAACCGAACAGATAGCAGCTACTGAGAACTATAATGAAACCCTAGGCATTCTCTTTCACAACAAATATCAGACAACAAAGACAGATTTGTGTAGCAATTACATCAACATATAAAACCGATATTTGATTTCGACTTAGAGCAGGAAGAAAATGTAAGATTACCTGAAACTGAAGCTGATCGAATCGAGATAGGTTTTCGAAGATGGAAGTCGAAACTACGGAATTGAAGAGAAACAGAAGAGTTTCGTGCTATGGATATTCTTCTTGGAGGCACAACCAGTGAAGAGCGATAAACGGTTGTCGCAGAGAACGCCATTTTCGCAGGACAGACAAGATGGTTTTGCCTGCCTTCTTGGTAAACGATGAATACGATGCGTGTTCATATTTACTCCTATTCTGAGGTCGTACCTCAGCCGTTGGATGATTAGAAATTTTTGTCAATGGACGCGTGGCGTTACTATAAGTCCGGAAACAGCAAATATCTGACAGTTTCGTTAGCTTTGTTTTTTTTTTTTCAATTTTTTTGGTCTGCGTCTGTTTTAATATATATTTTTTGAGGTCCTTACAGAATCCTCAGATTTTTTTCTTCCTCTGATATTTTGCACCTGTTAATAATGCAAATATGGAATAAAAAGAACAACAGGGTGATGAAAAATACAATTTAAAATTAGGATAAATTGTGGATATAAAATTTTGTAGTTTTTCATAAATGTTTAATTGCTTTATCTTTACATTTGATTAGTTAGACGTCTAAATCTTTAAAAAAGTATATTTGGTTTTATAATAATTTCCTTTGATTCTTTTTTTTTTCTCAATTTTAATTGCTTTCATTATTTTATTTAAGGGTAAATAATAAAATAATATCAAATATGTATTTTTGAAAAATTAAGAGTTTAAACATTTAATTTGAGAATAGAGAGACTAAGTTCGCATTAAAGAAATACTAGAAATGTACTTACAATTTAATCTTGAAATTGTTAAAGAAACGTATGGAACTTCTTAAAGATAAATGTAAATAGATTACATAATTTAATTAAACAAATTGATTATAAAATCCACAAAAATTCTTCATGATATAAGTTTTATTGGAAAATAAGTAATGATAAGTATATGTTGAAATTATAATGAATTCAAATTTTTATCATTTTCAGGATTCGTTTTTTATTTCCAAACAAGGTGAGACAATACAACTCTAGTCATGTACAAATTAATTATCGATTTAATAAATATTTTTCTTCTTCTATGTATAATTAACAATTGAGAATTACAAATTACATTGGAAGTGGATGGTGGGGCTAGAAAGCATGCCCGCAAGCACTACGACAATGAGAAAACCTAGACTGCTTATCTCGGCAAAGAAAAAATGCCCAAAAAAGGAGATGAAGTTGATGACTTCATGAATGGCCTTCGGATAAATCTCAACAAGAAAAGTTAAGGACAACATACAACACTTCAAGCAGTAAAAAGCTCCTGAATGTGCTAATGACTTTCTATAGGGACTTGGTCCATATAAACTTAAACATAACTAATACCTATGTAACAATGTTCTTTTGAGACTTGAAATTGACAACATGGATGTAGAAATGGATTAATAAGGCAAGGATTATAGGAGAAAACTAGAGTCAAAGGAGTTGTCTTTACTAAGACCGGAAAAATAATAATAAGATAACTATAAAAAAATTTCTCTTTAAAAAATCTTTAAGTTAAAAAATTCTCTATCCGAAACTTTTTAACTTTTGAAATATTTAAATAGTTTCTCAATGGTTGTTTTTAGAGCACAATTTAATGTTGTCATATTCAAAGATCAATGAGATATACGATAAAATATTATTGATTATAATTTGTTAATGATCATTTGTTACATATAGAAAATAGGAAGAGAACCGAATTTTATCACTTTTATAACAAAAGATAATGCTTATGCTGTTTTTATTAGAATCATTGAGCCTCCTCAAGAACACTACTCTCCTTTTGCTCTAAAGATAGTTGGAAAACCACTGGAAATGAACTAAACTATCCCCAAATCATAAGAGTGTGATTGATTAAAAAAACCTTAACATCCACTATAAGGGAATAAAGATTTTTTTGTACTAAAAATGGTTGCATTTTCCACTAAAGAAAACTAGAAGGATCATAAAGTTTTATCAATTTAAAAGTAGAATGGGATTCACTCCAATGGAATTCCATTTGAAAAGGTTAGAGGCTATATGAAAGTGATAAATGCATTATAAATATTTATACATTCAATTTTTGACAACTTAATATCTATGTTTTGTTGTTTTTGCAACTTAATGTTTATATTTTCAATTTGGTTGCAATTTAGTGAAAATTTACATTTTATACATTAGATGGCTAATCAAATTGAAAATAAAAACATTGAATTGTAATTAAATCGAAAGTAAATACATTGAATCGTAAAGAATTAAAAGTTTAGACATTAAATTATGTGGTATTCATAATAAATATACTAAAGAAATAATGTGATAAGTATACATAACAAACATAGGAAAGGTGTAAAAAAATATATTACAGATATTGGTTCCCAATTGGCCCATTAATCTAATTTATAGTGCATGAGAGATTACACAATTTGGCCTACCATATGGCACTTGCCTTTGCTCTATTATTGAAGATTAGAATTGGATCTTGCCTCAAGGACTCTTATGGGCAAACTCCTCTGCCTTAACTCTATCTAGTTTTAACCATCCCAATTTGACATGTTTAAATGGAAGCACTCTTCTTCATGGGAGTACACTATTAAGTTTGGATATGATTTCTTACCTCCATCCTAGCCATGTGTTCGTTGATGTCATGTTGTCTAGAACAAAAACACCATTTTATGGCATCTTTTTGTCTTTGGCTCGCTTGGTATAGAAAGTTGCAGATAGAATGAATGCATGGGCATATCTTCTTCCTCTACTTGCTATATATGTAAGAAAGGTATTGAGGATCACAACCACTTGTTCTTCCTTTGTTGGTTCTCCAACCAAGTCTGGAACTATGTTTGTGATTCCCTAAATTCCCCAACGTCCTCCAAATATTGCTGTATAATCCATTTGTCATTAATGGTTCTACATTCTTTCCATTTAATGAAATCAATTATTCAACAAAAAAAAGGTGTAATAATATATTATATATAAGAATATGATGTGCAAACTCAATCTAATGTTATAGAATTACCTAAAAAAATGGTAATTCTTTTCTAAACTTTATATATAATTTATTTTTTCCTAAACTTTATATGCATGTTAATTCTTTTCTTAGTGAGTTTTTTTTTTCTTTTCTTTCTTTTCTCTCTTTCTTTCTTTAATTTTGTATATGTGTATTGCCATTTTTCAATTATGTAATGTGAGCTTTTACAGTTTTTTTTTTTTTTCACTTTTTGTACCTATATAGTTATTATATTTAAGTATATAAAGAATAATTAATTGTGTTTTCCATTTTTTCGAGATAACATGAGAAACTTGAGGTTATGCAACCAAAATTAATAACGCAGAGTTAGGATTGTAAAAAAAAAAGAGAGGGAGATTATATATCTTATAAAAGAAATAATATGAATGTATGAAGTGGAAAAAAAATATAAAAAAATAAAAATTTTGAAAACTCGTATATATACAACAGACTTTTTATCAAAGTGCCACGCTGGACAATGAACTAATATATAAATAAGAAAATAATAAGATGTATTAAATGGATACAAATAAGATAAAAAATTTATAAGACACAGAAAGTGAAAGAAAAGCATGTCTAAATAATAATAAAAAAAACATTATACTTTGTGTGTAAATTGTAAATCATAACATCACTTAAGTACCTAATTGTAGCGATGGAATTAATTGAAATTTCATAAAGGTTAATAGATGGAAATGAATGAAATAAAAGGAAATATTATGTTTAGTATAAATATATAAAAAAATTTCTATTTTGAGTTTAAGTTTTTTTTTTTTCATTTTAATTTTAGAGAGAAATATATGAAAATAACCTTTCAGGGATTAGCATGTTAGCACACCAAATACGAGCCTATGTTAGGTAATTGTAATCCTAACACTTTGCTTTAATTTAGTATTTAGGCTTAACATGCAAGCACAATTATCGATTATGCACTCTTTGTAACTTTATCTTACTTGTGTATTGTACTTTTTCAATTTAATAAAATTATTAATTATCTAAAAAAATGGATGGAAATAAAAATATAATTACAAAATTGTCCCTTATAATAATTTTTATCAAAATAAAATAAGATTAGTTTTGTTAAATATTAACTACATTTCTTTTCTTTTTTTTTCTAAAAATAATTAAATAATAAAAATATAAACATTTCACTCCATTTCTTTTTATTTTCATTTTTTTTGTTTTATTTTCTTTTCTACTCATTTATGTTTATTTCCTTAGAAAAAGAAAAAAATGTCAAACACAGTGGAAAGGTAACAAACTCTGAAGTTGGAAAAGCAACAACGCCTCGTATAGCCAGATCGAGAGTCCAGCCCCAGACCTCCTCAACTGCGAGATCTATTCCTGGATTTCCAGTTTCCCAGGAAAATCACTTCATCGTCGTTGTCAGATAAAAGCCCTAACCCTAAAAAATTGCTAAACTAAACTGATCGTTTACTTTCTTCCAAAATTGCAAATTCCGATTCCTGAGATCCCACTAAAAGTTCCTTTCCCTTTGGTACTCTCTAAGAATTCGAAATCAAATCAAATCAAAACCCTAGCTCTTCGAATCATTTAATCCTACGGAGATTGAAAAATTGAACGTTGAACAAGGAGAAGAACGGGACTATGTTTTCCATTCGATACTTGTATTCGAGTTTCGATTCTGGTTGAAGATAGAGAGTAACAGTGAGAATGGAAGTGAAAGTCCAAACACGAAACTGTTCGATCTCCATATGCTTTTGAATTTTACATGAAGTGAATCGTATGCTGTCTATTCGAACAAGGATTTGCGATCAAGAGGAAGAATGTTTTGGCGAGGAAAAGAAAAGGAGAGTAAAGAGCAAAATGGCATTTTGCCTTGTGGACAGGTTCGAGTACTCGTCGTCGGTGATTCAGGTAGTTGATTCTATTGTTTCATGTATTATATTGTGTATTTTTTTTTCTTTTTTCAAAATTTAAGCTGGAAGGGTCTCGAGTTTAATCTGAATATAGCGTGTATATACGATTGTAAAATAGATTGATAGTTTTCGATGCTAATCATTTCCCGAATGTGTAACTGGAGTATTGAGTAAAAAAAAAAAAAAAAAAGTGAAAGGCACAATTATTCTTGTGTGGTGAAGATTCACATGAATTGGTTTAGATAAAGGTAAGTGATGGCTCTTTGATACTCTCCATACAGGGTTGGGTTGCATGCAGCTGGAACTGCTAAATAGTTATTGAGAAATTTTTTTTGGAAAGTATGGCTTGACTTCAGTGAAGTATTTAAGAGTGTTGATGGGTGAATTCAAGGCATTATTGTGTCAGATCAAACTGTCTATCAATTGGTGGGAATCGTGGATTGTGGGATTCTATAGTGTTGGAATGACTGAAGGGATTGGAGAACTTTTGTGATTAATGCAATTTCATTGCTTTTAGGTCTTTATTGCACTATAATGCTGGGAAATTCATGTACTTCAATATTGACTCTTAGATCTTTGCCTTTTCCTTGAAAGAGACAGTACCCACTTTGAAGCTATTTTTAAATAAGTGGGTTAGAGGTCTTGATCTCAAAACTAGCAATATGAGGTGGTCAAACAAGGAGTAAGCTTGAAAGGCTGAGGAACAGGAATGTTAGAAACTAGTAGACTGGGGCTGGGTAAGTCAAAATAGAAACACACAGGTAGCATAGGAAGTGTAGCTACTCTCTCTTCAAATAATTGCACTGATGAGTTGATTGAGAAATAATTATGAAAATTGAATAAAGGATGCTTTGGTGGATGCCACTAATCATTTTTGAGCTCATATTTTTATCTGCCTACCACAATTTCCTTGTTTCCTCTCGGTAGTACAGGTAAAGACCATAAGTGAGTAGCCAAAGAAGGTGAAATGCTGACCCTGTTGTTTCTGTCAAAACAATTCAACACTAATACTAGCTTCTTTCAGTCTAACAACTTTTAAAGAGGTGATGAAAGATTAAATAATAGTTTAAGAAAATTTCCAGAAACCTTCCAGTGTATTTGAATTAGAGAGAGGAGAAATAAGTAAATTTTCGTGTGATGAAATCTTCCCCTTTTAGTTTGTTATTTCACAAAATTTAATAGAAAGGCTGTATCTAATATTATGTAAATATGTTTGTAGGAGTTGGTAAAACTTCACTGGTTCATCTCATTGATAAAGGCTTTTCTATTGCTCGCCCTTCTCAGACCATTGGATGTACAGTCACTGTAAAGGTATGTTTGAATTTTCCATGTGGAAAACTTGGGTGTTCCTGTAATACTAGCTTGTAATCAACAATTTACACCTCTCTTATATCCAGCACATTACATATGGAAGTCCTGCTAGTTCTTCAAGCAGCTTAAATGGTGATCTTAAGAGAGAGTTTTTTGTTGAACTTTGGGATGTGTCAGGACATGAGCGCTACAAAGATTGCCGGTCACTTTTCTATTCACAGATTAATGGTGAGAACAAATCCCACATCCCTTTCCCTTCCTCCCTCTCTTTTCATCTCTCCTCTTCTCTCCCTCTCTCTCTCTTCTTAAGAAAGAAGATGTTCTGTGATGAAGTTTTCTTGTCTGTGAGGAATGCTTCAGTATAACAAAATAAAATAAAAAGGAATAAATAAATGTAGAACCATTAAAAATGTTCCAAAAATGTTGCAAAAGAAGATTATGACAATACCTGAAACACTGTGAGTTGATTCATTTCTTAGTTTCTTTTATGTTATGTTTGTGGCAAACTGTCCACGGGTGCTGTCTAGGATTATCTGTCTCAGCTCACTGTGTTTCTGATTCAACTAGACCTAGAATTCTGAAGATAAAATGCAAACTTCATGATCATGGTCACCCTCAATGGGCCTGAAACCATTTAGTCCTTTAATACCATAAATGCACTGATCTTGAATGTCCAAGCTTTTTCTTTTCTTTTTTTTTTTTTTGTATTTTCTTTTTGATACTGTCTATGGGAAGTAGTCCGAAGTTGAAATCTTGATTAGGGGGGGGGGGGGGGGGGGGGGGTGGGTGGGTTGGGGGAATTTTGCCTGATGTCTCTACAGGAACTGTTATTCTTTTGCATTAATACTTTTATTTATGCTCTAAGAAAAAGTTGTTAATACAGTTTTAGTGTCTTCTCTTTTTTAACAAATCAGACAGTGGGCAGCCATTTGTCTGCAGATAATTTGTAGACCTGCGATTGTTATGCATTTGTTAACAAAATTGATCTCCTTGTTTTGTCATAATAGCTATTTTGCTTCAGGAAGTGCATGTCAAAAGACTGAACTTAATGTAGAAATTTTATTAAAGGAGTTGTTAACCTTGCTCATGTTTTTATTTTTTGCTGCTTAGACTAAGGCATTGAATATTTTGCACAGGTGTTATTTTTGTCCATGACCTTTCTCAGAGGAGGACTAAGTCAAGCCTGCAGAAATGGGCAGCTGAAATTGCTGCAACTGGGACATTTTCTGCTCCACTTGGATCTGATGGTCCAGGTGGTCTTCCTGTCCCCTATTTAGTCATTGGTAACAAAGCAGATATTGCTGCAAAGGAAAGAGGAAGCAGTGGTAATCTTGTTGATGTTGCTCGGCAGTGGGTTGAGAAACAGGGTTTACTTCCCTCCAGCGAGGAACTTCCTCTTACAGAGAGTTTTCCTGGCAGTGGGAACCTTCTTGCAGTACTATTCTTCCCTTATGCTCTTTCTTATGGTTTACATTGTGCTCTTTTCTGGTTGCAAATGTTTTCTTAGTGAATTACATGGGCAACTGAGAGCTTGATGGATTGAATATGCTCAATATGGATTAATTTGTGGCTGTGTCTGCAGTCCCACATGAGAAGTGAAGGATAACATTAAGATCTTCCTCATTTATTTGAATTATCATTCCCATTAATAAAGTTCATTCAATTATTTTTACTCATTCAAGAAGCTAAATCTCAACTAGAAGTTGTCTGGCAACAAAATATGCAAGGAAAACTGTTTACTATAGCAATCACCCTGACATTTTATCTTGTGAAGCTTGCCTCTTTTTTTTTTTTTTCACCCCTTCTTTTGGGAGATTAGGAGCATGATGATGTCCTTGAAGAGTATGGAGGGTATCGATCCTATGCTCATTTTTTACAAGAGATATCTATGAACTATGAAGTCAATAACAACTTAAAAGTTAACAAAATGCTTTTAGCTATACCAAAAGCACAAAAATGTAGGAGTTTGTTTTAGTGCTATTAACTCAATTTCATTATCTTGAAAACCCTTTTTATTTGCCTCAGGTAAATTTACTGAAACAATAAAGAGGGGAAAGAGGGAAACAACTTTTTTTCTTAATTTTATACTGCTCCATGCTCTAAAGCAGGAGCTGTTAATTTGAATATAGTGGATCTTGTCTTTAACGGTATGTTTGGATTAGAGGAAATAAAGGAAAATGGAAAGAAAATAATGAAAATCCAGGGAAATGTAATGTTTGGGCAATTTAAATGAAAGTGGCAATGGATGGGATTGGAGAAATATGGGTGGAACACCAAGTGGTTTCTCTTAGAAGATGGAGAGAAATGTGTAGGAGTGTGAATTATGAAAATGCCCTAAATGCAGTATTTGCCTCTATAAGTTTTGTTTGTTGCATTTCCTTTTTGTCTTTTAACAACCAACAAAAAGGAAACATTTCCTTTGAATTTCTTCAATTTCTTTTTTTATAAATCCACCAAAAAAGTGGAAACTATATTTCCTTTCTTTCCCTTTCCTTTCATTTCCTTTTCATTTATTTCTTCTTTCTCATAAATTGCCAAATACGTATAAAAAACTAAATAAAATAGCTCAAATTCTTTTTAACCAAATCGCTTGTTTCTCTCAGTTCAAAGTACCCAAAAAAAGATAGGAAAAAAAGGGAGCTTTTTCCTTCTTTATTCTGCCTGTTAGGTCCCAGAATGAATTGTGTTTGTGCTTTTAATGCAAATTTATATTTCTGTTCATTTATTATGTTGTTGCTGGATATTTGAAGAGATGTACCAATGTAACTATTCTGAATAGTGTTAGTTATGTAGCAGATTGGAATCTTTGACTTTTTACCTTATGGTGGTTACTTTCAAATACAGGCTGCAAAAGATGGAAGGTATGACAAAGAGGCTATACTGAAATTCTTTCGGATGGTTTGTAATAGTTCTCTGCCCATTTGTTGTCTCATTCATTTGTTCTTTATTTGCTTTTCTCCCTCTCAAATTTTCTACATCTACTTACATTGGCAAATTTTAACTGCTTCCTCTCCCTTTCACAGCTAATTAGGAGAAGATATTTGTCTGATGAGTTGCCTGCATCCAACCCTTGGTCCATGTCTCCAGTGCAGAGACCAGCCCAACGTTTGGATGATAATTTGAGTGATGGGGATTCTTCCTACAAGAGTTCTAGGTTTTTTCCTACTTGGATGTTGCAATTTATTCTCTTTACAATTTATTTGCAGGCTTATAGATGTGCTTTCTGTGGTGGGACTTGTCCTGTCCTGGAAAAACTCACTTGTTGGTTGTGTGTACCTAGTGCTAACTGCAGTGTTTTTCAACATTTTCCTTGGAGAACTTTGAGTGTGAAATTAACCATAAAAGCAGTTGTCTCACTTATTGTTATTATTAACCTCCTGTTCCCACATAATGTTAAGGAATAGACAGTATTAATTGATTATTGAGATTGGAGTGACTATTTTTGTGGTGATTTTTGTAAGATCTGTGGGATCTCTAACTTCAATAAAGATGGTTGGCAAGAGACTGGCCTGCCTTCATTCTTTCCTAGACATTTCTTTTATGATTAGAATGAAGGACAAGAGGTTTCAATTGTGCAATTGAGTTTGTCCTTACACATAGAGCAAGATTGCTGTAAATCTTTGATCCTTTCTCTATCGTTATAAGAGGATACCCTGAATGCTGCCATCTAAGAAAGATGAGGAGGGTGTCAGCTACGTTCTCCAATATTGTCCTTTTTCTAAATCTTGTTGTGCCTTTTTCTCCTTCCTTTCATAAGTGTTTAATATGTGCGGGCAAGTTTTATCAATAATGAATTACAAGTGTGGGAATTATGGTGTAGATATAAAAATTGAAAATTTACTGTTGCCTTTTCTGTTTTTGTTTTTTTTTTAAATTTTTTTTTGGTTTTGTTTTGTTTTTTTCTTTTTTTTCTGCGGTCATTTGAAATTAAAGAAATAGGAAAATATTTAAGTGTTATACAAATGGGTTCCTCCTCTTTTTAGTGCATTTGCCCTGTCATGCTGGTGGTGGTTGTGAATGTCTCATGTTGTCTATTTTGCTTCTGTGTCCCCTTTTTATTATTGACATGATGGTGTGGTTCTGAATTTTCACTCATCTGATGATGCAGCTTAAGTGGTGATCCTTACAAATACAACATGCTTTCCCCACTACCTGCACAGCGCAATCTCACCCCACCTCCGACTTTGTATCCTCAGCAGCCTTTTTCTGCTCCTGAGAATTATACCTTTCCAAGATTTTCTTTGAGCAGTTCTGACATTAGCAGCACTGCCAGATCAAAGCGTGCTGATATCAATGTCTGAGCATTCGTTTGGGTGTGAGCAGGTGATTTTTGGAAGGATATTATGTAATTTGCTCGATTCTTTTGTTCCTTGTTATGTGGTCCATCGATTCATTTCAACCTCCCAGTTCTCTCTTGTTGGCCGAAAGGAAAAAAAAAAAAAAAAAGAGAAAAAAAGTTCCCTGTTCTTTCACCGTATGGGTTTTCCAGTGTATGGTCCAGTGGCGTGTATCATAACTGTATTCCCTATGGAACATAAGCTATTCTTTGTAAACATAATTGTTCTGTCATATTATTCTTTCACCCTTAGGTTTGGGTACATGATTTTCATTGGCTACATTGTTGAAATATCTTGGGTAATGCACTTGAGAGAAGTGAAGTCTTACATTCCCAGACATAAATTAGATTTTAGCGATAGCATATTCTTTCGAGAAATGGTATATTTACATTAACTTCTTTCCACAGCGCATGAGTTTGACAAGCAACTGGCAAGTGTATCTGATTGTTGCAAGGAAAGAAAATGTGGACTTCTGTGTTCATGTGTTGATCCCATGAGGATAGGGGCTAACAGGTGCTGAGTTAAGAAGCTTTGCTTGACCTTCTTCAAACAAATATGAAGAACTGAAATGGAATTGCAATTAAACTGAAAAAACTAATTGACAGACCGAAAGATCATTTCAATAAGGAATCAAATTTAAGTGCCAATGGGGTAAGGAAGTCAGAGAACATGAAAGGCCATCGTTTTCCCTCTTTGTGGTCTTTACGAGCACCGTGATCACCCTTTGTCATTTTTTCAATTTGTGCACCGTGAGCTCCACTACGAAGAGCACCTACCTGTAACTGTCACTACGGACGCAGCCCCCCAACCATCTGTCATCTCGTCGCTACTTAAACACTTGGATTGTAGAAACATTTTTCACTAACTAGATTGTAGCTCACACTTTGTGTATATATATATATATATATATATATATATATATGTTTCTCTTTCCATTGGCGAATCCCACATATGGGAAGGATGCTGGCCCGGAATTTATTAATGAGTAAAAAAATTGCAATGCTTGATCCGCACCTTACTTGTCAGCCAGTCTACTAATTTATTTTGCCTCTATAATTCCATTTCATCTCGTCGCTACTTAAGCACTTGGACTTTAGAAATATTTTTCACGAACTAGATCATCAAGTAGCAAAAAAAATCCCTACAGTTTGTAGTCAGTTGGATGCAGTCGTTGCATCAACTTCAAGATCAATACGGTGATGTTGTTCTTGCAAACTAAAGCCTATAAAGACAGCTTGGCATTCAATTTCAGATAAATACTGCGTCCCATTAAAGCAATCACATACATCCTGTAAAGCTCCATTCGCAACCAGAACTATTCCCCGGCATCCTCCTTCACAAGCTAAACTTTTATATTCAATTTCACTTTTCCTGAAGGAGGAAGATCCTAATGGACAACCGGTGCTTTTCTTCTATGTCTTGCAGTTAGTGCAAGTCTTGCATCCATTCTAAATCCATCAGATGGTCACCTTGGTTGATTTGTCTGACGAAGTTGAAAGTGTGATGCATAAATAGCTTTCGTGGATGATGGTCTGTTTTCATAATTTTGCTGTGTCACAAGCAAGCCAAATCTGCCATGACATGCTTATGACTGAAATCATTACTGACTGAGTTCGTCCTCGATTATTACTGTACCAATGTTTCAAAACATTCTCTGCCGTGGTATTAGCACTACCACGCATCATCTCTAACCCCAAAATAATCTTCCAATTCTTTCCAACACTTCGATGAGCAAATGTGAAGGTGACTCTTCACATTTTCCTCAGAGTCAGCATTTAGAAGGAAATCTAAACCTGCATTTCAAGTAATCATCCGTGTATGTACCCCTATCTACAAATTTTCATGGAGTTGCGTCATCATCCCCATTAAACCTTTGAAACGAGATGAACGCAATCCTAAAATAATAATAATAAAAAAATTGGCACACTATCCTCCAAGCCGATATGTAGATGCCAAATCTGCTCCATCATTGACTATTTTCATCCCTCACTGAGCAACTTTTAGAATCGTTCCAAACCGGCCTTGCCATTCGTGCTAAACTCATTGCATTGCAAACTATTCAAGACCTAAAAATGTTAGTGTTAGGTTCGATGACCGAACCAACCACTCACTGGCCATCTTTTGGATAAACTACGATGGCTAATACGTCCACCACAACTCTTGTCTGGCCTAAACCACTCTAAATCAATCTGAACCTGTCCATAAGAGTAACATATTTTCTCCACAAAATAAAGCAAACTTGATTAGCATTCCCGAGATTCGCTGGGCTGGGGATATTTTCATAATTGCACTTAGCCTAAACGTTAAATTAATGTCATATTATTATAGTTTGTTCCATAACAATGACATGCATATTATACTTAGAAATCCAATTCAAAAGGAGTTACAACTAATCGAACCTAAATCAATGCACGGTGTATTGTTTTTGTAACTAGTAATCACTTCTATGCATAGAAGAGTATGAAAATATCATTCTCTTGGCGAATTAACATTATGTTCTGATTGTGTATAGCATTTATTGGGAGAGAGGCATGTGAATGGATGGAATATCAAACAATATGGAATAAGGAAAGAATATAAACACCAAGTCAACGCTAATTAGAATTGGATTAGGTGAGTAATTAAGGCTTATTAATGGAGCATTATGAATCGTATTGGAGTTCACCTTCATCTTAGCAGGGTTCCTTTACAGAGAGGATGGCAGAGGAATTAACCAAATTGGGTACTGAAAAAAAGAAAAGACAACATAATAAGGACAATGCCGCCGGGGGGCGGGGGGTGATGCGGGGGGGTGTGGATGTGGAGTGGGGGCGGTTGGGTGGGAAGGTTATGATATCCCAAATATTTGAAATCCTATTTTTGGGTTATGTGGATAAAAAGGTTCATTACTCATTCATTAACTTAATTATTAGCATGAAATTCCACTCAGCTTGTTGATTTCTCTGATGAAGTATGTAGTTTGATACATAATAATGTTTGCAAATAATGATATTGCCGAGTTTGAAATTTTCATTTTCTCTTTAAATTTAATTTATACTAAATTTGTTCCATTTAATATAAATTGCTTGGTTAAAATTAAAGAAAGTTTTTTTTTTGGTTGGATAACATTTTTTTTTTGAAAAATACTTTTGAAGTTGCCATTGATTGAAATTAGAAAAAAGAATGATTAGATCAAACAAGTGAGATAGTATAAACTGTCTAAAAAAAAAATGAACTTTTAGAATTTAAAGATTTCACTGGGCTAACTCATTTAAAACCTTAATGGCTCATTTACTTTTTGAAATAGAATAGATAGGAAATAAAATATTAGGAATAACTATTACTAGAAATAGGTTAGAAATTTCTATTTCAATATTTAGTTCATATAATTTTTATTACAAGAAATACTTATTCTAATGTTTATATCATCTCATTAATTGTAATATTAAGTTAGAAATGTAAATATAATTTATAGGTTTGATTAATTGCAGTATTAATAATGGTATTATGGTCATAATATTTGATCTTTTTATTTCCAGTAAGAGCGAGTTAATAAGGATTGAAGAATTATATATGTAATCATCCATCACATACATGCTTTCATAATTCGAAATTGCCTATCTCTCCTCTCATACCTCTCTCTATGATATCTTTCCATTTGTCATCACATCAAAATTTTTCTAAGGTTGACTAGCACGTTTGTTGCACATGATTGGCCAATTTCAACAATCCCCATACAAATACTATATGCCTTAGAAAAATTTCCAAAGAAATGAGTTTTGGAAATTAAACATAGTGATGGATAGTATTGGGTTTTGTGGGCATCACAAACCATGTGCAATAAACCTCTGTAGTTTGTGTAAGCATGTTCAATTTGGTTTTCCCTTTGGATTAAACAAAATCATAAAAATACGGTTTAGTTTTTTGTCATTTCAAATCAAATAATATAATTTGATTTAAGAATTTTCCTAAACCATGCAACTTTGGTTTGGTTTAGTTTGATTTATGAATTGAACTATATTTTGTTATTTAAGAATGTATATTTTCTTAATATGCAATCTCATATGAAACAAATTAAATTTATTTAGTAGTAACATGTGTTTATATTATGTAAGAGGTTGATAAAGTCAATATATATGCAATTAAGAAATTTTAAATATGTACTAATAGTTAATTTTATTTTTAAAGCTAACATATAGTATAAATTTTAACTCAACTTATATACATATTTGCTAAATTATGGTCTAAAATTTAAATATATATACATTTTAATAAATGTAAACTAAAAATTCATTTAAGTGTTATGTTGTAATAAAAGAATTTTTCTAATTACAAGTAAAGTATTATTTTATTTTTTCAAAACAGTTTGGTTTGACTTTATGATTTAGTTTGGTCAATTCATTCAAACCAACTATAAATTTTCAATTTGATTTTGATTGAGAATTTTCTAAACCAAATTATAAAAAAACTATATCTTTGATTTGGTTTACAGATTGGTTTAATTTGATCGGTTTTCATTTACCCCCATACCTTATAGGCTCCGCTCACCTTAGTCATGAAATAAAGGGAAAAATATAATTTTAATGTTCAACGTTTATAATTTTCAATTTCAGCTCCCAATTTTTTTCCCTTTTATTTGAGTTCTAAATCTTTTCAAAATCTTACAAAAAAAGTATTTTCATCATATTTATTAAGTTTTTCATCAATTTGTAATATGTGTCAACTTTAAATTGGTTTATAATAATTAAATAAACAAAAATAATAATATTAAATATATTTATTTGCATAATATAATAAAAAATAATATTAAATATATTTAATGATATACTATAATAAAAAATATAAAAATAATAATTAAAATGAAGAAAATGGGCCGACAAAACTTATGTGTACTCTAATCATCTTCGATAACCAGTTTAAGATAATTAAAAGCCAATACATGCTCAAAATGAATAGAAAATTTAACATATTTAATGAAATTTTTATTTTTATAAGGTTTTAAAAATATTAAGGAATCAAATAGAAGAAAAAAAAATAAAAGAAAGATTGAAGATTCAAATAAAAAAAAGTAGGTAAACATTGATGATCAAAAATGTATTTTTTCTTGAAAAATAAACTTCTTACATTTCTAACAAATAGATTTTCTTACAAAAGTAAATAATAGTCATAAAACAAAGGGTTTCTTATGGTATCCATTAAAATAGATAGTCATCATTTCAAATGGGTGTTGGATATCTATTAAAAAATCCGTCAAGAGTTACGAAGGATTTAGTGGTTATTTTATATAATACCGTGTGTCTTACCTTATGATAATTTTAGTAAAAGAAATAAACAGTAACATTTATAGAAAGTAAATTTATTTTATGATTAATTCAACATAGACATGATAAAGAAAAAGCTCATCCCTATGTATCTGTCCTGCATTCTTTCCTAGTTCTAACAGAAATGGCAACGTTTTTCACATATCTGGGAATCCTTTCTCAGTTTTTTCAATAAATGGGTTTCATCAAGTGTGCTCTAGTGGATGGCTAAAGTTGGTGGCCAACCCGCTCACTTTGGGTTAAGCTCTTAAATATTATTATTATTATTATTATTTTAAAATTATATAAATATTATACTAAAAATAATTATTTTTAAATTAAGTTTTGAAGACGTATACATCATTTGCAACTTTAGGGTAAAAAAAAATAAAAATTAAAGGTGTAGACTAGTACAATTTGTACTAAAGGCATTGACCTCGTTCGGGCTTTTAAGCAAAATTCTTGAAGGCGCAAACAAAGCCTACGCCTTAGTGCAATTATAGTGAGATTTTTTTTTTTTTTTATTATTGTGATGGAATCCTGCAAACTTATAAAAGTTATTAAAAAAAGATTACAAACCTATAAAATCATTATAAAAGTAATATTGCAAACCTTTAAAAGTGATACAGTAAATTTACACAGTATCATAACATGTGATTTCTAATGCATAGAAAAAAATTTGCGTCTACAATTTATAATATAAATATGAATCCTCACTTTATATGTTCATATTTACATTTTTCAATTTCTTCTACAAATTTCACTTTATCTCATTGTTTGAAAATTTTTGTTTTCTTAATTTCTGTTTTACATATGTTTTAGCTCGTTGAAGTACGTGTGTAGAAATATCTTCAGTAAGATCTCGGTAAGTTTTTTTAAGATTTTTTTTTTGTATTATACTAGTTCTAATAAATGCATAAAAAATAAGTGTAATTAGATGTACTCCAAAATTTTTATTGAAGTAGTAATATTTGTTAATTAATTATTAATTAGTAATTAATTATTTATTAATATATCATTAATTAACATGCGCAAATGAATTAGTTAAAAAATTTGATATTTTTTTTAAATGAAATGTTTGAATTATTTGTTGTGAAAAATATTATAAAAGTAATTATTAATGATAAAGTAATTAGTCCTTAATTAGTCATTATTTAATCATTAGAAAAAAATTAGGAAAAACTTTCGTATTGATTATAATGAATTATCTTTATGTGTTATTATAATGTATTTTGATAAAAGTAGTTGTTAAATGAAGTTGTTGCTTATTAATAGTATGTTAATTAGTAGTGATTAGTCGTTCATATGTAAGTAATTAATTATTAGAAAAATAATTAGTGAAAAATTTGGTGTTGATTGTAAATGTAAATATTTGTATAGTTTCATATAATTAATTATAAAATTAAATAGTTGTTAATGATTTGTTAATTACAGGTGATTAGTCATCAATATGTTATTAGTTAATTATGGTAAAATTAATTAGTGAAAATTTCTTGTTGGTTGCAAATGTAAAATATTTATATGTTTTTGTAGAATTAGTTATAAAATTAAGTAGTTATTAATGATCCATTAATGATTGGTGATTAGTTGTTAATATGTCATTAATTAGTTGTTATAAAAATAATTAGTGAAAAATTTTGTGTTGATTGAAAATGTAACATGCTTGTGTGTTTTTGTACAAGTAATTACAAAATTATGTTGTTGATAATTAACCGTTACTTAATAGTAATTAGTCATTGATGTGTCATTAATTAATTGTCATAAAATTAATTATTAAAAAAATTTGGTGTTGATTATACTGTAATATCCTTGCATAATAGATAGAGCCTGGATTGTTTGATCCTTCAGTCTTGACGTAGTGGGAAAGACATCAATCATAGGTCGTTTGGGATGAAGAGGTAAGCGACATTTTCAGTTGTTAATTAGTTTATGTTGCATTAGGAATAGTAAAACATTTCACGTGTTATCATTATAGGATCAAGCAGTGCTTACTATTTGACGGTGTGAGTTGTTACTCCATCGCAATGAGCACACTATCCCCTTCGATCCTTAAATGGAGCCATACTTGCATTTGGTTGGATTCATAGGTGTAAGCCGCCTGCAGTACATATAACTGAATTGGCACATGATTATAGTATTGGTAGAGCAATGACGGCCAGAGATGTACACATTTTACATGCCAACAGGGGAGTTTACTATCATCTTGTAGGATGTAGAGATCCAGTTAGGACTCTAAGTTGATGGTTAGGCACTTATAATGAGTAGTTACTTCGATTGGGGTGTGATATGTGAAGAATTGCTAGGGATGAGGTTGGGGCCTAGTGGTAAGGGGGCTGCATTAGCATGATGTGGCTTTGTGATATATTCTAGATGATCTCACCTAATGCCGACGTTAAGCAAATCCATCGAGCTATGCATGTGTACATAATGCAACTGTTGGGGGATTTATCTTTGCCGATAAATTCAGTACTCTCGTCCACGGGATATGGTTACCTTTGTTAGAGCATTTCGATATTGCTCATATGTATAGCTGAGGGTCTACATGTCTGGCATGGTTGTATTGTCGACTTTGTATCATGTCATCACTATCGGTACATGAGATTGGAGGGGTTGCCATTTTGCTACAGGTGTGGGCTTGGAATAGATTTCCCCACATTGCACCTCTTAGTCGACACAAACTATATATAGAAGTTAGATGTCCATTGGCAGCATGTTGGAACACAAAGAGGGACACTCAATATCACCACAACTACGTTGTTGGTGCATATTGGGATGTGTTAGATAGGCAGAACATGTCACAAATACTTCAGTAACCTAATTTCTTTCTTCCTTACAATTCATCATATTGATCATTTACAGTGAATATAATTTCCTATTTTTCAGTTAAATGGGAGCTGTATGATGGGAATATAATTAATCTCCTACTTGATTTCTATAAAGCTATTATGCACATTTAAATGGCTTAGGTGCCACTAATTTGTTTCTAGATTATTGAGTGGCATTTCCTAAGTCGAGTAGTCAGGTAGTTTAGTGGGTTTTCATATATTCTAGAGTCGATGAACATGCAGTCGGAGCTCCATGAAAGCGACTTGCAGGGGTGGATTGATGTTAATTGGCTGGTCCACCATGCAGTGTATATAAATATGTGGAAATAATAGGTCAATCAAGTGGTTCATATAGAGGGCCCTAGTGGTGTGTATGGCAATTACCTGTAATGGTATAGATCGATCAGTTGACGATATATTAGACGCATAGGGGTTGTTATTAGATTTTTGGTAAGTATGATTTATATCAACATGTTGTAATTAAGTAAATAATTGCATGACCGTTTCAAATTTAATTTACTTTTTGTTCATACTTGCGAGGTGACATGTTACGAAAAATCTACTTATTGTTGGATATAGACACGATCGTGAGAATAATTGCTCAAGGTCTTCAGTTCATGTTTCACCACGGGAGGTAATGTTGTACCTGCAATTGCAATAGCAGAAAACTCGGGAGGTACAAGTGGATACACAATTGATTTTTGTGCAGCAACGAATGGGGGGATGACAACAACCTTGAAACCGAGGTGAGATATAGGAAAATCCAATATAGGACCAACAGATGGCTATTGATTCTAATGCAATGTATGCTAGCTTAGGTTCGATTTTTAGCTAATACAAGATACTACATCAGCATTCTATCAGTGGTCATGTCTTAGCACCGTCGACTCCACAGAAGAACTACTTTGGAAAATAACCTATGTATTAGGGTGAATCATCAACTTAGCCTACGCAGTGGAGTCCCATACTTTGACAAGCGTTCAATGATACTTCCCAACAACATCTAACATAAGAGTTTAGAGCTCTTCTAACTCTACATCTAAGGTCAACCAACGCCTTCACACAACTAGCTAGACAATTCATCAAGGGAAAGAGATAAGATAATTTGTTATTCATTTTATATGTATATGTTCCATTGAAATAATTAAGTTGATATATTTTTATATTTTGTAATGAATTACTATGCATTCCATCTAACAGATAATGTTAGCATTTGCCTGTTACACATACAATGTATATATATACAAATTTACAACTTCAAATATGTAAAAAAAAATTAATAAATGTTTATAAGAATTACCATTTAATATAACTTGTCAATAAATTAAAAAATTGCAAATATATATGCAGAAGATCAAACATCCCCTTTTTTGTTACGTTAAAACAAACTCGATGAAGTGGTCGAGGACTCACCTAAGTTGCAAAAGGAAAAAAAGGTAATGTTAATATCACAAATGTAATGTCGAACATGATAAAATGTATATTGGTATCCATCATTTACCATTATCACATCGACGTTGGTAAGCTTTTCTATTATGTCCCCCCACTTCACAAAGTTCACATGTGATTTGATCTAGATGCGCCCTAATGTCCATCTCCATGCAGTATCTTTTCCACTTCAGTTTTTCCTTCTTCTGTGTAAGGTCTCCCCCTAAGCGGAGTAATGGGAAGTGTATTGGCTTCTAATCCAACTTGCCGCTTATAAGCATGAAGTGCATCTTATATGTGTGCTCCTAATGCGTTCATTTGTATCAATTAGGTATAGAGTACGTTATATCAAGTCTAAGTGAGGCACTTATTGCATATGCGTAGGAGCATGAAATTCTGTATTTTCTGGCAACTACATGTGCTGTGAGCAAAGTCAACAATGTGCGCTCAGCCCCCTCCCTTTAATTAGTTGGTGATGTGATGACTATTGGTGAGGACTTCAAAAACTCTATCATGCTTGTTATAGTCGATGACCTTATGGTCGCTAGCTTATGAACTTCATTTGTCGATTTTTTAGGTTGCATATTTTGTAAAAATTCTACCCTTCGCCATATTCTTCAATGCTTTTGTATGCTTTTGGATGAAGTACCCCACACAATTATAGAACATCTTCTTCACCTAAGCAATCACAAGTAACCCCCAAGCCCCCTTCAATACGGAATTGTAGATTTCAACAACATTGGAGGTCATATATTAAACCGATAACAACCATCATGAGCTAGCGTCCACATATCCAATGACATGTCCTCAAACCGGTCCAATGCATCGGGCTTAATAATCCTCAATTGCTCAATCACATAATTTAACTTTCAAGATTGTGCTTGCAACTCGGCGTATGTGACTAACCTCTCGCATTGCATGTTTTTATGTGTCGAGTTGAAGTTACTTGAGAGGTGCCATAAACAAAATTGCCACACCACAAATGGAGGCCACCATTTGTTTGCTTCTTCTTCAACTGCTAATTGATGCTTGCATGTCTATCCAATATGAGGCAAATGATTTCACAACCTATATGGTCACCGACAACAAATTCCCTTAGTTTCCTCAAAAACCAGCCCTATATCTTAGTCGATTCCCAATCAACCAGAGGAATACTAACGGAAGTATATGGTTGTTGCTATCAATGCCACAGGAAACTAGAAACTTGTGATTGTACTTTCCATATAGAAAAAGTGGTGTCAATGGTAACAACTAGTCTAAGGAATCTCCACACTGTAATGCACGGCCTAAATGCTTAGAGTACCCACTTCAAAGTAGACACACTGAGGGTAGTTGATTTGCTCCACCCTTAATCAATTCATGTTCTGGGATTTGTATTCTCTATCACATTGAGAACTTTAAGTAGTTCATTGTAAGACCTCACCTAATTCCCGTACACATACTTGATAGCTTGTTTCTTCCCCTCCCAAGCTCGTCTTTTGCTAATTATGTAGCAAATTCCCATTTGACAACAAAAGCCAGCTCAATTACCTTCATATCAGGATTGTCCCTAAGAAGATTTACAAATTGACTAGTAAGGAGATTGTAATCCAACTGTGGGTGATCTCAACTAATCAATGGGTTATGGCAAGTGTGTGGACCCTTGAATCTCGTCACTATGAATATGCCCTCCAACTTCTTCTTTCGGGCCTAAAGCCTCAATTTATAACTATTGTCCTTTCTCAAATAATAAATAGACCACAGTAATAGATTATACTCTAAAACAGTGAAGTTACAATGGATCTTTACATGATAAGCCTTCATTGCTTGAATCACATCTGCTTTTGTTCTAAATCTCTTGCCTTTATAGAAATCATTACTATTGCTTGAGCCACTGCAAATATTAGTTTGCTCTTACTTGAAATTAATGTAATTGCCATCAGCCCCAATGTTGTAGTATGAAACAAGATCTTTAACTGCCATGCTTGGTGGTTTAGCCTGCTCTGATTGATATATTAGCTATCTCGAGTAGGTATGTATAGTTGTAGAGTCTTTTTCAAGTACGTCATCTCCCTCGCTTTCACTTTCCCCATTTTCCTCATCAAAACTCTCCTTGTTATCAACACTCTTCTCCTTAATATCCATTCTTACATCAGTGCAAGTTGCAGCCTTCGCTCTAAAACGAACCATATATGGATCCCTTGTGTTTGGTCATTGTAATATTGGAGTAATTGCTTATCTATTTCATCTTCATCATTAACTTCCATCAAGGTTGGAATTGAGGCTTGAAATGTTGACGACTTAGGCTACATTTTTGTAATGTCATATGATGAATGTGGTTGATTGCTTATATCGAATGTTTGCCTTATGGAAGACCCCCGGAATCATTAGAAATTCTGATGTATAATTGTTGTATGCCAAAATCTTCATATGATTTAGCTGTTTTAATAAAAATTTCAATATCTTCGTTATTTTTATTTGCCATCAATGCATAACATGTATTGTCCTCATGGAACATATGATGCTTGTGAATTATCTCAACCCTCACTTCAATTGAATTGATTTTGATGTTGTGGCATATTCTGTATAAGAATTCACTATAATTGGTTTATTTTTTTTTTTTTTTTCATTTTCAACTTCTTCATGGGATCCTTATCATATTTTAATCCCAATTTACTAGCCACAATATTCCCAAAAATCATAGATTATCAATTTCATGTAGTTAGGCATTGTTTTCTTATCAATAGTATATATAAATTATGAGCTTTTAAAAAAATATCACAAGTTCCAATAATAACATTGTAAAAATTTACACCAAAGAAAAAAAAAATCTATATTATTTCCAAACAAATTTTTTCTAAAAATTGAAATTTTTAATTTTAAAACAAATTTCCATATTATTTCCAAACAAAACAATTTCCGTATTATTTCCAAACAAATTTTAATTTTAATTTTTTTTCGTTATTTCTGAACGAATTTTTTCTAAAAATTTTACACATATTATTTCTTTATAATATTTGGGCTACTAAAATTTTTTATAATTTCCTATCATTTTATAACACTGTAAAAATTATTTTATATTTCAGAAATTACAAATTTTCATCACAACATTTTTTTATAACAATATAGATAATATTTTTAATTTAATATTTACAAATAATATCAAAATTTCCATCATAACAAAATATTTTCATACTAACGAAAAATTAATATCACATGTTATGTATTATAGGATCTATATAAATCATATCTACTACACTATAAACTAATAATAAGCAATAACATTTTCTACAAAATATAACATTAAAATAATATTTCCCTCAAATAATAACATCAAACACAGAGAAAAAAAAAACTTCAACTTTTTCTAAAAAAGAATATCACAGTCGATTAATTGTTGACAAAATGCTTCGATCTTACTATATTACTTCAAATTCCGCCTTTGCTTTATAGAATTAGTTCTTCTTCTTTCGGTGTACAAATGAGAGAGAGAAAAAAAAAAGATCTACTTTTACGATATGGAAAATTGTAGTAAACTTCTTATGTTCTGTATTTATATTTTTTATTTTGTATGCTATTCTCACGTGATTTGCTTTTTACATATCTATGGTGGATGTTAAACTAAACAAAAATGGATGTTGGGTGTTAAACTATGGGACGTTGGCACCTTTAGTTTATTTATCTATTTATTTTTTATTTTAAAGTCGTAAACTTCATTCACATATTTAAAATCTATTTAAAAAAAATTATTTTAAATATAATATTTATATATATATATTTTTTAAAACCTCAATGTTTAAGAGTGTAACTCTACTCACTTTCTCAAGTTTTGGATAACGATGTTGCCATCTGATGTGACCTTTATTAATGTAGAAGGTTATTTATTTGAATTTTAGTATATCAATTTTAATGCAACTGTTTTTGAAACGTAGGGCTTTTATTTTGAGAATAAATGTGATTGGTCGCATTCTTTAATGACAATATGAAAGCCATATGAAATTCCTCTTCTATACAACTCATTGTCAAATCGTGCTAGAGGATGTATTTCATGTGTCTGAATCTCAATAGATTTTCAGAATAAATGTGATTGGTCACAATCTTTCCTATACAACTCATTGTGAATTCGTGTTAGGATTCATCTTTCATATATCTGAATTTTAATAGATTTGCATTTAAATATTTAACCCATAATTTAATTTGTTAATTAATTTTATATGAAAATTTAAACTCATAATCCAATTTGTTTAATAAACATGTTTTGTATCTGAATTAGATAAATTAATCAATTAAAAAAACTTAAAAATAAATCATAATATAATTATCAAATTGCTCAATTTCTTAAAAAGGACATATTAAAATGGGAGAAATGCTATGATCGAAATAAAGTTTTTTAAAACATAACAAGTAAACTCATCCATTTGCTACATCATATTTTTGCAATGAATTATGCCATGACCTAATTTAATATTATTACTAATATCCAAATGCACAAATTCCTCTATTAGCTTTTCAAGAGACATCGTTGACAAATTTATTAGAAAAATCTTTTTAAGGTGACTAAAACAGAAATTGCATTGAGAAGGATTAATAAAAAGAATTTATTATCTCTTTATCTTCTTATAATATTTTCGTACCATCAAAGGTTAATAGGTGTATTAAATAAGCATCAGATATAGATAGTATATGAATTATTCAAATCTAAATTCACTTGCAAATTAATAAAATGAGATTTTATTTGCATATAATATATTTGAAACAATTCAAGCACTAAAGTTTTAGAAATATATATTGGAACATGATATTGTGGTACAAATTAATTTTGAGGAAATAGAATGCACCTCCGGTATGGATACTAATGGTAGAAAACATATTAGAATGAAATTCCTATATTATACTTTATGAGATAAGACCATGATATTCTAAAAGTGAAGTGGACATCCTATCATAAGCTAGTTATCCAAGTTGGGGTAAGTAGGTAAATCTACTTCATAGGGTACCTATTTATACTTTACTCGATTGAGTAGGTTTTGGGTTTGAGTCTTCTTGATGAATTTGCTCCTACAGGGTAGAGTACGAGTATGTGATTCTTTTATTTCATACTCACCCTAGAACCTATACTTTGTGATATATAGAGTATAAGTCCCAAGGTGTTCTATGCTCACTTATGAAAAATTATTAAACAATATTAATAGATAAATAATAAATAATAACATTATATTTTTTAGCTAATAAATATTTTAATAAAAAATAAGAAAATAAAGGAGTTTATGCCTATAAGTTTATAACTTAGACAACTAAACTAATGCTGTCTCTCACTTTATATTTTTCATTCTTTCACTTGTTGTTCCCCATTTTCTTATCTTATTATATGTTTTCCATTTTTTTCTCCATATTATTTCTTATTTGTTAAATAGTAAAATTACATAAATTTGAAATAATGAAGAGATGAAAAATTATTTTTTTTAATTCCACAAGTTTCACTATAGGTTTCATAAGTTTTACATATAAAGAACTTATAGTGTCACATATAAATTATCATTTTTAATATGATATAAACTTAAAATTTATAGGAAAAAAACAAAATTTATAGGTTTCACATGGTACTTTGTACTTTATAAGTTTTACTAGATACATGGTGATTCTAAGGAGTTACATGATAAGTTTCGGTTTCAAATTTAGGAATCTATACCATATAGGATAGGGTATGGGTAGAGTTTTATATCTTACCCATCCTATATTCACTTACCCTTAATCCAAGCCTTTAAGTTTCTATTCTAAAATAAATTTTCTTGAAGTACAAATTAGATTAGAAATACAAGATAACATGCCAAGTTATCAATTGTATATGATTTCTACTAGAGTTAAGTTCTAACTTAGGTTTAAAATTTAGAAGCAATGTTAAAAAATCATTAATTTTAAACTGGCTGGTAGGTATGTGACTGGGTTAGGTACTATATTAGAATCTTGTAGATGGGTCCAAGAGGATTGATCTATTTACTAATCATGTTGAGTTTTTCCAACACAAACTTGATGGGTCTAAATCTACAATATGGAATAAAGTTACAAGCTTCATAAAGTATGCACAGACAATAATAATAGATTTTGGATCTTCAAATAAATAATATAGAGATTATAGTTTTAGGTGTTTTGTGTATATTTGGTAAGAAACTTAAAATGGCATGAGTAAATCAAGATTAGATGTTACACATTAATCATGAGAAAAACTAGGTTTATAATTAAATCAATGACTAATGTTATAGGCAAGTGTTAAAATAATCTTGGATGTTAATAAATTCTGATATTACTCATGTATATAAAAATAAGATCCACCATAAACTAAAAAAGATTGATAAGAACTTAAATGATAACGAAAAAATAATACTCAATATTCAAAGGAAATCTCAACATATGCCTTACAAAACTCAATTATTAGTAACTCAAAACTTAACTTAATATAAAACTAAGGAATGAAACACGTAAATATAACCATAATATGTCATAGCAGCAAATTGGTAAATAAGGAAAATATTAAATTAAAAAAAAGCTAAACTCTGACTAAAAGTCATCAAGTTGATCATGCCAATGTGCCATTTTAACACCCTCCTCATGCCATTTGGATGGCATTCCATGATTAGTAATTCTGATCACACATTAGAATGACATGTTGGCCATTTGGATGACACATTGTAGAATTGCAACCCCCCCCCCCCCCCCCCCCTCTAACCTTTATTTCTTGAACTTGGTTAAATCTTAGCTTGTCTTAGCTCACTCATATTAGACTTCTTACTTGACATTTTAAAAAATGATTCACATTGAAACCCATTTATAATTATATTGCATTATGTTAAAATTAAAGGGTCGTGTGTTGAATAAGTTTCCAATTGTATTCTATGAACCTTGAATTAAGCGTTTAAGTTAATTTTGAAGCATTGGGGAGCTTAATGTTTAGCTAAAAGTGATACCAAGACAAAGTATTAAGTTGATAGTTCCTTAGGTGATGTAATATGCGAATTAAAGGTGTGCTAATATGCACTTGGTTCAGATCTCATGAGTGAGAGACATAGGTGAAGTAGAAACTCCTTGTTTCCCATGTTTTGTGAAAAATGGATATTGTTTAACTCTCTTTAATATGAGATCTAGGTCAAGATGTATTGAGAGCTAAAGTGTTTGTCAAAGAAACTTGCTTTGAAGAAAGTAAAGGGATTAGGGTGAAGTGTAAATATGCAGACTTTTGCATACCACGAGCTTATTAAGTTGCAACTTTTGAGCAAACAAATGTGTTATTTCAAGCATTTGGGATATGATACTTTATATTTAATGGTTAAATCGGTTGATAACTAATTTATGCACAATCTAATGACTAGGAATCAGTTTCCCTAGAATCATTTTTGCATTGTAATACTTGAATATATACATATTGTGTAACTTATTGGTTTGTTGTGTTGTCTGTATGAACTTTTAGAAAAATCTCTCACTATTTCTCTCAAAAGTAGTCCAAGAAGTAGAAAGGAAAAATCATCTCACTCTCTCTTTTCCTTTTCAATAGTATAATTTAAATACTTCAAGTATTGTTATTTAATATTCCCTTAGCAATCTTTTTTTGGGAGATGTCAAATTCTCTAAGGATAGTGATTCATCATGTCTTTAAGCCAATTTTCAGATTCATTCAAGGTTATTATTGTGTCTGGAAGCTCAGAAACATACACGGCCGGATATACGGCCAGAAGGCACGGCCGTGTATTGTGTCAGGTAGCTTCCAGAAACATACACGGCCCGATACACGGCCAGAAGGCACGATCGTGTGTTGTGTCAGGTAGCTCCCAAAAACATACACGGCCAGAAGGCACGACCGTGTGTTGTGTCAGGTAGCTCCCAGACACATACACGGCCTGATATACGCCTAACACGGTCGTAAATATTGAGATATTTGTTCTGTGATTTATTTTGTAAATATGGCATGTATATTTTGTATTTTATTTTTTGGTAGAGGAAGATTTGTTTTCTTAGTTTGTAGGATTTGGTTTTGTTTTCCTAGTTTGTAAGATTTAGTTGCTTGGAAAAGATATGGAAAGATATCCTCTTGATGTATATATATTTAGACATGAGTTATGGAAAAGATCAAGGAGAGAAAAAGAGTATTCTGATTCCATTGTTGATTATTTTTTCATGGTATCAGAGCCATTGTAAACACAAAACAATGGTTGGATCACAAACAAGTGAGGTCAAGGAAGAAACCTTCTTCAAAGAAAAACGATCTCTCCTTACAATATTACCTCATTAAATAATCCAGGATTGGTGATTACTTAAGTACAGTTGAGAGAAGAAAACTATGATGAATGGGCACAGTCTATGAGAACGGCTCTACGAGCTCGAAAAAAATATGGTTTTCTTGATGGTATAATAAAAAAACCTGATGATAATTCATCTGATCTTGAAGATTGGTGGATGATTAATTCTCTATTGATATCATGGATTCGTAATACAATCGAATCTTCACTTCGGTCTACTATTTCTCACGAAGAAATAGCTGAACATTTATGGAACGGCATTAGGGATAGGTTCTCAATAGCTAATGGTCCATGCATTCAACAACTGCGAAGTGAATTGGCATAATGCAAACAAAGGGGGATGACTTTGGTGAATTACTTTGGAAAATTGAAGCAAATATGGGATGAACTAGCAAACTATGATCAAATTCCGTCATGAAAGTGCGGTATGTGTACGTGCAATCTCGCAGCAGAATTTGAAAAGAAAAGAGAGGAAGAATGAGTTCATGCTCTGCTCATGGGGTTGGACAGAAATATCTATGGCACAGTGAGGAGTAATATCTTAGCCCAAGATCCACTTTCTAATGTTAATCAGGTATATTCCATGCTGATTGCTAAGGAAAGGGCTAGGACCATAACCCGAACTAAAGAGGAGAGGCAAGATGTCATGGCGTTTGCAATAAGAGGAAAAGGAGAAACAAGAAACAAAAGTAGGCTGTATTGTACCCACTGCAAACGTACAGGACATGAAGTAGATAGTTGCTTCGCTCTCCTCGGATATCCTGAGTGGTGGGGTGATCGACTAAAGGGAAATGGAAAGAGTATAGGACGAGGACGAGGCTTCAACAGCACTCAACATCGCCAAAATCAAGCAAGCTTTGGACGAGGGCATGAAACAACAAACGCAAATAACGTGTCCAGCAGCAGCACTTGCGTAAAGGACAAAGGACCTGCAGTAACAGCAGCAGTTGGGAATGATATAAAGACAAGTCTCGGTCTCGATCAGGAGCAGTGGACCTCGTTGATGAAGCTAATCAATAGTCAGAAAAACACTACCGAAACATTGAGTGGTAAGCTCTCCAATTGGATAATTGATACATGGGCTTCGCATCACATGACGGGAAGTATGCACGGAATGAAGAAAGTGTGAAATATCGATTCGTGTTCTGTTGAACTTCCGGATGGGAGCAAGACTATGGCAATGAAGGAAGGACAACTTGTCTTTGATGGAGATTTGTGTATCACGAATGTTCTCTTTGTTCCTGGACTAGAATGCAATTTGATTTCGGTATCACAACTTGTTGATTCATCTAAATGTATTGTTTATTTCACCAATTCCATGTGTGTAATGCAGGACCCCACTTCGAGGATGCTGATTGGTGCGGGTGAAAGACGGGATGGACTCTACTACTACAAGGGAGTGCCACGAGCTCAAGCAATGAAGATTGAAAGTGAAGGGAGTTTAGAGATATGGCATCAGCGGTTGGGACATCCGTCATTAAAAGTGTCCAAGTTAGTGTTTAGTGTGAGTCATAATAAAGATAGTGATAGCAAGAATAAATGTTGTGATATTTGTCTACGAGAAAAACAATCTAGAGATCCATTTCCTGTTAGTCATCATTGTGCTTCTAATATATTTGAACTTGTATACTGCGATTTGTGGGGTCCTTACCGGATTTTGTCCTCATGCGGTGCTTCATATTTTTTTACCATAGTAGATGATTTTTCCCGTGCTGTTTGGATATTTCTACTGATTGACAAAACTGAGGCAGCTCAAACTCTAAGGAACTTCTTTGCTATGGTGGAAACACAATTTAACAAAAGAGTTAAAATTGTGAGGAGTGATAATGGAACGGAGTTTCAAAAATTAAAAAATTATTTCTGTGAAAAGGGTGTTATTTTTCAAACTTCATGTGTTGGTACCCCTCAACAAAATGGACGGGTTGAGAGAACACACCAACACATTCTCAATGTGGCTAGAGCCTTGCGTTTTCAAAGACACTTGCCCATTGAGTTTTGGGGAGAATGTGTGCTAACCGCAGGATATTTGATTAATAGAACACTTTCTAGTGTTTTAGAAGGAAAGACGCCTTATCATGTGTTGTATGGACAAACTCCAAATTATGATCACCTGAAAGTTTTTGGGTCTTTGTGCTATGCCCACAAGCAAGGACGATTGGGAGATAAATTTGAAAGTAGAAGTTGAAAATGTGTTTTCATGGGTTATCCGTATGGATAGAAAGGATAGCAATTGTATGATCTTGAAAAACATGTTTTTTTGGTGTCTAGAGATGTAAAATTTTTTGAGAACGAGTTTCCTTTTGAAACGTTGTCTTCATCACAAAACCCAGTAGAATCTACGTTTACATGGGATGTAGACCTCACTAATGATGCCTTCGGTATCCAAGAGGGTCTGACTAAAAGAAGGGAGATTATAGAAAACTCTCCTTCTAGACCCCATGATCAAGAAACTGCAACCATTTCTCCCAATGTTGAAACTGTGCCAGTTGAGCAAAGTGATAGGACAACAATATTAACATCTCTCTCTTCTACAACTAAAGATGGAAGTAAGGAAAACAATGTCCCTAGTGATGAAGACTTGTTGGGACGTGGCCACCGGAATCGTAAGACTTCAGTACTACTACGAGACTTTGTTACTCATACGGTTCGCAAATTGAGTCCATCCCTACCGAATCCCGCAACACAGCATGCCTCAGGTAACCCCTATCCCATTGCACACTATGTGAATTGTGATAGATTTTCTATGCGGCACAAAGCTTTTCTTGCAGCTTTACATGATGAATAGGAACCTACTAGTTATTCTTAAGCAGTTCGACATGAAAAATGGAGGATTGCAATGCAGCAAGAAATTGATGCCCTTGAAAACAATGCAACATGGCGTATTACTGATTTACTACCTAATAAGAAGGCCTTGGGGTGTAAATGGGTATACAAAGTCAAATATCGATATGATGGTACGGTGGAACGCTATAAAGCACGTTTGGTTATACTTGGAAATCACCAGAAGGAAGGCGTAGACTATACAGAGACATTTGCCCTTGTCGCAAAGATGGTTACTGTTCATGTTTTCTTGGCCGTTTCTGCAATTAAGAATTGGGAAGTTCACTAGATGGATGTCCATAATGCATTTCTCCATGGAGATCTACAGGAGGATGTGTATATGCAATTACCCCCTGGTTTACGAGTTGCAAGACGAGATAAGGTGTGTAAATTGCAGAAGTCCTTGTACGGGCTTAAACAAGTCCCTTGGTGTTGGTTCGCAAAACTGTCTGCTGCTTTAAAAATCTATGGTTTCACACAATCCTATGCGGACTACTCTTTGTTTACTTTGCAACAAGGCGAGGTACGACTAAACATCTTGGTTTATGTTGATGACTTGATTGTTTCTGGGAATGATAGTGCAACAATTCAGAAGTTTAAGGATTACTTGAGCACCTATTTTTCTATGAAAGATCTGGGTGTTCTTAAATATTTTCTTAGAGTGGAAGTGGCTCGTAGTCCCGAAGGGTTTTTCTTGTGTCAGCGCAAATATGCCCTGGATATTATTTCAGAAGCAGGTTTGATAGGGGCAAAGCCCGTAGGAGTTCCGATGGAGCAACACCATCTACTGGCGTTGTCAACTAGCCCTTTGTTGGATAATCCAGAGCCTTATCGACGTCTTATTGGCCGATTGATTTATCTATGTTTTACCAGGCCCGAATTATCTTATTGTGTACATGTCTTGTCTCAATTTATACAGCAGCCACGGAAAGATCAATGGGATGCAACATTACGCATTGTTCAGTATCTCAAATCCAAACCAGGTCAGGGTATTCTATTGCGTAGTGCGAGCGATCTCACTTTGACTGGTTGGTGTGATGCAGATTGGGCAGGATGTCCATTGACTCGTCGTTCTCTTACTGGATGGTTGGTGTTTTTAGGTTTGTCTCCCATCTCATGGAAGACAAAGAAACAGCATATTGTGTCTCGATCATCTGCAGAAGCAGAATACCGTTCAATGGCCATGACCACTTGTGAAGTCAAGTGGTTGAAGAGTGTTTTATCTGATCTTGGCATTAATCATCCGCAGCCAGCAATGCTATTTTGTGATAGTCAGGCTACTCTTCATTTATCTCAAAATCCTGTATTTCATGAGCGCACCAAACACATCGAAGTGGATTGTCACTTCATTCGAGATGCATTACTTGATGGGACGATTTATCTTACTTTTGTTCCTACAACGAGACAACTTGCTGATATTTTTACCAAAGCATTAGGGAAACGCGAGTATGATATACTCTTATGCAAGTTGGGCATTTGTGATCTCCATGCTCCAACTTGAGGGGGGGTATTGTGTCTAGAAGCTTAGAAACATACACGGCCGGATACACGGCCAGAAAGTACGGCCGTATATTGTGACAGGTAGCTTTCAGAAACATACACGGCCTGATACACGGCCAGAAGGCACGACCGTGTGTTGTGTCAGGTAGCTCCCAGAAACACACACGGCCTGATACACGGCCAGAAGGCACGGCCATGTGTTGTGTCAGGTAGCTCCCAGACACATACACGACCTGATAAACGCCTAAAAGGCACGGCCTTGTAACACAGCCGTAAATATTGAGATATTTGTTTTGTGATTTATTTTGTAAATATGGCATGTATATTTTGTATTTTTTTTTTGGTAAATGAAGATTTGTTTTCCTAGTTTGTAGGATTTGGTTTTGTTTTCCTAGTTTGTAAGATTTAGTTGCTTGGAAAAGATATGGAAAGATATTCCCTGATGTATATATATTTAGACATGAGTTATGGAAAAGATCAAGGAGAGAAAAAGACTCTTCTGATTCCATTGTTGATTATTTTTTCAGTTATTTTTAACCATTTATCTTAAAATTGAGTACTAAATTGTCATATCCTATTCTTACTAATTATACTAGCTAGATACAAAGAAAGAAATACAGAATTCCGCTCGCATAAAATACAAATAGGAAAAGGATATCTTATCAATGAAATGCTGTTGATCGACTCACTTCCTAAATATCTCAAATGATTTATGACTGACAAACATATATTTATGTCCTCTTAATTTAAAGAAAAAATTTATCACAGATACAAAACATCTACTAGGTGCAGATACATACATTAAGATTTTTTTTTTCCCCTTTTAAAGCTCCCAAACTCCTTTGAGTCATCATCATGACCTCATGATCAGCAGCTATCTTCGCATCTAAACCTTCCCCACAGCACTCAAAGGGAAATTAATAGACACTCCTTACGCTTACCCATTGTGTTCTAGCTCTTTCATTCCTTTTGATTGAAAAAATTAAGGAATCGCTCACACTAATTGCAATTATAGATACTAAAATAGTAAAAAAAAGAGAGAAAAAATTAGGATACCAAATCACAAAAAAATTGGAAATACAGACACTTATAGTACATCTACCCGATTAAATGACATGGTAACTCATTTGTCCTTACTAAAAGAAAATGGACTCGAACCTCAGCAATTATTCCTATCATTTACTCTAATGAAAATAAAAAATCTCTATAAGAATTACATTAATTAAACTCAAGGAAAATGACGATCAACAACTTTTGCCAAGCTAACTAAAGCTCTGATTTTGAGTCATCTTCTTCATCTGACATGGCTTTTATGACCTTCTCCGCCGTCTCGCGCATTGCTTGTCCCACCTCCTTCCCCGCCGATATGGCAGATTCTTCCACCGCCTCTTTGCTCTTTCCTAAGCTCTTCCCGACTGCCTCTCTCATCTTTATACCCACATTGCTTCCATCCTCTCGCTTGCCCTTAGCATCCACATCGGCATCTACGCCTCTGAAACTGTTTTCGTGAGAACACTAATTAACAACATGCATGATATGACTATACAAATCCACGTAAATTGCACGACCACGTTGGATGTAGGAAGAATGTAGTTTTAATTAGGGTATCCTTGTTTTTCGAAAAACTTTGTTTGGTTTGTTACGATAGGCACATTATAATTATTAAATGATGTTATAGGATTTTCAAGATCAGTTTCCATGGCGACCACTGCTACAGGACGACTATTGCTATCACTTTCCTTCATCTATTATGGTTGTAATATAGAACAACTGTAGAGCCTTAATTATAAAAAACATCCGAACGAATCAAAAAAACATTTTGGACGAAACAAAAACACCCTTAGAAATCCTTCTTTCTTATCCTCGTATAAAACAAGAAGAATTTAAGAATCAACACTTTTTTTTTTCCTTGAAATAATTACAGAACATTGTGTTTAGAATCAAACATATATGGCTTACTCTAGATTCGGAGGAAAAAGACGGAGCTGCATTGTGTTTAGGATACTCTTGAACTTGATCCATGAGCTCTTATGGCATTTTTGGAATTGGGAAATCACTTCTATTGCTGTTTTATAAAAAAGAGAAGGTTCTTCTCCCTTCCTTTCATCAGATTGTTGGCCTCCATTATTGGTCCGGGTGTTGAGAATCTGACTAGAGACAAATGCAAACCACAAAATTAGCAAGGTGCTTATTGTTCTAAACCTTTTCATGCTTCTATACTGCTTTCCATGAAACATCAGTCAATGTAAAAAATTTACTTTCCTAACTATTTCTTTAGTTTACCTTTGAATATACTTTCAACCGTTATCCACGATGTTGTTTGGGGCTATTGTACTAATCAAGATTTGATTTGAACGACAAAAAATAGTCGTTTTGAATGATTCAATTTAAAGTATTATATGTGTTTTTATTTTATTTTGTTTTATTTTTCATTCACAAGCTAAGCGCAGTTTTCTCTTCGTATTCTTTGTTCTTCATCCGGTTGAATTTCAGCCATAAAATGTTTGAATGGTGTTGAAAGTACTGATTATTTTAGGGGAAAATGCATGTAAAATTGCAAGTCTTTTATTTTGTTTTATTTTATTTTATTTTTGCAAGTAGGTCATTGACCATGCTTAAAAAGTACTCTTCCATGTGTTTGCCAAAATTCAATTAAGTTCACTATATATAAGTGAATTATTTAAATATTCTTGGTAAATTACAATCAAGTCATCTACATTTTGAGTAAACTATTCAAGTCCTTTATACTCGTATTTTGTTACCAAGCGGCTCCTCTATGTTTATCATAAGGAATTGGAGATTCTAATGGATGAACCTATATAGTGCAAAAATACAAATTTAAAGGAATTAAATGACTCATTGAAAATACATTGTTAGAGCTTAATTAAATTTTGATACAAATATAGAAATCTTAAATGACTCACTTCTAACATAGAATACTCAATCGAATTTTTGCTCAAATATACAAATTTTCTAGTCTAGTTATTCCCATGTTTTGAACGTGAAGTTGAGTCCTAAAATCAACTAATATTTATAGATAAATCCTAAATAGTTTTAAAACCATATTCATTTCACATGAACATGGAGATAAAAAACAGACGTACAATTATATAAGGTAACAATCATAAATATAGTACTTGTTTTAAAAATATTCTACAAATATTGTATTCAAAAAAATTATTCTAAAACTAGGTTGTGAAGGCGTTCGCACCTTCAATGCAATTTTTTTTTGAAGGCACGGATGCTACCCAAGCTTTCAATGTATTTTTTTTTAACTAAAAGTGTGGATGGCATCCATGCCTTTAGTACAAATCTATTGAAGGCATGGAGGTTGTCTGTGTCTTCGAAACTTATTTTTGGAATAATTATTTCAGATACAATATTTGCAGAATATTTTTTTAAAAAGTATCATCTATAAGAGTGTTACCTCCAATTATACAATCAAAAAAGTCATATTTACTTCATTTAACATTAGAATTATTTATTAATTGGCATTCATTTTTCATAATATCAATTGTAAAAACCGAAACTTCTAATACACCAATTCATGTAATTGGTATTATTTACTAAAACTTTATGCTATAAGACTTAAACATTTGTGGCATTAACATTATCATAATTTATTTATAGTACTAATAAATAAAAAGCAACTCATGGAATTTATTTAGCTAACTCATTTTGTAATGAGTGAAATCTAATGTTATTAGTTAAAACAAAGATAAAATAATAAAAAAACACCTCAAAATCATAGAACTACAAAACGACTTAGTTAAACATTCAAACTTACATTCCGGTTAAGATGCTTAAAAAATTTTCAAATATGGAAATGTGAAAGTATATATATCAACATTTATAATAAAAAGGTAACATAAAATAATATATAAAATTCTAAGTAAGAAGTTCTATAATAATTAATAAGATGATACTATGACTAAATCAAAGAGATTACCATTCAAAGGTAACCCACTGCAAATTCTAGCTTGTAGCAGAGTTACCCACTTATCTTAGATAAAAATAGAAAAACATCTTAAAATCATAAAACTATAGTTGGACTTAGGTAAACATTTAAACTTATATTATAGTTAGGATGATTAATAAATTTTTAAATATGGAATTGAAAAAGTATTTATATCAAACTTTTATAATAAAAGGTAATATAAAAAAATCTATAGAATCCTAAATAAGAAATTCTATAATAATTAATAAGATGATAATATAACTAAATTTGAAGTGATTACTATTAAAATGTTTCCATTATAATTACTACATTTTGTTTCAAATATGAACAAGAATTACAACTATCCGTAACTTAGACTTTACATGTATATATAATTTAATAATAATAAAATAATTACGAGGTTTTAGAATTTAGTGAAATAAAAAAGTTCTGATCTAATAAGAAATATGGATGTTTTTTATTAATCATAAGACCATCTAAGATCATTTTAATTTTAGTACCATAACTATAGTATTGTATAAGGAAAATTGTAGAAACATCACTTATTTTTTTAAGCATTTGTAAACAAGTGGCCTGTATTTTAAAATAAAACAAACACATAAACATGTATCTTATGATTATCTATTAATTTTAATTAGGGACATGTATTAGTTTCTAATTCATTCATAATAATTAATTTGATAAAATAATAATTCCAAGATCAATTTAATCAAGTTTTGGCTAGTTCTCTCTCTCTTTCTTTTATTATTATTATTATTATGATTTAGCTAAATATATTTAATAACAAATTATTAAAAAGCACAATTGCCTTACTAAAACTAACATATGACAATAAGGATAAAACACAAATTATGTGTGTTTGTTAAACAAGAAAACTCAAATCACTTATTTATAAAAAATTCAAAATACGGGTCATTTTTTTTTTCTTTGTTGAACGATTAATTATCTACCATAGGTTGAAATTCCATTTTTATAAAACTACACTATTTTTTCGAAAGCCGTTTAATAGTTAAATAATAATTTTGATCGTGTATGATTATCATAACAAATATATCACAACTATTCTATTTCGAAATATACCATATTAAAATTATAATGTTAACAAAGAAGACATTAAGACCTGAAACTCCATAATTTTGATTACTTACGAAATTGATCGTGACACTCAATATTATTCATATTTGGTTTACCTTTGAAAATAAACACAATATAAATGAACTTGTACGGATCTCTAAAAAATAAATATAATATTCAATGTAGCACTTACAAGTCAAGATGTAAGTTTTGTCCATTCTATACATAATGTTCCGAGTTTTACGAAATATTAGCTGAATAGAGAGAACATTAATTAACTAAGCAATTTGCTTCCTCAATTATAACTACAATGTCAAATTCAAGTAGCTATGATGTAACATATATAGTTTTGCATATAACATATGCTATTATAATTTTCTCGAGTAATCAATTTCAGTATTAGGAAGTCTTACTAAGAAGTTTTAAGGAATTATTTACAACATTAAATTCAGTTTTGTAATTTCCATCAATGAGTGCCTTCATGTAAGATTTGGTGCCAATTTTTATGTGTTTGTGCAATTTTAGTTTCGGATGCAAGTGAGATCCAAGATGTCACGGCTGCTCTTGAATTGACCGGATTATAAACAGTTACCTTCGATACATGAACCATCCTATAAGACTAATACATTAATTTAGTATAGCTTATACTATATAGATAATCTTAAAATGTATCCTTAAGATTAAAACCGAAGACCTTATGCAAGTTATCAACATCTTAACCGTTAAACTAACCATTTAGGGGTTGGAAGTTCCATCTTTCAAAAGCTTCATCACTTGCATCCTTCATCGGCGCCTATGCTGGAAGTGATTGTACCAAACATTCTTTATAAATATTGAGTGGTGGTAAAAGTTACTAGTATATTTACCTCATGAAGTTCACAATGCTTTATCAAAAGTATAATTCATTTTTTTTTTTCAATTGAAACTCGACTAAAGTTAATAAAAAAAAGGTCAAAATTGATTAAAAATCTTTAAAATTTTATAAAAGGTCCAAGATTAAATCATAAAAGGCATACCATAATATATTGTCATCTACTTAACACAAATTTATATTAAAGTTCAATCATAGGATTGACATGAGTTTGGATAAAATTGATCTTCTATGATGGTTCATTGATATTATGTCAATGTTGCAATCATTTTTACTATCAGGTGAATGTTTTAGATAAAATATGGGTATGGGATTATTTTGTATGTAGATCCTAAATCAAAACCATTGATTGAAGGGCTAAGTAGTTCGATAAGGATACATACCATGAAACTCAAGTTAATAGGTAAACTAAAACGACTCGTTTTTTTTAATAGCATTTAAGAGCCTCATCCGTTTCTTTCCTAGATGAACCATTGCGATTTATCTTTTGACCTAAAATCTCACTCCACTATCTTCTTTTCTTGATTCGGTAGATCTACTTATTATTTTCCTATTTATGAAGGTTGAGAACCATGAAGTTACTAACATTAATTAGTGGAACTGAATATTTACATGTGGGAGTCTGAATTTGACAGTAATGTCCATCCCATATATATTTCTCTGTGCCATCTCTAGCTACAAACCCGTCAGTCAATAACCAAATACTCTCTAGTTATTGGGTTTGACGACACCTTCTTTGTAGGTCGAGAGTGAATTTGATAGGTGTATAATCGCTTCAGTCATGATGTCAACTGACTATTCTTTCTATCTTCATAGCTAAGGAAGACGACAGCGTGCACGCATGCAAATTGATGCAGCTACATGTACGAGTACGAACAGCTGCGGCTTTTAAGGCATTGTCGGCATGCACATGTTTCTGATCCGTCGAGTTAATTTCATTTTCCTATTTTTCTTTTGTTTTATTTCTTTTCCCCCTCCATCATAAGAGTTAAAAGACATTGGATTAAATACATTCTCAATGCTCCAACTTTTGATTTAAACAATTAAGCATTTAAATTTTTATTTTTGATAATTTAATATTTATATTTTTAAAGATCGATCATTTAAGTATTTCAAACATTAAATTTATTAATGTTAGTAGTTATTGTTAATTTTTTTATAGATAGCACTCCTAATTGGTCAATATAATTATTTAAATAAATGATATAATATTAAAAAAATAAAATTAATAAAAAATTAAATTTTTTGGACAACAGAAAAAATTACAAAAATTTAAAAAATAAAAGGAAAAAAAAACTGCAACTATAATAATTAATTTTGTTAAATATTATATTTATATATTATTTAAAAAATTAACATATGATTACTAATATCAATAAAATTAATGTTTATTTATAATAGAAATACTTAAACAATTGGTTTTTAAAAATACAGATATTAAATTTAAAAATAAAATTTTAAATACTTAATTGCCCAAAATTAGAAGTTTAGACATTAGGATTGCCTTTATTTCTAAGACATTGTTAAAACTGAATCAAAATATATGATGCTTGATTTAGTATCTTATATTTTGTATATATATAATATATATTTATATTTTGGGTTTCATAAATAATATTAAAAGGTTTAAAGAATGTTTTTTTTAAAGACCTTATATAAGGATAAAATAAAAATATCATAAATGAAAAAATTTCTTTATATATTAACGTGAGACATAATATCTTATATAAGGTTGTTAGCATTAGAGACGGTATTATACCGACTCATTTGCTTGGATACGTACAACCCATCGAAACCCTATCCCTTTTGTCACATCAAAGTTAAAACGCAAGACAACCCATGCAATGTTGGCATCTTCTTCTATAAAAGGGAAGCTCCTTAACTTTGCGGTATCTAGGATCTCACGTTCAAGCATATAAGCCATCACCCTATTATATTCTCTCATTCTCTCTTACTCTTAGTAACCTCCACACAGGAAACAGAGCATTAGGAAGAGCACCGATGTTCTATATAAGCATTTTAGATGTTATCCTTGTTCTCTTTTTTCATGTAGTCCTATGTTTTCTTGGTAGAAAAAAAGGTATTCCAACAAAGTGGCCCATCATTGGGATGTTTCCGGCAGTCATTGCGCGCGCCGGTGACATTTTCGGTTGGGCCATTGAGCTTCTCCCACAATGCCAATTGACTTTTCACTATAAAGGGCCTTGGTTTTCAAACAGTGATATACTTGTCACGCTTGACCCTGCTAATATACACTATATCATGAGCTCAAAATTCGTGAATTTCCCCAAAGGAGACGAATTCAATAAAATTTTTGACATTTTCGGAGATGGGATTTTCAATGTGGACGGCGAGTTATGGAAGAATCAACGGAAGGTTGCATTATTTTTTATAAAACACGATTCGTTTCAAAAGTTCCTAGAGAAGTCTATTCATGATAAGTTGGAAAATGGACTCATTCCCTTATTCGATCAGATCGTTGACAGAGGTCTAACAGTAGACCTCCAGGATGTGTTCAAAAGGTTCTCATTCGACATCACTTGTAAATTCGTAACAGGCTATGATCCAGCTTCTCTTTCAATTGAATTTCCTGAAGTCGCTTTCTCAAAGGCCTTGGATGACGCTGGGCGTGTAATATTCTATAGACACATGTTTCCAGAGTTAGTTTGGAAAATGCTAAGGAGGATTGACATTGGGGTTGAGAAGAAAATGAATAAGGCTCGCGAAAATTTGAATCGTATCACCGCAAACTATATAAAGATGAAGACAGAAGAGTTGACAAGGACGGACACCGAATCGAACAAGGAGAGTAACGAAGTTGAAGCAAACACCGGTGTAGACATGTTGACATCCTATATGACTAATATGGCTGACAACATGCATGGATTAGATTGCAACGATGAAAAGTTCCTTAGTGACATCATTGTGAATTTCATGGTTGCGGGGAGAGATACCATTAGCTCAGCATTGACATGGTTCTTTTGGGCTCTTTGTATAAACCCTTCAGTTGAGACCAAGATTAGGGAAGAGGTAAGTTCAGTTTTCTCAAGCCTAGAACCTAGAAGTTACCAAAAGTCTGTACTAGACAAGCTTGTCTACTTACATGCTGCACTGTGTGAGTCCCTTAGGCTATATCCACCAGTCGCATTTCAGCACAAGAGTCCTTTAAAACCAGACATCCTCCCAAGTGGTCATAAAGTCCATCCTAAGCTGAAAATACTCATTAACTTGCATGCCATGGGAAGGATGAAGTCGATCTGGGGAGAGGACTGCTTTGAATTCAAACCGGAAAGGTGGATTACTAATACAGGAGGGATTAGACATGAGCCATCTTACAAATTCTTAACATTTAATGCTGGACCAAGGACCTGTATTGGAAGAGAAGTGGCTTTCATACAAATGAAAGCTCTTGTAGCCGCTGTCATGTCCCATGGTTTTCATGTAGAGGTTGAGAAAGGTTACCAAGCCATCCCTGCTGCTTCTATTATTCTCCAAGTAAAACATGGGTTAAAGGTCCGGATTACGAGAAACAACTAGCCTTCAGTACATGAGAAAATCTCCAATAAAACCAGGATGGAATTATAGCACCTCTACAATGTCTCCTATGCCGTGTTATAAGCCACGTTAAGCTTAATAATGTAACGGGTTCGTATCGTACTAACGATCTTGTTGCGTTAAGTTTACAAGCATAGCCTATGTACTCATTTTAAGAAAAAATTTCTTATGAAGCTTTAAATGCAATTTATCTTTCAGTTGAAGATGGATAGAGTGACATCCTATCTTTTCTTTTTATCTTTTTCTCCCCATGTCATTTCCTTTGATTCTCCATTATTATCATTAGCCGATTAGGGATGTAAATGAAATAAATTATTCACAAGTTGCTTAAGTTTGACTTAATATATATTAGAGATTGACTTGAGAACAATCAAGTTGAAGGCGAACTTGAGCTTGAACTATTCGAATAGTTAATTGAGTTGATTTTAAGCTTAATAATGTTTAACTTAACTATCTTGTGAGCATACTCGAGCTCAATTCGAGTATAGATATTAGTTGAGTTTAAATCGAGTTTACATATTAATATTATTATAGCTAAAAGAAATATTTTTAAATAAATCGGGCTTAAATGAGATAGATTGAGTTGAACTAGAGTTTTAAATTTCTAAATTGAGCTTGAACTTAGTATTGTGTCATATCGATTCTACTCGACTTGTTTACAACTCATCATGGTTAAAAAATGTTAGCTTTCAACTTGTAATACACATATACACACATCCACATCACACACATATACATAAATACAAATAGACCATCAAAATGGTTGAATAGGTTTGAATAGAACTTCTAAAAGTTTATCTATAACTTTACTTTTTATAACTTTTGAAAATATAAAAATAATTATAAAACTATTGCAGGAATCCAAATAGTCATGGGGAATTAGCAAATATTTAGAGGTTTATTTGTGTATTTCTAAGAGTTATGTGAAGGTAGAATCGCATTTTTAATATTTAAAAGGATCTATTTATACTTAATTAATGACTACATTGCAATGATTGAAATAAAAGTTTATATTAATGAGTAATATGAAAATAATAATAATAATTAGTTAAAATCTTTATAATGCAAAAGTAGATAAAAGTATAAGCCTTAATTCTTAAGGAAAATTAGTTCGTTTAAATCATAGAATGTAAAAATATAAAAAAAATAATGATGAGATCTTTTTCTTATTAGAGTACTAATCGAGCTTCATAGTCGTGACTGGGTTCATCTTTCTTCTCATTCAACTCTTTCGATGGATTTTGCTTGATGATTGGATTTGTATATATCTCCAATGGCATTTGCCTGTGTAGTACTTAACAATTGATAACTAAAATCGAGCAAAAGATGTAGCTTAAAAAAAACTATAGAGTAAAAGATTATATATATATTTTTAGTATTAACGGATAACACATGTGATTTTGAATCCTCTTCATTTCTTATTTAATCACTTTACTAAAACAGAGTCTATTGACTTTAATAGAGCATCCCTAACCAAAGATGTAGATCCTCGGGTAATTTTTCTCTAGGTGAAAAATGAATAGATTATGTGTTATACCAGTAAGGCTTGTCAAAAAATATTTAAAAGAAGTAATTACATTATAGGGAGATCGTTATGGACATAAGTTAGAAATCTCCCAACAGTTGCAAACAAGCTTCAGTGAAGGCTTATAGTGGTGAAAGAGTCCCATTTCAATAGTGGATGCTGAATATTAAATATAAAACTTTATGAAAGTTTCCTGGTCCTTAATATGTATATGGGTGGAGAAAATTTAAGTTATATTACTCTCGATAGAGATTATGACATATTTAGTTACTAATGATGAATTGAGAAGGATTTGACCGTGGTCATCAATCCTAAGAAAAACTGTTAGTTTGGTATCAATAGAAAACCGGTATAAATTGACACACATGCAACAATGAAAAACAAAAATATAATATATTTTAAGTGATAGTACCATCATGGCAACAACATGTTTGCCATCCATTTCTGATACTTTATCATTCTTCACTAAGACTTGTTAATTTTATCGGAACTCTTTGTGATAGTGCTATAGAGAGTTATCTATGGCAAAATACATGTTTGGAAGGAAAAACACTCACATTATTTATTATATGGTTTCGTGCTTTATTAATTTTCAAAGGAAAGCTCAAATATAGAGAAACTGGTTTTCTCGTCATGTCAAATGGGAGGTGTAAGTTGTCATAAGTTTTCAAAAAGATTTTTGGAATAAAAGTTTTTCGCCATTAAACACATAGTAAAAAGGTGAACAATCAATTGAAAATCTAATTAAGCATATTGTTTGAAAGATCTTTATCACTAAGCGATCCCATATTTCGGGATAGCTAAAGAATTCGAACGCTTACCATGATGATGATTTTTTAAGCATGTATTTACAATTTGAAGCTTTGTCCCCTTTGAAACCAATAGAATTAACCTGTCTTAAATCCCCTTCTAATATCGTGTATATATATATATATTTAATATCGTGTATAATTTCCCCTCCAAATGGTACATTAACCTCCATGATATCTCCAAGTGTTCTATCAGAAGCTTTAAAAGCATATTTGTTGGCTATGGAAGTTTCATCCAACGAAATGACTTTACGTATCAACTAGTTCAAATACTTTGCTCCCTAAGCAGATACAACTTGCATATGGATTTGAATGAATCTTTAACCTTGAGTTCGTGGTTCTACTACCAGATACTATACCGAGAAGTAGCTTTTACAAAGCTGCTTTGACTGTTATTTCAAAGAAATGCAAAATAATCCAATATACATATATCTTAGGACAAATAGAATATATCTATCTTAATAATATCCTTTATTAAATATATGATATATTCTTATATATAGATCTAATTATCATATATATATAACATTCTAAATAGAAATGTTATTAAAATAAATATACCAATAATGTACCTATCTATTACTTTCTCTGTAGGTCCACCCAGACCATCTACGAAGAATACTGCATGTTTGTTGTGCTCAGTTGTTGGCTTTACCAAATGAAATACTTGTCTTCGGCATCCATGCAGGAAGACGCATTGTATTAGTATCATTAAAAGTTTTCTTCTTTTAAGTTTTTTAGCTTTTTTTTTTTTTTTTTGGTGTGTGTATAGTACTTACCACATACTAGCTACTACTAACCAGAAAGCAGATGGACATAGTAATAGTACGATGTCCTTGGAAATAAATGTCGGTGTATGACAAGAAGTTAATGGTTCATTAGCCAGTGGTTCGTCTTGGAGCCTGATATGATGCTGAAAATTGGAAGGATGTCCTATACGTAGGTCCCAAAAATTACAAACATGCTTTTATACTGTTAGTATTTAAAACTCTCCTTTTTCTACCATGGTCCTCTACATTTATTGTGGGGTGGTTGAGCTAGTGGTTCGATTTCTAAAAGTAAAGTTGTATGTTCTTGCTCTTTGAGTTGAACAAATTGGTAACTTAAATTTTATAAAGAGAAAAAACCATGCCATCTTTAGAAGTAAAATTAGCCTTATCCTAATCTGGTCCGTAAGTCACATCAAATGCTTCAAGCTGAACATGATTAGACGATTATTAGCCCACCAAATTGATCTAATTGAATCTTGTGAAGAAAAAATGAAATTACCTAATAACATTCTTAACTACTTTTGGGTTGAGCTACTCAAAAGCTTTAGTGTGAATGACATCCTATGAACAGCTAGATGGACTAATTACAATAAAATCATCCTAAGGTGCAAAAACTTTCAAGTAGTCCCATTAATCAGACTTAATTGGTGTATAGGCTACCATCTACATTTAGTAGTCAATCAATTTGACACTATTCAAGATATAGTTTATAAACTATCACTATAATCTATCACATTTGAGTACCAAGATCCTGACATGATAATAGTCGATAAAGTAGCTAAGTTATTGAGAATAAAAGCTTTGTAGGAGTCTTGAATTGAAAGCCTCAATATCGACTTGGGTGAATTTGATGGTGAAGTGGGAAAACATCGGGCTACTAGAGGCTTTATCATCAATCAATTATATAAGGCCGGTGAAATGATCTACTAAGCTCCCAATATCACACATTTTACACTAAGTAATCCCTGCCTAGAGATGAAAACCTATATGGAACAGTTGCAAGCTCAAACGGAAGGTCATTTTGATTGTGTAGAAGTCAAAGCAAATACCTGGAGAAATAGATTCAAAGAATCCTACTAAAAGAACAAAGCTTTAGATGCCCAACTAGGGATATCTCAATAGAAGATAAAGGAGTTAGAAGCCCCAATCCATCAAGGGAAGGAAAAGAAGAAGGAGCCAATGCCAAATCACTAGAAAAAAGGAAGCTTTTGCGAGAGCCAACCATTAAGGAAAAAAATGGAAGAAATAGACACTAGGATATTTCTTTTTTTCTTTTTTTACAATGTAATGAAAACTTTAAAATTTGCAACTTTAATAAAAAGAAATTCCAATAATTTCTGCTTGAGCAATTATTTGTTGATTTCCACATTTGCATCTGCTTGAATCATACATGCATTTATTTGTTCTTATTATATATATAAAAAATAAAAAATCTAACAAGTTGTAAGTGTTGATTCAACCCAGGTTTCAAGATAGCGCCCAAACAATTGAACTCTACAAGAAGTCCATACTACACTCATTTCAAAGCTAAAATGTCAAGCAACAACAATAGTAATACCAGTGAAAACATTGCTGATAAGAGAATAGTATCGTTGGATCAAGTTGTGTGAAATTTTGATGATCAAGTGAAATTTAAAGTGGAAAGTTTGACTCTTCTTCAATTAACCTAACTAGTTCAAGAAGGCTGTTTAAAGGGGGGGCAAAAGGGAAAAGCAGTTGAGATTTCACTCCCAAAAAATGAGGAAATTAACTCTAGGTTTCATCTAACATTTGTGGAGTCAAAACTAGGGGTGCAAAACTCTTATATTCTTGAAGATTAACAAAGGCAATTTGAGGAAAGACAGAAAGAATTTTTGATACCACTACTTATCTTGAAAAATTTAATGTACTAAAGTTTGAGAAATATGACGGCATTGGATGTCCAAAAATGCACACCGGATTGTATGTTCGGAAAATGGGAAAATATGTATAGTATAGCCAATTAATGGTGTAGACTTTCGAAGATAGTCTCATAGGACCTACTCTAGCTTGGTATGCATAATTGGACTTTAATCAAATCAATAATTATGAGAAGTTGGCCCAGGCTCTTTATGAGCAATACGGATTTAACATTGAAGTTGCTTCTCTAGTATGGGACTTAGGGAGTATCCACATGAAACACAATGAATCCTTCAAAGAGTATGCTCAATGTTGGAGGGCTTAAGCTGCAAAGGTCATTACCCTAATCTCTAAGAAAGAGCTTACATCCATATTTATTAATACATTGGAGAAACCTTATTTCACCCATTTAATTGGGCAAACATCTTCAAGTTTTGTAGAGGTGGTAACTGTAGCATATAGTGTAAAAAATGCCATCACCTTTAGAAAATTGCTAGTAAGTGAAATCCTCAAAACAACATCATCTAAGCCACCAAATAATATCATAGGAAAAGAAGCCACAATCGGCATGGTTAGTTTTAGTAGAAACAACAAGCTAACCCCTTACCTTTCCTTCCAAACACCAAACCTAACTATAAACACTTTAATCCAAACATAACCAAACAATCAATCCTAGATCAATAGACCTCCCAAATAGTTCACTCGAATCCTAGTCCCCTTTAGCTAAGTCTTTGTTAGCCTTAAGGTTGATAATTTAATTAGTTTTGAAATTCCCAATGAGAAATATAGATTAAGAACCTATGACCCCAATCTCAAATGAGAATATCATATGGAGTAGGTAAGACATTCTACAAACAGATGCTGGAGAATTAAGAATAAAATCTAGGATTTGATCGATGTAGGAGTGTCGAGCTTGCTTTTAGATTTTTTTCTTAATTAACCTATATTAAGTCCAACTCACTTAATATAACTTACTCGATAGTAAAATTAAAGAAAAAATATATTTTAATTATTTTAAGAAAAATTAGAGTCGTTACCAATCTAAATTGGAAAATAAGATAAATTAAGATTAATTAGGTAGATTAACCTTAACTAGTAACTGATCTACAAAATTTTCTAAACAAATTTTGGAAAAATATTAACTAGAAAATCTGAACTCAGGAGATATCTTATTAAAACTTAAATGGTTATCACTTATTATTTTTTTTTCAAGAAAATGAATTAAAATCTTTTTATAAATTGCCTTCACCATCACATGTACAAAACAATGTTTTTCATATAAAGTATTGAATAAATTAAAACATCATGAAAAATTATAATCATTTTTTATTACAACTGAATTTTCTATTCTTATTTAAAATAAAAGAGAATAAAGCTTTTGCATTTTTTCTTAATTAAAATTAAACTAAAAATAAGATAAAATATTTTTATGTTTTTATATTATAAATTGAAATTTCAAAAGGATAATTTTTTTTTGTAATTTTTTTATATGGAAAATTCAAATTGGAAAAGAGTAATTTTTTTTTTATAATTTTTTATGTGGTTGCCCTATAGGTGCTTACGTATTCGCTAACTAGGATTAAACTAGTGTAGTTCTATTTTCATAAAATTTTAGTAGATTGATTAATCTTAATTATAAAAATAAGTCGAGTTTATGTTTATTACTATTTTAATTTCTTTAAAAGAAACATTCTAAACCTAAACTTTATTTCCCAATTTTGAAAAAAAAAAAAGAAGAACTGAAGCCCTCTAGTTTTGGAAACATCAGTTAAAATTTTATTTCATGAAAATCAATTTTCTAGGTGAGAAAATATTTTTTTATTATTATTTTTCAGAATAAAATCATATCCGAGATAATAAATCATTTTTATTTTATTTTTTATCTTTTATTTTTCAATTTTTCAATTTTTATATTTATAGACTAGGTATTACTAACTATTTAGAAAAACCAATTGGGAACCTAATCGTCCCTAAGCTACGATTACATCGCAACACCTAATGCCTACACAATGATTTCTCCTAATTATTTGGTTTACTAATTTTCCTAAATTAAGTTAATTAAGATAAAGTTATTATATTCATATAATCATTATTATTACAGTTTGAAGCTTTGTCCCCTTTGAAACCAGTAGAATTAACCTGTCTTAAATCGCCTTCTAATATCGTGTATATATATATATATATATAATATTGTGTATAATTTCCCCTCCAAATGGTACATTAACCTCCATGATATCTCCAAGTGTTCTATCAAGAGCTTTAAAAGCATATTTGTTAGCTATGGAAGTTTCATCCAACGAAATGACTTTTCATATCAACTAGTTCAAATACTTTGCTCCCTAAGCAGATACAACTTGCATATGGATTTGAATGAATCTTTAACCTTGAGTTCGTGGTTCTACTACCAGATAGTATTCCGAGAAGTAGCTTTTACAAAGCTGCTTTGACCGTTATTTCAAAGAAATGCAAAATAATCCAATATACATATGTCTTAGGACAAATAGAATATATCTATCTTAATAATATCCTTTATTAAATATATGATATATTCTTATATATAGATCTAATTATCATATATATATAACATTTTTAATAGAAATGTTATTAAAATAAATATACCAATAATGTACCTATCTATTACTTTCTCTCTAGGTCCACCCAGACCATCTACTAAGAATACTGCATAGTCGTTGTGCTCAGGTGTTGGCTTTACCAAATGAAATACTTGTCTTCGGCATCCATGAAGACGCATTGTATTAGTATCATTAAAAGTTTTCTTCTTTTTAAGTTTTTTAGCTTTTTTTTTTTTTTTTTTGGTGTGTGTATGGTACTTACCACATACTTGCTACTACTGACCAGAAAGCAGATGGACATAGTAATAGTACGATGTCCTTGGAAATAAATGTCGGTGTATGACAAGAAGTTAATGGTTCATTAACCAGTGGTTCGTCTTGGAGCCTGATATGGTGCTGAACATTGGAAGGATGTCCTATACGTAGGTCCCAAAAATTACAAACATGCTTTTATACTGTTAGTATTTAAAACTCTCCTTTTTTCTACCATGGTCCTCTACATTTATTGTGGGGTGGTTGAGCTAGTGGTTCGATTTCTAAAAGTAAAGTTGTATGTTCTTGCTCTTTTAGTTGAACAAATTGGTAACTTAAATTTTATAAAGAGGAAAAACCATGCCATCTTTAGAAGTAACATTAGCTTTATCCTAATCTGGTCCGTAAGTCACATCAAATGCTTCAAGCTGAACATGATTAGACGATTATTAGCCCACCAAATTGATCTAATTGAATCTTGTGAAGAAAAAATGAAATTACCTAATGACATTCTTAACTACTCTTGGGTTGAGCTACTCAAAAGCTTTAGTGTGAATGACATCCTATGAACAACTAGATGGACTAATTACAACAAAATCATCCTAAGGTGCAAAAACATTCAAGCAGTCCCATTAATCAGACTCAATTGGTGTATAGGCTACCATCCACATTTAGTAGTCAACCAATTTGACACTATTCAAGATATAGTTTATAAACTATCACTATAATCTATCACATTTGAGTACCAATATCCTAACATGATAATAGCTGATAAAGTAGCTAAGTTATTGAGAATAAAAGCTTTGTAGGAGTCTTGAATTGAAAGCCTCAATATCGATTTAGGTGAATTTGATGGTGAAGTGGGAAAACATCGGGCTACTAGAGGCTTTATCATCAATCAATTGTATAAGGCCAGTGAAATGATCTATTAAGCTCCCAATATCACACATTTTACACTAAGTAATCCATGCCTAGAGATGAAAACCTATATGGAACAGTTGCAAGCTCAAATGGAAGGTCATTTTGATTGTGTAGAAGTCAAAGCAAATACCTGGAAAAATAGATTCAAAGAATACTACTAAAAGAACAAAGCTTTAGAAGCCCAACTAGGGATAGCTCAATAGAAGATTAAGGAGTTAGAAGCCCCAATCCATCAAGGGAAGGAAAAGAAGAAGGAGCCAATGCCAAATCACTAGAAAAAAGGAAGCTTTTGCGAGAGCCAGCCATTAAGAAAAAAAATTTGGAAGAAATAGATACTAGGATATTTCTTTTTTTCTTTTTTTACAATGTAATGAAAACTTTAAAATTTGCAACTTTAATAAAAAGAAATTCCAATAATTTCTGCTTGAGCAATTATTTGTCGATTTCCACATTTGCATCTGTTTGAATCATACATGCATTTATTTGTTCTTATTATATATATAAAAAATAAAAAATCTAACAAGTTTTAAGTGTTGATTCAACCCAGGTTTCAAGATAGTGCCCAAACAATTGAACTCCACAAGAAGTCCATACTACACTCATTTCAAAGCTGAAATGTCAAGCAACAACAACAACAATACCAGTGAAAACATTGCTGATAAGAGAATTGTTTCGTTGGACCATGTTGTGTGAAATTTTGTTGATCAAGTGAAATTTCTAGTGGAAAGTTTGACTCTTCTTCAATTAACCTAACTAGTTCAAGAAGGATGTTCAAAGGGGGGCAAAAGGGAAAAGCAATTGAGATTTCACTCCCAAAAAAATGAGGAAATTAACTTTAGGTTTCATCTAACATTTGTGGAATCAAAACTAGGGGTGCAAAACTCTTATATTCTTGAAGATTTACAAAGGCAATTTGAGGAAAGACAGAAAGAATTTTTGATACCACTACTTATCTTGAAAAATTTAATGTACTAAAGTTTGAGAAATATGACGGCATTGGATGTCCAAAAATGCACATTGGATTGTATGTTCGGAAAATGGGCAAATATGTATAGTATGGCCAATTAATGGTGTAGACTTTCGAAGATAGTCTCATAGGACCTACTCTAGCTAGGTATGCATAATTGGACTTTAATCAAATCAATAATTATGAGAAGTTGGCCTAGGCTCTTTATGAGCAATACGGATTTAACATTGAAGTTGCTTCTTTAGTATGGGACTTAGGGAGTATCCACATGAAACACAATGAATCCTTCAAAGAGTATGCTTAATGTTGGAGGGCTTAAGCTGCAAAGGTCATTACCCTAATCTATAGGAAAGAGATTACATCCATATTTATTAATACATTGGAGAAACCTTATTTCACCCATTTAATTGGGCAAACATCTTCAAGTTTTGTAGAGGTGGTAACTGTAGCATATAGGGTAAAAAATGCCATCACCTTTAGAAAATTGCTAGTAAGTGAAATCCTCAAAACAACATCATCTAAGCCACCAAATAATATCATAGGAAAAGAAGCCACAATTGGCATGGTTAGTTTTAGTAGAAACAACAAGCCAACCCCTTACCTTTCCTTCCAAACACCAAACCTAACTATAAACACTTTAATCCAAACATAACCAAACAATCAATCCTAGATCAATAGACCTCCCAAATAGTTCACTCGAATCCTAGTCCCCTTTAGCTAAGTCTTTGTTAGCCTTAAGGTTGATAATTTAATTAGTTTTGAAACTCCCAATGAGAAATATAGATTAAGAATCTTTGACCCCAATCTCAAATGAGAATATCATATGGAGTAGGTAAGACATTCTACAAACAGATGCTGGAGAATTAAGAATAAAATCTAGGATTTGATCGATGTAGGAGTGTCGAGCTTGCTTTTAGATTTTTTTCTTAATTAACCTATATTAAGTCCAACTCACTTAATATAACTTACTCGATAGTAAAATTAAAAAAAAACTATATTTTAATTATTTTAAGAAAAATTAGAGTCACTACCAACTTAATTTAGGAAATAAGATAAATTAAGGTTAATTAGGTAGATTAACCTTAACTAGTAACTGGTCTACAAATTTTTCTAAACAAATTTGGAAAAATATTAACTAGAAAATCTGAACTCAGGAGATATCTTATTAAAACTTAAATGGTTATCACTTATTATTTTTTTTCAAGAAAATGAATTAAAATCTTTTTATAAATTGCCTTCACCATCACATGTACAAGACAATGTTTTTCATATAAAGTATTGAATAAATTAAAACATCATGAAAAATTTTAATCATTTTTTTATTACAAATGAATTTTCTATTCTTATTTAAAATAAAAGAGAATAAAGCTTTTCATTTTTTCTTAATTAAAATTAAACTAAGAAATAAGATAAAATATTTTTATGTTTTTATATTATAAATTGAAATTTCAAAAGGATAATTTTTTTTTTAATTTTTTTGTATGCTAAATTGAAATTGGAAAAGAGTAAAATGCTTTTTTTTTTTTTAATTTTTTATGTGGTTGCCCTATAGGTTCTTACGTATTCGCTAATCAGGATTAAACTAGCGTAGTTCTATTTTCATAAAATTTTAGTGGATTGATTAATCTTAATAATAAAAATAAGTCGAGTTTATGTTTATTACTATTTTAATTTCTTTAAAAGAAACATTCTAAACCTAAACTTTATTTCTCAATTTTGAAAAAAAGAAGAAGAACTGAAGTCCTCTAGTTTTGAAAACATCAGTTAAAATTTTATTTCATGAAAATCAATTTTCTAGGTGAGAAAATATTTTTTTTTATTTTTTTCAGAATAAAATCATATCCGAGATAATAAATCATTTTTATTTTATTTTTTATTTTTTATCTTTTATTTTTCAATTTTTCAATTTTTATATTTATAGACTAGGTATTACTAACTATTTAGAAAAACTAATTGGGAACCTATTCGTCCCTAAGCTACGATTACATCGCAACACCTAATGCCTACACAATGATTCCTCCTAATTATTTGGTTTACTAATTTTCCTAAATTAAATTAATTAAGATAAAGTTATTATATTCATATTATCATTATTATTACAGTTTGAGCTTTGTCCCCTTTGAAACCAATAGAATTAAGCTGTCTTAAATCGCCTTCTAATATCGTGTATATATATATATATATATAATATTGTGTATAATTTCCCCTCCAAATGTTACATTAACCTCCATGATATCTCCAAGTGTTCTATCAAGAGCTTTAAAAGCATATTTGTTAGCTATGGAAGTTTCATCCAACGAAATGACTTTTCATATCAACTAGTTCAAATACTTTGCTCCCTAAGCAGATACAACTTGCATATGGATTTGAATGAATCTTTAACCTTGAGTTCGTGGTTCTACTACCAGATAGTATACCGAGAAGTAGCTTTTACAAAGCTGCTTTGACCGTTATTTCAAAGAAATGCAAAATAATCCAATATACATATGTCTTAGGACAAATAGAATATATCTATCTTAATAATATCCTTTATTAAATATATGATATATTCTTATATATAGATCTAATTATCATATATATATAACATTCTTAATAGAAATGTTATTAAAATAAATATACCAATAATGTACCTATCTATTGCTTTCTCTCTAGGTCCACCCAGACCATCTACGAAGAATACTGCATGTTCGTTGTGCTCAGGTGTTGGCTTTACCAAATGAAATACTTGTCTTCGGCATCCATGCAGGAAGACGCATTGTATTAGTATCATTAAAAGTTTTCTTCTTTTAAGTTTTTTAGCTTTTTTTTTTTTTTTTTTTTGGGTGTGTGTATCGTACTTACCACTTACTAGCTACTACTGACCAGAGAGCAGATGGAGAGAGTAATAATACGACGTCCTTGGAAATAAATGTGGGTGTATGACAAGAAGTTAATGGTTCATCAGCCAGTGGTTCGTCTTGGAGGTTGCTTTACTATCCTTATTCAATTCATTCCGAAATTATACATCCCATCTGTTTCACCATATTGAAATTACTCGCGCTGTCGGAGAGGTGGTTGTGGATTATTATTTCACAATTTATCTCCATAATTAACTTGTCCTGTCTTGTTCCATCCAATGAGATTAATGCTATGTTTGGTCATTAAGGAAGGGGAGGGCAGTAGAGCAAAGTATTTGTTTGGAAAGCTAAATATGAAGAAAAGGGGATTGAAGGAAAATTAGGGAAAAGCTTTCCTCATTTTAAAGCCGAAATATAATCATATCAAAGCATAGTGGGGATAATTTAGACAATAAACTATTTTACTTCCCCTCTTTCTCACCTCACTTGCAAATCGCTTCAATCAAATATTTAATTTCCATTTCCTTCCATTCTTTTCTTCTTCTTTTTTTTACTTTCATTCATTTCGCTTTGCTTTCCTTCTTTCATTTTTTATTTCTATTTTTTTTTTTTTGCAGGCATAGTATAGTATATTGCCTAGATGCATGAGTATCCCCCCATCGTTTAGCAACTTACATACAAGAGTCATTATTATATTTGGTTTGTGAGACATCTCTCCCATGAAAACTAGTCGTTATTCTCTCATAAAAACAGGTTGTTGATCGTAGGAGTAGGAAAATAAACCATTAATTCAACCAAACAACAAATCGAATAAAATCAAAATAGATCCCAAAACAGGCTTTTTAATTTAAATTGAAAAAAAATTCCAAAAATTAAACCGAAAATTAAGACTTAGTTCGAATGGGGAAACGAAGCCGAACTGTTTGAAAAAATAAAGTAAAATTTTATTTATGATTGAAATATTCTCGAGCCATGACATGTAAATAAATATGAAATTAATATATAATTATTGGAATGTAATGTTTATTTTTTTGACTTTTACGACTATAAAATATGTATTATATATATAAGTTGACTCAATATTTATATTATATCCCCACTTCATGAATTAGTTATTAAGATATGTTGAAAATCTTTTAGTTATATAAATATTAACTTCTTGAATCTTTTATATGATATTGATCTATACTATTATTAAAAGAATTTGGTATTTATAACGTGAGCTTATATGCAAAATGATGCAGCGAGTTAGCGTAGAGAAATACGAGAATCACTCAATGAATGAATCTCACACACATAATGGTTGCGCACAACCCGTTAAAGGAGAGAAGCCTCTCACAAAATGTATTTCAAATATAAAATAAACGTAACCCTAACATGACTAACAGAAGTGTTTATATACTCTTCCTTAAAATATCAAAAGAAAAGGCGAATCTATGCGTACACGGTCAAAAGCACGACCATGCTTCAGACCGTGTTGGATTATGTGAAGATTTTCTGTTCGATACCCCTGCTTGAGACACGGCCGTGCTTCAGGCCGTGTTGGATTCTGTGAAGATTTGCTGTTCGATACCCCTACTCGAGACACGACCGTGCTTCAGGCCGTGTTGGACTCTGTGAAGATTTGCTGTTTGATACCCTTGCTCGAGACACGGCCGTGCTTCAAGCCGTGCGCAGAAGCCGTGCTTCAAACCGTGCTTCAGACCGTGTGTTCGCGTCTTGTATCCCCTCCATCATTCTCTCCCACCAGAGAAGAACTCGACCCCGAGTTCTCTGTAGGATATAACGCTTCATCGTCCGGGAAGAAAGGAAAGATATCAGTGACATTGAATGTCTTTGAAATGCCCATGGTGTTTGGTAAACTAAACACATAAGCATTATCATTGATTGTTTGCACGATCTTATGCGGACCATACTTTTTAGGTTGAAGCTTGCTGTATTTTCCAACAGGAAACCGTTCCTTGCGTAAGAATACCATAACCTAATCACCCACTGAAAACACTTGTCGCCTTCGATGCTTGTCAGCTGCAGCTTTGTACTTAGCATTGGATTGTTCAATTTTCGCCCGCACCTCAGCTGTAATGTTTTGCCAACTATCCGCTAGGTTCTTGGCTGCTATGTGAAACTCGGTATCCCTTGGAAGCTTGATCAAATCCACAGCATGGTTAAGAGTATTGGTATAGACAATAGAGAATGGAGACTTGCCTGTTGTCCTGTGAACGGCATTGTTATAAGCAAACTCCGCCTGAGCCAATGCCACATCCCATTGTTTGGGCTTCTCACCACAAATACTTCTAATTAGATTGCCCAAAGTTCGATTTGTAGCTTCTGTCTGGCCATCCGTTTGTGGGTGAGCCGTGCTGCTATAGTTCAGTGAGGAATCAAACAGCTGCCATAAGGTTCTCCAAAAATGACTCAGGAATTTGCTGTCTCTGTCTAAAGTAATGGACTTAGGCACCCCATGGAGGCGTACCACTTCTTTGAAGAACAACTTGGCAATGACCTGAGCATTAGCAACCTTTCGACACGGGATAAAATGGGCCATCTTGGAGAACCTGTCAACTACAACAAAAACAGAATCAACGCCCCATTGGGTACGGGGCAATCCCAGGACAAAATCCATGGACAAATCCTCCCAAATGTTATTAGGAACAGGGAGTGGAGTGTAGAGGCCAGTGTTTTGGGCCTGACCCTTGGACGTCTGGCACGTATAACACCGTTGCACAATCCTCCCAACGTCACGCTTCAAGTGTGGCCAGTAGTATCTAGCACTGACTGCAACAATGGTCTTATCCCTTCCCAAATGACCTGCTAATCCTCCCTCATGTAAGTCACGGATTAACTTCTCCCTCAAAGAAGACTCTGGAATACACAGTTGATTTCCCTTCATTAAGTACCCTTTATAAATATGGAAGTCACTGATAGGCTGTTTATCCAGACACATCTCCCAAGTATCCTTAAAATCATTGTCAGTCCCATACAGGTCTTTCATATGTTCAAACCCCACCACTTCAGTATGAAGTGTCACCAACAAACTAGCTTGCCTACTTAAAGCATCTGCAACTTTATTGTAGACTCCCGATATATGTTTCAGCTTAAACGGGAACTTCTGCAAAAATTGAATCCATCGTGCATGCATATCTTTGCTAATCCTGTTCTGATTATTCAAGTGCTTAAGGGCATCACAATCTGAATATAGTACGAATTCTTTGCCCACTAGGTAATGTTCCTAGGTCCTCAAGGCACACACTACTGAATAAAACTCTTTGTCATATGTGGACCAATTTCGCCTAGACTCGCATAACTTCTCACTGAAAAAGGCAATGGGTTTCCTTTCCTGAGATAGTACCGCCTCTATTCCAACCCCACTTGCATCACAATCGACTTCAAATAACTTATCGAAGTCAGGTAATGCAAGAACTGGCGCATTGCACAACTTTTCTTTCAACAGCCCGAAACTACCTTTGGCTTCATCACTCCACTGGAACTTCCCTTTCTTCAGGCACTCAATCATAGGTGTAGCAATGGTGTTGAAGTGTCGAATAAATCGTCTATAGAAACTTGCCAACCCGAAGAAACTCCTCAACTCACTTACTGTCTTAGGGATGGGCCATTCCCTAATAGCCTTTACCTTCTCATCATCCACAGTAATTCCCTCACCACTAACGACAAAACCCAAAAACAGCAACCTCTTAGAGAGGAATACACATTTTTTTAGATTCACAAAGAGCTTATTCTCCCTCAGAACCTTCAACACTTCCCTCACATGATTAATGTGCTCCTCCTCAGTTTTGCTATTGATTAAGATATCGTCGAAGTAAACTACTACAAACTGATCAGAGAAAGGTTTAAGTACCTGGTTCATAATCCGCATGAAGGTGCTTGGGGCGTTGCTAAGGCCAAAAGGCATGACCATCCATTCATATAGGCCCTCTTTAGTCTTAAAGGCCGTCTTCCACTCATCTCTCGGCCGAATCCGAATCTGATGGTAGCCACTTCTTAGATTGATCTTGGAAAAGAATTTAACCCCACTTAAACAATCTAACATGTCCTCCAACCTTGGTATTGGGAATTTGTAGCCAATGGTAATTCTATTGATTGCTCTGCTGTCAACACACATACGCCAACTCCCATCTTTCTTTGGGGTTAACAAGGCGGGCACTACACAAGGACTCATGCTTCCCTGATGAATCCCTTCTGGAGTAGTTCTTATACCTTCCCTTGCAATATTTTTGTCTCTTTGGGACTCATTCTATAATGTGGAAGGTTAGGTAGACTAGCTCCTGGAATCAGATCTATGTGATGCTGGATGTCCCTCATGGGAGGTAATCCATCAGGTAGCTCCTCGGATGTTATCTCCTTAAACTCCTCCAAAAGCTCCTTCACTTTGTCAGGCAACTCTGGAGCATCACTCTGGCCTTCCTCAATTGTCATCACCTGTCGAACAATTAGCGCATTGACGGTCTGCGCCTCCTTAATTGCTTCCTCTATCTCCCTCTCAGATTGGGTGATAGTGAGGAAGGAACGCTCTTCCGCTTTAGAAGCTTAGGGCGGTGTGATACTTTGAGAGGTAGGAGAGTGAACTTTACCCCATCCTTCTCTAACCGGTAAACATTCTCCCTTCCTTCATGCTTGGAATCAACATCAAATTGCCAAGGCCTCCCAAACAGAAGATGGCATGCATCCATATCCACGACGTCACAATAGACCTCATCCCTATACTTCCCTATAGAGAAAGGTACCCTGCATCATTCGGTGACTTCTATCTTTTCAGCTGCTTTAATCCACCCAATAGTATATGGGTTCATATGTTTTTCAGTCGGCAAGTTTCAAGACCCTCACCGTTTCTCGACCTATGATGTTCTCGCAACTCCCACTATCCACAATCAAATCAAACACCCTACCATCGACAGTACACCTAGTACGGAACAACTGATGCCTTTGGGTTTTCTCATCACACTTTGGTGCTAACACCAGTTTCCTGATGACATATGTCTCCTCATCATCCCCATAGCCATCATCACCATAAAACTCATCCCCTCCATCCGGTTCACAACACACCTCTTCATCCTCCTCTCTGTCAATAACATTGACTGGTCTCCTACTGGGGCACTCATTGGAACGATGGCCCGGTTGATTGCACCTATAGCATTTTCCCATAACTGGTTTAGCATAGGGATTATTTTGTCTAGGTGCCTCCCTAGCCTTCATTGGTCTCCTGCTTACCCCTCTTTCCTCTCTCTTCTCATTAACTCCACCTGGTACTTCTGGGATAGCCTTCCCTTTATCCGTACCTACTGTACTGAACCCCTCGTTCTTAAACCTTCGGTTACACCCATCAAATCTATTGGTCTTCTCTTGCAGCATCATCTCTGCCCGAAGAGCCATGTTTTTCGCTTCATTGACATTGCGTAAAACATGAACCCCTATCTTCTCCTTAATTTGCACCCTCAACCCATCCAGGTACCTAGCCACCTGCTGTCCTTCGCTTTCTCTAAGATCATTCCTCTCAGCCAGCCTCATGAATTCCGCCGTACACTCATACACAGTTCTCGGGCCCTGCCTACACTTCTGATACTGTTGAAACAGTATTTGTTCGTAGTCAGGAGGTAGGAAATCCCTTTGAATCAACTGCTTCATCCTATACCACGTCTGCACCGGTTGCTTACCCTCTCTATATCGCCTATTCTATAATCTCTCCTACCATGCCGAAGCCCCTCCTTTCAATCTACAAGCCACTAACTTCACCCTACGATTCTCCGGCACTTTCATATAATCAAAGAAACGATCTACCTCTGCTAGCCAATCTAATAAATCCTCAATATTCAAATTACCGGTAAAAGAGGGTATATCTACCTTTAATTTGAAATCGCTGGTGTCTCCTTGATCATAACCATGGTGATTCCTGCCATACCCACCACCACCGTATCCTCTCCGCTGTGGTTGCGGGTTTCCGACCAGCCAATCATCTTCCTACTCAGAATCCACATCACATGCTTGGACCCTTTGATTTGCAGCGATAGGTCTGTTGATAGGAACGCCAAGAGCAGGATTCACCTCGGGTCGTATTCCTCTAACGTCTCTATCTCTGGTCGTATTGGTTCCCATCGCATCGAAATGCTCAACCAGATCATTAAAGCACTGTTCGAAACGCTGGAGTCTCTGATCCATGGTATCCAACACTACCCTTTGAGCCTGCACTTCGGTTCGTAGGGTTTCCATATCCCGAGCAACGTTTGGAACATGACCGCCTCCTGAACTACCGTCACCTGACATCTCCACAGGAAATTTTCCTTGCTCTGATACCAACTGACGCAGTGAGTTAGCGTAGAGAAACACGAGAATCACTCAACGAATGAATCTCACACACACAATGGTTACGCACAACCCGTTAAAGGAAAGAAGCCTCTCACAAAATGTATTTTCAAATATAAAATAAGACGTAACCCTAACATGACTAACAAAAGGATTTATATACTGTCCCTTAAAATATCAAAAGAAAAGGTGAATCTACGCGTACACGGTCGAAAGCACGACCGTGCTTCAGACCGTGTTGGATTCTGTGAAGATTTGCTGTTCGATACCCCTGCTCGAGACACGGCCGTGCTTTAGGCCGTGTTGGATTCTGTGAAGATTTGCTGTTTGATACCCTTACTCGAGACACGGCCGTGCTTCAGGCCGTACGCAGAAGCCGTGCTTCAAACCGTGCTTCAGACCGTGTGTTCGCGTCTTGTATCCCCTCCATCACAAAACATGTAGATTTTCTAAGATAACAAATTATAGTTCAATCTGTGAATTGAATCGAATCAAATCAAAGTTATATGAATTGGAAAATTCTTGGACCAAATATTGTGATTTAGTTCAAAATAATAAAAAATTAGATCACAATTTATGGTTTGGTTTTGTTTAAAGAGAAAATATAACTAAACTAATAAGGTATTTTCTTGTTGATTTAGGTTGTATTAAAAAAGGTTATAATTTAACACCGTGTGTAAATTTGTATCCTAGCTATATGATCTAGTTTCTATTTCAATGGAGTTTGTTTAAGTCACTTTCTCATTGGCATCAAGAAGTAATATTTTTATAGACATGTTCTTTTAGGGTTTATCTGGAAAATGAAAAGATGGATTGACATTGAAGAAGATGAATGAGTAATGCGTGTCAAAAATGCTTTTAAATGCAGTTCTCTTCTTTTGAATGGTGAAAATTTTTATATACGCTTTAAGGATTTATTGGTTTGACTAAAATTGTAAATGAGTTGAATTGAGATGATATAATATTAAACTCTTAAGCTAAATTGAACTTAAAATTTTGAGTTTGAGTTTGAGTTTGACTCAAATTGGCATTGGATAAGCTTGAACTTAATTCTGTCAAATTTGTTTAAACTTTTATCTAAAAAGTAATTTTTTTTCTAATTATAATAATATTAAAATCCAAACCAAATTCAAACTTGACTAATAATTATACTCAATTAAGATGAGGAGTTAGCCAAGTTAAATATTATAAAGTTCAATATTGACTCAATTAATTACTCTAGTAATTTGAGGTTGAGCTTAACTATTCTCAAGTTGAACTTAAATAAATTTCAAGCTAACTATGAGTAGTTCGCGAGTAGTTTAACTAATTTATACCCTTAGTTATGAATAGTTAGATATTATGTTTAACTTAAGTATATCTTAGTTGTAAAGTTTTATATTGTTTAGAAGTTAGTTTTATTCACTTTTTACGGTAGACAATCTTTGCCCTTTTGTTTTTTTGTTTTTTGATAGATATGTAGGGTGAATACAATAAAGAAAGAGAATTTAAATTTAGTCAATCCCATTTAAAGATACAAAACCTTATCTGGACAACCTTTACTTTTTGAATAAATAGATGCACATAAGTTAGGCCAAATCAAGTGTAACTGGTGGGTTCATTCTCCAGCGCATGAGATAGTCAAGAGGCCAGATCCTACTTTCATATTGTGGTAACCATAATTTAATTACATTTTCCTTAGTTGTTGACGTGACTTACCTTAATTTGCATAACTTTCAAGAATTTGACCATCAATCTTATCTTATCCAATAAAATCATTCATTGCCCATTTTAAATTAATTCTGTTAATGGCTATTGAAGCCTGTCTTAAATAGCCAAATTATCTTTTCCTGTTATTTTTTAGCCTAGTTACTTTCTTTCTTTTTAATATCCTATGGAGACCTCCTCTTTTAGGACTCAAACCACAATCGAAAACAATTCTCTCCTCTGTCTTCTTTCTTCGTTGTCTGGCTTTCTGAACCAAGATAATGTGATTTTTTTTCTCTCTCTATTTTCCCGCCTTGTGAGTGCCCCTAAAGCGGAGGAGATTGTGGCTGTCTTGAAAAAGAGTTGTCAAATACGTTTTCAACAGCATATGGACTAGTAATTTTGCAGATCTTCACGCTGTGAAAGATCCAGAAATGATATATAAAAAGAATATATATAGGTATATACAAACCAATCAATATCCACCTAATAGAAATTTGTTATCTTGGATTTCTTATTTCAATATTTAAATATATAGACAAATAATCAGAATATATTAATAAAAATTTATTTTATCATTACAAATATCGACATTAATTAATTAAGATATATTTGAGATACAAAATTTAGAACAACAATGTCTATTCATAGAAATGAGTTTCCTAAGTGTGGTTTCAGACGACTTCTTTTAATTTAGCGGTTCAAGAAGACATATTTGGTGAGCTTGCACGGGATAATAAAGATAGCGTCAAGTTCATACTATTGCATATGGTGTGGATGTGGCCCATGTGGGCTTTAAAACTTATGAGAGAATTGATATTATTTTATTTAATGTTATTAAATATTAGATTTATTTTAAATTAGTGTTTTTCGTTTATGTCCTTATCGTAAGCAGTCAATTTACTTTTATACCCTTAAGGTTTCCTACGACTTCCCTTGTATTCATTATTAACATAACATAATTCATAGTTCAGTCGGTGATATTGAAACTCTATGAACTGAATATTGTTGTTTTCTTGATGAATACTTTTGTTGCTTTTTATTGTTGCGTTTTATGGTTTGTTTTTTGTACTTTAAAATTTGAAAGAAACAAATTCTGCAATTGCAAGTAGCTATTAGTCTTGATAAAAAAAAGAAAAGAAAAGAATAAAGTGGTTGATGGAGGTGTACTTTATGGAAGGTATACAGTTTATTTACGGGCATTTCTGAATTTGCTAGACATGCAGTGGTATAGTTACGTGACACTTACCAACTGTATCAAATACGTAAGGCACTTAGCACCTAATCATTCATTAAATATTAAGAAATAACAATACAAATGTTACCAAATAACTTTCATGTCTTAACTCTTAACCATATCTTGACCAAACAAAAAAATAATATAGTCCTTTATAAAGAGCTCTTAAAGCTCCATAGTGTTTAATAAATAATTATTTCCTCTTACAAACTAGTGACTCTAATTGAATATGTGATTTGAGCATATATTCTTATCCCGAATCACATCTTCGTATAAAGTAAGTTATAGCAATTCAATAAAAACTGCATACATGTTCAAGTAATTCTCTATTCTTAGATCTAATTCTTTGAACTGTTGAATCATTTTCGAGTATGTGAGGTTCTAATCCACATAAAGGTTGCTAATTAGACGAGGTATGAACGATGCATTAAATAACGAAAACATCTATTTTATAATATTTATGACAAAAACAATACATGTAATCTCACTATTTTTAGTTAATGATTCATAAGGAAAGCACACAAAAACACCGTTTTCTATTAATAAAGTTAATTAGGAATAGAGAAGACCTGAAAAATGGGTATCACGACACCAACTCAAGCTCCAAGAAATCCACAGTAAAATCCATGTTTCCAATGGTACTCTAGGAATCCAATTCTTTGCTAAAAGTACTAAATGGTAGCCAAATCTTAATGGACATGAAGCCCACTAAAATAACTACTTCGTCAAGGCCTAAGACTTTTAGTTTAGCCTTTGGTTCTCTCTTCACTAGGAAGAATAGTTGGCCGACGGAGAGGCCACTTACTTAAAAGGGGCCTTGACGAACAATGAATAGCCCTGTACTCGAGGAGCTCACCAAATATTCAATACAGCTATAGGTACTTAATGTCTACAAACTTCGAGACATGGGCAAAAGTCATTTGTCTATCCATCTCCTGAAAGATCATACAAGCTAAAGGCCTCACTTGAAGACAGGTAAGTGAAAGTTTAACGTACATTTTTCCCCCTCTTTGTATGTTATTGTTGTGATTTGTCCATATTCTCATATCTCACCAATTAAATATTAGAATGGTAACACTAAAGTCATCTTTAGTATTATTCAATAGTTTATGTATATTCATTTTGTAAGTCTACCATTATCAAGATTCAATAACTATACGGAATCTAAACCGAATGTCTAGAGAGTAGAGAGTGAAGATGGTACTTTAACATAAAGCTAATATGATAGTTTATTAGAAAAAAATATATATATATTTTTAAAAAGTAAAAATTTCATTCAAATTCCGAGACTAGATATTTATATCAAGTTTCATGCCGTTTGGATGGTTAAGGAGTACAAACGCATGTTGTACTTACACCTTGTAGGGTCTAAGTGAGGTAATTAAATGGCTAGATTGAGGTGTCTAGATGGCGTATCATCTTCTTTAAGCGCCAGCCTAATGGCTAGATGGATACTACTGATTTATTGAAAGTTCTAAGGTTATCCAGATAGGCTAGGGGAGCATTTGAATGGGGGCATGCATGCATTCAAATCTATCGTGCTACTCATGGGGCATCGCCTTTCGAATACACGCTTAATTCCTCGCATACAATAAACATAAAAATTAAAGCCCAGACAGATTTTTTTTTTTTTTAATTTTTGTGCAATTGATCCATTTGAAAGTTTCATTATTTTTCACTAATTCTTGCCTTAAATGCACAACAAAATACATGCGAGCATAGCTTTTATGTTAAGAATAATATATAATTTTACTTATTATCATAGGCACAATTTGATTTCATTCTATTATTCTTCCGAGCTGTAATAATTTATAAAGTATATGATTGGTGTTCTTTATAACTCTTATGGTTTGAGAATGATTTGAAATATAAAGGATCGGTTTAGTTGAATTTGATTTAATTTACGGTTTTAATTATAAATATTTACTAATAAGTTTTTAAAAAGATGTAAAAATAATTGAAGAAAAAGCAATGCCCATTTTATACATATTAGTAATGTCCTAATTTGAAGTCATAACAAAGAGGAGAAGAAAAATATTCAAACGACATATGAGCTATTGTTTTGATGTATGTATATGGTGAGGGGTTAAGTTTAAATAAAAGAAAAAAGAAAAGAAAAAGAAAAGGTATGCATGAAGATTTACACTTGACAAAGTAGGATTTGACAAAGATACCAATCCAAATTTTTTAAAATTAGTTTAAAATACAATATAAAAAATGTGAATAAAAAGTAAATATAAATAAATTAATAATTTATTTTTTATATACAAACTTGTTCTATATTTTCAATTGTATTGATATTAGTAACCATTAATGGATCCTGTCATAATAAATAGAGACAAAGGCTACTTTAATTCTATGTTGATATGATTGATGGATTAAATTGTTTGGAGATGAGACTCAATATAGATACTAAAGGTTGAGCTCATAAGGATCTTATAGTATACAATTGCTAGGTGATATATGTGGCCTCAAGTGGGAGATTGTTGTCTTTTTGTGCATCACAATAATAATTAATTGTATGTTGTTGACTATCTATTGAGTTAAGGAGTTAAGTTGTTAAATAAAAGTAATTATGATTTATTGATAGATAAGGCTTATAAACTCATATAATGTCTTAATTATATACATATAATTTTAGAATATTTGTTCATAGAAATATGAAGTCTTTATTTCCAATAACCTGCACTTGTCGTTGTATCAGTGGTGGTATTCTGGTACTCATTCTTTCATAGAGGCATTTGTTGGAGTATTAACATACCGTAAGAATTAACACCAAGAATGTGTTGAATTCTACCATGTGGAGGACTTATATGTCAAAAACAAAGGTCATTTATGGTAAAAGCTATTAAGATATTTACACATTATCTACTTACCATCCTACAAACGAATGAACCTTATATCTTAAGTTGTCACCCTAACAAACCAAAATTTTTCAATAAAGGAGCAGGTGGAAATGATGAGGCCACAAAACACATAGTACAAATGATAAAGGCATATTTTATCATGTTGTATCTTGTGATTGGTATATATATTATTATCAATTATTAGAAATTTCCAAAAAAAAGATACTTAAATTGCATTTATGTTAATATCTTAGGGATTAATGGACTTGAAGATGTACATGATGCAAAACATGATGAAATCACAAGTAAGGGATGAGACATGGCCGTGCCTTATGTAGTGTTTTTTCCTTTCCATAAGTATTAAAGAAAAACAAAGGACGAGAGGCTTAAGGGGATAGCCCACGGCCGTTCTTCATGTGGTGGGTGTGTTTACCCTCTGAGACACGGCCGTGCCTAAAAGAAGAAGGAAAGAAGAAAATGCTGAGAAGCTTATGGAGTTGTCCCACGGCCGTAGTTTATGCGGTGGCAGTAACAACCACATTACACAAGGCCGTGTCTCATGTGGTGGACTACCGACTTAATGAAAGAAGAAAATGCCGAGAAGCTTAAGGGGATAGCCCACGGCCGTAGTTTATGTGGTGGTAGTAACAACCACATTACACACGACCGTGCCTCATGTGGTGGACTGCCGACTTTTCATATTCTTGTGCAATTTGTACGTTTCTACAGAGCATAAAAGCAGGGGAGAAAAAAAAAGAAGAGAACGACCGAGGAGAGGAGAGTAGACTTTAGACTTTGAGAACTTTATTTTGAGAAACTTTAGCTTTTTACAAGGGAATTGAAGATTGAATTCAATTGGACTTCCATCAATGGAGATCAAGTCAGAAATCTCTGAAGAGTTGTTTTAGGATCTTATTTCCAGATTTGCTATAGATTGGTGACTTCTTATCCTAATCATATTTTTCATTTCTATGAATTGGTTTTTATGTTTGAAGTTAGAACATCGCGCTAGATATGATATGGTTTTAAGGAAGAAGGTGATTAAACCAAACACAGTGTTGAATTGGGAATTGCTGGAGTGATATGGGTTTGCGCAGGAGTTTGAGCTTTTGTTTCAGGATAGAGCTTGGAGAAATCTATTGGACATAAAGGAGAGTATCTACAGCAAGACTACCCTGGAATTTATAGCTACATTTCAACTTCAAAGAGCCATGACCATGAAGATGAATAACAATGTATCATTCTATTTCAATGGTCAGTATTTTAAGTTGTCCATGCGTGAATTCATTAAGAGATTGGGCATTTATGAAGATGAAGATTTTGTGGATTCTGATGCAATGAACATATTAGAATATGATTGGTATGATCAGATCAGGGCCTCTATGTTGTGGTTTGAAATAGGAGAAAAGGGATATGATCCATCCACATCAAGGGCATCGGTACTAAAAAACCTTACCCACAAAATACTACACTATATCCTTGCTAGGTCCACTAGTGGAAAAGTGGATAGTGAAGGGATCGTTAGTGCATTTCACTGCTTGCAGATGTGTTCAATGATTCATAACCGGCGTTTAAATGTCGGTTTAATAGCAGTCATTTGCATTAGACGTAATTGTGAAAAAGGACGCAGGGGAGTGTATGTAGGGGCCTGGATCACTAGGCTGTTAAAAAATATGGGGGTGTTTCCGACTCCAGAACCTGATGATAAGGTTTGTTCTTCAGTAGCAATGAGTGAGTAGGTGCTCAAGTATTGGGGTTTTGGTCCAGTATCTACTGAAGAACAAGGTCCTCAAAGAGTAGAGGTTCCCGTTAATGAAAGGAGAGGACTTTCTTCCTCTCTTGCGCAATTCAAAGAAGATATGGAAGAATTTAAACAGGAACAAAGAAAGGAATTAAAGGGCATCAAGAAGTACATGTATAAGTGTTTTAAAACAATTGGTGATGCCCTGGGAGTATCTATTCCTCCATGTGGAGGAAGCATAGATGAGGATGTTTTACCTCCACAACCACAACTTCCTGCTATAATTCCAAGTTCATCCACAGGCGGGCCTCGAATGAAGATCACGCCAAGGCAATCCACCGGTGTCAGAATATAGCCACCTCCCCAGCGAGTACTATCCCCACCTCAGGAGGAAGAACCAAGTTCTAGTTCTGAGGAGGAATGTTCAGATGACGAGGAGGAGGAAGTGTCTGATGATGAAGAATAGGAGGATGATGATTTTGATGATGATGAGGATTAAGCTTGATTCTGTTCATTTTTTTTTAAAGACTTGTCTTAATGTTATTTGTCGATTACTTTTATTTTATTTTCTGTTGGAACTGTAATAATTCCTTAAACACTATAGGTGATGTTAGACTGTGAATATTCTTGATCTATTTTGTCTCTTTGTGTTTCTTTGTTCTAACTTCAGGAACTAAAGGAAAAAATGTGCAGTTCATATGGAAAAGCAATGGCACTTTCATGATGAAATATTTTAGAGACTTTGCTCCACTTTCATCTCGGGGAGGTTTTGTTATTCCCAAAGTACTTTTATGGTTTAATCAATTTTCTTTTGCAATTAGGAAAGACAATAGGGACATTGTCTGAATTAAGTGTGGGGGAAGAAAAAATAAAATAGGCCATTATTTATGATAATTTTGATGTCTGTTGATGTTAATTTGTGTGAAATAAATATTTTGGACAATTATACTTCACCATTATCTTAAACTGTTGTATTGGAAAAGTCTAATATGATATGGAAATGTGGTATAAATTTTCTTTTATCTAATTGATTTGATTTGGTGCCTTACTCATTAGCTGTTGTAATTGGTTTACTTAGTTTAAATTTAGTAGTGGAATCTTTAAGGAAAAATTTGACCTTTTGTTTAGACTCTTGAATTTAAAGTTCGGAAGTAGGTCGAGTCCTTTAGTGCAAAACAAGCAAGTTTACTTCTAAGTGAATTAAGCTTGTATTTTGTCTTTTGAAGTGCTTTGAGAATATTTTAACTCTTAGAAAAAGAGGTAGAGGAAACTTTTTACTTGGTGATTCCTTATAAAAATAGTCCTAAAAAAAATAAAAATAAAATTTAGAGCCTTTACTCCAATGACTCAGGTAAGTGAGTTAAGAGTATCCTAACTTAAATGTTAGTGTGAGGAAGAGTTCGTAGGGGTCCCTTTAAAACCTGGTCACTTGGGTGATGAGCCCGGGATGTGCCGACTCAATGAACTCACAATAATGTGAAGGGCGAAAAGGTAAAATTTTAATATATTAATAAAAGCCAGTTGATATGGGCAGGCTTTAGTCTCTCAGAAGAGTGAAGTCAGAGTCCACTATCAATCTGAAAAAAAAGAAAGAATAAAGAATGAAATAAGACTATTAAAAAAAGGAAAAAAAATCTAGGGGAAGAGTGGATACCATATGCTTTAACTTTGTGTTATCTTATTCAGATAAGTAATTAAAGAGATTTTATACTTGCTAGTTGCTTTTGAAGTTTAAATAAGTGTTTTGCTTTATTGGACTGAGAATTTATCTTTTGAAATAAGAATTCGGTGGTTAAACATTAGGAATAAAAGTTAGTCTTTCTAGATTAACTACTCAATTTTTTCTAAGTATACTAGTTACATGTTGTCAGTTTAGTTAGAGTGGTAGGCACCATCTTTTCAAATCAATTATGAGGAAAGAAAATTTTGTAGTCTCATTTGACAGATTATTAATTGCTTGAGGACAAGCAGAAGTTCAAGTATGGGGGAGTTGATAAAGGCATATTTTATCATGTTGTATCTTGTGATTGGTATATATATTATTGTCAATTATTAGAAATTTCCAATAAAAAGATACTTAAATTGCATTTATGTTGATATCTTAGGGATTAATGGACTTGAAGATGTACATGATGCAAAACATGATGAAATCACAAGCAAGGGATGAGACATGGCCGTGCCTTATATAGTGTTTTTTCCTTTCCATAATTATTAAAGAAAAATAAAGGACGAGAGACTTAAGGGGATAGCCCACAGCCATTCTTCATGTGGTGGGTGTGTTTACCCCCTGAGACACGGCCGTGCCTAAAAGAAGAAGGAAAGAAGAAAATGCTGAGAAGCTTATGGAGTTGTCCCACGGCCGTGGTTTATGTGGTGGCAGTAACAACCACATTACACATGGCTGTGCTTCATGTGGTGGACTGCCGACTTAATGAAAGAAGAAAATGCCGAGAAGCTTAAGGGGATAGCCCACGGCCGTGGTTTATGTGGTCGCAGTAACAACCACATTACACACGGCCGTGCCTCATGTGGTGGACTACCGACTTTTCATATTCTTGTGCAATTTGTACGTTTCTGCAGAGCATAAAAGCAGGGGAGAAAAAAAAAAGAAGAGAAAGACTGGGGAGAGGAGAGTAGACTTTAGACTTTGAGATCTTTATTTTGAGAAATTTTAGTTTTTTTACAAGGGAATTGAAGATTGAATTCAATTGGACTTCCATCAATGGAGATCAAGTCAGAAATCTCTGAAGAGTTGTTTTAGGATCTTATTTCTAGATTTGCTACAGATTGGTGACTTCTTATCCTAACCATATTTTGCATTTCTATGAATTGGTTTTTATGTTTTTAATGGATTTTTTAACATTTTTCGTTGAATTTTGTCTTGTTGTTATCTATTGTATGGCTGGCTAATTTCATTTGTGGGAATAGTGGATGAAGCCCTAGTTTGCTAAAATGATCAGTGTAGTTTGGTTATGAGATTGACATATATGTGGAGTATTCATGTTGTGAATTCCTATAATTTCAATTTAATTATGATAAGATTAGATTGTTATAAATCCAATCAATACGAAAGTGGAGATAGGATTTGTTAGGAATTCTTAATTAGACTAATGAGTCAATGCGAAAGCGGCGTTAATTGGTTTAATTAGGGTTCATATAGAGATTAAAGCTATGTTCTAATTAATTATTCACTGAGAGATTAGGGATAATTGTATTAGGGCATAAGGCGATCATAGCATTGAAAAATGTATGAGAGTATATTAGAATCCTTTGTTAATTAGAGATACGAAAGTGGACTAATTGATTTGAGGTTTAGAATGTTGAACTCACGTGAATAACCACATATAAGTTGATTTCAATAACTTAATGGTAGTTTGATTAGCATGACTAGGGTGAATTCTAAATTCCTACTGTTCAATTGGAAGTATTTATAAGAATCTTATAATTCTCATTAACATAGAACTTAATTTAATCTCTTTAGTTAAATACATAAAAGATTCTTGTTTGAATTACCTAAATATCAGTATAAGTTATTATAGGTTTGGTAATCTTTTTAGTCCTCAAGGGAACGATACTCTACTCATCATATATTACTTGATTGCTACCTAGTATACTTGCTAGCGGTTTCACATATACATTTCACAAGTGATCAACAAACTTCAACAATTGCAAACCTTAAAAATTGAATATTGTTCTTGGCTCCATTTTTCTATCTAACTCGCCATTGCCATTGTAATAATCTTTGAGCCATCATTGGAAACAACTCCCTTGATTTTTCTCAGAAGCTGATGCGAATATCGTGGCGGACACAGGTTGAGGCACGGGTTGATACATGGGTGGATACACGGTCGTGTAACATGTCAGGGAACTTCCAGAAACGAACATGGTTGCATACACGGTTAGGAATACGGCCGTGTGAAGAACCTAGATGACTCCTAGAAACATACACGGCCAGGAAGCATGGCCGTGTGTTCTGTCAGGATCTCCTCAGAAGCATACACGGCTACAGGCACGGCTAAGGAGCACGACCGTATGTTCTGTCAGGATCTCCCCAGAAGCATACACGGTTACAGGTATGGCCAGGGAGCACGGCCGTGTACTACGCTAGACATATTCCCAGAAGCATACACGACCTTGAGGTACAACCGTGTATACGACAGAGAATAGATGTGTATATTAATATTTATTTCCACGTGTATGTTTATATTTCCTTTTTTTATGCATTTTTACAGAGTAGTATATATACAATTAGGTTATTTTAGGGTTACGTTTTATTCATCATTCAAACACACTTTGAGAGACGATTTTCTCTGTAATTTTCAATTGTGCACAATTGACATTATCCAAGAATAAACTCTTATTCGTCTTTGTTTATTCTAGAGTTCCAATCCTAGAATTGGTTTCGGTTTTACGCTTTCCTCGCTGCATCAGTTGGTATCAGAGCAAAGCAAATTCCTACGGAGATGTCGGCTAACGATGGTGTTGATGGCGGTCGTGTTCTCGACCTTGATCGGGATGCGGAAGTCCAAGGAGTCAATCAAGGGGCTCCAAGGGCGGTGGTTGAATCCATGGAACAGAGGCTTGGACGTGTAGAACAGCGTTTGGAAGACCTGGTGGCGCGTTTCGACGCCATGGTGATGGACCACAACGGGAACAGGGGTGTTGTTGGGAATCGATCGGGGGTAGCAGTCGCTCGCGGTGGTCCTATCAATGAACTTGCTGCTGGAAATCAATGGAACAGAAGGATTGATGAAAGTTCTTCTGAGGAAGAGGAAGAATTTATGCAGAGGAGGGGACAACCACCGAGAAGGGGTAACGTTGGTCGTGGCAGGTACCGTAGAGTGGATGATCGGATTGATCAGGCGAACGGTGGCGGGTATTGACGAAACCACCAGGGATACGATCATGCTGATGGCGGTGACTTCCGTCTTAAGGTAGACATCCCTTCCTTTAATGGTAATTTCAATATAGAGGAATTTTTGGACTGGCTTGCGGAGGTCGATAAATTCTTCGATTATATGGAGGTTCCTGAGGATAGGAGGGTAAGGATGGTTGTTTGTAGGCTGAAAGGCAGGGCGTTTGCATGGTGGGATCGATTGCAGAACCGTAGGCAAAGGGAAGGGAGGCAACCTATCAGAACATGGTATCACATGAGAAATCTGTTGCAGAGAGATTTCCTACCACTCGACTACGAGCAAATCCTTTTTCAGCAGTATCAGCGATGTCGTCAAGGGCAGAGGACGGTGCATGAGTACACCGCTGAATTCATGAGGTTAGCGGAAAGGAATGATTTGAAGGAAATTGAGGGTCAACAGGTGGCACAGTTTGTAGACGGGTTGAAACCTTAAATTAGAGACAAGATAGGGGTGACGGTGTTCAGAACCGTCAATGAAACCAAGACTTTGGCTCTCTGAGCTGAAATGATGATCCAAGAGCAGAGTGCAAGGTTAAGAGGAGGTAAGAGAAACTATGCTTATGATAATCTCGGCAGTAGTAGTAGGGTGATTGGCGAAAGACGTAGAGGAGTTGTTGAAAAGCCAATGGGAAGCATGGAAAGAAAAGAAGATAAAGCTGAGGGGAAGAGGCCCCTCGAGAGCAAAGAAGCCCCAAGGCAAAATAACCCATATGCCAAGCCGATATTGGGAAAGTACTATAGATGTAATCAGCCGGGACATCGATCCAATGAATGCCCGAATCGACGAGCTGTAAACATTGTCGAAAGGGAAGAGGAGGAGGAGGTGTGTTGTGAGCCAGATGGTGATGATGATTACTATGAGGAGGCTGATGATGCGGTGGAGCCTAACTATGTAATTAGGAGGATAATGCTAGCACCGAAACAGGAGGGTAGTTCACAACGGCACCAGCTATTTCGCACTAGGTGCGCGATTGGTGGGAGAGTGTTTGACCTAATTGTTGATAGTGGGAGCTGCGAGAACATCATCGAAAAGGAGGTTGTGAAGAGACTCCAACTACCAATAGAGAAACATCCGAGTCCTTACACCATAGGATAGATTAAAGCGGCCGAGTCAATTGAGGTGAAAGAGAGGTGCCGGGTTCCCTTTTCGATAGGCAAGTATCGGGATGAGGTATACTGTGACGTCGTCGATATGGACGCTTGTCATTTGTTATTCGGACGGCCTTGGCAATTTGACGTGGATGCCCAACATGCCGGGAAAGAAAACAAATATAGGTTGGAGAAGGAGGGGGTGAAATATTCGCTGTTACCATTGACAGATAAGCGACCCAAGACCCAGAGAGCCGAAGGAAAATCCTTTTTGACAATCACTCAGTCAGAGAAGGAAATGACTGAGGATATTAAGGAGTCCCGTTTGATGCATGCTCTCGTGGTGAAGAATGTGGGAGAGGACATGGATAGTCTAGAGGCTCTGGAGGAAGTGAAAGGGTTATTAGAGGAATTTAAAGAGGTAGTGTCGGAAGACTTACCGGAAGGACTGCCTCCATTGCGAGACATCCAGCACCACATCGACTTGGTGCCTGGAGCTAGTCTCCCTAACCTCCCTCACTATCGGATGAGTCTCAAAGAAATGGAGGTCTTACAGGAGAAGGTACAGGACTTACTAGATAAAGGATTCAACCGAGATAGCATGAGTCCTTGTGCCGTACCAACACTATTGACACCCAAAAAGGATGGGAGTTGGAGGATGTGTGTGGACAGCCGGGTGATCAACAAGATCACAATTGGGTATAAATTCCCAATACCTCGCATTGAGGATATGTTGGACCGGTTAAGTGGAGCGGTTCTCTTCTCTATAGTAGATCTCAGAAGTGGGTATCATTGAATTCGGGTTAGACCTGGGAATGAGTGGAAGACCGCCTTCAAGACAAAGGAGGGGTTATACGAATGGTTGGTTATGCCATTCGGCCTCAGCAATGCATCGAGTACCTTCATGCGCGTAATGAACCAGGTACTTAAACCATTTATAGGTCGGTTTGTTGTTGTATATTTTGATGATATCTTAATATATAGCAAGACTTGGGATGAGCATCTAGTGCACTTGAAGGATGTTTTGACTGTACTCAAAGAGAATAAGCTCTATGCTAATCTCAAGAAGTGTGTATTTATGTCACCGAGGCTGCTGTTCTTAGGCTTTATAGTGAGTGGTGAGGGTATCACAGTGGATGAGGATAAGGTGAGAGCCATTAGAGATTGGCCTACGCCTAAGACCATTATTGAGTTGAGAAGTTTTCTAGGGTTGGCAGGATTCTATAGGCGTTTCATACGGCATTTTAGCACGGTTGCTGCCCCATTGACTAAGTGTCTGAAGAAAGGAAAGTTTCATTGGGATGGGGAAGTTGAGTTGAGATTCGCGGTGCTCAAAGAGAGATTATGTAGTGCGCCGGTGTTAGCCTTACCGGACTTCGACAAACTATCAGAAGTCGACTGTGATGCCAGTGGCGTAGGTATTGGCGCTGTGCTCTCTTAGGAGAAGAGACCCATGGCCTTCCATAGTGAGAAGCTCTGCGAAGCCAGGAGAAAATGGTCTACGCATGATAAAGAATTTTATTCAGTGGTCAAAGCCCTGAGGATGTAGGAGCACTACTTGGTTGGCAAAGAGTTTATCTTATAATCAGATTGTGTCGCCCTGAAACACCTGAGTAATTAGACCCGCATCTGCAAAGACATGCATGCCAGATGGATACAGTTTCTGCAAAAATTTCCATTTCGCCTGATGCATAAATCTGGGGTCTAGAACAAGGTGGCCGACTCGTTAAGCTGAAGAGCGGATTTGTTAGTTACCATGAGGGCTGAAGTGGTCGGATTTGAGCAGTTGAAGGAGTTGTATGGAATGGATGAAGATTTCGGAGTTACTTGGAGGAGATGCACTAATAAGGAACCCAATGACAGTTATTACATTCTAGAGGGTTACTTAATGAGGGGTAACTAGCTTTGCATTCCTGAATCCTCCTTGAGGGAGAAATTGATCAGAGACCTCCATGGAGGAGGATTAGCCGACCATCTGGGGCGTGACAAAACACTAGCAGCAGTGGCTGCAAGATACCATTGGCCTCAGTTGAGAAGGGATGTAGGGCGAATAGTGCAATGATGTTACATCTATCAGACATCGAAAGGGAATTCTCATAATACTGGGTTGTACACTCCGTTACCAGTACCTGAGAATATCTAGGAGGATCTATCCATGGATTTTGTGTTAGGTTTGCCTCGTACCCAACGAGGTGTTGACACTGTTTTTGTGGTTGTGGACATGTTCTCCAAGATGGCTCACTTCATTCCTTGTAGAAAGACGGCTGATGTACAAGGCGTAGCCAAGCTATTATTTAAGGAGGTAGTCAGGCTGCATGGGGTTCCCAAGTCCATCACTTCTGATAGAGACACCTGATTCCTTAGCCATTTCTGGAGGACGCTATGAAACATGTTTAATTCGTCTCTTAACTTCAGCAATACAACCCACCCTCAAACTGATGGGCAAATAGAAGTGACGAACATGACCCTTGAAAATCTAATACGAAGCATCTATGGAGAGAAGCCGAAGCAATGGGACTTGGCACTCTCTCAAGTCGAGTTCGCCTACAACAACTCCATACATAGAACTACTGGAAGATCACCCTTTTCAGTAGTCTATACTAAGGCGCCTTCTCACGCCTTGGATTTAGCTTCTTTTCCCAAGGGTGTTGAGACCAATGTTGCTGCTAAACACCTGGCGGAATAGTACCACACGGTAGCATCTGGTGTGAAGGAGCAAATTGAGAAGGTGAATGAGTAGTATAAGAAAGCCGCCGACAAACATCGGAGGAAGAAACTGTTCGAGGTGGGAGATCAAGTGATGGTGTTCTTAAGGAAAGAACGCTTTCCCATGGGAACGTATAGCAAGTGGTAACCGAAGAAATATGGGCCTTACCATATTGTCGCTAAGATCAATGACAACGCCTATATGGTTGGGCTCTCGGAAAGCATGAAAATTTCCAAGACCTTCAATGTAGCTGACTTGTCCCAATTCTACACGGATGACGAACCCCTTTATCCAGAAGAGAACTCAGGGTCAAGTTCTTCATTGGTGGGAGAGAATGATGTGGACATCGTGGCGAACACAAGTTGAGGCACGGGTGGATACATGGTCGTGTAACATGTCAGGGAACTTCTAGAAATGAACACGGTTGCATACACGGTCAGGAACATGACCGTGTGAAGAACCTAGATGACTCCCAGAAACATACATGGCCTAGTACACGGCCAGGAAGCACGACCGTGTGTTCTATCAGGATCTCCCTAGAAGCATACACGGCTACAGGCACGGCCAGGGAGCATGGCCGTGTGTTCTGTTAGGATCTCCCCAGAAGCATACACGGCTACAGGCACGGCCAGGGAGCATGACCGTGTACTACGCCAGACATATTCCCAGAAGTATACACGGTCTTGAGGCACAGCTGTATATACGATAGAGAATAGACGTGTATATTAATATTTATTTCCACGTGTATGTTTATATTTCATTTTTTTTATGTATTTTTACAGAGTAGTATATATACCATTGTTAGGTTATTTTAGGGTTACGTTTTATTCATCATTCAAACACATTTTGAGAGACGATTTTCTCTGTAATTTTCAATTGTGTGCAATTGACATTATCCAAGAATAAACTCTAATTCGTCTTTGTTTATTCTAGAGCTTTAATCCTAGAATTGGTCTCGGTTTTACGCTTTTCTCGCTGCGTCAGGAGCAAATAAAAAAATTTCCAAACAATAGGACAAGTTTGATAGGTTAAATCAAAATAGCCAATCCTTTAAAGGTATACATTATCTCTGTGTTTATTATCAGAGATGAATTGAAAGTATTTCCACCTTCATACCATCTTTTATTTTGCTAAACAACTTAAAAGAAGACTGCAATATAATGAAAAAAGGAAAGGCATTTAATTAGCCATGTTAATAAAACAACAACTCTACTCTTTTTCTAGGCAATGATTTTCTAGTTGCCAAATTGAATATAAAAATGAATCATCACATATCAGCGATTATACCGTGATTCAACATTTATCCTAGCTAGTATTGAAGATTTCATGTCTCATGTATTATAATTTAATTAAGGCAAGAAAAAGACCTTTTAGCCCTATGGGCATGAGCACTATTATCCCTTTACAAAGCTAATCCATAGAAATAATCAACTTCAGAAACATAATAAGCTAACTGGGACTATTTCTCTATTCCAACATAGCTTGAGTGAACACGTACCCCATACATAACACAAGAAGAAAATACAAAATTAACTCCAGTATCGATTAACCTCAATATTGATTCCTTTTCTAGTTTTTGTTGAATTGATTTATTGGACATATGTTTCATTATTTTTCACTACTTTTAGCCTTAAATTCGCAACAAAATACTTGTGTGCAAAGCTTTTAAGTCAAGAATAATATGTGTAGTTTTACATATTATAATGGGAATAGTTTGATTTCATTTTGTTCACCCTTTCAACTTGAAATGATCTATAAATTATACGATTTTGGTTTTTTATAACTCTTGAGGTTTGAGAATTCTTAAAAGTATAAAAGATCAGGTGTTTTTTTTTTTTAGTTCGATTCAATTTATAGTTCCAATTATAAATAATTACCAAAAATTTCTTGTTTAAAGATGTAAAAGTAATCAAAGAAAAAATTATATCCATTTCAAGAGTATTAATTAAATCCTAATTTAAAGTCATACGAATGAGGAGAAAAAATAATAATTAACTAGTATATGAGCTATTGCTTTGGTGTATGTATGTGGTAAGAGGTCAAGTTTACATTAAAAAAAAAAAAAATTGTGCATGAAAACTTACACTTGACAAAATAAGATTTGACAAGACACAATTCCAAATCTTTTAACTTAGTTTGAAATACAACATGAAAAATAAGAATAAAAATGAATACAAATAAATAAATGAGTTTTTCATATATACATTTTCAAGAAAAGATTGGAGAGATTGAGAATTTATGTTTACTTATTATATGTATATAATATAAGGAGAGGACTTTTTGTATTATAATATATTATTGCAATAGTTCTTTGTTATTGGAAGAGAAAATAAATATATTTTCTTTTAACATTTGGGTCGGTTTGTTTTTTCATTTGCTTTTTTTCTTTTTTTTTTTTCAATTGGTTCTGTTCATTGTTTAAACCAAGCGTAAATAACATAGAGAGACCCATGAAAACTGTATACGTCTATAATACAAAAATTGGAGGCGGGCTTTTCGTGTCCACTTTATTAAAAATCTATACTAAATTCTCTTTTCCTGGAAAAACACCATTATACATCTTACTCAACATAACATGTAAACGACTACTGACTTATAAATAGGGGAAGCAACATTGGAGCTTTGATTATTGAAGTAAGTTGTTTATTTGTAACTCACTTTTGTTTGTAAGTTATGTTGTCGGTTAAGGGGGAAAGAGAGAGAGAGAGAGAGAAGGGAGTTCGTCGACTTAGTTGCATTACCGTGAATGTGACTTAGGAAAGGAAAGAGTTCATTGATATATTGACGATAAGCGTTGTTTGTGCAAGCAGGATGAAACGGTATGCAAGAAATGAAAATTGCGGTAAAACACATAAATTATCTAGAAAACATTATTTAAATGATATTTATGTTGATATGCTAAGATATTATCATCAAATAGATGAAATCTCTTTCTCTCTCTCTTTTTCTTTCTTTCTTTCTTTCTTTTTTTTTTTAATTATTATGAAAAGAAATGACAAACTTAAAATGGATATATTTATATAATATCTTCACACCAGACAATTGGATTTATTATTATGGCTTCATACTAAAAGTGCAATACATGGTTTAAAAATATATATATATATATATATATATATATGTAATGAAAATATTATTATTAAATAAGATAAATAAATAATATATTATATATGTATAAATAATGGCAAGTTTGTAAATAAAATGAGGGGATAGAGGTAGTTTCATCTTTTTCTAATGAGACTATATAAACCACACTAACTTAGGGTTGCCTCCTTTTGCTTATTTGTTCAACTATGATTCCAGAAACCTAAAGAGTAAGGACCCTATAGGAAAACTAACCTAAAGGTGAATCAAGTGGCAAGTCAAACAGCTAAAGATCATAGTTAGTAAACAGAGATCTATTCTAACAATTGATATTAAAGATCATGGATTTGACTTGGTTGTTCATAGTAATTGGATCTAAGGATGGATTAAACAAGCACAAAAGTTGTTGAATTTGGAGTTCCAAGTGTAATTTGAACTAAGTAAGCATTCTAGAACCTAATTTTATGTTAGATGTGGTTAATACAACGATTAATTATTCTAAAAATCATAGCAATTAGGATTTGAAACAAATTGGAGGAGGAAAATTAGGGTTTGTGATGAATAGGGGGCTATATAGTCAAGTACACAACTATGTACTAAGGTGTGTTTAAATGGGAAAATTGTATAGTAAGGTATATGACTTAAGGCATGGCCGCGTACTTGGGCATGTGGAAGTTTGAACATATATGGTCACAAGCATGGCCGTATACCTGGGTGTATTGAGTTTTGAATGTACATGACCACAAGTATGGCTGTGTACATAGACATGTTGAATCTTAAAGTTTATAGAATGATACATGGTCTCTAGCATAATCGTGCTCCAAGCTGTGCACACCTACACGGTTCCTATCTTAATCGTGTTAAGCAATAATATATCATATTTAACTCGACTTTATTTTATTCTCATTTCTAAACATTAATTAAGCACAAACTACTTTGGGGAAAGGAATTAAGCGACTAGAATGAAGTAGAAAATTTAGTGAACTTAGATTACTTGTAAAATTAGGCTAAGTGTAGTTCCTTGTAATTGAACATGGCTACCTACTTTAGTTAGAGACATGCAAGATCATTGTAGAGATGTTTGTTCAAGTATGAATTTACCTTGTTTTGTCGATTGTGTTTGCTAGATAGTTGTTTTTTTTAATTGTATATGAGTAATGAATTGTAATGTAGTGTGTGAATGGAATAATGTTTGTTGCTTATGCTTAGCTCGATTTAGGGGCTTGTAATGATAGTTTCCTAGGGGGGTACCTTAATGATTGGTATGCCGTGTTGTCCCTAATGGAGCTGTGTATTGAAATTATCAGAGATAGATTAGGATTAGATGGAGCTTATTGTGATAATTCCCACTAGGACAAACTTTTGTGTGTATCAGAGTCATGAGTACCCCTATATTGTATATTTGAGATTGGTATGTAAGCTGATGTATGAAGATGTTATGGATAAATGTTTCATATATACATGTGTGAGTAATGTGGTGTGTCATGCGCATGTGGGTATGGTATTCACCTACTAAGCTTAGGCTCACCCCCCTTCTTATTTTATTTATTTTATTTAGTTGCAGGTGAGAATGATGGGCAATTAAATTATGATGAGAATGGAAACCTAGTGGGATATTATGTAGATGAAAACAAGAGAGAGCACTATTACCACGTGGACGAACGGTGATGGAAATGGGAAGTTTTGTTATTAGGGTTTTTAGTAATTGATTTGGGATTATAGAGATATCAGTAAACTTCTATTTATTTTAGAGTTTTAGACATGAACATAGTTTATTCTAGATATTAAATGAAGATTCATGTATTGTTTAAATGTCATGGATTATAATGACTCATCTAAGAGTTATTTGTTTTATGTTATTGAGGTTATATTTTCATGAATAAATTTGAGAATGTGAGTAGGATGGAAGTTATTTGAAGTTTTAAAGTCTTAGCGTGTCATTACGTGATAGTGACATGTCGTGGGTTGTAATGCTTCAGGTTTTGGGGCGTTATAACTTAAGTAGTATCAGAGTATAAGTTTTGATGATCCTTAGAACTTAGGTTATGATCAAATAGAGATTAAGCTGATGATTCCTAGAATTAAGTAATGATCACTAAGTATAGGGTTCAATTAGTAGAAAGTAAGTTGAAATCATTAGAAGACTAAGTATATAATCTATAGAGCCATAAGAAATGAAGAGAGTAGATAAATTAAGGGACAATTGTTATCATATGTTATTTCAATTATTTTATATAATTGTATTTTATTGTATATTCTTATTTCTTTATGTATAGGTATATATATGTCTAAACTTGAGTATACATAGATGTATATTGTTACTAACTCCCCTTATAAATTCTAACTTTAGAATCATTCTTTTATCTTAATTTACACAGAATGCCTCTAAGGAGAAGTATCATGTAGGGTTCATCTAGTGTCGGACAAGGTGGAGACGCCTTAGAGGATAGGAACCCTCAAAGATCACCTTAGCAAGAAACCCCAAAGCAGGCTAATGTCATAGCTACTTAGTTGCCAGAGATTGTAAATGCTTTAGTGGGAATGTTGGTACGATAACAATAGTAGGCTATAAGACCTATCAGGCCTGTAGAAGAACCTTATGGCTAAAGAGTTCCACTCAAAGGTTGATAGCCAAATAGAGGCTAAATATTGGATCACTAAGACTAAAATGACGTTTGAAGTCTTCATGGTCCTTGAAGACAAGAAGGTGAGATATGCTAAAGGGAGTAGTTGCAGATTGGTGGACTAATATGTTTAGGTTAGCGGGAGCTCCTAATTAATGGTTGGGGTTTAAGGAGATTTTCTACGAAAAATACTTCCCCAACAGCATCAAAGATAAAATGGAAGTTGACTATTATAACTGCCAACAAGGAAGTAGTTTTGTGGAGGCATATAAAGTGGAGTTGAATCGTTTTAAGCAAGTTCTTACCAGGAATAATGAGAGGGGATGATGCTTCCTGAGCAAGAAGATTTTAAGAGAATTAGAGCTTACCCTACAACATGAAGTTGGGGCATTTCAATTAACTACTTATGCTGAAGTGGTTGACAAAGCAAAATACTTAGAGCAAAGCAAAAAGAGAACAAAGGAACAATTATCTCATAGATTAGGATTAGTTTTAGGAAAAAAGGCCTGTTTCTAGCATACCTTATGCAAACAAAGGAAAGAGGCCAATTGTATATCAAGCCAGACCTGTGGCTTGTCCACCCAGACCTCTCTAAAGTAGACCAGCACCTTTAACACTGCCTCCACCACCATAGGTAGGACTAGGTATGATATGTCTTAGGTATTTGAGACCCCATGATTTGTAGTAGTGTAATTGGCCCAAAGGGGTATGCTTCTCCTGTGGCAAAACAAGATACATTAGTAGAAGTTGCATAGAAATGACCCTTCCTTAAACCTTCTGCTATACCTATAAGTAGAGAGGCATAGATCATTTGAGTGTGGTGTTCATCACAATCAGGTGACTGTACCCTTACAAGCATAATAGCCTTTAAGACCTACACTTAGAGGACTATTAGGTAGAAATCAGAATGTTGGACTAAGACAAAGGGCATCTGGTAAGGTGTTTTCATAGCAATAGTAGTAGCAGCAGGATGCCCTTGATTAGGATACCATAGCAGGTACATTTCTCATAAACTCAAATATTGCCTATGTATTGTTTGATATGGGTGCAACACATTCTTGCATATCACTGCATTTATGAACATATGTGGATTAAAGCCTATTGTATTGAGTGATGCTATGATTGTAAACACTTCTTTTGGAGTAAGAGGGAAATTAGATCAAATATGTAAAGATGTGGAGATTGCAATACATGGCAAGAAAATGCCAGCTGAATTGTTTATATTAGAGATGATAGAAATTGATTTAATTCTAGGAGTGAATGGACTGTTTAAGTACTATGCCACTATAGATTGTCACAATCTAGTGGTTAGGTTTAATTTCCTTGATGAAGAACAAATTGTATTTAAGTTAGATCCATAGAGGCTTGCAACTCTTTTAACATATGAGTTATGGAATAAAGCAAGATTGTTAGCCTTATCAGTAGAGGCAGGACAAGTTAAGAAATTGGGAAATGTGTATGTAGTGAATGAGTATGCAAGTTTCTTTCTTGAGAATTTGTCGAGTTTACTGCCAGTAAAAAAGACAGAGTTTTGCATTAATCTAGTACTAGGGATGGCACTCATATCTAAAGTACCATACAAAATGGCACCTATTGAACTGTTTAAATTGAAGACACAACTTCAGGAGTTACAAGACAGTGGGTTTATAAGACCAAATGTCTCACCATGGGGTGCTCCAGTGCTATTTGTCAAGAAGAATGATGGGAGTATGAGGTTGTGTATAGATTATAGGGAGCTAAATTGAGTCACAAGCAAGAACAAATACCCTCTCCCTAGGATTGATGACTTATTTGATCAATTACAAGGAGCCTAAGTCTTATCTAAAATTGACTTGAGATTAGAGTACCATCAATTAAGGATTAAGGAGGATGATATATAGAAGATTGCTTTTAAGACTTGGTATGGGCATTACGAGTTTCGAGTGATGCCTTTTGGTTTGACAAGCGCTCCAGCAGCCTTCATGGAGCTAATGAATAAACTGCTCAGAGATTGGCTAGACTAGTTTGTATTAGTTTTCATAGATGACATCCTCATCTATTTCAAGAGTAGAGAAGAATACAAAGCACATCTTAGAACTATATTGGAAAGACTTAGGGAAGAAAAGCTTTATGTTAAATCCAATAAATGTGAGTTTTGGTTAGGACAACTATTTTTTTTAGGACATGTAGTGAATAAGAATAGTAGATCATGAGAAAGTAAAGGTAGTAAGTGATTGGTTAAGACAAAAAATAGTAACAGAGGTCAAGAGTTTTCTAGGATTAACTGGGTATTATAGATGATTTGTGGAAGGATTCTCCTAGCTAGCAACTCCCTTTAAATAGTGGACAAAGAAGAAGGCCAAGTTTATATGGAGTTATGAATGTGAATGTAGCTTCATGACACCAAAGGATAAATTGGTGATAGCTCAAGTGTTGGCTCTATTGAAGACGGGATAAGAATTTTAAGTATTCAGTTATACATCAAATCCATGCTTGGGGTGTGTATTTATGCAAAATGGGAGAGTCATTACATATGCCTTTTGCTAACTAAAACAGTATATGAAGAATTACCCACCTATGACTTAGAGTTAGTTGTTGTGATCTTAGTGCTGAAATTATGGAGACATTATCTTTATGGGGAGAAGTGTAAAATAATTACAAATAATAAAAGTTTGAAGTATTTGTTTACCCAAAAGGAATTGAATATGAGGTAGAGAAGGTAGCTAGAATTGATGAATGATTACGGTATGGAAATTTATTATCACCCTAGAAAAGTAAATGTGGTTGCAATTGTTTTAAGTAAGAAGAAATAGATAAATATTGTAATATCAATCACATCTTAGAGAAGAATACTAGAAGACATGAATAAGTTGGAATGGGAGATGGTGACACAGGAAGTGGGAAATAGGTTGGTTACACTTAGTATCCAACCTAATATTGTTAATCAGATTAAAAATGCATAAATGGGATATCTTGGAATTTAGAAGACAAAGAGCAAAATAGAATAGGGTGAAGCCATAGAATTTGAGGTAAACACTAAAGGGGTAGTCAAGTACGACATTGGATGGTGTGTAATACCTGAATTTTCAAATAAATAATTTATAAATATTATAACGTAAAACCAAGGTTAAGGATAGAGATTTTATAAAAAAAATTGAGAGGCAATTTAGACATTTCCCAAAGGGAGTATTTAAGCATAAGTTGACTTAGTGTTTCCCTCTTTTGTCATTTCATATAGTAAACAACAAAAAACACTTTCTAGAGAAAAACCTAAAGACGACTAAGGGGAGGACAATAAGGTTCGAATCCAATTTCTTCTAGGTAAGATTTTTCCATGAAATGGATAATAAGAATACTTAATTGAGGATTTACCCCAGTTACATCACCTTATTCTTCCAGAATTTGAAATTGGAGAAAGGACATAACAAGTACGGAAATCTATCAATTAAGGATACGATCTATAGAAATTTTGATGTAAGTATACTAATCCATATAATCTAATTAGAAATTCCATGTTTTAGGGTTAATTTAAATTTAGGAGCAATAGATTTAGAGTTAGGATGAATTAGCAAGAGAGAAATTAAGGTTCACGAAAGGATACCAAGGGATACATAGTCTGTCTATATGGCTGTGTTTTGACTGTGTTGAATGTAAAACCTTCCAAAGAGATACATGACCTCCCAATACAATTGTGTCTCGCTTGTGTTGATCCCCAACCTTACAAAGAGATATACAACCTCCTAACATGATTGTGTCTCGCCTATGTTGAGCCCAAACCTTATAGAGTGATATATAACCTCCTAACATGGGAACATGGTCGGGTCTTGCCCATGTTGAACCTAAACCTTACAAAAAGGTAAACAACCTCCTAATACAGCCGTGTCTTGCCCATATTGAAACCTAACCTTATAAAAAGATACATGGCCTCTTAATACGATCGTGTCTCACTTATACTAAACCCAAAACTTATAGAAAGGTACACAATCTTTGACATGGTCGTCTATTATCCCATGTTGAGCCACACGACCTCCAACATGGCCATGTTGAGTGAAACTAACTCCATTCTATATCTATTGAACTTCTAATTAAGCTAATTTCCATGCAATCTGGATAACTAATAAGACTTTAGAAAATTTAAATGATTAAGAGAGTTAAGGGATTATATTAATCTTAGATTAGTACTAAGAAGGACTTGTTGATGTTCTATAGATTTCGGTTTAGCTTAAGTTCAAGAATAGACATGCTTAAGGCTAGGATTCAAGATATGTGTAACTTGTGTATTGTTTTATGTTTGTTTAAGCTAGTATATGTGTGGAATTGATTAAGTTAAATGATTTGGCTTAAGTGTTTAAGTTTTATGCTATATGTACTTGGCTTGGCCTAGTGGCCTGTAGTGGTAGATCCTTAGGAAACACCCCAATGATCCTTATGTGACATTATCCCTAATGGAGTCGTGCTTGGAAATGATCTGGGTTAAATATTGGTCTAAGTGGGTTAAGTAGACATGGGTATTAGGCCTACAGTGGCAATTCTCATCACTAAGTAAGTGTTTAAGTAGACATAGGTGTGGGGCTCATAGTGACAGTTCTTGTCACCAAGCTTAAGTGGGTTAAGTGATCATAGGTGTGGTTTAGGTAGCTTAAGGGATCATGGGTGTGGGGCCCGTAGTGGTAGTTAGCATCGTCGATACTTGTTCTAATGTGTTAAGTGTGTTAAGGGGCTCATAAGTACCTTATTGTTGCTTGTGAAATTAAATTCTATTATGAAATGGTTGTCTGTGTGTAAGTACTACATAATGCATGTGATACCTATTCATGTGTGTTCATGCGTGTGTACTTGTGTTATACGTACTAGGCATTAGCTTACCCTTTAAGGAATATTTTTTTTTTTAAATGTAGGTATTGAGAGAGATGATAACCTAAAAGATAACTTGGGATTGGGTGAACCACAAAGAGAGGAAGAAGATGGTAACCATTATTACTATGATGATTAGAAATTAGGGAAAATTCTGCTATTTGGATGTAATAGTTAGTATCATTTAGAGAATATTAATTTAGAGTTTTATAGAATTTCACTGTGTTAAAGGTTGAATATGGATTTATGAAATTGATTTTTGAAGTTTATGAGATGTATTGAAGGTCATTATACATGAATTATAGGATAAAGGTATTAGAGTTGGTTTAGTGCCTTAACGTGTTCTTATGAGATAAGAACACGTGATGGGTAATAGCGCTGCTCGGGTTTTGGGGTGTTACATGGTATGCCCCAGATAATACAAAGTTAAAGGGGAAGATTGTGAAGGAAGCCCATTACTCAGGGTATACAGTACGCCTAGGAAGCACCAAGATGTACAATGATCTCAAGAATAATTATTGGTGGAAAAATATGAAATGAGAGATAGGAAAACATGTGTTAAGGTGTCTCACATGCTAGCAAATAAGAATTGAGCACCAAAGACTAACTAGTGAGTTACAACCACTTCCTATACCTAAATGGAAGTGGGAACATATAATTATGGATTTTTTCACAACACTCTAAAGAACTAAGGAGATATATGATGCAATATGAGTGATAGTAAACAGATTGATCAAGTCCGCACATTTCTTGCCAATCAAGGTGAACTATAGATTAGATAAGCTAGCTTAACTGTATATCAGAGAGATTGTTAGATTACATAGGGTACCAACCACTATTACATTTGATAGGGATACTCGATTAGTAAGCAGATTTTAGAAAAGTTTACATCAAGCCCTGAGAACTAAACTTTAGTTTAGTTATGCATTTCATCCTTAAACAGATGGGCAGGCTAAAAAGACTATTCAAAATTTGGAAGATCTATTGTGAGCTTATGCATTAGATCAAGGGGGTAATTGGTGTGATCACTTACCTTTAGTAAAATTTGCTTATAACAATAGTTACCAGGCTACTATATAGATGGTTCTCTTGGAAGCATTGTATGGCAAGAAGTGTAGATCTCCTTTACACTAGGATGAAGTGGGAGAAAGATAGATACTGGAGCTAGAGATAGTGTAAGAAACGGTAGACAAGGTTAAAGTAATAAAGCAACAAATTCTATTAGCTTAGATTCACTAGAAAATTTATGTAAAAAAATGGTGATGCCCTCTAGAATTTCATGTTAGGGATAAAGTTTTATTGAAGATATCTCAAACTAAAGGGGTGATCAGGTTTGGATTGCAGGGCAAGCTAAATCTAAGATACGTGGATCCATTTGAAATTTTGGAAAGAGTTAGAACAATTGCTTATAGGTTGGCCCTACCTCCAAGTTTAGCAAGGGTACATGATGTGTTTCATGTATCGATGTTAAGAAAGTATGTACTAAACTTAGATCAAGTGGTAGCCTTAAAACCTTTGAAGGTATAGCCAGACTTATCCTCTATAAAAAGACCTGTGAAAATAATGGACACAAAGGAACAATTATTAAGAAGAAGAAGAATTCCCTATGTCAAAGTACAATAGGCAATCGAACCGAATGAAAAGCAATATGGGAATTAGAAGAAGGAATGGAGAGAAAACAACTAAAACTCTTTTCGATTCAAAGTAACTTTCGAGGACGAAAGTTTTTATAAAGGGAGGAGAATGTAATACATGGTTTAAAAATTAAAAAAAATGTAATAAAAACATTATTATTAAATAAGATAAATAAATAATATATTATATATGTATAACTAATGGCGAACTTGTAAATAAAACGAGGGGACATGGGTAGTTTCATCTTTTCCTGATGGGACTACATAAACTACACTAACCTAGGATTGCTTCCTTTTGCTCAATGGTTTATCTGTAATTCTACAAACCTAGAGAGCAAGAGGACCCTATAAGAAAACTAATCTAAAGGTGAATCAAGCAACAAATCAAATAGGTAAAGATCGTAGTTAGTAAATAAAGATCTATTCTATCAATTAATATTAAAGATCACAGATTTGACTTGGTCTGTGATCTTGGTTGTTCATAGGAATTAGATTTAAGGACAAATTGAAAAAGCATAGAAGTCATTAAATTTGGAGTTCCAAGCATACTTCGAACTAAATAATAATTTTGGAACCTAATTTTACATTAGATGTGACTAATATAATGATTAATTAGACTAAAAATCGTAGTAATTAGGATTTGAAACGAATTGGAGGAGGAAAATTAAGGTTTGTGATGAATAAGGGGGGGTGTATACAGTTAAGTACACGACTATGTATCAGAGCTTACTCAAACAGAAAAATTGTATAGTAAGGTACACGACCTTAGGTACAGCCATGTACTTGGGTGTGTTAAGGTTTGAATGTACATGGTTACAAGCATGGTCGTGTAGCTGGGTGTTTTGAGTTTTGAATGTACACAACCACAAACATGGTCATGTACATGGGCATGTTGAAGCTTAAAGTTTACAGAATGATACATGATCTCTAGCATGACTGTGCTCTAAGCTATGCACACCTATACGGTTCCTATCTTGACCGTGTTAAGCAATAATATGTCTTATTTAACTCTACTTTATTCTCATTTCTAAAAATTAATTAAGCATAAAACTACTTTGGGGAAGGGAATTAAATGACTAGAACGAAGTAGAAAATTTAGTGAACTTAGATAACTTGTAGAATTAAGCTAAGTGTAGTTCCTTGTAATTGAACAAGGCTACTTACTTCGATTAGAGACGTGTAAGATTATTGTAGAGATGTCTGTTCAGGTACATGTTTATCTTGTTTTGTCGATTGTGTTTACTAGGTAGTTGTTTATTGAATTGTATACGGGTAATGAATTGTAATGTGCTGTGTGAATGGAATAATGTTTGTTGCTTGTGCTTGGTTTGGTTTAGGGGCCTATAGTGGTAGCTCCCTAGGGGCACCTCGATGATCGGTATGCCGCGTTGTCTTTAGTGGAGCCGTGTATCGAAATGATTTAAGGTAGATTAGGATTAGATGAGGCCCATAATGGCAGTTCCCATTAGGACAATTTTTTTTGTGTATCAATTTCATGAGTACCCTTATGTTGTATAATTAATTTTGAGATTAGTGTATAAGCTAATGTATGAAGATGCTGTAGATAAATGTTGCATATATGCATGTGAGAGTAATGTAGTGTGTCATGCGTATGTGGGTGTGGTATTCACGTACTAAGCTTAAGCTTACCCCATTTCCTATATTTTTTTTAGTTGCAGGTGAGAACGATGAGCAATTAAATTATGATGAGAATGGAAACCTGGTGGGACATCATATATATGAAAATGAGAGAGAGCACTATTACTATGTGGATGAGGAGTGACAGAAATGGGAAGATTTATGATTAAGATTTTTAGTAATTAATATGGGATTATAGAGATATTAGTAGACTTTTATTTATTTTAGAGTTTTAGACTTGAATAGAGTTTATTCTGGATGTTAAAAGAAGATTGATGTATTGTTTAAATATCATAGATTAGAGTGACTCATCTAAGAGTCATTTGTTTTATGTTATTGAGGTTATATTTTCATGAATGAATTTAAGAAGGTGATCGGGTTAGAAGTTGTTTAGACTTTTAGAGCTTTAGCATGTTGCTATGTAATAGTAATATGTGGCGGGCTGTGATGCTCCAGGTTTTAAGGCATTAGAAAAAGTTTAATAAGTCTATGAAAGAATTACATAATGAGAGAAGTAATGTAACATCACACCATACTTGAATTTATAATAAAGACACCACATATAAATAAGGATAAAACCGGGTCCTAAGACCCATAAACATATAAGACTTAATCATGACTGTTGTGGAGGGACAACCATTTCCCTTTATTAGGAACTTCATTTAGGTGTTATTGTAATCATACCTCATAAATGTTTGATAGGCTTTCCACCTTTCATAATGTGTGAAGCCAAGAGGGTGTCATGGGTAATGCACGATATTTATATATTTTTAATTATTTCATTTTATGTTTTTTTTTTCACTCACAAGAGCCACAAAATTGTAACATCAGGACTCCATCCTTTTATATAAGGAAATATAAATTTAGTTTTCAATTTTTGATTTATATTAATAAAAAAAATCTAACCTATTTTCTATTCAAGTTTGTAGAGGACTAAATTTAGTTCATGGGCTTTCAATTTAATATTTTAATGGATTTAACTCTTCAGGTTGAGGTGATAAGGTTTGGAAAGTTAAGTTCATGATTTGGAATGATTATGAGAGATTTGGCATAGTGGGCTTGAGGTAAGGCCTATTGGATCGGTTGGTCTAATTTAACTTTTCTCAATAACACTCATATAGTAAAGGCCTTTAATGGGCTTAGATTCATGAAAAGCCCATGTAGGGGCTCATTCACTCAAAACTGTTGATTATCACTACCTTCCAGTGAATAAAATTCATAACCAGACCCTATAAATACTTAAGGCATCTTCATTTAAAGGAGACTCTTCTTTTGGAAAAATGTCATTACTTTGCTAGATTTTCCTTAGAAGATCAAAATCACAATATTCCCAAGAACATTCACCTGTTACCATAGTATTCAGCTTTATTTGAGATCTCTTACTTCTCTTCATCTTATTTACTCCTGATCATTTTGGTATGTGTCACTTCTGTCGTTAGGCTACGTGTAGTGTGTTCTTACACGGTACACACGTAACCCTCACACTTGGACCTATACACCCATAAAGTCTTAACTTAATCATTTTTTTTAAGTCTTCAATGTTTAAAAAATTTACTATTTGGGTCCTTATATTAACATCGTATATATTCCATCAAGACTTAACATATGTTAACTTCTAATAGGCTTATTTAACTAATTTAAAAATATTAGTATTAAGTATATTAAATCAAATAATATAATACATTAAAAAATTACAAAAATTAAAAAGGAAAGGAAAAACTAATAAAGAAAAATCAAAATTGGCTACCACTAGGAACATTTTAACCTAATACATGTTCAGGGTTTTGAAATATTCTTCTTCTTTTTAACTTATTTTCTTTTTAATTTATTCCTTAAAAATTACCTACTTTTCTATTTGAATCTTCAACTCTTTTTTTTTTCCATTTATTTAAGTTTTAATGTTTTTAAAATCTTAAAAGAAAAAGGAATTTTGAAGTGCGTTAAATTTTCCATTCATCATGGGTATATATTAGCTTCCGATTGGTTTTAGTTAGTAAGCCAAGGTGGCTTGGGCATACACAATTTTTTTTTTTTTACCCATTCTATTTTAGTATTTCTATTATGTTATAAGGGAAAGTACACTTTTAGTTCTTAATATTTATTTATTTTTCTATTTGAATTCTTATCTTTTTCAAAACTTTACACAAAATTATTTTCATCAAATCAATTAAGTTTTTCATCCATTTATGACTTGTATCAACTTCAAATTGATTGGCAATAATTAAATTAATAAAATGATAATATTTAATATATTTATTTACATAATATAACAAAAAATAATATAAAATATATATAATAATATAACATTATAAAATACTAAAGGTACAAAAATAATAATTAAAAGTAAAAAAGGGGGCTAGAAAAATTTGTGTGTATTCCTACTACCTTGGCCAATTAGTTTAAGGATAATTGGGAGTTAATATATGTGCAAGATGGATGAAACATTTAATATATTTAATGAACATCCTATTTTTGTAAGGTTTTGAAAATGCTATGACTCAAATAGAAGTAAAAAAAAAAAAAAGAGTACTCAAATAAAAAGGTAGGTAAGCATTAAGAACTAAAAGCATACTTATTCCTTATTTCATATCATTACATACATTTAATATTATTTTGTTAATAAATACATATATAATATTATCATTTTTTAAAATTAATTATTGTAAATGAATTTAAAGTTGACACAAGTCATGGATAGATGCAAAACTTAATAGATTTGATGAAAGTCTTATTTTTGTAAGAGTTTAAAAGCATTGATGATTTAAAAAGAAGAAAAAAAAATGGTTGATAACTCAAATAGAAAAGTTGGAAAATGTTTAGAATTGAAAGCGTACTTTTCTCTTTCATAAAACCTCATATCTAATAGTGAACCTATTAAAACAAAATGATATCTCATGCTAGAAATTTCTTATGATAGTGTAGCTTATTGGCAACTTTGTAAGACCTAGTAAATAAAAGAAAACAATGAGTATCAAAATCAAGGGCATTGTAGAGTTTAAGTGTTTAGTGTAGGGGTAATCTTAGAAATTCAAAAAAAAAAATTTAATAACCCACTACCCCCTTATATTAGAACCACTCTTCCCACTTTCTCTTCCTTTTCTTTCTTTTCCTTCTTCTATTCTTATGTACATTTCTTTCCGGCAATTCCCTCCGCTTTACCTTTCAAATTGGTGCTAAATTGCAAGGTAAGTACATCAAATGATTTGTTTTCTTCTTCTTCTTATTTATTTATTTATTTTTCCTTTTGTATGGATAGTTGTAATGCAAGTATAGGGACTGTAGATTTGGAAAGTGTAGATGGCTAAATTTGACTCATGAGCTTTTAGCTTAATATTTTAATTGATTTGATTCTTTGGCTAAAGATGATAGGGCCTAAAGAGTCAAACCCATGGTTTAGAATGATTAAGGGAGATTTAGTATGGTGGGCTTGGGGTAGGGTTCATTGAATTAGCCAGTTTGATCCAAACTTTTTCAATAAGTCTCACACATTATAGGTCACTAATGGGCCCAAGCCCATGGAAAGCCATATAGGGGCTTATTTACTTAGAACCATTGATCACCATCACCATTTGATAGACGAAATTCATAGTTAAATAATATAAATGCCTAATGTATCCTCATTTAAAGGGATCTTTTCTTTAAAAAAAACGTTGTTACTCTGTTGGATTTTCCTTAAAAGGTCAAAACTATAATACTCTAAAAAATATTCACCTGTCATTATAGTGTTGAGCCTTATTCAAGACTGCTTACTTCTCCTCCCCATCCTATTTATGCATAATAATTCTTGTATGTGTGACTTTTCTCGTTAGGATACGAGTAGCATGTTCCCACGCAGCATGCGCATGACCCTCACACTCAGACCTATACCCCTGTAGAAAACACGTAAGTTCTTGAAGGATAGTGGTGCAACATTCTTATCTTAAGATTCTTGGCTTGATAAGTCAAAGCTTAATTATGTAAAATGTGTTATTTTGTGTCTTAGTTGATCAAGAAACATAAAATCATGATGAAAGTTGTGACATTTCACGTGTGGAAGTGGAATTTTAGAGGTACATGGGGTTAACATGGTTGTGTTGCTACTTATGTTGCCTAGTATACATTTAAAGCAAAGAACAACATGGTCATGTAGTTTTGCAAATATAACTTTTTCTTGTTTTAAGAGTTACTTAGGGAGACAATATGCCCATGTTGCTACTCGTTGACTATGTTTTTGTACACACCTTCAACACGCACTCCTAAAGAGTTACATGGGGGACAATACAACCAGTGCTTCTACTTATGTTGTCTATATCTTCTATAAAATTGTTGTTTTTCATTAGTCTTTAAACTCTAGTATCTTCTTGATCATCAAAGCTACTAAAAAGTAGTTTAATTTATTAGCTAATACATTAAAAAAATGATATTTATAATGTTAAATCAAGATTTGAAGTTAAGGAAAATCGAGATCATATGAATATTGTGACAATAGGTATGTGCTTACCTTGATTATTGCTTAAACTTGTTAGAGTTAGTTTTTAAATGAACTTAAATATTATCTAGCTAATAAATTATTTGTGCATAGCTTAACCTAAGGACTGGAAATGATTAATCCCTGGAGGGTATCCTGATAATCTCTATGTGATGTTATCTTTAGCAGAGTTCCACATTAAAATCATCTAGGTAAATTTTATGATAACTCATGGGTGTTCGGATTGGAGATGGTAGTTACCAACATCATAATATTAAGGTTAGTGATGGAAAGATCCCGAATATATGATATATATATATATATATATATAAACATTTATAAAATATAAAGTGTGTAAGGTTGTGAGTATCCCTATGCATTCAATGCATGAATGCATGAGAGTTATGTACTTGCTTGACATGTGCATGTGCTTTTGGGTTCTCATGTATTAGACGTTAGCTCACCCTTTATGGGACTTTTTTTTTTTTTCCAATTGCAAGTACATATGATTACGTAGTTTATGATGAGCTAAGCATCAAGTATGTGCTGAATGATGCTAACGTGGAGTATTTATACTACTATGATGACTAGGAGTTAGTAGGATGGGACTAATGGATAGACCTTATTATGTTGCTATTGGTTTAAATGTGTGAGTGGAGATGAGACTCTAGACCTTATTGATCATCTATGATTATGATAGATTTTAATTATAGTAGGAGCCATCTTAGATTCTAATTCTGTTAATTGTTTTGCTGATCACGTGATATATTTTGTGGTTTTATAATGGATTATGATATGCCACTCAGATGTGTTATTAGTTGATTTATAATATGTGAGTCTGGCAGATACACAAGTATATGTGGATTTTAGATAGGTGAATAGTTTTAGCATGTCAGTACTTAGTATTGGCATCTAATAGGTTGTAATGTCTTAGATTTTAAGGTGTTACATGCATCAAGGTGTGTGATTAAAGATATAGATGGATATATCTTGAGTGGTATGCGTTCGATTCATCGAGATGCTCTATTTTTTAAGTTGCTTAGTTGACCCTTCTTTTACTTTATCTTGGTCATGGAGGGGCTCTTCTAACTCTCCATAGAAGAGGTTTGTGAGGGTGGTTCATCTATTTTAGATGAGCATGTAGTCGGTATGCTGATGTGCATATTTAGTTAACTTTGTACATTGATGGTAGCTAGCCATTATAAATTTGTTTGGTTGTTTGTTTGTGTATGTATAATCTTTTAATGTTAACCTTTTTTTAAGGATTTTTTTTTTCATTTTTCATTTTTTTTATTATACTACTTAAGCTAAATTAGTTGATAATATTTTTTTATTAAAATTATTTTTATAAATGTATCAAAATTGACAGGTATCATCTTTTAACAATTTTTTTTTTTACAAAATTAGTGAAAGAGTACAAATAAAAAAGTTTTATAATGTTGAGGATATAATTAAATAAAAAATATTAAGAACTTATTTAGAGAAGTAATTAGTATTAAATTTCCAACTTTACCCCCACTAATCCCTGGCTTTGCTAAGTCTTACTTAGGGATGTATGTAGGTAGGTCCTTGTAGGGTATCCAACCAGAGCAATTTAGTAAAAATGCTATAGGGTTTTTTATTGGGTTATGGGGTTAGTTTTCAAACCCAATAAGAAATTGGGTCAGATTCGAGTTCATGTTAAAACCTGAGTGAAGATCTGCCTCGATAAGGAAAATAAAAAAAATTAATAAAACAATGATTGAGATTGATAGACAGAGCTAGAGGTTAAAGACAAACTACATCGCACAACACTCCATAGGGCGCTAAGGCTACTAGGCAAGGCAAGTCACAAGTGTAATTTTCCCTTTTGCCTCTCCTTTCCAGTTTCACGTTTGCCTTAGCACCTTTTCCTCCATCTGTTCTTCTTATCCCTCACACCTTGTCATCTTCTCAACCTTAACTTAGTCAAACTCCTCTTATTGGAAAATTGAAAACTTATCTTCTCTACGTTTGGCCACTTCATCCTCTACCGGTTAGCTTTGTCTTGTCTATCCTTTAACTTTAGTTTGTGTCCGTGTGAGTGCGACTATGTTGAGTGACCCATAGTTGAGGCTGAGTTTGAATTTTCATTTTCCTTCTTCATCTTCACCTTCCCTTTAGTTCCATTCATGCGACCATGATAAGCCCAAGTGATTGACAGATGAGGCCTAACATTGATTTTCATTTTCCTTCTTTTGTTCCGTTCTTCACTCCAGTAGTTCAATTCTGTTTGTGCGATCGTGCCAAGCCTAAGTGACCAATAGGATAGCTAAGGCTTGACTTTGATTTTCATTTTCCTTCTTTTGTTCCATTCTTCATTTCATTAGTTTAGTTCTAACTTTGATCACCTGGTAGGATAAACAACAATTCTGTAAGTTTAAGTTAGATATCAATTTCAATTAGTTTTATTAAATTTGTTGGTTTTCTTGATTTCAAATGTTTTAGTGTTTTGAACCTAATTTTTTCATTTTAAGTTTGTTTTTCATGTACTTATAGTTGTTTTAAAGATTTTCAAGTGTTCTTTCTATTTATGGAGTAATTTTGGTCATTTAAGCTTCAAAAAAGTAAGCTAAGGTTAGAACAGTTCGGGTGCACTTTGTTTGAGTTCATTTTGGAGTCTTTTTCACCTCGTTGGATCTAATTCTCTAAGAAATTTAATTCTAATCACTTGGAAATGTATCCAGGATTTTTCTTGGGCATGTGAAGGCTTAAATGTTGCTAGAATTCTAGGATTTTTGTCCAAGAATTTGAAGTGGGTTGTTTAAGGTCTCGGTTTCACTTATTCCCTTTTTTTATGTATCATCTTGTGTATTTTCTCTAAGGATTTTATTTCCATTTTTTTTCTAATGTTATTTCATCATATTTGGGATTTTTAAATTCTAAAAATTATGGATATAAATAAGTTTGGGCATCAGTTTGAAGCTTAAGAACAAGTCTTGCATTTTCCCCACTTTTCCTATTACTAAAGCACCTAATCATTACCTAAAGTTTTCTAGGGTTGGGAATACATGTAATATATTAGAAAAAAATATTCCTTAGCTCCTAAATGTTGACATCCAGAAGTACATAAATATTCCCAGATCTAATTTACATAGAGCTTCTCCAAAATCATAAATTAGCAATTCACTACATGGTTTCTCATGGTTCTTCATCCTAATCTTGGGTTTACATCTATAGCTTATATCCTAGGCTAAATACATTTTAAATGTACATATAAAGCTTAAAAAAATCAGAGTAAGATGGTAATTTGATTACATAAAAATATTACAAGAAGGGGTAAAGCTTCTACTAGAATTTTTGTGCAACCTAATGTCCCCCACTAATTCCTAGGTGTACTTCCAATGATTAGGAACAAGCTAAGTCAATTTCCTTAGTTTCTACACAATTGGCGCTTAAAAGGGAAGGAATGGCTGGTTAACTTAATTTGTTTCCTTGTAAATAAATGTGGACTAGATAGAATTTAGCTAGGGAATTTTTAGAAGTCAATTAGGGCCTTTGGTTCAACCAATTGGTTAGTGCAAATTGACCTCTTTACCTTTCCTCTTCGTGCTACCAATAGGGGTTGTTTTGGGGATTGTTTATCCATTCTTTGCTTTACCTAATTTGGTTAATTAGTGGGGTTGGTTTTAATTAAATTATTAGATCTTTTTGTATTAATTATGAGATAAATTATCATCATTTAGGTTTTGGTTTCGTTTGGGTTTTTCGAGCTTGAGGTTAGTTTTCCCAGTCCTTAAGGTAGTTCTAGCATTAACAAGTGGTTTTAGGATTTTTGAAATCAGATTCGAGATTTGCGTACATCTTAGCTAAAGTTTAGGTTCCAAAATATAACATCTTATGGTTAGGGTGCATTTAGGGTTTGGATCCCATAGGTTTGGGTGCACTAATCGTGTTGAGTGTTATAAGGTAAATCCTAATTCATAGCTATGTCCTTGTGTTCATTTTTTTTGGATATATTTCATAATATTTCTCCGACTCCTAATTTTATTTTGAAAATTTCTAGCGTTTACACGGGCTGAATTGACAATCTGGGCAAATGTAAGTTAACTTCTACTATGTAGAATGATATGGAGAAAAAGCGATAAATGAGGTGGATTATGCTATATGCAATCATTGTGATAGAAAACTAAAAGCAAGTAAGGAAAATGAAGCAAAGCACTTACATAACCATTTATCAAAGTACTTGTCAAGTCTAATTTAAAAATTTTATATTGTCTTCCTAATTCGATTCATATTAGATCCTATGCTCATTCAATATAAATCATCGACTTGAACTAAGAATTTTATTATTTATTAGGAGTTACCACACAACTGGAGTTGGGAAAAATTATTAAATTAGAATTAATTGAGCGGATTAATTCTGATCTAAACAACTAGTCGACAAAATGTCCTTTTTTTTTTAGAAAAGAAAAAAGAAGAAGAAAGAAAAACCAAAGATTCTCGACTCAAGGACAGTCCTATTAAAACCCTAAAGTTACTACCTTGTCATTATAAAATCTGAATAATGTATTTATGTTATGATACATTTTTTAGCATAAGAAGAAAATACTAGAAAGAATGATATAACTATTATACTAATAATGATTTGAAAATATATTTTTTAAACTTTTTTAGAGTAGCCCCACAAAGGTGCCTACGTATTCGCTATTCAGGATCAAACAAGTCATAATTCGCTTTTCATAAAACTTTAGTGGATTATTTGATTTTAATTATAAAAACATGCCAGGTTTACATTTATTATCATTTAAATTTATTATTAAAAATAATCTAAGCCTAAGTTTTATTTATTGATTTATCAAAAACCTTTAATTTATTTGAAATCACTGCTTGTCATTCATTTATTAAAAAAAAAAAATTCTAGGAGCTAAAATATATTTTTCTTTTTATTAATTTTTTTTATTTTCTTCTTTTATTATTATGATTATTATTCTTTATTAAAAACTAATACTAATATAATAAATAAAAAAAAATAAAAATAGTGAAATTTAACTAACCTGGATGTGGGTCGAATTGGGTTGGGTCGGGTCAGATCGGATCAGTCGGAGCTCCTCGACGACGATGTTCCAGTGGCTGTTAATGGTGATCGATAGGTAGATTCCTAAGTTTTCAAGGGTAAGAAACTAAATAGTGGTGTTGGTTTTTGTCGAAAACCACCCTAAGTGGCGGATCGGGTGACTACAACGGTGAGATCTAGAGAGAGAGAACTTTAATGGACCTTTTTCGTGTTTGCCTTCCACTTTTTTCTTCCTCCTTTTTCTTCCTGAAGTCGAGTCCTATTTATAGACTCACAAAATCCCATTTGATAAGCTCAAATCGGACTCACGGTTTAAACCCATCCTTATCCCCCCCTCCCCTTTTTTATTTTTGAATTGATCCGTGTAGATTTATTTGTTTTCGTGATTTATCTTTTTTTTTCTATTACGAATCGATAATGATTAAAAAAAAAAAATCATTTGATTAGGTTTGATTCATATTTATTGATAAGCTCTTTTTTTTTTCCCCTCATCTCTGGCATTGTTGCTGTTGTTTGGGGGAAGAAGAAGGTCATGCGACTCGCACATGCCCACTCCAACCAATCGCATGTTGCCACATGGCAGCTGGAAAGAAAAAAAATGAAAATGGCATAAAGTGCCTCCCGTGAGACTCGAACCCATGACCTCAAGCCTCCACACGTATACCCAAGTGCACACATGGACCAACTGAGCTGGCCCAATTCTTATTTTTTTATTGCACACAAATTATTTATTAACATATCAGTTTTGCCATTTTTTTTATTATTTTGAAATTCATAAATTTAATTTAAAATCCCAAATTCTTTTATTATTATTGCTACCCTTATTTTCTATTATTTGCTTATTATTTTTATTTATTTTATTTTTTTCTCTTTTATATCTATATATATATGAAAAATAATAGTAAAAAAAAATGGGGGGCAAAAATGGGTTGTTTATAGCCACTTCTCTTTGTACTAAAGTTTGGAAAAAATTGGCTACAAAGACCATAAAAACACCATTTTTGTATAGGTCATACAAAACCATATTTGGTTGACCCTCTGGATCTAAATCCACTGGGGAATAGATTGAGTAAGAAAAACACTCTATGAGCTAGTAATCCTATATTGTAAAAGGAAGGCAGCTAGCTATCTTATATGGAAAGTTGATATAGAAAAGTGTTCTCATAAGCTGACTAATCTATGGTAGGAAGCGTCTTACTAGAATAGTGATCTTAAAAGAGGAAATGATCTGGAAAAGTGATTTTATAAGTTGACTAATTGATGATAGGAAGTGTCTTACTCGACTCGCAACCGAAAAAGTGCTCTTATGAGCCCACTAGTTGATAATAGGTAGCATCTCATTAGACTTGCAACCCTAAGAGAAAATATCTAGGAAAGTGCCTTATTGTGAGCTAACTAACCGACAGTGGGAAATATCCTTTTGGACAATATATCTAGAGGCGCCTTAGTGGACTGGCATCCTTAAAAAGTGCTCTTGTGAGCTGACCAATTGATAATGAGAGGCATCTTCTTTAGACTAGCCAACTTAAATAGAAATGTGGCTCATGATGAATGATTACTTAATTTTTAGATGCTTACCTAATCATCATAGATAACAACCAAACAACTGAACCCTCATGGTAATCTAATCCTTCTCCGCATATCTTTGTTTTGACTATAGTAGAAAATCTTGATTTATTTCTTCTTGCGGGTTTAGCTCTTATGATTGTGGTATTATCTTGCAAACATACTGGACTGACTGTTTAAGAAAGATGGGATCATAAAAAAAATCATTGAGTTTTATCATTCCATCGTTGTTCATTATTTATTATTTCCTTGTATGTGTGATGAGGCGATGGGTAATATAGGAAAATGATATAAGAGTTTGCTTGATAGTGATTGGTCAGGGTAATGGACCGTTTGGGGACATCCACTTTGCTTGTAGAGAAATGAAAACCAAACCACAAAGTTGTAATAATTGTTGGCATTTGTGAATTTTGGCAAAATTTTGTTATTCTTGCTTAGGGATAGTACATCTTAACCGCATCCATATTTATGGGGTCCCTCAACTTTGGATTATCCATTTGGGCTAATATTAAGGCCCCTCCTGATAACACTCTTTTTACAACATATGGACCCTCATAGTTTAGAGTAAACTTGCCTCTTGAATCTTGTATATTCGGGAGAACCTTTTTTTAATGCTAAGTCACCTTCCTTAAAATGTCGGGGTCGTATTCTCTTGTTAAATGCTTGGGCCATCCTTTGTTAGTAGCATTGACCATGGCATAATGATCTGAGTCTTTTTTCATCGATCAAGTTTAGTTGATCGATCCTTTTCTTTATCCAATTAGATTCATCTAACCGTGCCTCTGATAAAATCTTAAAGGATGGTATTTCGACCTCAACTGGTAATATTGCCTTGGTACCATATACCAAAGAATATGGAGTAACTCTAGTAGACGTTCGAATTGAAGTTCTGTAGGCCATGAGGGCGAATGGTAACAATTCTCTTGATGTTATTATTGGCGGCTTCTATTGCCCCATTCATTTGAGGTCAGTATGGAGTTGAGTTTCTGTAGTTTATCTTAAATTGTTGACACAACTCCGTCATCAATTTGTTGTTGAGGTTGGTGCCATTATCAATGATGATTGATTCAGGAACTTTATATCGAGCTATTATGTCCCTCTTCATGAATTGGACTATTACTCTGGTGACACTGGCATATGAGGAGGCTTCTACCCACTTGGTGAAATAATCGATAGCTACCAGTATAAATCTATGACCATTGGATGCCTTTGGAGTGATTGGCCTGATAATGTCGATGCTTCACATAGAGAAAGGCCATGGTGCAGATAGTGAATGAAGTTCTTTAGGTGGTGCATTTATTTTGTTGGCATAGACTTAGCACAAGTGACAGTGCTTGACATATTTGATATAGTCTGATTCCATTGTCAACCAATAGTAACCTATCCTCATGATTTTTTGAGCAAGCATGTGTCTGTTCATGTGAGGGCTACATACTCCTTCGTGTACTTCTTTTATCAGTTCGCTTGCCTCTCTTTTGTCCACACATCACAACAACATGGTGTCGAATGATCTTCTGTAAAGCACAAGCCCGCTCAATAAGAAATGGTTTGCCAACCTTCTGAGTGTTCTTTGGTCATGTTTACTAGCTATTTTAGGGTATTTGCTTTCTTAGAGGAAGGTTTTGATATCATAGTACCGGGACTTGTCATCTTGTGTTTTTGTTATTACCAGACAATAGGCAGGCCTATCTTCAATTTCTATTTTTAGCGGTTGAACTTCGGTTCCTCCCGTTATTTGAATCATAGATGCTAGTGTGGTGAGGGCATCTGTGAACTGATTTTGAGTTCTCGGGGCGTATGTGAAGGTGACCACCCCAAATTCTTCTATAAGTTCTGTCAGGTGTTGGTGATACGACATTAGTTTAGGGTCTTTAGTTTTGTATTCTCCTCGTATCTGTAATATGATGAGCGAGGAATCTTCATATACATCTAATTCATGGATTTGCATATGGCATGCCACTTTGAGATCGAGGATGCATGCCTCATGTTCTGCAATATTATTAGTATATGGAAATGTGAGTCTCATTGCTGAGGGGAATTGCATTCTTTCTGGTGATATCAACACTGCCTCAATTCTACAACCAAATACATTGGCAGCTCCGTCGAAAAACATCTTCCATTTAGGATCCTTCTCTATCCTGTATTTTTCTTTTGATTCACCCTATGCTATTAGTATATTTTCATATGGGAATTGAGCCTGCGATTCTTGGGAGTCTCCTTCAATTGGGTATTCCGCCAATTGATCTGCTAATGATTGTCCTTTCATTGAACTTTAATTTATATATATGACATCAAATTCTGATAGGAGCATTTACCATTTGGAGTTTCTTCCTAACAAAATAGGCTTCTTTGCTAAGTATTTCAAAGGATCATGTTTTGTTAATAATTTAATGGGATGATAGAGAGTGTACTGTCTCAATTGATGCATGACCCAAACCAATGCGCGATAGGTCCTTTCTATTTCAGAGTACTTTTGTTCCCTTTCATGAATTTTTTACTTAGGTAGTATATGGATTGTTCCCTTCCTTTCTCATCCTTTTCCCCTAGTATACACCCCATAGATTTAGGAAGTATCGTGAGGTATAAAAATAAGGGATTTCCTTATTTTAGGACTACTAAAATCGAGTGATTCATAAGGTAATCCTTGATCTTTTTGAATGCCTCTTCGCATTCATCATCCCATTCTACTGTGGCATTCTTTTTTAATAGACGAAAGAGCAAACGACATTTATCCATGAGTTGTGAGATGAACCAGGCTATGTAATTCAACTTTCCCAATAAACCTCTTACTTCCTTGATGGTATGTGGAGAGGGCATTTCTAGTATGGTCTTTTCTTTGTTAGGGTCAATTTTAATACCTTCTCGGCTTACAATAAACCCTAAAGCTTGCCAGATGTGACCCCAAAGGTACATTTCTCCGGATTTAATTTCAGCTGAAACTTTCTCAATCGTCCAAATAATTTCCTTACGATTACCTCATGGCTTTCTCCTTTTTAGATTTAGCTATCATGTTGTTAACATATACCTCAACTTCTCAATGCATCATGTCATGAAGTATTGTGACAATTGCCCTTTGATACGTTGCTCCAGCATTCTTCAAACTGAAAGGCATGACTTTATAATAGAAGGTACCCTAAGTTGTGATAAAGGTTGTCTTAGTTTTATCTTCTTCCGCCATTTTTATCTGATTATATCTTGAGAAACTATCCATAAACAAGAAGAGATGATTTCCTGCGGTATTATCTACCAAGACATCTATGTGAGATAGAGGGAAGTTGTCTTTAGGCGTAGCTTAGTTCAAATCTCAGAAGTCTACGCATACTTATACCTTTTCATTTTTCTTTAAAACATGGACTATGTTTGCTACCCATTCTGGATAGTCTGATACTTCGATAAACTCAACTTTCAATAGTTTCTTAACTTCCTCTTTAATTTTTAATAAGATGTCAGGCTTAAATCTTTTCTCTCTTTTTTTAGGTTTGACATCCTCTCTTGTGGGTATCTTGTTAACCACTATTGATTGGTTAAGTCCTAACATGTCCCCATATGACCAAGCGAATACATTCGCATATTCAATCAACAAATCGATTATCTCGCGCTTCTATTCATCACTCATATTAGCTCCAATTTTAACATTTTTGGGCTCTTCTTTGGTTCCTAAATTAACTATCTCCATTGGCTCATCAATCAAGACTTTACCTTGTTCATATTTTTGCCAACTCTTTTGTACCGCTACATGGTTAATAATATCGCTTTCAACGACTGGCTCGATAGTGTTGGAAATGATATCAATATTCTCATTACTTACCTACACGAGATGTTCCTGATGTTCAAAAGTATTGGATTTGTAGGGAAAGTGAGGTGAGAGTATATAAGTAAAGGAAAGAAATAACTTGTAATTTTATTACTTGGTATTTATTGAAGAGTCTTATGAACAACGATGGAAAAAATTTAATTATGATTGCTTCCTACTCTTGAGCAGACCTAGTGCTATTCGGAGGATAGGAAAACTAATTTTTAAGAGCTGCATGTGGATTGGATGTGTAAGAGGTAGAAGCCTATGTTAAGTCCTCGTTGTTGAAGCTAGCTTAAATTGTTCTCGGCTTTTGAGTGTTAGCTGGCTAAGAAAAAATTTGTTGAAGGGGTGGAAAATTCATTCGGCTATCATACAACTTCTCTCCCCTTCTGCTTCTAATGTATTTTGCTTGAATTTCTTCTCTCAAGATAGGAACATACCCTAGCCTAAATGTCCCTTGCTGACCCTCCTTGAACCAATGCCCCTCTTTACTCATGACCATGCATACTTCATCAAATATTTAGAGTCCCAAGTTCTCAAGGCCATCCTCCCCAATGTAAGGTATAGCTATTTCTTTATAGATGGTATAGTCTTGTTCACCTAGTACGGTGATTACTTAGTCATTTATTATGAATTTGACCTTTTGGTAGATGCTAGAAGGTATGGCTCCCGCGGTATGTATCTATAGTCTTCCCAGTAGTAGATTGAAGGACCTTGGTATGTCAAGGACTTGGAATGAGATATTAAAAACTTATGGGTCGATCTCTACTGGTAGGCAATTTCTCCCACTATTTCCCTTTAAGAACCATCAAAGGCTCGAAATACTGTTGAACTTGATTTGATATTCCTCATGTTAACCCCCAGCAAGTTAAAGGTAGCTAAAGGATACACATTAAGAGAAGATCCATTATCTATGAGGACTCGAGAGGCTATTGTGTCATTGCATTTTACCACTATAAAAAGTGGTTTTGTGTGTCGGTCTCCATCTTCTCCTAATTCTTTAGGTGAGAAAGATATTCGATCCATGGTGAATATTGAATCTGTGAAATGACTTAGTTTTTCTTTTGCGATTTCTTCCGGTACCTTGACTTGTTTGAGCACTTTGAAGAGCGCCTCTCGGTAAGGTTCAAATGACATGAGGAAGCCTATGAGTGATATTTGGGCTGGAATTTTATTGAGTTGCTCCATGACCTTGTACTCAATTGATTTAATCATTTTGTGAGTGTAGGGAGTCCCTCTTCCTCTTCCTTCTCCAACTCAGTGGCAGGCTCTTCAATGGAGATTCTGCTTGTTGGATCACAAATTCTTCCTGAATAGGTGATCCCCCCTATCATTGAAGATTTCTCTTGATTAATGGCTTGATAGTCCAATGGTGCTGCTTTATACCTCTTTGGAGGGATTGGGACATCGAACACATCTTTTTTCTTTAGGACCTTTACCTCTGTTCTACTCTTCATAACATTTTATAACTATTGGTTTCGGGCTTGATTTGATCATATTTGGACTCATCTTTCCCTTTTAGTGGATTGTCTTCTTCCCTGAATTCAGGCCCCTAACCGCTAGGCGGCCCATACGCTGTTGGCCTGAATGAATAATCTACTAGATATTTAAACTTCTCGAATGATTTCCCTAGAGTATCAATTGTTGGATCTCCTGCCAACCACCTCCTTCTTATGTATGATATGGGGGCTTTATCCAGAATTTTGTGTGGTGAACAAGTTACTTGCTGCACCATCGGTTTTGTTGGGGTTTGAGGGCTCTTTTAGTTTTGGTTTCAGCCCTTCAGATGTGATCATGTTGATTGTAGGTTTGTGGTTAGGTAGTGGATTGTTGTTGACATTTGGTGTTGGCGCATTGATAAAATCCAACTATACTATTCCTATGTCGATTAAATCTTGGATTTTATTCCGGAGTCTCCAATGTTTGTCAGTGGAATGTCCCTCCTACCCCATGTGATATTCACATTTGAGACTGGGATCAAAATTCCTTGGCCTGTCTCAGTCATTTAGGATTTCAAAGTTGATCAGATTATCCGTTTGTAATCGAGCAAAAACTTAGCTAAGGGGGATCGGTATTGGAGTGAACTGCCTTGTAGCTCTCGTAGTTTGGATCTGACTAATTGGAGATTATTGGATTGGGGGGTTCGTTACTTGGAAAGTCATGTGAGACCCTAGTCTACTAACCCTGCTTGAGTTAACCATACTGATGGTGGCCTCTTTGCCTTTGTTGTTCCCCATAAGTTTTAGAGATGATGCAATTTTGGAAGAATTGAAAATCTGGAGCTTTCCAGATGTAATGACATTCTCTATCCGGCATCCTCCTACCACTAATTTCACAAAGTTGGATGACGTCTGTCCCACTAGATGTGTGAAATAGGTCTTCTCCAATGTATTAATGAACATGAAAGTTAACTCTTTCTCTGAAATTGGAGTTGAAACCCTAGCGGCTTGCGCCCTCTAACGCTGGGCATATTCCTTAAAGGATTCATTATGCCTTTTCCAAAGGCTTCCTAGATCCAATATCAAGGGGGCGACTTCAATGTTGAACTTGTATTGCTTATAAAATGCATGAGCTAGTTTATCCCACGTGTTAACTTGGTTGAGATCTCATTGTGCATACTATATGAAAGCAGGGCCTGTGAGGCTGTCCTGGAAGGTTTGGACCATGAGTTGGTCATATTGTGCATATTTACTCATTTTCTGCACATATAGCCTCGTGTGCATCTTAGGACAACCGGCACCATTATATTTCTCAAATTTTGGGACTTTGAATTTCTCTGGATAAGCATCTACCCCATATACTAATAGGTTTGTGATTCTAGTTTGATCAAAACTGTTGTATCCTTCCAGAGTCTTCATCTTGTCAGCCAATTATTGGAAAAGTTTCCTCTTTATTTATTTTTGCCTGTCTTCCATTTCCTTCTTTATGTCATTAGAGGTTGGACCGATGTTGATTTTCGGTTCATATTCAAATGTAGGATTAAGTCGGGAGTTGATTTCCTCAGATCATTATGCCATGGAATACTAATTCCTCAACTCTGTAATGAATATGAAAGATCCTAGTAGAAAAAAGGATAGTCGTGAATGTTGTTAAGATGAAAGTATAAAACCGTCTTTGTTTGTAACTCTTGGGATCCCCACATAAGATATCTTTCTTACTTCCATCATCGCATTGAGCCACAAACTAAGCTTCTAATTCATCCATTCGAAGGCAATACCCATTACTATTTTCTAATGCTTAGTTGATCACTACTCTGCAAATATCTGCTAGCCCAACCTCTACATTTGGTACATACACCCGATAGGAAAGTGGAGGGCCTTGGAGAAGCTGAGTATATTCTTCTATGGTTGGTGTGATCTCGTGTGACCCAATAAAGAAAGCCACGAGCTCAATTTCCCAGAAGTGTAATATAGCCCGTACTAAAGGTAGGTTAACATCCATTTTCATCAGCGAGAGAATGAGCCCTGTTTTTCTCTAGATGAAGGTCTGCTCTTTAAGGTTGTATAAGGTGAACCAATCACATGTTGGTTCATGATTTAATGTAAGCAAAGAGGTGGGTTCTATAGGTTTCCAAGCTCTATAGCCTCCTACATTTTCGAAGAAATGGATTTCAGGCCATATTGAAGCATTGGGTAGGGTAGCCTAATCGGCCCCGAGTGGTGAATATTTCACTTCACTTGAAACTTATACAATGGCTCCCCATCCTAGGTTCCTAAAATGGCCTGGGACTGACCACATCTACTTACACAATTGCATGCACAAAACTCAATAAAAATAAAAAAAACTAAACCTTATTAAATCCCTAGATCATGAGCAGATACAAACATTAGTGTAGATGATATTTTACAACATAAGAGCTAATTAAGGATATCTAGAAATGATGATTTTAGAAGATTTAGGTGGCTAGCCTACAATGGGTCCCCAGTGGAGTTGCTATCCTGTTAAGTCTAATTTAAAATTTTTATATTGTCTCCCTAATTCAATTCATATTAGATCCTATGCTCATCCAATATAAATCCTTAACTTGAATTAGGAATTTTATTATTTATTTGGAGTCGCCACCCAACTGGAGTTGGGAAAAATTATTGAATTAGAATTAATTGAACGGATTAATTATAATCTAAACAACTAGTCAACAAAATCTCCTATTTTTTTTTTAGAAAAGAAAAAAAAGAAGAAAGAAAAGCTAAAGATTCTTGACTCGGGGACAGTCCTATTAAAACCCTAAAGTTACCACCTTATCCTCTTAAAATCTGAATCATGTATTTATGTTATGATACATTTTTTAGCATAAGAAGAAAATACTAGAAAGAATGATACAGCTATTATACTAATAATGATTTGATCTTTTTTTATATTTTTTTTAGAGTTGCCCCACAAGGGTGCATTCGTACCCGCTATTCGGGATTAAACAGGCTGTAGTTCGCTTTTCATAAAACTTTGGTGGATTATTTGATTTTAATTATGAAAATGTGCTTGGTTTACGTTTATTACCATTTAAATTTATTATTACAAAAAATCTAAGCCTAAGTTTTATTTATTGATTTATCAAAAACCTTTAATTTTTTTGAAATCATTAATTATCATTCATTTATTTAAAAAGAAAATTCTTGGTGCTAAAATATATTTTTCTTTTTATTAATTTTATTAATTATTTATTATTATTTCTTCTTTTTTATTATTATTATCCTTTATTAAAAAATGATACTAATATAATAAATAAATAAACAAAAAAATAAAAAATGGTGAAATTTTACCAACTTAGACACGGGTCGGATCAGTCGGAGCTCTTCGATGGCGACGTTCCGGTTGCTGTTAATGGCGATTGATAGGTAAATTCCTAGGTTTTCAAGGGTGAGAAACTAAATGGTGGTGTTGGTTTTTATCGAAAACCACCCTAAGTGGCGGTTCGGGTGATTATGATGGCGAGATCTAGAGAGAGAGAGCTCCGGTGGACCTTTTTTGTGTTTGCCTTCCACTTTTTTCTTCCTCCTTTTTCTTTCCGAAGTCAAGTCCTATTTATAAACTCGCAAAATCCCATTTAATAAGCTCATATTGGACTCATGGTTGAAACTTATCCTTATTCCCCCCACGACTCTACCCCCTCCCCTCCCTTTTTTTTTTTTTTTTTTTTTAATTTTGAATTGATTCATGTAGATTTATTTGTTTTCTATTACGAATCGATAATGATTAAAAAAAATCATTTGATTAGGTTTGATTCGTATTTATTGATAAGCTCTTTTTTTTTTTCCCTCGTCTCCACTGTTGCTACTACTGTTTGGAGGAAGAAGGTCACACGACTCGCATATGCCCGCTCTGACCAATTGCATGTTGCCACATGGTAGCTAGAAAGAAAAAAGAAAAAAAGAAAAAAACACAAAGTGCCTCCCATGAGACTTGAGCCAGTGACCTTAAGCCTCTACACGCATACCCGAGCACATACACAGGCCAGTTGAGCTGGCCTAATTCTCATTTTTTTATTGCATGCAAATTATATATTAATGTATCAATTTTGCCAATTTTTTTTATTATTTTGAAATTCATAAATTTAATTTAAAAGCCCAAATGTCTTTTATTATTATTGCTACCCTTATTTTCTATTATTTTCTTATTATTTTTATTTATTTTATTTTTTTCTCTTTTATATCTGTATATTATGAAAAATAATAATAATAAAAAATGGGGGGCAAAAAATGGGGGTGTTTACAGTACTTATAGAAAAAAGATCAAAGAGACATAGGGCAATGTCTTTGATCTTTTTAGAAAAGAGAAAGTGAGAGTGAAGGTAACTTAACAATAGAAAATTGGTCCTTTAATCAAGAAACTTGTAGGTAGAAACTTGTAAGAGCAATTATTATCAATGAGTATCCTATTTCAATTATTGAGCATAAGTACTTTAGAGAGTATATTAGTAGCATTCAACCCCTCGTGCATTATGTCAGTTGAATCACTATGAAAAAAGAGATAATGAGCATCTATCAAGGGGAGAAGGGAAAGTTAAGGGTGTTATTGAAATGAGTTCATTCTTAAGTTGTGATTACAATAGATATGTAGACATCAAATCAAAAGAAGGGATACATGACCATCACAGCACACCTCATCGACAATAATTGGAGGCTTCAAAGTTAGCTCTTGGAGTAAGATTTTTTGTTAGCATATATATATATATATTAATTTTATTTTATCTAATAAAAAACTATTTTTTTAACTATATTTACATTTTCTATGCGGTTTTGTATATGTTTCAACTATGTAAACAAATGAGATTTTAAGTGATTACCTATTTAATTCATTGATGAATCAGAGTCTAGATAGAAAATTATCTACAACCACTATAGATAATGGTTCAATAAATGATGTCATGATAATAACCTTATTGTTGAAGCTAAGAAGAGATGAATCAATTCTTCATAGGAAGATAATCCATATGCGCTGTTGTGTGCATATTTTAAATTTAATTGTTAAGGAAGGTGTAACTATGATTGAGAAGGCAATAGAGAGGATTCGTGATAGTGTTGCATTTTGCTTAGTGACACCTTCACAAGTGGAGAAAATTGTAGAGTTATGCAATTAGCTAGATTTTTCATACCATAAGAAGCTTTGTTTAGATTGTAAGACCTAGTGGAATCCCACATTTGATATACTTCTTACAGCCATTGAATATAAGGAAGTTTTCTATAGAGTGCAACATATGGATAGATACTATAAAAGTCTTTCCACAAATGAAAATTGAGACTTAAGAGATGAAATTTGCAAGAGGTTAGCCATATTTTGTGAGATAAGATAACTAATCTTTTTTCTAGCACTCAATATCCAATTGCAAATTACTATTTTGAGAAAGTTTTTGAAATTAAGGAAGCCTTGATTGGTTGGAAGGAGTCATTTGATATTAATATTAGTACAATGGCTAATAGAACGTATGAGAAATTTGAAAAATATTAAGTTGATGTGCATATTATCATGGCTGTTTGTACTATTCTGGATCCACATTTTAAGATGAAAGTTATGGACTTTATGTTTCCTATTGTTTATGAGGTGATTGCTTAATTGGAAATATAAAATGTTAGGAATGCTTGTTATCAATAGCTTTAAGAATATCAATATAGAGTTAAATCTTGCTATAGTAAGAGTGCAAGTACTTCTCCTATAGTTTCATCAGTAAGTGGTGATGGTGCTTTTACTGATTGAATGAGGAAATCAAGGTTAGTGCAATATTTGAGCACCATTAGTATTGATGGCTAGATGAAATCAGAGCTAGATCACTATTTAGAAGAGTTTATATTACCTTAGATTGATAATTTCTATATCCTTAACTGGTGGAAATTGAATGGAATAACATATCCTATATTGCAATAAATAGCTAAGGGTTTGTTAGTAATTCATGTATCCACAGTTACCATTGAAGTATTGGTGGATAGGTGGTTAGCTAGTATAGAAGTCGGCTTAGTCTAGATACAATAAAGGCATTAATGTGTCCCCAAAGTTGGATATTAAGTGAAAAAAGAGGTAATGTTTTTTATTGCATAATATGGGCTTTTTTTTTTTACTAATGAAACAATATTCTATTGCTATTTTATCTATCATAATTTATATATATTTATCTTCTTGTAGGCATAAAGATAATTGAAGAAGAGGATAAGATATGAAGTCTCATGATTAAGTTCTAGTGATGAATGATGATATATGTAATTACTTTATCATATTGCATTTTTGAATTTTGTATGGATAATTGATGGATGTCTATGATTTTCATATGCCTTATAGGTATATACTTATGAATTATAACTATCATATAGGATGATATTCATACTATTACTATTACCATATATGATGCTTTCCTTTGGCTTTTTTCATGATGGATTTATGTGAAATTGGAACTTTCTCTTGTTTCATTCTTAGGAAGGATGAAAGCCTATTTTGAAATTTTTATATTTTATTTTCTTTTTTAATTAACTTGTCAATGCTTTAAGTAGCACATGCAAGTCAATTGTCATGTGGAGGACAATCTAAATCTAATTTGGATAGTTATTCAAGCTCCAATATCAAGTTTCCAAAAGATGGATTTACTATTAAACTTCTAATTATTATTATTTTTAATTTTGATCATTATATGAATTATGATCAAGTAGAATAACTTATAAAAGTTATGTAACTTCATTATTAGATACAAAATCGCTAAAAGGACTTGGCATAGGTACAAGAAATTACATACACCAGTAACTTAAAATATATATCTATATATTACAAATAGGATAGGTTAGGATGGGTTTGAGTAACACATATCCTTGTTGGAATGAGTTACGTGTATCATTATAAAAACCCTACAGGATTCTTTTGAGTTTTGAAAAACTCTATAAGGTACTAGATTAGATTCGAATTTTCCAAAACCCATCCCAAAAGTGACCGTATTACATCCCTAGTCCTGCTAATATCTTTGCGGTGAAATGGACATTATCACGTAGGAATGGACACTACTTTAGGATCCAGCTAATCGTTTTTGTCGTGAAATGGCGTTTTTCTTTTTAGGTCGATGTGAAACCGACATCACTCATGAAGAAGTAGGTCGATAGTTTAGGACAAGGACAGGAAGAAGAAAGCAAGAAGAAGTGGATCAATACTTTAGGACAAGGACAGGACCACCGTAATTACAGGGACCTTGCCCGTTGGAGATAAAAAGAAGAAAGCAAAGGACAGTAGATTCAAAATATGTGGTAGATGGTAAAACCTAACCGTAGAAACAAGCAAAATTTTGAGAACAGATCTTATATTTCATACTGTAGTTAGCACTAAAATGATTCCTTCGTCTAGTTTTTGGATTTCAAGAATGTTTTGGGTGGTTTTGGGTTTTGATTAGCATTATTGGACAGGACGCGCATCCAAAACATATGCTCCGTAACTCGTTTCATTTACTTTGCTCAAGCAATGAGAAATTTATAGGGGATATCCCTAAGGTTCTACTTTCTTATCTTTGATGGTGGAGCGTAGGATATTTCATGTTTCAACTAGAGCCGAGCATAGAGTCAATTCCCTCTCGTGATCCGGTGCCAAACTCCCAATGGCGGGTTCAACAATCAGACTTGACTTACGTGGTGGTTCATGACCTACCACGGATCTTATGTGTCCATGGCTCTAAAGTGATTATGAAAATTTTAAAAATAATTAATAATTATTAAAAAATTTTGAATCATAAAAAAATCTAATCTATTTTCCATGTGGAAAAGAAAATTGATTGAAACGAGCACAAATACCTTATATTTTAGATTCAAAAAAATTATGAACTGAATCAAATCTTTTTCTTTTAAGTTTGAAAAAGTTGTAAACCAAATTGAACTGTTTTAAATAGAATCGAACCATGAGGAGTAAAAGAAAAAAAAAAGCAATGAAATTTTGAAGAATGTATGACAAAAAAAAAGGATCATATCATTTATTCAATTTTTCTTCTTATTTAATTTTCATTGAGTAATTCACCACTTTCTTTTTGTATTGATAAACTTTTTTTTTTTTTGATTTATGACATCAAGTAATATTGATACATATACACTCGATAATTAATCTTGTTTGAATATATATATATGTGTGTGTCTGTTTGGTACAAACATGCATTCCATTACTTAGCAATCAAAACCAGTCCAGTAGTACATCACAAAACGGAACTCCAGGAATCATCCAGCAGCAGCCGCATAGTCTCGAGCATATTGCTCCATATCACATCTATTTATTAAGGGATAATAACTAGAATAAGTTGTAAATTGATGACTTCAAAAGATCTAATAGTAAAGATTCTGAAAAAGAACTTTTCAAGAAGAATATCTAACCGAAAAATAAATCCATAAATCATCTAATAATTTAAATTAATAATTTTTATTTAAGTCATCAACAATTAACTTATTCCAATAATATCACATTTGGCACTGTACCCAGTATCAAATTAATGCTAAACTTTATTTTCCAAGCTAGGTTTAATCTAGGTAGTTCATTTGGAAAGATATTTGGGAACTTTTTTACTATGAGTACTTGTTCTAGCCTTACTGTTTCACTTGACTTTGTTATTACTGTTGCTAGCATACTTTTGCCCCATAATTCAAAAGTTGGCAATCCTACTAGTCTTTGAGCATCCAATTTAAAATAAAAATGATTTTTACTTGGGATGATCTAATAACTAGTTCATAATCTATGGTGGCATGGTACTTTGATAACTAGTTCACTTCCAAGATCACATCAAAGTCTAACATTTCTAGCACCAATAGATCATCTAATAACACTTTACTTTCCACTTCTGTACTAACACTATGACATATTTGATTCAATATTCTCTGACATATTTGATTCAATATTCTCCTAACACTATGACATATTTGATTCAATATTCTCTGACATATTTGATTCAATATTCTCCTAACCCCCAAAGGTGTATCTACATTCAAAGGAGCAATTAATTGTTCACCATTCAAACCACATATATACATAAATGTATAAAAAATACAAGAGTGTATAGCACCAATATAAAAAGCACATAGGCACTATGAGAGTGTACCAAGAGCGTTCCTGCTGTAGTGTTTATGTCTTGGGTTTCCTAGTGTTGCTATTGTTGAAGTGCAAATACTTTAGTTGGAATTCGTTGTTTAGGGCCTCCTACCTGTGGTCTACTAGCCTACACCCATGCTAGAGGTCTCATTGCCTGCTGAACTGGGGCTATTTGATTCCCTGCTTGGCCATGAGTATAGTTGATTGCCTTATGTCTCCTTTGCTTACACACATGGTAGAATACCAATGGGATAGATCTCTCAATGTAATTTCTTCTTATAGGACCTATTTTCCCACAAGAGAAGCGTGCACCCTTTAGCCATCTATAGTCCCTTTGTTCATAGGGCCTATAACACTTGGTATATCTCACTACAAAAGCTACTGGGGGAAGTGCTAAAGGCAATGGTCGAATATGTAGAAGAGGAGTTGTAGTAATGAGGATCCTATTCTAAAATATTTGAGGCCTTTTACCTTAATCCCGAACCACCACATTGGAAGCTGGCCTCTTACCCAAAGCCACTCTAGACTTGTGAGCCAACTGCTCCTCTATCCTTCTCTTGCTTTGCTTTATGAACTTAGCCTTATCTACTACCTCAGTCGAGGTGACCAATTAGGGGAATCTGACTTCATGCGGGAGATTTAGCACCAATTCCCTCACAAATCTCCTTGCTTTATATCCATTATTAGCATGGATTGCCTTGAGCAAGAACTTAATTAGGTGATTCAGTTCTACCTCATATTCCCTTACTGACTTGTTCCTTTATTCATAATTGTGATATGCAACTTCCATCCTATCACGAATTCTATTGGGGAAATACTTTTGGTAGAATAACTCTTGAAATCCCCTCTAGTCTACACATCAACCTGCTAGCCTTTCGAGTTCCAAAAGACAACAAAGGCCTTCTCCATCTCTTGCATTTAGTTCTTTGCTTTTATGGGTCATTGACTCTAGGGTTGAACACCTTTGCCACATAAAAAAACTTGTCCAAGTTTATTGGCTCCTCAGCTATTCTATTTTGTTGGGCATTTTGCATTTGCAGTTGTTATGCTATCAACCCCACTAGGTTGTTCACAGTTTCCAAGAGTTGTCCCCCTTGTGGTTATTGACTATATGGATTCCCTTCATTTTGGTTACCATGCCTAGCACCTCTTGATGATCCTGGGCCGATAATTCTTCATGGAGGCATTCTATTTGAGAGGAGACAACCCAATGGACTTGAGAGTTAGAGTTAGTTTTAAAGGTAGTGATGGTATATATATAAATACATATATCTACACATATCTACATATTTATATATAAATAAAATAGAGATTTAAAGAAACTGCAAGTAAAAATAATAATTACAGTAAAATAAGCTACTAAACAAAGCAGTTGACTCATAATTTCACTCGTTCTCTTCACATCTCACCATCTTACAGATTCGATGCCTGATTCATCTAAAGATCACAACCTACTTTCTATTGATTGAAACCTATACCTATTGATAATCACCTAGTTTCTAAGGATCATCAAACCTACACTCTAATACCACTTAAGCTATAACACCTTAGAACCTAAGATGCTATAACTCACCACGTGTCCTTATAAGGTAATATCACGTTAAGGCTCTTAACTCAACTAACAATATATAAGCTGCAACATCTATTAACCACAATTGAAATAATTCATCTAACATCATACTTATTGATTCAAATAAATCTCATTACAAACCACAAACTACTCTCAAGATAATCTTACTACATCTTTTTGATAAAATCTAAAAACAGTTGAATTTCTAGCAATTTTCTATCCTATCTAACTCCAATGAAAGTCGCTGTATTAGCAATGTTAAGAACTTCATTTTCCTTCCTTGCCTAGTTTTCATAGTAGTAGTAGTACTCTACATTACTCCCATCTTATGCATATGACCTTAGGTCCTTATCATAGGGGTGTATTCATTTGTGCCTACAGCTAAAAAAAAAAATTATCGCTAAAGGGTGAGCTAATGCCCAGTACATATAGCTCACCAACACATGCGCATAATCAAACATAACTTAAGCCACATATACCAATGCAACAATAGAACACTCAAATAACAAGTTATTATCTCATTTAGTCCTTCAACAACTGAAAGGCTATACATATATATATATATAGTATAGTGTTGGGAACTACCACTATAGGCCCCAACACACGAGTCTCTAAATCTATCTAGATCATTTCAATGTACGACTCCACTAGGGATAGTGTCATACTAAGATCATCAAGGTGCTTTCTAGGGATTTGCCATTACAGGCCCTTAGGTTGAGCTAAGCACAATTAGCTAGCAACTTAATCTAATATGATACTAATTATTCTAATTATATAACTATCCTAATAAACACAAGTAACAAATAAGATTATACGTACCTAAAAGGGTGGTCTTAAACACAATTGGTCCTCATCTAGCAATTACATTGAAATATGTCAAAACATAGCTAGATCGATCTTTAAGACTAGTTTAAGTATCATTTAAGTTACTAACTTTTAGTTACCTAATTGTTATTAGATTACTTTGGTAGAATTTGTAGGGTTGTACTAGGGTTTAAGGTTTAACAAAATTTGAATAACAAGAAAATAAACTGAATCAAGAAGTTTCTTAAGGTAAGCCGTTATACATTTGGCTGTGCACATGAACATAGTAGGGTGCACAGCTGTGTACCTTTCTATACACATTCCTCATTCCTTACACTCAATACATGGTCGTGTTCTTGGCCGTGTACTTCAACACCAGCAGGTATATGCCCATGTATCATGCCATGTATTCCTTATAGCATAAAATTTCATCTCTATTTAACATAGTGAAGGCATATGCCCTTGTACCTTAATGTATACCATTCTATTTCAAGAATCATCTTCTTCCTCTTCTCTAATTAGCTCCCCATCCCTAATTTCTATGAATTTAAATCAAATCGATTCAATTGACTTGTTAATTCTAATATTTTATACAAATTTTGTACACTTGCTTTGATTTGTGATTGGAACCCCAAATTACATGATCCCATGATTATGCTCATCATATCTCACCCTTTGCTCCGAATTTTAAAGACACATCATCAAAATCATTTAGACCTAAGATTATATACTTAGAAATATATATCTTAACGATTAGAGCTCTTATATGGTGAAAGTGGGTTAATCTTGTAGATTTCTGTTAAGTTACCCTACATGTAAATGAGAGCGTCTTTGTGTTTTCAATTGTGTAAATGGGAAAAAATGGAGACAATAGGTCACTTGGGGTTTTAATTACCTTGATTGTAAAAAGACAAAACTACCCCCATATATTGGACTTATTACTTTTCTTGACCTTATGCTTAAATTATTTATATAATGTATTTTTTACATTTTCCACCCCCCACCCCCATAGAAATTTTCATCCTTGAAAGTTGCTTATGTTTGGAAAAAGCTCTGAATACGTCATTCACATATCTTCTTTTAGCTCCCACATCGCATAACGTTTTGTCTAATTTGTCCATGGTATCACAAGTTACTAGCCTTAAGTTGATGTTGATGATTAGTTGGAAAATCTTGAGTCATTAGCATCTAGGTGAATGGTATTTGTAGTCATATAGGGTGTTTTTGAGAGGTGATTTCAATGGCTCTTGTAAGCACTTGAGATGGGGAAGTAACTAATGGTGGTGGTTTACTCAGAAAGCTACTTGCACTATAGGAATTTCCATGTTAGACGATGTTTAATAAACGTTGCTAAACATAAAATAAACGTCGCAAAAAGATTTAGCTACGTTTATTAACCGTTGCTAATAAAAGTTGCCAAAAGTTTGTCACAAAAAATATCCGCCACATTTATTTCGTAAATGTCGCTAAAGGTGAAAATATAGGTAAATGTGTTATATTGGGTGACGTTTAAACGTTGCTAAAAATTGGTTATACACGACGTTTAAACATTGTAAAATGATAATTACAATTTTAAAGGAAGAAAAAAGTGCAGTAAATCAGTACTACATGCGACGTTTAAACGTAGTAAAAGACTACCATTAGCAATGTTTAAACGTTTCTAATACAAATAGGATCCGCGGCTTTTAAATGTAGTAGTAGCATAGTTAAATAATTATTGGACACAAAAAGTGTGACAAATGAGCAATATTAGCGACGCTTAGTAAAAGACTACCATTAGCAACGTTTAGACGTAACTGACAGTTATGATAGGCGACGTTTAAACATAGTAAAAGAGTACCATTATCAACGTTTAAACATAATTGAAAGTTATGATAGGCGACGTTTAAACATAGTTAAACCACAATTTTGCCATATTAGCAGTGTTTAAATGTAGTAATGATCTGATAGGCATTGATTTCAACCTGTATTCGTAATCTTCATATCCACGAAAATGCACTTGTTTAGTTATACACAATTATATATACCTTATAAAATTCTTTTCCACATATTCAAATAAACTCCTCCATAAACATGATGCTTTCACATCAAGAAAACTTACGAGGATAATCTTAACCAAACAAATCCACATAAGATGAAAAAACATCAAACTTCAATAGGTTCAGCCTTAAACATTACATAAACTCGTCTAACATCTTATTTCTCGCATCGGTCCTCATCCTCGTCTTCACTACTTTCATAATCTTCGCTATCACATTTTTCTTCACTACTTGATGTATCATCACTAGTAGATGTACTTAGTGAATGAACATGGTCTTCTACATTTTTTGTTCCTATCATAAAATATACAACCTTTAAACAAGACAAGCATACAAGTATATCTTTTTTTTAAAAAAAAAATAAATACAGAGAGAGAGTGGGGGACAATAGACTGTCACATTTTTATGATTATTTACCTAAAGTACTTGGAAAATTCCCAGCAAGCCGTGCCACTGCTTGAGAAAGCTCAGATAGCTGTAAGACATTCACAAAGTACTCACATATTCATCCTTAACATGCAAGCAAAACATCAATATTCTACAATATTTGCCTAAAGGAATTACAACCATGCCGATGCTTCAATATTCTAGAATATTGTCCCTTAACACCTACATGACAACACATATTGCACAAGTATGGACAACATTACTCCTTACATAATCTAAACCTATAACAATCTTACTCTATACATAAAAGCAATATGCATGCATTTACCTTGTAACGCAAAAGTATAAGTTTAAACTAACCTCTTGAGCTTGGCGATATGTAGATCCCTTTCTTCTTGAAGCATTGACAATGGTTGTTGACGTTGATCATTGAACTTTCCTTCCAGTTGTTCACATTTTTGTTTTTCCTCTTCAAGCTTTCCCTGTGTCTCTTGCAACACTGCTTTCATCTTTTCCATATAAATTTGTGTATGTGTACCTTTCCCAATGGCCGGTGGTCCATATCCTCTACCAGGATGATAGTTAGTTTGCGCTTTTGCACCTATAAATTCATCAACTATCTTCTCCGCAGTCTTAGGCTTGTTTGAGGATTAAGATTCTCGATACATCTTGACCATATCCTCTTAGAGTAACGATGACAACAATATACAATGTAAACATAATAGAAATGTATATACAAACATAAACCATAGTTGAAGTGCTTATTTGTAAATTAACCCATCAACTTACATAATTCTGGCCAGCCTGTTGGGAAATCCAACTGCCACCACCATCAAACCTTAGCTCACTGTATCGGGTGACCTTAAAGAACTTGATTGCATTTGGTGGTTCGTGATTCCTCTCAATCTAATCACATAATATGCATAAAGCTAAGGACTTCATCAATTTAAGGGTTATAAAATTAAACAAAATGAAATACTCACATATTCATTCCTCCTATTCTCAAATGATCTGGATCCCTACCTGTGTAAATATTTTACTTTCTTACGTGCAGTCTTTCCACTCATTGCCCTAGTCTTTTATTTATCAAGACGTCATGAAGTTAATGACATCATATAGTCAAAACCTTAAAAAAACATGACCAAATTATTATTACCTTTGCAGATGGATCTCTTGATTGCAGAATCTCCTTCTCTTCTGCAATCTCTCTCCTCCATTCATCTATTTTTTGTTTCCAATCATCATCACTTGATCCCTTAGGTCGGATTGCATCACCAATATTTATCCATGCACTTTTAGTTTTACTTCGATGATTTCTATAGATATTTCCCATCCATCGATTGGCAACACGAAACTTTTCAGGATTTTTGTGATGTCATCAATATTTAGACGATTCTACAAAAAGAAAAATGGGCTAAGGATGTTAGAAACACCATGCAACGGGTTATGATAAGAAGGAAAATGACAGTTTGGACATTCACTTGTTATTGAGAAAATTATTGAAATAGAGAGACAAGACAAATTAGTTGTGTTGCTTTCACCTGTACTCTTTCCTAAGCACGTTGTTTTTGTGATAAATCAAAATTTCTCCAATCCTCAATACAGAGTGGTAGCAAATCTCGACAAGCCTTCCCTATTTTCGATGCCATCTTAGCTGATTGGTTCGATGTTAATGGATGACCACCACATGTCGTGAATTGAATGACCATTTTACTCATTTGTCTTCTATTTTCTCTTTCTAATGCTTGTCCCTGATATGCACTCCTCTTGCCTACATATGACACTAAGCTCACTACTAGTGCAAATATTTGAAAAACAAGTCCATCATAATTGAGGCAAACATAATAGAAACTGCAATCTCTAGTTAAATGTATGCAGTTACGTTAATTACTTGAGGATCGAGTAGGGTCAAAGGGAATGCCATCGGCTTCTGTAGACACATTAACTGCATTATTAGCGAGAGCATCATTTTGTGTCAGTGCATTTGGTGTGGCATGTTCCTCAGCTGAATTTATGGGCTCCCTTTCTTAATTTATGAAGGCATTCGTCACAGCATTATCACGAACCTCGTTATCACTATGGTGTGAATCCGACTCATCTCTAATTGCATGTCGAGTGTCTCGACTAACCTTTCCTCCCCTTCTTTGGGTCTTCCTCCATCGCCCTGCCATTAGAGTTCTGTAAAATAAAGTGAAAGCATGTATGATAAAGCTTATGTGAATAAAATCAAAACATTACAAATTTTATGCAGAAGAAAAATAAGTAACATTCATTCATACAATCATTGTTAGTCGTATCATATTCAACAAGTGTATCATCAAGTGCCTCGTCTCCATCATCATTAGCTTCGATATTAGCATCGTGCTGCAAGCTACTAGATGCTTCAACTGTCATTTCTACTAATTCTCCTTGGATCGTATCAAGATACATATTGGTTCTTAATAGCATATCAACATCACAATCGACAACTAAATGTCGCTCATATCCTCTTCCCCCATCCTCAATGACTAGATCATCTAGGCTCTCATATGCCACTTAAGCCTCTACATCAGTGAACAACTTTATGTTACCAATTAAATAGTCCATATTGTAAATATGGTGATGCTCAAAACATTGCACCACACGCCAATCAGCACCTAACTTCATGTCTTCTAAGTAATATACTTGTTTCGCTTGTGATGCTAACACATATGGGTCATTTACATACCAAGTATGAGTGACCTTAATACTCTTAATGCTATTCTCAACTCTAACGTTATGATGTTGGCTATCTGTGTCCCACCACTTATTTAAATAAGAACTCTCTCTTATTCCGTATGTAACTAAACTCATATATATTTGTAACAACCCCATAAAATTCTATTGATGCCTGCACATCCCCATGATTCCCCTCTATAAGAACTCCACTATTCTGAGTCTTCTTCTTACTATCAAACTCTGATGTGTGAAACCAAGCACCATTATATATCAGCTTGCTGTATCTCTTATAGCAGGAATCGAGCCCTTTAGATAATGCATATAATGCACTAAGCATTGGGTCAAAACTATCATAGCATGGTCTCATCTGCACCATCGACAAATTAAAAAGTGAATGCTTATCTTAAAAAGTTAACTTCTCAATTAGATACAACATTATATTATTGTGTTTACCTTATCCATAAATCATTGATGAAATTCCCTTTCATGGATGTCATCTATGTTGTCACCATATTGTGCTCTTAAAATGATCTTATGTTCCCTACATTACAGTTTTCAACTTAGGTTAGTCATTAATTCATAGCAATCTTGTAAAATTTGAGAAGCTCCTATTCACACTTACTCTATATAAGGTTGAATTTCATGACAGTTGTTGATGATATACCATGTCATGACTTCAACCTCCTTGTTTGATAACACAACATATATAAGAGGGGATATGAGGCTAACTTTGTTGGTGAAAACATCAACACCACCTTCTTCTAAGGTATCAAAATTCCTATCTGGACTATTAAATGTTGTTTCAATGTCTTCTAAGTGAAGCGAGCACCAAGTCAAGCACTCGTTAACAACATATGCTTCTGCAATGGAGCCTTCTGGATAAGTTCTATTTCTAACAAATTGGTTTAACGAACCTAGGTACCTAAACTCATTAATTTACATAGAGTGTCAGAAGGTATAATAATACTAACATGTAATTGGCGAATATGAAAACCAATATCATACCTCTTAATGGGATACATCCATCGATAAGCAACTAGTCCAGCTAACAATGCTTCTCCAGGCAAGTGGATAGCTAGATGCACCATAATGTCAAAAAACGCAGGGGGAAAGATAAACTCTAGCTTACATAGTATGGTGACAATATCACTTTGCATCTTTTGTACCTCTTCTACATTTAGAATGCATCTACATAGCTTTTGAAAAAAGGTTCCAAGCTCGGTTATGGCCATGCTGACTTCTTTAGGCAATATGCCAATGAATACCTACAAGTAATAGCCTTTCCAGAATAACATGATAATCATGGCTCTTCAGACCAGAAAGTTTCGAGTTTGAATTATTGACACACCAACCAATATGCGATGCATAACCATCGGGTAATCTAACTCCCCTTATAAACTGACAGAGCGATCTCCTCTCGCTAGTGCTCAATGAATAACTAGCACATGGCATGGAATACTTAACATTAGGCTGCTTTAACAAATGTAAGTCCTTCTTAATGCCAAGGTCTTCTAGATCAAGTCGAGCTTTGTAGGTGTCTTTTGTTTTACCCTCAACCCCAAGAACTGTATTAAGAACATTCTCACAAATATTCTTCTCAATATGCATAACATCTAAATTATGCCTAAGCATCAACTTTGACCAATATGGCAACTGAAAGAATATTGACCTTTTTGTCCAGTTAAACCCATCAGTGTAATGGATTCTTTTAACTTTGTCGGGATGCTTTCCCATAGGCATATTTGTTATAGATTATAATTGGTGAAGAATATCATTACTGCTACATTCTTCAGGGGCTTTACGATAATCACACATTCCATTGAATTTTAAGCTACGCCTCTACGGATGGTCATTCGGTAACCACATTCTATGACCAACACACCCAATCTTGCTATTAAGCCTTATTGACGGTGTTTGGTCTTTGCATATCGAACAAGCACTGTAGCCTTTTGTACTCTACCTAAACAAGTTCCCATAGGCTGGAAAGTCATTGATGGTCTACAACAAAGCGGCATGCATTTTGAAAGAAGACTTTGAATATGCATCATATGTCTATAATTCATTAACCTAAAGATCATTAAGTTCATCGAATAGAGGCTATAAGTAGACATCAATCTCCTTCCCTAGTGCTTTAGGTCCTGGGATTAATAATGACATCATCAAGAACTCTTTCTTCATACACATCCAAGGTGGCAAGTTATATGTAAGTAGAATCACAGGCCACATGATGTATGATTGGCTCATAGATCCAAAGGGATTGAACCCATCACTGGCTAGCCCTAACCTAACATTGCGAGAGTCTTTGGAAAACTTAGGGAATTTAATGTCAAAATTGACCCAAGATAGCCCATCTATAGGATGACCCATACAGTTCTCTTGTTTTTTTATGTTCCTCTTTATGCCAACACATTTTTTGAGCGACTTTAGCCTTCATGAAAAGGCGTTGCAACCTTGGTTTCACAGGAAAGTAATGCAAAACCTTTTGAGGAATACCCTTCCTAGATCCACCACACACCTTATACCTTGAGGTACCACAAGTGGGGCATTGTGTGAGGTGCTTGTTATTACCTTAAAACAAGCAACAATCATATTTGCATGCATGAATGTAATGGCAGCCTATGCCCAATCCCCGTAAGTACTTGTTTGCATGATAGTATGACTTAGGAAGCGACTCTTCATTAGGGATCACATCATGAAGAAGTTAGAGAAGCATGTCAAAAGACTCCACTTATTGTATACCTTTAAGTGAAGTAGCTTCACGATAAACGAGAATTTTGATAACTTATACCCTAAATAAAGCTCTTGTTGCGAGTCAACTCATAGCCCATCAACAAAATTGGGTAGGAAATCAAATCCATCCGTAGGAGTTGGACCTTCAGCTTGATTGTTAATAAATGCCTCTAAATCTTCTAGCATCTCATCAAGTTCGTCTATGTCGTCATCATTTTCCTCATTGAACCCCTCGCTTCTATATGTTCTAAAATCATATTCTTCATGACGAATCCTACCTCGAGTTCTCCTTGGCAATTCAATGGTCGACTCCTCACCATGGTATATCCAACAACGGTAAGTTATATCTATCCTATCAACAAGTAAGTGTGCTCTTATTACATTCACAGTGTGCGTGGACACATTTAAGTATTTCTTACATGGACAACTTAACCTCTTGTCCATTCCATACTTCATGCGCAAGTATGCAATGAAAAACTCAATACCTTGCCAGTACTCTTCACTTCCAATATTACAATTCATCCAACTCTTATCCATAACTGTAAAAGAATCCCATAGCAAATCAATCATGTTTTACACACATATAATGAAAACATTAGTTCTTAAATGGTAAACATATAATGAACTTTATTTTAAAGTAAAGTAGACCTGAAATTATAAACATATAAGCATTTAAAATGTGAGCATGTAAGTTTACTTAGTTTGGAAATATAAGGACCCTAAAGAATTAGTGAAATTGCTAATAAAACTCTCATACGTACCATAAAAGAAAAAAAAATCCACATTAAGTCAAATATCAAGTCAACACTATAGATATATGTCGAATGCTATAGACATGACATTGAGTATGATATTTAATAAGTTGGACTTAAAACATCTCATCTTTCACTTATTATTCTTCTTCAATATATAGAACTCTCAAGCCTACAACATAGTCTTTATCAAACAAGATCAAGCGAAGACATAAAAAAAAATCATAAATTACACTTCAAGTTAACCTTAACTAAGCCTTAACCATGGGGTGACAATACTGCTTCTATCGATAACAAAGATGAAACATTGCTTAACCCCTTGGTAATCCAACTTACTGTCTAAGCATCATTGTTATTGTGCTTAGGCACAATGTCAAAATCAAATGCTAATGGTCATAGCTATTATTCTATATATAAGAAATGAATATGCATTGCTATAAGGAAATACATCACAAGCCAACATAGCAAAGTCAACAAACGCTAAGAAGCTACAGAACAAAACAAAAAAGGTAAGAACTCAAGATTTTAGAAGCTATAACACACTTATTAGTAATTAGCCGTAATTAAGTAATGTAGAATCAGAAGGTGGAAAATGATTATGGATGGTTGATAAGGCAATTGATGAGCTTTTAGGAGGTGAATTGGGCAATGTAGCTATATTTGTATACTTCACGTCCCATGTCTCTAAAGAAGGTAGGTTTCTTAAGAACTATGGAAGCCTTCCTAAGATTGTCATACAGGGCAACGTTAAATAGTAACAATCAAACACTTGAGTCTATGTAATCATATACTAAAAATAAAAAGAAAAATTAAATCTTTCTACAGCAAAGAACACAAAAAAAAGTTGATTAAATCAACCTTAACACATTATTTTTGTTGAACCAATAAATTTCATTATTTTCCTTGTAATTTCATCAATGTGGACAAAACAAGAGGGTTTGTTTACAATAACAAAAAACAGGGGTTTGTGATAACTAAACTAAAGGGTTATATACCTAACATCCTATGTTTAGCTGTTCTAATCACTTCCTTCTAACAATAACATTATCCTAAAAATTTGATATTTAGTATGTATATTAAATCATCCCCACAAACACACTGTCACAAAAAGTTGTACTTCTTATTATTTAAGAGGTTTGGCTATGACAGTTTGAGCTAAAAGAGGCCACATTCAACTTCTTGCAGCGAATACTCCTCATTTGGTTGAATTCATAACCTATGCTTTGTAGTAAGATTTCATGGAATATACTTTCATACAATATTAGCGAGACAACAATAAGGGAGACTAATACAATGGAAACAAATAAAAGGGATATGATATTGTCATAGGATCGCTTAATTATAAGTGCACTTAATGTCCACTAGGCACAACAATAACAATTGCCACACCATGCTTACCAAACAACACTCCTAGCACACGAATGACAAAAACAACAACACTCCTAACTCACAGATGAAATAATGCTCCTAACATTGTCGACATCAATGCATTACCTAGAGAGTTTCCAGTAGAAATTGGATAGCAATCATATTTGCTATCTTTGTAAATTGTATAGCTGTGCAAGGTAGTGATCAAATGCGATAGAGCCTAGATGAATAAATGTTTCAAAAAATAGCTTTATGCTTTTGTTTAAAATATAAAATGTAATGATTATACAAAAGAGAACAAACTTGTAGCCTTAATTGATGTTGAAAATTACCCCATGAATCTGACTACTGGTTGTCTTCTAAAGTTGATCTAGCTTCTTCTTAAACACACCACCAATGATATCCTATGCTTTTAAAAAGCCAACTTCTTGATTGCTTATTTTCAATCAATAATAAAAATATTTTATTATTTATTAAACACACCACCAATGAAATTTCCAATTAATAATAAAAATGGAAGCAAATGAAGATCATTATGCCAAGCATAATTTTTAGTAGAATACTTTCTTTAGTACTTATCATGACTGGATGTTTAACATACCACAAAAGCAAGCATAAAAAGAATAAAATAAATGAACCAAGCAGATAACAATGATGATGATAAGGCAATTGTAACAAATCAAGTAGGATTGAAGAATTGAAAAAACGCCTTTATTAACTACTAGCAGAACTTTGAATCATGCAGAACTTCAGTGTCATAGTCTACTTCCCTATCCCAGTTACCACAACAAAACACTAAAAGCATGATCTCGTGAATTAGAATTCCATACATTGACGAAGATTTTGAATGACAACTATAATAGAAAGATAGGACAATGAAAATGAAATAAAAATCTTTCCCTAACTACATAATGTCAGCATAATCGCTTAATGATTGCTTAGCCCATTTTATTCCTTGTATGACTAATGAGGATGAAATTTTTAAAAAGGGAGAAAAAAACCTAATCCTTGTAAAAGAAAGCCATATGTATGATAGGAAATGAAATTGCTGGCAATGTGGAAAAAGGAAAAATGCATTCTGTACTATGCTAAGTTTAACCTCTTATTTCTTGTTTCGTACTCAATAAATTTTAGTTCTACAAACTTGCATCAGAATCCAAACGGCGCCAACTTTGTAACAACACTAACAATTCATCTTGAAGCTATCCTTAGTAGTTTTAAATGAGCAAAGAACTACGCAACAACCTAAAAACTATTTCAATTAAATGCAAGGAAGCCAAGGTGACAGGGACATTTCAGTGATGGATGAAAAAGGGGCCAAAGAAAAATCATGTTACATTATATAAGACCAAATTGTTAGATGCTTGACATTAGTTGCAAAACATCCATTGTACCCTTAGTTGCATGCTTTGAACACAAAAATAGGGATTTTGTGGGCATCTAGTGATTGCGCAAGAGCAACCATAACACCATAGAACGCCATTATTGGAATAAAACTGAGCAGCATTACAACTATTTTGATAATTCAATTTTCTTGAAACTTATTTACCAAAAAAAAAGATGATTTACCCAAAACAATTTCTTCAAACCCTAATTTTAATGAATGCTTAGGAACAAAAATCTCACCTTGATATAAATAGAAGACTACGGTTTGAAGATGACGGTTCCTTGCAGGTGATGATGCTAGGTTTCGAAGTAAATTTCTTCGTTCCTCAAGCGGTAGACATTGTTGACGTTATCGCAAGACGAGAGACATTCTTCAAGTGAGTGTCATAAAGAGAAAGATGTATAGAAATAAAATGATGTCAGGGAAGGCGAAATTAACAATGGCAAAACGTTTTTAGGGTACAAAAGTTAGGGTTGAGCACTGTATAAAAGGAAGGGTTTTGATTTTCTTTTCACCAATGTTGTTTTGTTTTTTAATAATTTATAATGTCTTAATAACTGAAAAAAAATTTAATTATTAAAAAAAAACCTAATTTTTTTTTAATATTCTTATTAAGTGGAAAAAAGTTATGGGAAAAAAATCAAATCTTACAATAAAAAATTTATTATTGAATTTGAGTTTATACCTTAACTTTAGTTATAAACGTTGCTAATAATATATTTTGTGTAACATTTAACAAACGTGACTAAAATATATTAGAATTGGCGACGTTTGTAAAATATACAAACGTTGCCAAATGTAAAAATTCTTGTACTGTTGAGAGAGAGAGAGATAACTTCTGCTTTAAGTTCTAGAGAGAGAAACAGTTTAGATGTGAGAATATAAAAGGATTTCAATGTTTTTTGATTGTCCAGATGTTTGTACTAGCTCCTATTTATAGCTTCCAAAGCTCGATTCGAGCTTGGAAAGCTTTCAATGGCATAGACAAGGTAGGAGCGCACATCAGGAGATCCTTAAAATATGCTTCGATTTTGACTATATGGATCAAAATTAAAGATTGGTGTGAGTAAATAGGAAGCTATCATGCTAATTTTACCTATTAGAAGCTTCGATTCATGCCTAAAATGTCAGATTCACTAAATTGCATGAAGAGCTAAAATCTTAGATTATGATTTTTTTCTTTTTATCTTTGTGGGCCTTTTTAACTATTGAAATGAATGTTCTTGGCTAAGTTTTTGGGCTTGATTCAAAGTTCCAAATACCATCTCCACAAATCTATCATTAATTAGGGTGTAATTGTGTAGAAGAATGAGAGAAAAAGGATCTCAAAGTGTGCTTGATGAAATGGGAAGGTGTTGTCTTGAGGAGGAAGATGATGATGTGTTGCCACATGGAGCCATGTGACGACATGTGGCCCAATCAAAGCCAAACTTATGTTGGGTGAATATAAAGAGGATTTTGCATAGATGACATGTTGCACTACGTAGCACTAAATGGCCTAATAATGTCTTGACAAATGTCTTGGTGATGGAAAACAAAGATGAAAAAATTACATCTCTACATTTGGTGGGATTCAAACCAAGGTCATGTTTATGTTGAGTGCATGTGTTTACCAATGGGCCATTTGGCCTACACCCAATTAAGTTATGCATCTAATATTCATTTAAAGCTTCAAACTGGCTTGAACAAATTTTAAACACGAAATTCGATTCAAGCTAAATTGAGGCCCCAATCAATCAAAAATGCAATTTTCATGAAAATAAAGTCTAGAAAATTTATTATTATTATTATTTTTTATTTTTACTTTTTTTAAATTACTATTTTATTTTTATTAATTTTTTTGCTAAATATAGAGAAGAAGAAAAAATGGTGTGTCAACTATTAATAAGGTTTAAAATTTAAAAATATCACCTAATTTATATTTTTTTAATAAGAAGTGATTTGGTTTAGGTTCAAGTGGTTTAGTTCGGTTTGATCTCCTAAATCGAATTGCAAACCATTTGAATTATCTTTGAACCAAAATATAAGAGAACCATATTTTGTGGTTCGGTTTGATGAGTAGCCCTAAGTACTAATGATATTTAAACACATGATAGAGATAGCATATGTTTTTTTTTTAAAAAACCAATAATTACTTCTCATATGCTAGAATTTTATTAATATTTTTATATCGCTAATCTATCTACATGATGTATTAGTATAATTAAAAGTTTTTTTTTAAAAAACAAGCTATTTATTGGAGACACATGCTATCTGGATGCTTGCACGTTGCATTCGAATTGGGGACACGCCTCGTACTAGATTTAAGTATGTCACTCAACCTTGCTAACTTCAAACCTAAAACAAAACCCACTCCCCCCCACTATTTCTTCAAGCAGCATTTACCTGTGGTGGGTATAGTGTCCAAATGGCACTTCGAAGCCTTTGGATCATTTAAGTCCTCAACACCTTTCGAAAGATAGAGACAATCGGCCAAATGAGCATGCTTCTAATGCTTGAGTGAGGCACTCGAATGACAATTAATTACTTTTCACTGATTTTGATTGAAATTTCTCAACTACATGAACTACATGCATGTAAATGCATTAGTGGAAAATAAGGTGTAATAACACTTGTTATCATTGGCGTCATGCATAGATGGTATGCTCCACAACTTGTTTCATTTACTTTGCTCAAGCAATGAGAAATTTATAGGGGATATCCCTGAAGTTCTACCTTTCTTGTCTTTGATAATGGAGCGTAGGAGATACTTCATGTTTCAACTAGAGCCGGAGATAGAGTCAATATCCACCCGTGATTCGATGCCAAACCCCCAGTGGCGAGTTCAACAATCGGACTTGATTGGTTCACAACCTACCATGGATCTTATATGTCCACGACTCTAGGGTGATTATGAAAATTTTAAAAATAACTAATAATTATTAAAGATTTTGAATTATAGTAAAAACCCAAACTATTTTCCATGTGAATTAGGAAGGTTCTTTTCCATTCACAACCTTTAATGTGTTGATCTTAGTTGAGGCTAGACAAGAAAATCGATCGAACTATGAAAAAAAAAATACTTTATTTCTTTAGGTTAGAAAAAATGGCGAATTGAACTGATTCGTTTTCTTTTAAGTTTGAAAAAATTGCAAATTGAATTAAACCATTTCAAACTGAATTGAACCAGGATAAGCAAAAAAAAAAAAAAAAAGGAAATGAGATTTTGGAGAATGTATGACAAAAAAAAGAGGATTTCGTGTTGCTTATTTGATTCTTCCTCTTATTTAGATTTCGTCGAGTAATTCACCACTTTTTTTTCTTCATATTTTTACTTATTTACTTATATAAAAATTAGAATTACCTAGAAAGAGACAATAAAACCCTTTTAAATATGTTAAATAGGCATTAAAGATGGTGGGTAATATTAGAAAAATGATAATGAATTATATATTTTTTTATGTCCATTATAATTTTCCATGACTTATTGTACGTAATGCCTACATGTACCTCACTTAACTGGGTAGCTTTTAAGTAGGTATTAATGATCACATGGTGTAGGTTTTTGGTAGAAATTTTCTAGAATTTACTCTAATGTGGTAAGGTACAATTATTATTATTATTATTTTTTATCATGTATTGTAAGGTATATAAGGCAAAAGTTCTATTGTACTTTGTACTCACCTAATAAAAAATTATTAAATAATATTAATAAATAAATAATAAATGATAAGATTATATTTTTAGCTAATAAGTATTTTTAGTAAAAAAAAAAGAGTTTAAACCCATAAGTTAATAAACTTAAACAACTAAATCTAATCTTGTGCCTTCTTTTCCTTGTTTTTTTCCCTAGTTTCCACTACAATTTTATGTTTATCATTCTTTCTTATTTCCTAAGTAGTAAAATTACATAAATTTAAAATAATGAAGATAGAAAAAATTACCATTTTTTTAATTTCAAAAATGTTATAGGTTTGACTAATTTTGCAAATGAAGAACTTGTAATATTACATGTAAAGTATTTTTTTAATATCACATAAACACAAATTTTATAGAAAAAGAGAGAGTAAAATTTACAAATTTTATAGGTATCATATAGATTTTATAAAGTGAAGGTTTTAAGGTGGTTCTAAGGTATATAGGTTAGGTTTTGTTTTAAATTTTGAGAATTTGAGTCTTATAGTATAGGGTACAGGTAGGTATTTATGCTCTATCCACCTTGTACCCACTCATCCAAATTATATACTTTTAAGAATTTTAAATTTTAAGAGCTTCTATGGAAATCAAACATAAAATTCTTGAGACGTATACGAACATTTAAATAATTTGATTAACAAAAGTACAATTTTTATAGTAAAATTACACACATTTTTATTAATAAGAGTTAAAATCCATAGAAAATAAAGAAATAAAATTACAAAAAAAAAAAAAAAAAAACACAAGGGGAGAAAGAATATATATATGTCCACTCGTTAAAGTGAATGGGTGCTATGCACCACCAAGGGAAGATCATGTGATCCCCTTACTTGTGATTGCCCCTCCCTGACCTTAGGGTGGCATGAAAATGCCAAAAAATAAGAAAGAAAAAAGTAAGTTGCAATCCACCATTTTTATTGGGCCGTGTAACTACTGCTCTGTATATATATATATATAAGAAAATGGGACATTCGATTGAAATCCCTTACAAGTTGCCATCGGTTTGTGCGAATCCTTGGCCTATAATGGCTGGGAATTTTTTTTCTTTTTAATTTTAGTATTTTTTCTGAATTTTCTTTTATAAAAAAAATTCTACATATTTTTAAATTTTTCATTGGTAATATTTTTTGTTTTTCTATCCTTAATTATATAACTCCAAAGAGAGACTCTTAGTAACGAATTTAAAGTAGACAAAGAAAGATAAATCATAATATTTAGTTAAATAGTACCAAGGAAAAATGGTGCAGATGTGTCTCTGTCTACTTATGTACAAAGACAGATCTAAGTAAGCTTTTACGTGTGGTCTTGCTTGTGCCCTCGACCCATGATGGCCTCTTTACTGTGCCAGTATATGTCACATCTATTTATTAAGGGATAATTACTAGAATAAATTGATTTTAATCTGCCGGTCAAATTGATGATTTGTTTCTTAAATTTGAGTAGGTGAAGATCTGTATATTAGTGCATTTCAATTTACTTTCCTTTACGAAAATAAAAATATTTTTTGCAATTATTGGTGGGTATAGTTTTAAATTAGTGAGTACTGTATGACTGCATATTAGTCACTCATACGCATGGTAAAATAATTTCACAATACTAAATAAGAAAGAAAATATTTTTTTAATATTATTATGATAATTTTTTTTTTAATTTATGACATCAACTGATATTGATACATATACACTCGATAATTAATCTTGTTTGAGTTTTTTTTTTTTTTTTTTTGGTACAGACTCAACCATGCATTCAACTACTTAGCAACCAAAACCAGTCCAACAGTACATCACAAAACGGAATTCAAGGAATCATCCAGGAGCAGCCGCATAGTCTCGAGCATATTGCTCCATATCACATCTATTTATTAAGGGATAATGACTAGAATACATTCCAAATTGATGACTTAAAAACATCTAATAGTAAAGATTTAAAAAAAATAAATTTTCAAGAAGAATATCTGACCGAAAAATTAATTTCTAAATTATCTAATAATTTAAATTAAAAATTTTTATCTATGCCATCGACGGTTTACTTATTCTAATGATATCACGTTTTACGACTGAGTGAAATGATTTGTATATGATTTTATAAGTTTACTTTTTATTAGGATCTACGTATATAAAATAATAAAATTAAATTAAAAAAATAAAAATATAAAATTTTATTTTAATTTATTTATTAACTAGAATTATATTCCACAAAAAAAAAAACAGTTATTATGCATTGTACTTTTCTATCATAGGAGGCAAGACCAATACTTTTTATTGTTAGCAAGTCTGCTTTGGAGCAACTTTTTCTTTTCCTTTTTTTTATAAATTTATGATTGTCCGCCCCACATAATTCACAGGACAGAACGAAAGAAGTTCATCCTTCTGTGTACGTAAAGACGTGCGGGAAGCTACTTCCTCACCGACGTGTAGAATCTCAATTCATGTCCATATCCCTCTTATTTATTTTCTCTCACTCAACCTTACAGACCTGCATAATCCAGAAAACAGAAGATCAACAACATCAAAATCTATAATCAAAATCTTCCATCAATGTTTTTGTTAAGCCTTTTGGAAGTTGTCCTAGCTCTCATTTGCTTTATAGTCCTACGCTGTCTTAGCAAAAAGAATGAATTACCAATAAACTGGCCACTCGTCGGCATGTTACCAGAGCTCATCCTTCATGCTCACGACATGCACGATTGGATTACTGGACTTCTAAAGCAAAGCCAGCTGAATTTTTTGTACAAAGCCCCATGGTTTTCTAGTAGTGATATACTATTCACAGCAGATCCTACTAACATTCACTACATTATGAGCTCAAATTTTGCAAATTTTCCAAAAGGTTCAGAGTTTAGGAAAATTTTTGATGTTGCAGGAGATGGAATTTTCAATGCAGATAACGAGTCATGGAGAAATCAAAGAAAAGTTGCATTGCTTTTCATGAGCCATGGTTCGTTTCATAAGTTCTTAGAGAAGACTATTCATGATAAGCTGGAAAATGGGCTCTTTCCTTTATTGCAACACGTTGCAGATAAAGGAATAATAGTCGACTTTCAAGATGTGTTACAAAGGTACACGTTTGACACCACATGTACATTAGTAACTGGATATGATCCAGGTCGTCTTTCAATTGATTTTCCTGAAGTTGCTTTCGCTAAGGCGTTGGACGACGGAGAGGATGCGATATTTTATAGACATGTGTTTCCAAACTTCTTTTGGAAGATGCAAAGATGGATTGGTATTGGAACGGAGAAAAAAATGGGTGAAGCTTGGAAAAATGTTGATCAGATTATTTCCAAGTACATAGCATTGAAGAGACAAGAGTTGGATGTAAAAGGCGCGAACCTGAAGAGACAAAACGAGGAAGTTCAAGGTGAGGTTGGGATAGATTTATTAACATCATATATGACTAGTGAAATTGGGAATTTGAATGGATTAGATTGCAACAGTGACAAGTTCCTTAGGGATACCATTCTAAGTTTTATGGCTGCTGGAAGAGATACTCTTAGTTTAGCATTGGCATGGTTCTTTTGGGTTCTATCAAGACACCCATCAGTTGAAACCAAAATTAGAGAAGAGGTGAATTTAGAAATGTCAAAATTAGAACGAAAAAATTATCAAAGAGTTGTGCTCGACAAGCTCGTTTATTTACATGGTGCACTGTGTGAGTCTCTAAGGTTATATCCATCAGCACCATTTAATCACAAGAGTCCTAAAACTCCAGATGTCCTTCCAAGTGGTCACAAAGTTAATCCTAACATGAAAATTGTAGTCAGTGTGTATGCAGTGGGAAGGATGCGCTCAATTTGGGGAGAGGACTGTTTCGAATTTAAACCGGAGAGGTGGATTACAGATAAAGGAAAAATTAGACATGAACCGTCATATAAATTCTGTGCATTTAATGCTGGACCAAGGACTTGCATCGGAAAAGAAATAGCTTTTATACAAATGAAATCTGTTGTGGCTGCAATACTGTCCCATGGATATCGTGTGGAAGTTGAGAAAGGTCACAACGTGACTCCTTCTCCTTCAATCCTCCTCCCCATGAAACATGGGTTGAAGGTCAGAGTTACGAGAGTTCTTCCTTAGATTTACTTCAAGCATATTTACTTAGAAAATCAATAAGGTGGCTGCCAGTGAATTAGGATTTTAATTCTTCAGATGATATGCTAGTTTATTTAGAAGATTTTAGTTGGTTCTCCATGTGCTAAGGCTTGTGTACTGTATGTAAACATATTTTTTCTCGAATCGATAATGTACTGTTGTTTATTTAAGTTCTTTTCTGTTTGAATTTAATTTACAAGATAATTCCTCGAATAGTTAAAGCGAGGAATGACAGCAAGAAAGCTATTGAGAATTTCGCGTTACAGGTGCTTGAAGAAGTTGCACCTTTTTTTTTTTTTTAATGGAAAAATACATTTCCAATCCTTTTCAATGAAAGGAAACTGAATATTATCGATTTTTGATAAATACTTTTGTTTTTTTTTTTTATTGTATTGCTCTTTAAAATTCGAATGAAACAAATTCTTGCAATCGTAGTAGCTGTTTCTGTTGATTAGAAGAAAGAAAGAAAGAAACTACTGGAGGTGCACTTTGTGTAATCCATGGAGAAGATTTATACTTAAAAAGAATGACACCAGAAATAGAATTTGCCACTTTAATATTATAAAAGATTTGGAGATGCTGCACCCACGGTGCCCATATAAATTTAAAAACATTAGATGCGTGAAATATTATTAATTACATGGAAAAGCAGAAAGTAGAAATATGGAAAAAAAGAAGTTTAACATAATGACAACAAAAAAAACTGTATAAATATTTTCTTTTCTTAAAATAGTGTAGAACAGTAATTCTAATTATAGTTCATTTGCCTCACTTCTCCAAATTACCATGTACTGAATTCATCTCGAAAAGAAAAACCACAAACCCAGGTTTGTTTATGCTCTGGTGTGAGGAATATATTTTCTATGCTTTCATATATAGAATAGAACACCAAAAGTGATAAGGGATAAATAGAAGTCTATGAAAAATGTGAAACTTTGTAGACGTAGTGTGTGTTATAAGTTTTAATTGAAACAACATTAATTTAAAGTTCCAAGCTTATTTCATCAAAAGCTAAAATAATATAATTGTGATTTTTATGGAACAAGAGCATACGACTTGTGAAGACTCTAGTTCAAGTATAGAGCAAGATCTCATCAAGTTATACCAACGTTGGTATTAGACTTGTTAACGGGGTAGTTGCACCTTGGAATCAGCAAGTCCCAATTTCGGAAAGGCTGAGCCAATTCTAAATTGTAACCCCCAATTTCGAGTTAGGTGTTAGGATCCAACGATTCATGAGTCTGGTTTTGAAATTATAAATCGGTTTTATTTTTTTTTTTTTTAGTTTCTTAAGTAAAAAAAAAATTAAAATTTAAAAAGTAAAAATGATTATGAACCAAAATTTTTAATAATTTTTAGCCCACTTTATAGATAACTTAAAAAAGAAATTAAATTTATTTATATAGAACAATATCCAAGTAATACATGAGAATACCTTCGTCAAACAGCTAAAATGCATAATTAATGAAATTAGTTAAAAATGAACATCCCCTGCAACTAAAACACATAAGAATGCATACATGTATTTGCAAAAGTTGAATTACATGCAGTAAAAGGTTTTGAGGATATCTGTTGGAGTATCAACACACTTTAACGCCAAGAAGATGCTAAATTCTAGCATATGGAGGACCAAATGTAAAAAACAAAGGCCATTTATGGTAAAAGCTATTAAGATTTTTACACATCATCTATTTACCATCCTACTAACAAATTAACCATGTACCTTAAGCTGTAACAATGACAAACCAAAAGAATTCGATAAAGAAGCAATGGAAATGCTGAGGCCATGGACCAAATAGTACAAACTTCAACAATCGCAAATCCTAAAAATTGAGTATTAATATATCAATGCTCTTGGTTCTATTTCAATATCCAAGCCGCCATTGCCAGGTAATTCATTTTGTTGTGTCATGTATCATATCCACATTTAAATGGGTTAATGTTAAAAAAATCTCAATTCATAACACAACTTATTTATTAATTGTACATGAAAACCTAAATCTATAATTTAACTCATATGTCTCGTGTTTAGATTAGACCTATTTATTAATTAAAAAGCTATAGCTAAATGCATAAAATACTTACACATTCAACATGAAAAGGAAGATAAAATTAACTTTTACAAATAATAATGCCATTAGGTCTTAGAAATTAACAAAAAATTACAACCCAAAAAACAGTTTTAGTGAAGTAAATCTCATCAAATATAACATATCTTAAAACTCATTTGTTTCATAACAATATTCAATTAAGTCGAACCATAACTTGAATGAACATTATCACTAGTGATGATTTCCAAATTTATCACATTCTTTGTCAAATCTTCAAAGAAGACAGTCAAAGTATCTACACATAAAAAAGAATGATATTAATGAAAATATATAATACGACATTGAAAATTGAAAAGAAAGTTTAATTTTTTTTACTTTCTTCTCCACAAAGTCAATCCTTTATAAAAGTATATATATATATAAACTTCTATAGCTTCTAGCTTTAAGGAGCTACGATGTTGGTTAAGGATTTGACCTGCAATACTAAATGTAAATTCAGAAGCTACTATAGATATCGATATACTTAAGATATCATGTGCGATTCTTGAAACTTGATGATATTGAAATTAATCGGTTTTCCAATAACATAATACATCAAATTCAACAATTATATACTACTCCTCAACCAAATATGACTCTAGTTTAGATTTGGTGGCACCCCTCAAAATTTGCATGCTTCAAAAGATTGAAAATCCTAGACAAGATAAAAAAATTTTGGATGAAAAGATGAGATAAGAAATTGTAAGCATTATATAAAATGAAATTAACTTCAAAAGTGTAAAAATAGTATACATAGTTATTAAAATAATAATAATAATAATAATAAAGTTACCTACAAGTCATCACCCATTCATTAATGATAGTTTCCTGCCCTTTGACTTATTGCCATTAATATTTTGATCTAAACTTGCTCCATCTTTTTTCATGCATTCATCAAAGAGATAGAACAATGCTCTTTTGACTTTCATAAACTCATTTGAGTTATCGTCATAAATCCTTTGAAAACTTCACTCAACAAATTCAAGTTTATATCATGGATCTAATGTAACCACAAAAGTAGTAAATTTTGGGGATAAATGCTTAATGTAATGAGATTTGTATCCATAAAGTGAAATGATTTGAGAGATAATAGATGATAGATCTACATAAAGAAGAGTCAACAAGAGAATAAATGAAACTAAGAAGGAGATTTTTACCTGAAATGTAAAATCATTTAATTGCTGTTCTTGTATTGTCAAGAGAAACTAAGAAAGAGATAAATGAAAAGATAAGTAAAAATGAGAAAGGAAACCTTTGACTTTATGGTGAAACTATGAAACTTGATAGTGTGATGTGAAATGAAATAAACTATTAAAGAAAACAATATATTTAAAACATTATTGATATTAAATGAGTTTACATGAACCCTTGACCTCTTTATAAGATCTATTTAATAAATGAGTTGGTAAATAGGTAATCTACTTGTTGTATCCAAACACAAACACAAATTTTAACATGACATATTCGAGTCTAACCAATTTAATATTCATGCCAATTTTTGCTAATCCAAACCTATTTATAATCGAGTCTTGTCATGTCTAGATTCATGGATTAAATCCTGAATTGCCAACCCTAATTACCATTACAATAATATCCATGCCACCACTAAAAATAAATCTAATTTTCTCAGATGAATTAATAAATTTCCGAACAATAGGACAAATTTGATAGGTTAAATTAAAAGAATCGCACCTTTAAAGGTATAGATTATCTCTCTATTTATTATCGGAGAGGGGTTGAAAGTAATTCTTTCATTGATATCATATTTTGTTTTGCTAAATAACTTAAAGAAAATTGCAATATAAGGAAAGGAGAAAGACATTTAATTATCCATGTTGATAAAACAACTTTGCTCATTTCTGAGCAATGATTTTCCAATTTTCCAAATAGAAAATGTAATGCCCCAAAACTTGGGTACGCTACGACCCGCCATGTGTTCTCATTTCTTGAAGACACGCAAAGGCTCAATCACTACTATTATTCAAATACTCTCTCATTCATGTACTCCTAATAATAGTCATAAATCATCTACTGCATAACAGAGATTAATGAAATTTCTCATCCTCAACAATAAGTCATCAACAATCTTGTCAAATTAAATAGCGAAAGCGATTAACATTCACTTATAATAGAATTTTCAAATGATCAAATAAAAATCTAACATGTCTTTCCTTTGTCTATCTATTAGTTATCGTAATAGACGTATCTACATTTTCTTCATTGTTATCATCTTGAGCTATTTCCCCTAGGTTTTCAACATATCCTATGATCTCTCCTATAGTATCTGTAACTAAAAACAAATTCCCATGAGGGGTGAGCTAACACCCAGTACAATGTATACCTACACATACACGCACATGCCATGCCAAAAATAGTAACACATGTAAAATGCACCATAATATTCGTTCACAATTTTATTTATCTTTCATAATCTTTAGCCAATACACAATTACAACATAAACATCTTCATATATAACATTCCTAAACATCCTTTCATAATCTATCCACAAACAATATATGCATATATATATATATATATGTATGTATGACAAAGGTAATTCTCTATTCATAAGTCTCTTACTATACATAATAATAATCTATATACGATAATCGGTACTTCCCATTATCCATGAGTTCATGAGTCTTCGCACATCTACCTCCCACAATCATACATAATATATATATATATATATATATATATATATATGATAGTGGGTACTCCTCACTATCTATAAGTCCATGAATCCATACACTATAACCTTTCACAATACACGTCATAACCTTTCACATCACAACATTTCACAACACAACCTTCCACATAAGGCTCAAATCATTTTAGTATACGGCTCTACTAGGGACAACGTTACATACTAATCATCAAGCTGCCACCCCAAGAACACTAAACCACACTCACTTTCTTGGACCCAACAATTCACAATCACATGCACACTCAATCTGGTTCCTTTATAATATTATTAAACCCCCACACAAAATCTAATTTATCAAGCACAAACAACAAATATGGTATACACATACTTGACTTATAATACTTGGTTTGTCTTATACCTTTCTAGCTTCGCAATTCTTACAAACCTATACATGATTCAAATCATTTGCTTTTAGAATTATATTCCTATAAATATCAAAAGGGGACTAGTTACGTTTCAACTCAACAAGGTCATGTTGGGAGTCTTGTAATTGAGTGTGGGGTAGTACACGATCATGTCAAAGGCTGTACAATTTTTTTTTTTTTACATGGTCTCAACATGGTCATGTTAAGAGGTCATGTTTTTTTTTTAAAAAAAATTATTTTATTTTTCTTTTCTAACATGGTCTTAACATGGTCATGTACCTCTCTCTCTATTCACTATGTTGTTTTTTTTTTTTAATTTTATTTTATTTTACTTTTTTTTCATAACATGGTCTTGACATGGTCATATATCTCTCTCTATTCACTATATTTTTTTTTTCAACATGTTCTTTAACATGGTCATGTTGAGAGGTCATGTATCTCTCTGTTCATTATTCATCAATACGACCTTAACATGGTTGTGTTGATAGGTCGTGTTGATTTTCTTTTTCTTTTTCTTTTTTTCAACACGGTTGTGTATCTCTTTGTTCACCTTTCATCTTCGACATAGTCTCCAATATAGTAGTGTTGAGAGGCCATGTATCTCTTGTTTCACTTTCAGTTTTAACCACAATTCCAACACAATCGTGTTGGGAGGCCATGTACCTCACTATACACTTTGTAAATCGATCCATCGGCTCGATTTCTATTCAATTTAACCTAATTGATCCATCTAACATAAAATTTATAATGTAATATATTAGTAGATACACTTACTTGACCCAAATTGTTATCGTAATGAGTGAATCACTTGTTTCTCTTTGAGTTTTCAACACAGTCATGTTGGGAGGCCATGTACCTCACTATACACCTCATAAATCTATCCCTTAGCTCGATTTCTATTCAATTTAACCTAATTGATCCATCTAACATAAAATTTATAATGTAATACACTAGTAGATACACTTATTTGACTCGAATTGTTATCGTGATGAGTGAATCTCTTATTTCGTCCCTTGTGTATCACGGATTAATCTAGATCTGTAAACCTCAATACGTTAATTCTTTATGCTACCATATACATACTTACATCACGATTCATAATCATTTATTTATGTACTTACCTTAATCCAATAAGCTTGTGGTAGAAAAAGATCGTCTCCTTCTTTATGGATTGACATAATAAGGCTTTAGGGTTCTATGAGAAGTAAAGGGAGAAAAAAGTATTAACCCTAGGTAAAAGAAGCTTATATACCTAGGTTATGAAATGACCATCCTATCTCCAGTTATAATTCTTATTTCTCGTATCATCCTTGGTAGATTTTTTATTATCATTAATTACACACACATATCTATAAAATATTATTCGGGTATTTACATTCCCCCTCCCCTCCCCTTATAAGAGTTTTCGTCCTAAAAAATTACCTGGATCATTGAAGAGTTTTAGGTATCTTCTTCTTATCTCTTCTTCTAGTTCCCAGGTTACTTCTCTTTTTGTTTGATTACTCCATTGCACCTTGACATACTTGATAACCCGTCTTCTCAAAGTTTGCTCTTTAGTATCCACAATTTTGATGGGTCTCTCCATATTTGTGAGATTTGGTTGCACTTGCAGAGGTTTTAGTGTAGTGATTTGGTTTAAGTTTGGCACATTTTCTTAACATGGAAATGTGAAATACATTATGTACATTGTGAAGATGCCCTTTAGAGTTTTAGGTGGGAGATCATGTGCTATTGTCTGCATATGACTTTTAGCGGCTTTAGGGTGGTTGCATTTTTTGCTTGATTAATTTCTCTTTGTTTATTGCTCTTATATTAGATCAGGTCTTAATATTTGTTTCTTACTCACTTCACTCCAATGTAACGGCGATCAGCACTTTCTTCCATACAACGCCTCATATGGTGCCATTTGGATGGTAGATTGATAATTGTTGTTGTAGGCAAATTCATTAAGGGAAAATGTTCATCCCAATTCCCACCAAGGTCTAATGCATACGCCTTCAATATATCCTCCAATATTTGAATTGTTTGCTCGAACTAACCATCCATCTGTAGGTGAAAAGCTATACTAAATCATAGTTTTGTCCCTAAAGTTCTATGCAAACTTTTCCAAGACCTCCTCATAAATCTTGTATCTTTATCATGCAACCTTAAAATTTCTTTAATATAAATTTGTGTCAATTTCTCTAGTTTATACCCAATACCTATTAGTATGAAGTGTGCCGATTTTGTAAGCTAATCAACAATTATCCATACTATATCTAATTTAGTCCTCGATTAGGGTAGTGTTGTGACAAAGTCCATGGTCACATGTTCCCATTTCCATTTTAGTAAAGGTAAAGGTTGTAACATGCCAACGAGTCTCTAATGTTCTATGTTAATCTATTGGCATGTCATACACTTAGATACATAATCAACCATTTCTCTCTTCATATTCCTCCACAAATGATGGTTCTTCAAGTCTTTATACATTTTGTTACTTCTAAGGTATGTAGAGTACCCATAATAGTGTGCCTCTTTCAATATCTTTTTCTTCAATTCATTTATACTTAGCACACATAGCCTATGATCATACCTCAACACCTTCTCTGCATCTTCAATAAACTCTATAGCTCTTTCCTATTCCATTCTTTTCTTTATTTCTTGTATTCCCTTATTTCTAACTTAGGCAACCTTTATTCTATTGATTAACACTAGCTGTATTTGTAAACTGGTGAGTTTAGCTCCAATTTCATGAGTCACAATCCCTAAGTCTAATTTCTACATATCTTCTAATATTTTCTTTTGAGTTGTGATCATCATTGCTATATTGCCATGCTTCTAATTTCTATTACAATCTTTAGCTTAGGCCATTCATTTACAACTCTTATCTTCTCAAGATCTACAGATAATCCATCCTTACTAATCATATGTCCCAAAAAGGTGACTTGCTTCAACAAAAACTCACATTTCTTGAACTTGGTGTATAACTTTTCTTGTTGCAATATGCTCAATACTACTCTCAAGTACTGCTCATGATCTTCTTCATTTCTAGAGTATATTAAAATGTCATCTATGAACATTGATGAAGATTACCTTAGGAGGATTGGTCCAAGGATGATCAAAGACAAGCTAGGAAGATTGGATCAAAGAGCACGACCTTATTTAAAGTGTAGAATGCGAAGGCGGAAGTCAAGGAATAGATTAAAGGTTGACAGCTTTAAAATTACTGGAGGCTACCGGCCTTGGCGGTTTAAGCTGCTGGCCTAAATGGTTAGTGTGGAAAGAAGGCCGCTGGCTTAATGAAGGTCAGCTTGGATTAGCAAGTAAACTTCTAGCCTAAGAGGTCAGCGTAGATGAAAAGGAAGGCCAGTTGGAACATTTTCAAAGCCACTAGCTTTGGTGCCAGCTTTGCATAAAATATAGGCTGGCTTTGTAATATTTTAAGCCATCGACGTATAATGTTTTCTTTAGTTGCATTAAGTTTTTTTTATGTCATCTTGTTTACTCTTTATTATAAGACTAAATAGTCATCAAAAACTCATTGTAAGGATCTTTTAAAACAGTTTATTCATAAATTGAGAGATTATTTCTTTTTGGTTCTTGAAAAAACTAATCGAACCTATCGAATTTTGAATCTATGGTGTTCACCTAAACTTATCAATTGATCATTCCATAATGAATTGTAGCGTTATCACTTATACCAAGGTTCTTGTCTCATTTATAGACAACGAGTCGCAGTTTCCATCATTCTTAATAGATACATAGGTTGTGAGATTAACAAATCTAGTTATCGGGTTTCGTCACAAGGTTAGTGGGGTTGGCATCAAACATGATGATAAGCGTATCTAAGTATTCCTTAAATATACGGTTCATTAAATTTATGAATGCTGTCAATGCATTTGTGAGTCCAAAGGCATTACTTGGAACTCATAATGCTTGTATTTAGTTCTGAAAGCTATCTTCTAGATGTCTTCCTCCTTAATCCTCATTTGATGGTACCGAAATCTCAAGTCTATCTTTGAGAAGACTTGAGCTCTTTATAACTAATCAAACAAGTCGTCAATCCTTGGGAGAGGGTATTTATTTTTAATTACAACCATGTTCAACTCCTAGTAGTCTATACATAACCAGATACTTTTGTTTTTCTTCTTTACAAATAGTACTAGTGCACCCTAAGATGAGACACTTGGTTGATGAACTTCTTGTCCAACAACTCCAGTATTTGATCCTTTAATTCTTTCAACTCTATGGGCGACATATGATACGGGGCTTTTAATATGGGAGTCGTACCACTCACTGTACCTATGTTGAATTCAATCTCCTTTACAGGAGGTAAACCGAGTAGGTCATCCAGGAATACTCCAATAAATTCCTTCTCTACTCTTACTCTCTTAATTTCCGTCACCTCTTCAACTTTAATTGCTATTGATGCCATCATACTCTTACCTCACAATTCATATGTTGGCAATCTTGTTAGCTCATGTCCTTTCAATTTAAAATTAAATTATTCTCTTTATGTTACATGGGAAATATTGCTCATACAATAGTTTCTTGAACTTTTCCCATGTGATTAGTTCTAGGTTAAGCTTAGAAACACTTTACCAACCTTCGAAAGCTAAGCCTCTTAATAAATAAACAGCATATTTTACCTTCTTATTATTAGGAATTCCTGATGCCTTAATGTCTTTTCCAACTCATCAACCCACTGCTCAACATCTAATTGATCATTTACCTTAAGTTTGAATTCTCTAACCATTTTGACAAAATAGTCTAGACCGAATTCCTTAATTGGAATCTCTCTTTCTCTAATTTCCCCCCGTCATCTATCCTTATCTCATGCTCAACACTTACATCTCTTGTATCTATTGTTGTTATCATGCCACTATTCTTGCTAGAGCATTAATAGCCTCTAGCATATGTTCAACATTGATTTCATTTCCTCCTTATCCATGTTGAGGAGGTTTGGGTGGGCTCCTATTATTAGAAGCATCACCTCTAGCTCCTAAGGATAACCTTCATCTCGAGATTCTCCTAGACATTTTATTAAATACATTAAAGCTTTGGGGAACAATATAAGAATATACACATTTCCTCAAAGTATGGGATATTTAAAGATGTCATTTTAAATATTACTGAAGGGGCTTCACTAATTAGTAATATCGATCTTATTTTCTAATCGCTCCCAATATATATTTTCATCTTACAGATCCAATATCCAGTTCATCTAAAGATCATGACTTACTTTCTATTGGTTGAAACTTATATTATTGATCCTTACTTAATTCTAAAGATCAACAAACATAAGTTGTTTATAGATTCATCAACTTGGGCTTTGAAGATCACAAACCTATATTCTTTTTATCAAAGCTTAAGCTTCTAAGGATCATCAACTTATGCTCTAATACCACTTAAATTGTAACGCCCTAAAACCTAAGTATGTTATGGCCTGCCACGTGTCCTCATGATGAGAGTCAAGCCGGAAGAAGGAATGTGGATCCTCTTGAAGTGCCGCCTGGACCGATCACAAGAAGTCGAGCGAAACGATTCAAGGAAGCACTTAACGGGTTGATGAAGGTTGTCCATGAGGCCGGAAAGGATTGGAGCAATCATGAAGTTGGAACGGATTGGAACAAACATGGGAAGACCCTTGCTCTTATACAAGTCACACTGGACACGGGTTGAAGAGGGCATGTACTTTCAAGGCACGGTCGTGTATGGAGTCAAGCAAATCCATAGAAAGGTACACGGCCAAAGTACACGGTCGTGTACACGGGCGTGTATGTTGCCAGAAGTTGCACAGAAAGGTACACAGCCAAAGTACACGGTCGTGTACATGGGCGTGTATGTTGCCAGAAGTTGCACAGAAAGGTACACGGCCAAAGTACACGGTCGTGTATCCCTTATCGGCCAGCTTGTTCTGTTTTCGCGTTTTTACGCAACTTATCTAAGCTACGTCATTTTGGACTTGTTTTTCACGAATTGTAACCCTAGTATAAAAGCTCCTAGGGTTTAGAACAACTTAGAATTTACATCTTTGAACATTAAACACTTTTGAGAGGCACCTCTCTTGGTTCTTTAAGAACTAAATCGAACTTATCGGATTGATTTCCATGGCGTTCATCCCGACTTATCAATCGGTCTTTCATCCTGATTGTGGCGTCTTCATATTATACCAAGGTTCTTGTCTCGCTTATAGATAACGGGTCGCGGTTTCCACTTTAGGTGTTTGGGCGTCTTAGGCAATGAATTTCCGAACGTATTGGTATTGGGTTACGTCATGGGTTGGCGTGGTTCGTATTAGTTTAGTATCAGAGCTTAGGTTTGTCAAAACATCAAGTTCGGTTGAGGAAGGTAATATCAAAAACCCTAACTCCAATCGTTCATATCAATTATCGTATTCAATTTCGTAGTATTGATTGTCTTTTGATAGTGTAATATCGATTAGGAGATTGTTAAAAAAAAAAAGAAGAGAAAAGAAAAGAAAAGAGAAACGTGATCAAAAGCCAAAAACAGAGACAAAAAAAAATTCGGATAGAAAAATAGAGGAAAATTTTACGAACCCTAGAGTTGTTTTGAATTCTACGGAAGGAAATTGGTATAGTTCGGGTTAGTTCCAAGAGAATTGAGAAGAGGAAATTGGCAAGTTGATATCATCATTATTTGTGAGAATACACGAGTGACTGTGTGATATCATCATTTGAGCAAAACACGTAAGGGAGTGTATCGCGAGGTTTAATTTTATATATATTTGTGTTAGTACTAATCTTTTCTGCAGGAATTATGTCGAGACAACATTCTCCTGAAGGTGAGAGGGGAAGTTTTGATGCTAGGTTAGTAATTGAGGCGTTGAGGGGAGAAATGAAGAGGATGTTCCAAGAGGGAATGGAACAAATTCATGAGACGGTAGAGCAAAGACTAGAGCAATTCACAAATGTATTCCAAGAGCGTAAGAGGGAGAGTCATTCTAGGAGAGTACCGAGGGGTGGAGATGAAATGACGGATGATGACTTTGATGAGCCTTCTGTTGGGAGTTATAGAGGTTATAGTGGTCGGAATAGAGGAACTAGAGATTGGGAAGATAGAGGGGATAGGAATAGAGAGGATGATCAATTGAGTAGCATAAAGATGAAGATTCCTCCTTTCCAAGGGAAAAATGATCCCGAGGCGTATTTAGAGTGGGAGAAAAAGGTGGAGATGGTGTTTGATTGTCACAACTATAGTGGGAGAAAGAAGGTGAAACTTGCTGCCATTGAATTTTCAGATTATGCTATAGTGTGGTGGGATCAACTAATGTTGAATAGGAGAAGGAGTGGTGAGCCACCTATTGAGTCTTGGGAAGAGATGAAGAGAGTGATGAAGAAGCGGTTTGTACCTGCGTATTACTATCGTGAATTGCACAACAAGTTGCAAACTCTAAGGCAGGGAAGCCGAAGTGTAGATGAGTATTTCCAGGAGATGGAAGTCACTATGATTAGGGCGAATGTAGAGGAGGATAGAGAGGCTACAATGGCTAGATTTCTTGTTGGGTTGAATAGAGAAATCCAAAATGTTGTTGAATTGCAGCATTATGTAGAATTGGAGGATATGGTCCACATGGCTATAAAGGTTGAGAACCAGCATAAGAGGAGAGGTAGTAGTAATGCATGGTTGCAACAGGGTAATGGTTCATCTACTTGGAAGACTAATCAATGGAAGAAAGAAGAAAAGCCTTTACCCACCAAACCAAAAGGGTAGCTGAGACAAGAGGGTTCTACTCCTGGTAATCCTGATTCTTCTACTTCTAGAAATCGTGACACTAGATGTTTTAAATGCCAAGGTAGAGGCCATATTGCTAGTTAATGTCGAAATAGGCGTGTGATGATTTTGCGTGATGATGGAGAGTATGAGACTGAGGGGGATAGTGAAGAAGAGGATATGCCTCCATTAGAGGATGCTAGTGATGATGAGGAGCCTGCAATGGGAAGGCTAGTGGCAGTAGTGAAGCGAGCTTTGAATGTGCAGGTGAAGGAAGAAGAGGAAGTGCAAAGAGAGAATATATTTCATACTAGATGTTATCTAGGAGATCACATTTGTAGTTTGATCATTGATGGAGGGAGTTGTACCGATGTAGTGAGTAACTTTATTGTTGAGAGGCTGGGGCTCAAAACTGTTAGACACCCTAGTCCATATAAGTTGCAGTGGTTGAATGATAGTGGTGAGACTAAGGTGAGTAAGCAAGCCTTGATTGGTTTTCGCATTGGTAGGTATGAGGATGATGTGTTATGTGATGTAGTGCCAATGCAAGCATGTCATGTGTTGTTGGGGAGGCCATGGCAATTTGATAGGAAGGTTGTTCATGATGGCTTTTCTAACAAGTATATGCTTGTTCACTAAGGAAAAAGCTTTAATCTTAAACCGTTAACACCCAAACAAGTATATGAGGACCGGTTGCAGCTATAACAGTCTTTTGCAAAACATAAGGTGAGTGAAAAGCAGAGTGAGACTGAGAGAGCAAAAGATAATGAGAAGAAAAAGGAATATAAAAGTCAAGATCAAAAGGAAAAGGAGAGGAAGGCTGGAAAGAGTGTGAGAGGCCAAGTTGAAGGGGGATCAACTTTGGTGGTGAGTGAAAAGGAGAGGGCAGCCTTGCAAAAGGAGAGTTATGTGGCAAGAGCGAGTGTAGTAAGGAGAGCGTTAGTGATGAGGCAACCTATGTCGTTGCTGGTTTTTAAAGAAACATGTTTGACTACTAACGAATTATCTAATGCTTTGCCTAGTGTGATTGTGTCTCTTGTGCAGGACTTTAAAGACGTCTTCCTTGAGGATATTCCAAAGGGATTACCACCTATTCGGGGTATTGAGCACCAGATTGACCTTGTACCCGGAGCATCAATTCCAAACAAGCCAGCTTATAGGAGTAATCCGGAGGAGATAAAGGAACTCCAAAGGTAGGTCGATGAATTAATGGAGAAGGGGTACGTGAGAGAGAGCATGAGTCCATGTGCAGTGCCTGTGATTTTGGTGCCTAAGAAGGATGGGACATGGAGAATGTGTGTTGACTACCGCACCATCAACAACATCACGGTAAAGTATCGTCATCCAATTCCTCGCTTAGATGATATGTTAAATGAGTTACATGGGTCTAGTGTCTTTTCTAAAGTTGATCTGAAAAGTGGATATCACCAAATTAGAATGAAAGAAGGTGATGAATGGAAAACTGCATTTAAGACAAAATATGGATTGTATGAGTGGTTAGTAATGCCTTTCGGTTTACTAATGCACCTAGTACTTTTATGAGACTTATGAACCATGTTTTGAGGACTTTTATTGAAAAATTTGTAGTTGTCTATTTTGATGATATTCTTATTTACAGCAAGAGTTTAGAAGATCATATGTCTCACTTGAGGGATGTTTTAGAAGTGCTTCGAAAGGAACAATTATATGCTAACCTTAAGAAGTGCACTTTTTGCACAGACAAACTTGTGTTTCTTGGTTTTGTTGTTAGTGCGCAGGGAATACAGGTTGATGAAGAAAAGGTTCGTGCGATCCAAGAATGGCCTAGTCCAACCAATGTATGTAATGTGCGGAGTTTCCATGGACTAGCGAGTTTTTACAGGAGATTTGTGAAGGATTTTAGCACCATTGCAGCACCACTTACTGAGGTAATTAAGAAGAACATGGGGTTCAGATGGGAAGAGCAACAAGAGAAGGCCTTTCAGACGCTTAAAAATAAGTTGACTCAGGCGCCGTTACTTGCTTTACCTAACTTTGCTAAAACGTTTGAAATTGAGTGTGATGCTTCAGGATTAGGTATTGGAGCAGTGCTTATGCAGGAGAGAAGACCGATTGCATTCTTTAGCAAGAAGCTAAGTGGGGCAACCTTGAATTACCCTACTTACGACAAGGAGCTATATGCATTGGTTCGAGCCTTGGAGATGTGGCAACATTACCTTTGGCCGAAAGAGTTCATGATCCACACTGATCATGAATCCTTGAAGTACTTGAAGGGGCAACACAAGCTGAACAAAAGGCATGTTCGTTGGGTGGAGTTCATTGAAACATTTCCATATGTTATCCACTACAAGCAAGGTAAAGAGAATGTCGTTGCTGATGCACTTTCTAGAAGGTATACTCTTATCTCTACTCTTAGTTCTAGACTGCTTGGTTTTGAGCACATTAAGGAGTTATATGTTGTTGATCGATATTTTTGTGAGGAGTATGTGCAATGTGAGAAGAGTGGGCATGGAAAATTTTATAAACATGAAGGATTCTTGTTTAGGGAGAGTAAACTATGTATTCCACTTTGTTCTTTGAGAGAATTACTAGTGAAGAAGTCTCATGGAGGAGGTTTAATGGGACACTTTGGAGTGGCTAAAACCTTTGGGGTATTGCAGGAACACTTCTATTGGCCTCACATGAAACGAGATGTTGAGAGGATATGTGAGCGATGTGTCACATGTAAGCAAGCAAAATCTAGAGTCCAACCTCAAGGGCTTTACACCCCACTTCCCATTCCTCATGAGCCTTGAGTAGATATTTCTATGGATTTTGTGTTAGGTTTACTCAGGTCTAGACATGGTCGAGATTTTGTCTTTGTAGTTGTTGATAGATTCTCTAAAATGGTACATTTCATTCCTTGTCACAAAACGGATGATGCTTGTAATATTGCTAATTTATTATTTAGGGAAGTTGTGCGATTACATGGTATGCCTAGGACAATTGTATCAGATAGGGATGCTAAGTTCTTAAGCTACTTTTGGAAGACTTTGTAGGCTAAGTTAGGAACTAAGTTATTGTTTTCTACTACTTGTCATCCACAGACTGATGGTCAAACTGAGGTATTGAATCGAACTTTATCTACTTTGTTGAGGGCTGTAATTAAAAAGAATATTAAAAGTTGGGAGGATTGTTTGCCGCATGTTGAATTTGCCTATAACCGTACAGTGCATTCTACTACTAAATTTTCTCCTTTTGAAATTGTGTATGGTTTTAATCCACTAACTCCTTTGGATTTATCACCTTTGCCTATTTCTGAGTATGTTAATTTAGATGGCAAGACGAAGGCCGAATTTGTTCAACAGATCCATGAGAAGGCAAGGCAGAACATTGAGTGATGAACAAAGAAGTATGTGAAACAAGCCAACAAGGGTCGTCGACAAGCTGTTTTTGAACCTGGATATTGGGTTTGGGTTCACATGCGCAAAGAGCGGTTTCCCGTGCAGCGTCGATCTAAACTACTTCCTAGAGGCGATGGACCATTTCAAGTTCTTGAGCGCATCAACGACAATGCATGCAAGATAGATTTGCCTGGTGAGTATCAAGTAAGTGCCACATTTAATGTTACTGATCTGAGTCCTTTTGATGTAGGTGATGATTTGAGGACAAATCCTTTTCAAGAGGAGGGGAATGATGAGATCCATGATGAGAGTCAAGCTGGAAGAAGGAATGTGGATCCTCTTGAAGTGCCGCCTAGACCGATCACAAAAAGTCGAGCGAAACGATTCAAGGAAGCACTTAACGGGTTAATGAAGGTTATCCATGAGACCGGAAAGGATTGGAGCAATCATGAAGTTGGAACGGATTGGAACAAACATGGGAAGACCCTTGCTCTTATACAAGTCACACCGGACAAGGGTTGAAGAGGGCGTGTACTTTCAAGGCACGACCGTGTATGGAGTCAAGCAAATCCATAGAAAGGTACACGGCCAAAGTACATGGTCGTGTACACGGGCGTGTATGTTTCCAGAAGTTGCACAGAAAGGTACACGGCTAAAGTACACAATCGTGTACACGGGCGTGTATATTGCTAGAAGTTGCATAGAAAGGTACACGGCCAAAGTACACGGTCGTGTACACGGCCGTGTATCCCCTGCCGGCCAGCTTGTTCTGTTTTCGCGTTTTTACGCAACTTATCTAAGCTACGTCATTTTGGACTTGTTTTTCACGAATTGTAACCCTAGTATAAAAGCTCCTAGGGTTTAGAACAACTTAGAATTTACATCTTTGAACATTAAACACTTTTGAGAGGCACCTCTCTTGGTTCTTCAAGAACTAAATCGAATTTATCGGATTGATTTCCGTGGCGTTCATCCCGACTTATCAATCGGTCTTTCATCCCGATTGTGGCATCTTCATATTATACCAAGGTTCTTGTCTTGCTTATAGACAACGGGTCGCGGTTTCCACTTTAGGTGTTTGGGCGTCTTAGGCAACGAATTTCCGAACGTATTGGTATTGGGTTTCGTCACGGGTTGGCGTGGTTCGTATCACCTCATTTCTTGAAGACACGTAAAAGCTCAATTGCTATTATTCTTCATATACTCTTGATGATAGTCATAAATCATTTGTTGCATAACAAAGATTAATGAAATTCCCATCCTCAACAATAAGTCATCAACAATCTTCTCAAATTAAACAGCGGAAGCGATTAACATTCACTTATAATAGAAATTCTCAAACGATTAAATAAAAATCTAACATGTCTTTCCTTAGTCTATTTACTAGTCATCACATTAGACATATTCTACATTCTCTTCATTCTTCTGATCTTGAGTTGTTTCTCCTAGGGTTTTAGCATATCCTATGATATCTCTTGTAGCATCTGTAACTAAAAAAAGAAAATTCCCACGAGAGGTGAGCTAACGCTCAATATAATGCATACATATACATACACACACATGCCATGCCAAAAACAATAACACATGTAACATGTACCATAATATTTATTCTCAATTTTATTTATCTTTCACAATCTTTAGTTGGTATACAATCACAATATAAACAACTTCATACATAACATTCTTAAACATCATTTCACAATCCATCCACAAACAATATATACATATATATATATATATATGACAAAGGTAATCCTCTATCCATGAGTCTCTTACCATACATAATAATAATATACATATATGATAGTGGATACTCCCCACTGTCCATGAGTCTATGAGTCCTCGCACAACCACCTTCTATAACCATATATAATAATACATATATGTATATATATATATATATATATATATATATATATATATATTTATATATCTCCACTATCTATGAGTCCATACACTATAACCTTTCACAATACACATCACAACCTTCTATATCACAACATTTCATAACACAACCTTCCACATAAGACCTAGATCATTTCGATACATGACTCCACTAGGGATAACATCACATACTGATCATCGGGGTGCTACCCTAAGAACACCGAGATATACTTGGTTTCTTGGACCCAGCAATTCACAATCACATGCACACTTAATCTAGTTCCTTTACAACATTATTAAACCTACGCACAAAACCTAATTTATCAAGCACAAACAACAAACATGGTATATACGTACTTGACTTGTAATACTTGGTTTCTCTTATACCTTTCTAGCTTCACAATTCTTCAAACCTATACATGATTCAAATTATTTTCTTTTAAAATTATATTCCTATAATATCAAAAGGGGACTAGTCATGTTTCAACTTAACACGGTCATGTTGGGAGTCGTGTAGTTGAGTGCAGGTAGTACACGACCATGCTAAAGGTAGTATAAATTTTTTTTTACATGGTCTCAAAATGGTCATGTTGAGAGGTCATGTTTTTTTTTTTCAACATGGTCGTGTAGTTTTTAATTTAATTTAGTTTTATTTTATTTTATAACATGGTCTCAATGTGGTCATGTATCTCTCTCTATTCATTATGTCTTTTTTTTTTCAACATGGTCATGTTGAGAGGTATTGTATCTCTCTATTCACTATTCATTAATATGACCTCAACATAGTTGTGCCGATAGGTCGTGTTGCTTTTTTTTTTTTTTTCAACATAGTCGAGTTGAGAGGTCATGTATTTCTCTGTTCACCTTTCATTTTCAACATGGTCTCCAACACGGTCGTGTTAGGAGGCTATATATCTCTTGTTTCACTTTGAGTTTTCAACATTGTTCCAACATAATTGTGTTAGGAGGCTGTGTACAGTTGTGTACCTCATTGTACACCTCGTAAATCGATCCCTCAGCTCGACTTCTATTCAATTTAACCTAATTGATCCATCTAACATAAAATTTATAATGTAATACACTAGTATATATACTTACTTGACCCGAATTGTTATTGTGATGAGTGAATTGATTATTTCGTCCCTTGTGTATCACGGATTGATCTAGATCCCTAAACCTCAATAGGTTAATTCTTTACGTTACCATATATATACTTAAATCATGATTCATAATCATTGATTTATGTACTTACCTTAATCCGATAAGCTAGTGGTGGAAAAAGATCGTCTCCTCCTCTATGGATTCACGCATCATCTCCTTCTTATAGATTCACATATGAAGACTGTAGGGTTCTGTGAGAGGTAAAGGGAGGAAAAAGTGTTAACCCTAGTAAAAGGATCTTATATACCTAGGTCGCAAAATGACCATCCTATCTTTAATCATAATTCTTATTTCTCGTATCATCCTAGGTAGATTTTTTATTATTATTAATTACACACACATATATATAAAATATTACTCGAGTATTTACAAAAAATGAATCATCATATATCAACAATCATACCATAATTCAAGATTTACCCAGTATTGATGATTTCATGCCTCACATATTATAATTTGTTTACTGAAAAAAAAAAAAAAGAAAAAAGAGAAAAGAGAGAGAGAGGTGAATTTAATTATACCATAATAGATTATCAATGGCAATGTCCTATAATGTAAATCCTTTAAATCACAATAACAACAATGTTATTCTAAACATAAATAAATTTCCTTACCGAATAGAGTTAAATAGAGTAAAATTTATAAAAACCAAGTCTATAAAGCTAACCTATATAAATAATTAACATAAAAAACATAATAAATTAACTGGGACTATTTCTCTATTTCATATAGCTAATGGACATATATCCCATATATAGCGCAAGAAGAAAATACAAAATTAACTCTAATATTGATTCTTTTCTAGTTTTTTTTTTTTTGGCAATTGATCCAATTTCATTATTTTTCACTAATTTTAGCCTTAAATGCACAACAAAACACATGTGTGCATAGCTTTCAAATTAGGAATAACGTGTAATTTTACATATTATAATGGGCATAGCTAGTTTGGTTTCATTTTGTTCACCCTTTCAAACAAAAATGATTTATAAAGTATACAATTTGGGTTCTTTATAACTCTTAAGGTTTGAGATTTTTTGAAGTAAAAAAGATAAGTTCTAGTTACCAAAAGGTTATTGTTTAAACATGCAAAAGTAATTGAAGAAAAAAAAAACTATGCCCATTTTATAAGTATTAGTTAAATCCTAATTTAAGGTCATAAGAAAGAGATGAGGAAAAATATTTATCTAGTGTATGAACGTGGTGAGAAGTCAAGTTTACACTTTAAAAAAAAAAAAAGTATGCATGAAAATTTACACTTGACAAAGTAGGATTTGACAAGGCACCATTCCAAAACTTTTAACTTAGTTTTGAATACAAGACAAAAAATATGAATAAAACTAAATACAAATAAATAAATGAACTTTTAATATATACATTTTCTAAAAAAGATGAAAGAGGTAGAAAATTTATGTTTATTTGTTATATCATATAATAATATATAGTTTCAGAAACTCTTATCTTTTTAATATTTCATCATTTTTTATGATATCATTAATGTATTTATTTAATATCTACAGTTAACTTAAATTATTATTTTTTTATTTTAAAGTTCCATACATATTTACCTACTTCTCCCTATATAGTCCACAACAAGGACACAAGAGCTTTAATGCACCACAAGCACCCTTTTAGGGCTTGGTTCATGCCCTCAAAGTTTAACTTCTATGTGGAAGCTCTCTTACAATGGATGAAATCTCATATTTACAATCAAGAGAAAGCCTAGAAAGCATAGTCATTTGATGTTGAAGATGATATGTTCAACAACATTGATAATGGGGTTAGGAGTGGGTAAAAAAAACCCAACCAAGTTGAACCAATTTATAAACCAAACCAAACCTAAAATATATTTTTTATATATGTAATTATTTTCAATTTGGTTTGGAAATTTTCAAATTTGAACCAAATCGAAGAATTTATTGTTAGTTTGGACGACTAATCTAAATCAAACTATTTTGAAAAAATATAATAATATTTTACTTATAACTAAAATCTTTTTTATTGTAACATGACATTTAAAAGAGTTTTTAGTTTACCATTATTAAAAATATATATATATTTAAATTATAATATAACAAATATGTATATAGGTTTACTCGAAATTCATATCATATGCTAGCTTGAGAAATAAATTAGTTATATTAAATATTTAAAATTTTTGGATAACACTATTAAATTTTTATTTAAAAAAAATTCGAAATATATAACTCATAAAAATTATTCTAAAAATAGGTTTTGAAGATGTGGGCATAGTTTACAACTTCTTTTTTTCCCCAAAATTGCAAAACTGAAGGCGCTGACGGCGTTTGTGCCTTCGGTACAATTTGTACTAAAGGCACAAATGTTATCTGCACTGTCAAGCATATTGCTTGAAGGTGCTGACATTGTTCGTGCCTTAAAGCAATTTACCTAAAGGTGCTAATGATGTTTGTGCCTTTAGTGTAACTATTTTTTTTTTTAACACTTTGATACATGGAAACATAGCAATTTGACCCTTATAAAAAATACCAAATGATGTTTGGTCTTAGTTATAGTACACTCAAATTAGTCTTTTTTTTTAATTATATTATGGGCTATTTAACTCCAAACGAGCAAAAAGTTATGATGTTTCAAAGTTGGAAAAAAAACTAAAACTGATATGATTTGTTTTTCCAACTTTAAAGAGTCATAGCATTTTGCTTGTTTGGAGTTACAAAACTTATAATATATATAAAAAAAAAAAAAGACTGATTTGAGTATACTATAGCTAAAACCAAACCGCATTGCCATTTGGTATTTTTATAAAGGTCAAATTTCTATATTTACATGTGCCAAAATATTAAAAAAAAACAAAGAGTTACACTAAAGGCATAAACATCGTTCACACCTTTAAGAAAATTGCTTGAAGGCACGAACAATGTTTGTACCTTCATTAAAAATTATATTGAAGGCATAGACCTGGTCTACACCTTTAGTTTTGATAGTTTTGGAAAAGAAGAAGAAGTGACAAATCGCATTCGCATCTTCAAAATCTATTTTTGGAATAATTTTTATAGGTACTATATTTTGAATTTAAAAAAAATAAAAATATTTAAGAGTGTTCTCCCAAATTATTTGGTTGCTTGAATATTAACTTTTTCAATCTCTTACATAATATCAATACATATTATAAAATGAATTTAATACTACTCATATGAGATTATATATTAAGCAAATATATTTTCTTAAAAAAATATGGTTTAATTTGTAAATTAAATCAAACCAAACCGAAATTTTATGAATATGAAATTGAACTGTATAGTAGGGTTTGAAGCAATAAAGACTAAATTGTATTTTTATGATTTGATTTGATTTAGAGGAAAAACCAAACTAATTTAATCTACAGCCACCCCTAGTGGTGTAATTATCAACGAATTTAAATTGAAAAATTCAGTGAGATCATGTACATATAGCTAATTATGAATAAGTTATCAGATGTGCTAACTTAGAGTCCTTTAATTTTGTAATAGAAACAAAAGTATTTTAAAATGGTCATTCTTTTTATATCCTTTTGTAGGATTAATATGTATTGTTGTAAAATAGTCATTATTTTTTTCTTATATTTAGATGTTATCAATGTAATTTTTTACCTTAATATAAATAATATTTTGTAAAGTCTATTTTAAGCTAAATTCAACCACTATCCACTTGTGAGAAGATTTACAGCAAGTTTGAGTTTTTTTTTCCCCTAGGTATATTTGCATTATAAATGTACTTCTAGATATTTGTTGAGTATTTTTGAATTATTATTTTTTGTTGCTCATTAAAGTAGATTTTTTTCTATTTCTTAATTATTACATCATAGGTTCAAAGTGATAATCTTCAAAAATTTCAATATTAATAGAAGGCCTTGAATCCTAGTGTTTTTTTTTTATTATTATTAAAAATAAGTGTAAAGATATCATTATCTAAAAGTTCTCTTATTTATTTCCACATCATTTTGCTCAATCACTATTTACATTACCATGAAATGTGATTTAGGAAAGAAAAGAGTTCCTTGATTTACTGATGATGAAGTTGCTTACATTGCTTGATCGATTTGGATCCTTTAAATTTATTATTTTTAATGTTTCTCAAAGTTATCCCCTTAAGATTTCGCTACTTGTAATTAATGGTTGAAATTTAAAGAAAACAAGTAATACCATGATGATGTAATAAGGTATTTCAAAGATCAAAATAATCCCAACAATTAATTTGTAACTTTATAAAACTTTAAAAAAATAAAAAAAGTATCTTTATGGCACATTTGGTCTATGGGAATGAATCTAAAATGGAATCACAATTCTAGGTACCATTCCTTTTCCTAAGTTTGGAAGGGCTTTTAGAAAGCGAAATTGCAATTCTTTGAAATTGACTATTCCACCTTCAAGGGGATAGAATCACGATTCCATTCCCCCTCTTCAACACAAATTATTTAAATATTCTAATAATTCATTAATGTATATTTATTACATTCACTAATTAAAAATAATTTTAGTAAATACCGTCGTATACTATTCAATTCTATGAGTGTTTCTAAAGACATGAATGGATTTGGTATTTCATTACTAATTCTATTTTATTCCATTTATTTCTAAATCATTTATATATATCAAATGTGACATTAGAGGACCTATTTCCGTTGGTTGTTGACCATGTCATGAAATAAACTCCACAATGTAAGTGAAAAACTATTAACGGGATATGCAAGATATGAGAATTGCACATAAATCAACTGGAAAACATAATTTAAATGATAATTATGTTGATATGCTAAGAAATTATCATGAAATAGAATTTTTTTTCTTTTTTATAAAAGGAAACAGTAGACCTAAAAAAGGTTTTATTTATGAGGTACTTTCACACTACACGGTTGGATTTATTAATACGGCTTCACACCAAAACAAGTTTGTTGAAGGCTCTTAACAAGTTCACAGGGAATCGCATAATAAGAAAAGTAGTATAGCATTATACTACACTTAGGTTTATAATGGAGATGGACCATCAAAGAGAAGAAAATGTATAATAGATCACACTAATATTTGAGAAGACGATTTTATTCAACATTCAACCATTGTATATCAAAACTCTTCATAATGTTGAACATTTATGTATATACTAGCAGACACGTACCATGATGCATGTGTAAAAAATAAATAAAGCAGTTTAAAAAAAGTATAGCATATCGGATTGTTAAATTAAATTATATATACAACTGATGATTTAATAAAAAAATTATAAAATAGATTGAAAAGTATATGAATAATATATATATGTAAAAGAGAAAAAGAAATGAAAGTGATACAATTAAAATATGATAGATGATTCCTAAAGAAAATATTTAATGAATCTAAAGTGGAAAGTGGATCACTAGAGATTTCCTATCTTGTTGCAACTGAAAATGGAGACTATGCAATTAACTTATAGAAAAATCTAAGGAACTAAAGAGATTTCAAAATATAAAAATAAAATGAGGAGAGAAGAGATGAGTGGAAAAATAAAACTTAAAAAGCAATTTTTTTGGATGATAATAAACATTGGTGAGTGAAGAAGAAAAGTAGGTAATTAAGTTGATTACCACTAATAGGGTTATTATAGTAATAAAAAAAATTGATCGTTAAAATAATGTCAATATTATAGATTAAAAGTACATAAAATTGAATAATTTCTTGTATAAACATTAAAAACACTAAACCTATATCTTTACTTTAGTAATATAGGTAAGGATAAATATATTAAAACCCTACTGGCCTTAAAACCCATAATATATATATATCCCTCTCTACATTAAGGAATTTTATATTTTCCCTTCAGATTTTGTCTTCATTTTTAAATATTTTACTCGAAGGTTTCGGTTTTTTTTTTTTTAAATGTTATTTGGACCTTCATAAATGTTTGATAGGCTTGCCACCTTTCATAATGTGTGAAGCCAGAAGGGTATCACCAGCGATGCAGGAAAGTTTTTGTCATTTTTTTCCTTTTTCTTCACGAGTTTACGAGGCTGCAAGGACTGCCCGTAACCGGCTCGGCTCCGATCTGGTGCAAGTATGGAAATATAAATTTAGTTCCCAATATTTGATTTATATTGAAAAAAAAAATTAAGTTTATTTTTTATTTAATCTTAACTTTTTTTCTCCTTTAAATCTTTAATATTTAAAACTTTTCTATTTGAGACCTTCCATTAATACCATACATATTCCATCAAGAGTTGACGTATGTCAACTTGGCATACGTTTAAATAAATGATTAAAAAGATAGTAGTATTTAGTATATTAAATCAAATAGTATAATATATTTAAAATTAGTAAGAAAAAGTATACTTTTAAACCTCAACATTTACTTATTTATTTATTTGAGTTATTAACCTTTTAAAAATTTATAAAAAAAAAGACTTTTGCCAAATCTATTAAGTTTTTTATCAATCTGTGACATGTATCAACTTTAAATTGGTTTACAATAATTAAATTAATAAAATTATAATATTAAATATATTTATTTACATAATATATTAAAAAATATAAAAATATATATAATGATGTAATGTAATAAGAATAATAAAAATTACAAAAATTGTTTTTAAAAGAAAGAAAATGGGCTAAAAAAATTTATATTTACTCCAGCCACCTTAGCCAACTAGTTTAAAACTAATTAGGAGATAATAAAAGTTAAAGATGGACAAAAAAAATGTATTTAATAAAAGTTTTATTTGTATAAGGTTTTGAAAACATTAGGGATGTAAATAAAAGAAGAAAAAAAGATTAAGTACTCGAATAAAAAAGTAGGTATATGCTGAGAACTAAAAATGTACTTCTCTCTTACATTATATTGTTACATATATTTAATATTATTTTGTTAATAACCATATATAATATTACCATTTTGTTAAATTGATTATTGTGAATTAATTCGAAGTTTATACAAGTCATGAATAGATGCAAAACTTAATAGATTTGATGAAAGTTTTATTTTTGTAAGAGTTTGAAACATCAATGATTCAAATAGAAGAAAAAAAATGGTTAATAAATCAAATAGAAAAGTTGATAAATATTAAGAACTAAAAACATTCATTTTTTTCTTCCATAAAATTCCATATCAATCCTATTAAAACAAAGTGATATCCCATGCTAGAAATTTCTCACGATAGTTTAACTTATTAGCAACTTCATGGTGTGCGATTCAAGGTGTAGATGAATCATCTTGAAGGGTGCATTTGATTGAACGAGATGCTCTATTTTTGAAGTTACTTAGCTGTCCTTTGTTTCACTTTGTCTCGGTCATGGATGGGCTCTTTTTCCTCTCCATATAGGAGATTAGGGAGGGTGGTTAACTTATCTACTTCGGATGAGCGTGTAGTCGATATGCTAGTGGCCAGATTCAGTTAACTCTCTTCATTGATGGTGGCTAGCCACCGTAAATTTGTTTGGTCGTGCACGTAAAATCTTTTAGTATTGATTACTTTTTTAGTTTTTTTTTTTTAATTTTTGTATTTTTAATGATTTTTTATTATACTACTTAATTTAATGTAGTTGATAATGTTATTTTATTAAAATCATTATTGTGAATGAATCATAAATCGATATGTATCAACTTTTAGTGGATTTGACAGGACCTTCAAATAAAAAGTTTTATAATGTTGAGGATATAATTAAATAAAAAAAATAGAACTAACAATCGTGAAAAGTTGACTCGCTTCGGTTTTGATTAGCATTATAGGGCAAGACGTGCTTTCGACACGGGGGTAGCGGAATTCGAACCATCTTTTTCTAATCAATCTTGTATAATTGATTTCTTAGGGTTTGTTTTTTAATTATAAAATATCTTATCCGATTATTGTTTATAATCAAATAAGTATTTTTTCAAGTGGTCAAATAGTCAAGAAGAAGACCCAATTGGGTATTTGAAATCTTTGAATTAGAAAGTTTAAGATTTAAAAAAAAAAAAAAAGACAATTAAAGATATTATCCCTAAGAATGAGAAGAGATCTTCTTCAAGAAAGAGTACAAAGCCGGTTATTGATGAGAATGTTCCATTATTGCCTAAAAGACATGAGGAAGAAGTTGCATCACCTTGAAACCCAAGGCCACGCTACTGCTCATCATGTGTTCTTATCTCACAAGAACACGTTAAGACTCTGAATAAACTCTGATATCTTTTTGACCTATACTCCTATAAGAACACTCAATACATCTCACAACATCAAAATAAATTTCAATAATCCATATCCAACATCTAACACCGTGGAAGTCTATAATCTCTAAATTAACAATCTCCAATGACAATATCTATTACATTCAATTAACATAATTCTTCTAAATTCTAATCACCATAATAATAATGGTAGTTATCTTTTTTCTCTCGCTAAGGTCACCCAAACCTAAGTTATCTTCTAGGTTATCATCGCTCTTAACACTTGCATCTAAAAAAAAATATTCCTTGAAGGGTGAGTTAATGCTTAGTATGTATAACGCAAACACAAGCGCATGAACAAGCATGAACAAGTATCACACACATTATGTAGTACTGAAATACAGGCAACTATTTCATGATACAATTTATGTTCACAAGCAACAACAAGGTACTCATGACTTCCTTAATACACTTAACACCTTGAAACATGATTTGGTGATGGGAACTGCCACTACTGGCCTTACACCCATGATTCCTTAATCCTTAAACTTGGTGATGGGAACAGTCACTATGGGCCTCACACCCATGGTATACTTAATCTTGGTGATGGGAACTGCCACTTTGATCCCCACACCTATGTTCACTTAAATCACTTAATCCTAGTGATGGAAACTACTACTACGAGCCTTACATCCATGTCTACTTAATCGTCTTAAACCAACATTTAACCTAGATCATTTCTAGGTATGACTCCACTAGGGATAACGTTACACAAGAATCATTGGGGTGCTCCCTAAGGATATGCCGCTACAAGCCCTTCGGTTAAGCTAAGCACATATAGCATATAACTTAAACACTTTGGTCAATTCATTTAATTAAATCGATTTCAATACAAATACTATCTTAAATAAGCATAAAACAACATACAAGTTACACGTACCTTGAATCCTAGCCTTAAGCACTTCCAGTCTTTTACTTAAGCTAAACTGAAATTTGTATATATTAACAAGCTATTCTTAGTACTTAATCTAAGATTAATATAAATTCTAAATTTTCTTAATCCTATTCTTTTCAATTCTCTAAGGTCTTGCTAGCTATTTAGGTCACGTAGAGATTAGCTTATTAGAAGTTGAATGGATATATAATTAAATTATGTTTTACTCAACACGACCATGTTGGAGGTCGTGTAGCTCAACACAAGTTAGTACATGATCGTGTTAAGGGTCGTATATCTTTCGGTAAGTTTTTGGCTTCAACATGGTTAGATCGTGACCATGTAGATAGGTCATGTATCTCTTGGTTCAACACGATCAAAACACAACCATGTTAGGAGGCCATCCTAACTTAATCCTTAAAACATGTATTATCTCTTTAAATTACGCGGATTAGATTACTTACTTCAATAATTCCACAAGTCGTATCCTTGAGCCATTGATTCTCGTTCTCATTACATCCTTTTTACAATTTTGAGTCCCGATGCGAATATGATACCTATAAGTTTCAAATCTAATAATCATAAGTGAAATTCTTGTGGAAAAATCTTACCTCTTGTGATCAAAATTGAATCACACTGTTTTCCTTTAGTTACCGTAGGGTTCTTGTAGAGAGCATCTCTAAGGTGTCCTTTTTTTTTTTTTCACTGATTAAAATGACAAAAGAGGAGAACGTTAGGTTATTTGAGAAGAAGTACTAACTTACCCTCGGCCCCCTTCTACACAAAGCCACCACCAAATTCATGCTTTACACCCTTAAAAACCCTAAGACCAACTGATCAACCATCACTAACAATGTTTAGAGCCACCTGGAGCATCTCCTTACTGTCAGAGTTATCCTCTCTAGTGCCCACACATGCTACGCATGTGGGGAACCTACATCTAACCCGTGCCTAACCTACAATCCAACCTACGACTTGTAGATCTGACCTGCACTTGGTTGGTATATTCTTATTATTTTTTTTCTTTTTTCTTTCTTTCTTTAGCTTATAAGTAGTACAAAATAAAAATAAAAAATTTAGGATTAATAATAATAATATTAGTAAAAAATAATGATTATAAAAATAACAATAGGAAAACATAATAATAAATAAATAAATATGTGATTAAAACTTTGTTTTAGTTGTTTTGCCTCTTATTTAGTATAACAATTAATATGTCTTATTTTAAGATAAGAATGAGTATCCGTTGAGTTGTTATGGTATATGCCCACCGCTTGATGGCGAATGGTATTAAAAAAATAAAATTTAAAAAGATAAAAATAAATAAATAATTTTAGTATAAATAAGAATTTTAGAAATAAAATAATGATAATAATAATATGATAAAAAAAAGCTTTTTTTGGGTCAAAATTTAATATTTGTAGGATTTTATCAAGTAATTTTTTTTGAAAAAAAATAAAGTAATAAAATCTAATATGATGCTTTTTCAAAACTTAGGTTATCTTAGTTTTTTTTTTTTTTTAAAAAAAAATTATCACATAACAATCTAGGTCCCTTAAGTATTTTTGAATAAAAATCAATTTGGTTAAATAATGTAAACCTGGTGCTTCTTATTAAATAAGTTCAATTAGCAAACTAAAATTTTGTAAAAGAAAAGCAAACTACAAATGATTTGATCTTGGCTAGCGGACACGTAGGTATCTTTGGGGAAACTGCAATAAAATAAAAACTTTAGGGTTTTTTTTAGGAAAATTAGCATAAGTATGTAATCTTATAATAATGTAAAATATATAATAGTAAAAAAAAAAAACAAATACATAAAAAATATAAGATAGGAATATAAAGACCTTTTAGTAAATGTTTTTTGAAAATTTTACATGATAACCATTTAGGTTTTAATATGTTAGCCCCTGAACCTGTGAATCTTGAGTTAATTTTTTTTTAAATATTTTGAAAAAAATTTTTGGAAACTAGTAGCTAGCTAAGGTTAATTTACTCAATTAACCTTAACTCATTTTTATTTTCCAACTTAGATTGGTAGTGACTCCTTTTAAAATTAATTGTCCATAATTTAGTCGAGTAATCTATATTATATGGGTAAGATTTTTTATAGGTTAAAATTAAGAAAAATGGTTAAAAACTAGAGTCGACAAGGACCAATTTCCTATTGTTAAGCTACCTCCACTCTCAATTTCTCTTTTCTGAATAGATAAAAGATATTGCCTTATGTCCCTTTGATCTTTTTTCTATAAGTACCTTGATAAATGGTTATGCAAGTACTTTGTTCCATTTGCATTGCTTGTTGTTAGTTTTCTATCACAATGATTGCATACAATAGAATCTATTCCATTTGTCGTTTTCTTCACCACATCATTCTACATAGTAGAAGTTAACTTACATTTGCTTAGATTGTCACTTTGGCCCACATTGCTTGCAACTTGAGAACTAAGCCTAAACTTGAAGTAGTTGTTGTTTTCCTTGATGGTTCTTCCTTTTCAAATCTAGTTTTCAAATTTTCAATTTCCTCTACATCAATGCCATTAGCATCCACGTCAATATCAAATTCATCTAAATCCATTTTCCTTACACCATTACACAAAAAAAAAAAAAAAAATGGTTTCAGCACAATTTCTTAAGATGTCTTCATTTCATCAAACATCATAAAGATCATTTATATTATTAAACATAATACAATAACATAAATACAAAGAATATGAAACATAATCCCAGCACCCACAATTATAGTTGACAAATTAAACACTACCCCAATAAAAGAAGCTCAATTAAACTCATTGAAAATAGTTTCTTCCTCATGTCTTTTAGGCAATAATGGAACATTCTCATCAATAACTAGTTTCCTACTCTTTCTTGAAGAAAATCTATTCTCATTCTTAGGGATAATATCTTTAATTGTTAATTTTTTATTTCTTTTTGTATGTCTTAAACTTTCTAACTCAAAGATTTTAGATACCCAATTGGGTCTTGATTGTTTGACCACTTTAAAAATTACTTCTGATTATAAAACTAAACAATAATTAGATAAAATATTTTATAATTGAAAAACAAACCCTTAAAAATCAATTATACAAGATTGATTAGAAAAAGACGGCTCGAATTCCGCTACCCCCCGTGTCGGAACTTCTGAAGCACGTCTTGCCCCATAATGCTACTCAAAACCGAAGCGAGACAACTTTTCACCATTGTTAGTTCTATTTTTTTTTTTTTTTTGAATTATATCGTCAACATTATAAAACTTTTTTATATGAAAGTTCTGTCAAATCTACTAAAAGTTGATAGATATTGATTTATGATACATTCATAGTAATGATTTTAATAAAATAATATTATCAACTACATTAAATTAAGTAGTATAATAAAAAATAAAATGAAAAAAAAAAACTAAAAAAAGAATCAACTTTAAAAGATTGTACGTGCACGACCAAACAAATTTATGGTGGCTAGCCACCATCATGAATAAAGTTAACTGAATCTGGGAACTAGCATATCGACTACACGCTCATCCGAAGTAGATAAGTTAACCACCCACACTAACCTCCCATATAGAGAGTAAAAAGAGCCCCTCCATGACCAAGGCAAAGTGAAACAAAGGACAGCTAAGTTAGAGCATCTCGATCAATCAAATGCAAACCACTCAAGATGATTCATCTACACCATGAATCACACACCTTGAAGTTGCTAATAAGTTACACTACCATGACAAATTTCTAGCATGGGATATCATTTTGTTTTTAATATATTAGATATGGGGTTTTATGGAAAAAAAAAGTATACTTTAGTTTTTAATATTTATCAACTTTTTTATTTGATTCATTAACCATTTTTTTCTTCTATTTGAATCATCAATGCTTTCAAACTCTTACAAAAATAAAACTTTCATCAAATCTATTAAGTTTTGTATCTATCCATGACTTGTGTAAACTTCAAATTAATTCACAATAATCAATTTAGCAAAATGATAATACTATATATGTTTATCAACAAAAATAATATTAAATATATGTAACAATATAATGTAAGAGAGAAGTACATTTTTTTTTCTATTTGTGTTCTTAATGTTTTCAAAACATTATAAATTAGAACTTTTATTAAATACATTATTTTTTTTTGTTCATCTTTAACATGCATTATCTTTTGATTAGTCTTAAACTAATTGGCTAAGGTAAGTAGAGTAAATACAAATTTCTTTAGCCCATTTTCTACTTTTAATTATTATTTTTGTAATTTTTATTATTTTTATTATATTACATCATAATCGTATCTTTAATTGAAAACCATTTTCATCCTATCTTTGATTCGATGTAGATTTGAGATAATCCTTTCATTTAAAATGATTTTTCTATTGAAATGGATGGATTGTATAAGTTTGTGATAAGAATCAAGGTGATGTGATCTTAATTGGTGTGAGTTCATGCGTGGCATTTTTCTTCCCTTTTTTTTTTCTGACTGCTACCTAAGGAGGAAGAAGATCATGTGCAAGGCACATGACTTCTTCCAGCCAATTGCATGCTGCTACATGACAGCCAATGAAAAAAATAAAAGCGACACAAAGTGCCTTCTACAAGATTCAAACTCATGACTGAAGACCCCAACATGCACACCGATTGAGCACACAAACTAACTTAGCTATTCATTTCCTTAGTTATTTATTAGAACTAAATTGTATTTAAATTAACCTCTTGAGCTGAGTCTCTCCCAATTAAAGTGCTTAGGTTTGATTTAAAGACCCTCTTTTTCTAGTTCTTTCTTAAAAAATAATGTATAGATTTTTTTTATTTTACTTTTATTTTTTTTTATCTTTTTCTTTCCCATTTTGTTCAGTTCTATTTTTCTACTCATTTATTCATTGTTATCATCATCATCAATATTATTATTATTATTATTTATTATTCATTTGTTATTTGTAATTTGTAAACCTGACCTCATTCTAATTAACCTAAAAAGGGGCAAAAATGGTTATCTACAATCCTTTAATCAATAAACTTATAACCAAAAACTTGTAGGAGCAATTATTTTCTATGAGTATCCTACTTCTATTGTTGAGCATGAGTATTTTAGGGAGCATATTAGTAGCATTCAACCCCTTGTGCATCATGTCTGTCGAACCACTATGAAAAAAAGAGATAGCGAGCATCTATCAAGGGGAAAAGGAAAAGTTGAGGGTGCTATTGAAAGGACTTCATTCTCAAGTTGCAATCACAACAAATATGTGGACATAAATCAAAAGAAGGGATATATGACCATCATAACACACTTCATGGACAATAATTAAAGTCCTCAAAGTCGCTCTTGGAGTAAGCATTTTTGTTAGCATATTTTATTTATTTATTTTATCTAATGGAAAACTATTTTTTTAACTATATTTACATTTTTTTTTATGCGGTTATGCGTATGTTCTGACTCAACACACAAATGAGATTTTAAGTGATTACCTATTTAATTCATTGATGAGTTGGAGTCTAGATAAAAAATATCTATAATCATTTTGGATAATTGTTCAACAAATGATGTTATGATGACAACCTTATTGTTAAAGCTAAGAAGAGATGAATTGATTCTTCGTACGAAGATATTCCATTACAGTGTTGTGCGCATATTTTAAATTTAATTGTTAAGGAAGGTGTAACTATGACTGAGAAAGCAATAGAGAGGATTCGTGATAGTGTTGCATTTTGGTCAGTGACACCTTCACGAGTGGAGAAATTTGTAGTCATGCAAGTAATTATATGTTTCATACCATAGGAAGTTTTGTTTAGATTGTAAGACCGATGGAATTCCACATATGATATGCTTCTCATAGCCATTAAATAGAGGAAGTTTTCTATAGAGTGCAACATATAGACAAACATAATAAAAGTTTTGCCACATATGAAAATTAGGAGTTAGCAAATGAAATTTGCAAGAGTTAACCATATTTTATGAGATAACTAATCTTTTATTGGTACTGATAATGACACATTTTACTCATATTTTATTGAGAAAATCATGATAAATTTTTATTGATATTAAGGAAATTCAAAGGAAATGGTACTTGTAAACACCCTATTTTTGTCATCTAATTACAATTAATGTTTTCTTTTTTTATTAATCATTTTTTCTATTTTTCAGATATGAAGAAAAGCAATGATAAAAAAAATAAATAGGAATAATACACCAATAATAGAAAATAAAGGTAAATATAATAATAAAAAGTATTTAGGGATTTTTATTAAATTTTAGAATTTCAAAATAATATAAAATTAATAAATATTGATGTGCTTATATACAATTTGCGTGCAATATAAAACTGAGATTTGGACTAGCTTAGTTGGCTTGTGTGTGCGCTTGAAACATGCAAAGGGAAGACGCGGTCACGGGTTTGAAACTCATGAATAGCACTTTGTGTCATTTTCTTTTTTTACTTCCAACTGCTACGTGGCAGCACATGGTAAGACGACCTAAATCACGCGCGATGCATGTGATCATCTTCTCCAACTAGCCGACGGATGCAAAACGGGCGAGGAAAAATAGAAGCGAATCCGAACAAGAGAAAACGATTTCTTTTCTCGAATCTTTTTGGTATAAGCCTAAAACAACCTCTAAACAAAGGATTTACATCAATCTTTTTTTTTGAATTGGGAAGAAAGAGAAGAAAAGAATGAAACCCTAGTCATAGTTTGGATCCGTTTTCATCCACATCTGACCTTTGAAATCTATAAATAAAGCATGGAATGAAGGCTAGAGGAGGAGAGGAAGAAATAGGAAGGATCGGAAGGAAAAAAAAAAAGAGTAGAAGAACACGAAGAAGAAAACCTTTGCTGGAGTTTTCTCTCTCTCTCAAAAACCTCTTTGTAGTTACTCAAACTACTACCTAGGGTGGTTTTCGATGAAAACTTGGACTTGGAGAGTGCAAGGAAACTCATTTTACCTTGCAACTTACTGACAGGAGCATCAAATACCATAAAGTCATTGTTAAGAATGTCCTTGTGAAGGTAGATAAATTTATATTTTCAGTCGATTTTATAGTCCTAGAAATGGAGGAGGGTAGAGAAGTGCCCATGATCCTAGGTAGATCGTTCCTTGCAACAAGTAAAGCATTAATAGATGTGGAACAAGGTAAGCTTACTTTAAGAGTTATGGTGATGAGATAACTTTTAATGTTTATGAGGCCATAAGGAAATTTGATGATTGTAAATCTTGTTTTGCCATTGATGTTATTGATAAGCTTGCCTATGAGTTTGTTGAGGAGATAATAGGTGTAGACATTATGGAATCAGTTCTTAACAATCTGGATGATTGGAGTGATGATGATGAGCCTAAGGAAGAATGTATGGAACAAGTGTCAGAAATCAAAGCTCGTTATTATGAGGAGCTATGCACTAATGTGACAAAACCAATTCCATCTTTGGCACAACCTCCAGTGTTAGAACTTAAGCCTTTGCCTAGCTATTTAAATATGCTTATCTTGGAACAGATAATACTTTACCAATAATCATCTCTTCTTCTTTGATAGGTGATCAAGAGCAATAGCTCCTAGGTGTATTGAGAGAGCATAAGGAGGCGATAAGGTGGAGTATTGCAAATATTAAAGGAATTAGCCCTCTAATTTGCACTTACAAGATACTTCTAGAAGCTGAGTACAAACCTATAGTGCAACCATAGAGATGACTCAACCTAACTCTTAAGAAGGTAGTAAAGAAGGAAGTTCTTAAACTTTTAGATGTACTAATTATCTATCCTATCTTTGATAGTAAATGGGTTAGTCCTGTTCAGGTAGTGCCTAAAAAGGGTGGTTTGACTGTAGTTAAGAATGAAACTAATGAATTAATCCTTACTCGCACTATGACTAGGTGGTGAGTTTGTATAGATTATAAAAAATTAAATGATGCTACCTGTGAAGGCCATTTCCCCCTCCTCTTCATTGATTAGATGCTAGAAAAACTTATAGGGCATGACTATTATTGTTTTCTAGATGGTTATTCTAGTTATAATTAAATTCATATAGCACCTGAAGTCTAGGAGAAAACCACTTTTACTTATCCCTATAGAACTTTTGCCTTTAGGAGAATGCCCTTTGATCTATATAATGCACCTGCTACTTTTCAAAGGTGTATAGTGTCTATATTTTCTAACATGTTAAAGAATTTTATTGAAATATTTATGGATGACTTTTTTGTTTTTTGGAGGTCCTAAGAATCATGTCTAATAAATTTAAGTTGTGTGCTTAAAAGATGTGTAGAGACTAACCTGCTTCTGAACTAGGAGAAATGCCATTTTATGGTAAGAGAGGGAATCATCTTAAGTCACAAAGTGTCAAGGAAGGGGATTGAGGTTGACAGGGCAAAAGTAGAGATAATAGAGAAGTTACCACCCCTCACTTCAGTAAAAGGAGTTATGAGCTTCCTAGGACATGTTAGCTTCTACAAGAAGCCATAAAGGAAAGACTCCTTCATCAAAGATTTGTCAGGTTACTATATTGCGATTAATTTCCGTTCTATTAAATTGGTGATCCTTGAATTAGCAATTTCTTATTCAATTCATAGACTGACTTTGTTATCAATTATGAATTTCATTATAGTAACTTCTTTGATTTATATTTTTGTTTTCAATTCCATGATGTTCTAAGGTTTTTTTTGTGGGAAGATGATAAAATCCTAGAATAACTAAGATGATGATTATAGTTATATTATGAGTTTGTTAGATATGTGGAAGATTCATATTGTAAATCCTATACTATATATTATGATTTCTTGTTTGAATTAGGATTATAGGAATTTTAATGACTCGGAAAGGAAATTAGGGTTCAATAGGATTTCTTAATTAAGGTTGAATAAGAATTGTGAAAGTAGGATTATTTTAATTTGATTAGAAATTGTTTTAGGGCTTAATGCAATATTCCTAATTAGTTTCTCACTAAAGAATTAGGAGAACTTAGGATAGAATGTTAGTCAACTATATAACTGGGAGATTTGTTAATTTGTCTAGCAAAAGCTAATAAATTGATTTTAGGGTTTTGAATTTTTAAAACTTAGAAAAGAATTAAGACTTTCACAATTTCATATGAATATCCATATAGCTAAGAATCATTATAATATGATGGCAATCTGATTAGTGAAACTAGAGTGGATTCAATTTTCCCACTTTTAACTGATATATTCTCATAAAAATTCTCTCCTATTCTTAGTGAAAATCTAGGTTGATTAGATTAATTAGTAATTGATTAGTTAATTCTCTCAATTTGATTACCTAAATAATAATAGATACTGATATTAGTTTAGTACTTAATTAATCCTCATGGAATCGACACTCGACTCATTACTCTATTACTTGATCTAACCTAGTGCACTTGTTGGTAAAATTTGCTTTTAAAATTTTATATACAGTTACAATAGACTAAGTACTCAATATTCAACTACAAATTATTATTTTAGAAAGTTTTTGAAATTGGGGAAGCCTTGATCAGTTGAAAGGACTCATTTGATATTATTATTAGTATAATAGCTGATAGAATGTATGAGAATTTGAAAAATACTAAGCTCATGTGCATATTATCATGGCTACTTGTACTTTTTTGGAACCATGTTTTAAGATGAAAGCTGTAGGCTTTATGTTTCCTATTGTTTACAAAGCTAGTGCTTCATTGGAGATATAAAATATTAGGGACTCTTGTCATCAATTTCTCTAAAAATATCAATAAAGAGTTAAATATCGCCATAGTAAGAGTGCAAGTACTTCTTCTACAATTCCTTCAGTAAGTGGTGATGGTGCTTTTACTAATTCAATGAGGAAATCAAGGTTGGTACAATACTTGAGCACCATTAATACCGATAGCTAGGTAAAATCAAAGTTAGACCACTATTTACAAGAGGTTATGTTGCCCTTGACTAATAATTTCTATATCCTTAGCTAGTGGAAATTGAATGGAATCAAATATCCTACATTACAATAAATAGCTAAGGATTTGTTAGCAATTCTTGTATCCACAGTTGCCTCTGAATCAGCATTTAGTACTAGTGGATAGGTAGTTAGCTAGTATAGAAGTTGAATTAGTCCAAAAACAATAGAGGCATTAATGTGTTCCCAAAGTTGGATATCAAGTGAAAACAAAGGTAATGTTTTTTATTGCAAAGTGTTGTTGTTCTTTTTTTTTTTTTAACTAATAAAACAATATTTTATTGCCATTTTATCTATCATAATTTATATTTTTTTTTCTTGTAGGCATAGAGATAATTGAAGAAGAAGATGAGATATGAAGTCTCATGATTAAGTTGTAGAGATGAATGACGATATATGTAATTACTTTATTGTATTGCATTTTTTTTTTAATTTTGTATGGACAATTGGTGGATGTTTATGATTTTCATCTGGCCTACGGTGTATAGTTATGAATTATAACTATCATATAGGATGATATTGATATTACTCCTATTATCATTTATGATGCTTTCCTATGGTTTTTTTCATGATGGATTTATGTGAAATTGGAGCTTCTTCTTGTTTCACTCTTAGGAAGGATTAAAGTTCATTTTGGAATCTTTATATTTCATTTTCCTTTTTAACTCGTCAATACTTTAAGCGGCACATGCAGGTCAACTGTCATGTGGAGGTCAATCTAAATCTAATTTGGATAGTTATTCTAGCTCCAATACTAAGTTTCCAAAAGATAGATTTACTATTGAACTTTTAATTTTTTTTTTAAATTTTGATCGTCATATGAATTACCACCAAGTAGAATGACTTAAAAAAGTTATGTAACTTCATTATCAGATACACAATTACTAAAAAAAAAAAAAACTTAGCATAAATATTAAAAATCATCTACACTAGCAACTTAATATATATATATATATATATATATATATATATATAATATATATTACAAACAGAATAGGTCAAGATAGATTCGGATAATATATATCTTTATTAGGATGACTTATGAGTATCACTATAAAAATTTCTATAGAACTCTTTCCGGATTTTAAAAAACCCTATAAAACACCAAGTCAAATTCACGTTTTTTAAACCCCATCATAAACCTAACCCTATTACATCCCTAGACCTGCTAATATCTTTGCGGTGAAATGGACATTATCCCGTAGCAATGGACATTACTTTAGGATCCAGCTAGTCGTTTTTGTCGTGAAATGGCCTTTTTCTTTTTAGGCCAGTGCGAAACCGACATTATTCATGAAGTGGGTCAATAGATTAGATTCAAGGAGAGGACCACTGTAATTACAGGGACCTTGCCTGTTGGAGATAAAAAGAAGAAAGCAAAGGACAATAGATTCAAAATATCTGGTAGATGGTAACACCTAACCGTAGAAACAACCAAAATTTTTAGAACAGATCTTATTCTTTTATTTCAATTAGTGTAGTTCTCTATCTTCAATATAGGGTTTTTATAGTTAAAATTCTCGATTATTTGTTTTTTTAGAAGAATTTTTTTTTTAAATAAATTGTACGAATCATTCTAAAAACTTTCATAACTCTATGGATATTCTTCATTTTTAAAATTGAAATATACATGTAATCCGCATCCTCTATTATGTGGATTGTATGCACTCTCAAATTTAATTGGTCAATTTCAATATGATCTACCAAAATATCCTGATGTAGAATTGATTCGAACTCAAGTACCCAAAATTTAATTAAAATTTGAAATTGTCGGATTCAATTCATGAAATTAACGTTTCCTTCTACTGGACTTGTCTTGAAGGTTGTCTTTCCGTTTCATTTTTTATGATTCTTCTCCACGTTCTTTTCTTTACATACATAAAAATAAAGTAGGAACCAAATGATATATTTCTATGTTCTAATTCGAGGAAACGTTGAAACAAAAAGTTTTTAAATTAAAAGTAGAATATAGGAATATAGGATGCTAATAGAGATAGAGTGTGATTGTCTATGTATTGCGAGTTTTTGGTCCATTTTCCTCTCCCCTAAAATACACAAATCATATTTAAATAGATTTTAGCCAGGAGTTGGGACAATATTTTGTTTGCATGAAGTTCGCCCCTTGTTTACTTCAAGGAATATTAATGTCACACATTAGAGAATGGAAAATACATCCATAACAAATCATTAATTATTATATAGGAATGTTTTATTACAACGAGAATAAATGATTTTCTTCAAGAATAGAAAATTAGAAATAAGTGGATCAACTAAGTGGTTACCGCCACTCATGACTCGAATATAGGAAAAAGGCCAAACTAGTTCGAACCCACCGGTTCTTAAGTAAAAAAAAAAAAAAATGAATCGAGATTAGTTTAAGGTCCTTTGATTCATGTGAATCAACTTTAAACTTTTTTTTTTATTAGACCACTTATATTTAAGACCACTTATCTTTAGTAATACTTTTAATAAATGGCGTAATATATAAGAAAGATATATTTATACATAAAAATAAGATTTATATACAGAACTGTTTTCTTATATATCATAGTATCAATGGATAGTGTTGCTATTAAAATAGCTCTTTTTTTTTTTCAAACATATGATTAATCTTGTTTTATATGTTTGTTAGCTATAGAGTCGTTCACCACATTGCTACATTATTGTAATTTTTTTTTTATTACCTCAGTTTTATATATTTTAGTAACAATGTCACTACTTTCAATGCTTTGGGCTACAAGCATAAATTGATTTCACAACTTCATATGTACGAAGAAATTAATTATATTAAATCAAAAGCTTAAAGTAGTCAAAATGCCCAAAGATATTTTTTAGGCTAAATGTTACATTTACTTGAATTTTGTTCATTTTTATAACAATTACCTAAAATTTCAATATATTAATTTACTATTTGAATTTTGCTTATTTTTAAAATTAACTATATGAACTTTATCCATTTTTTAAAATTAATTATCTAAACTTTATTTATTTTTATAATTAGCTATCCCATCTAAGTACTATAAATGATATTAAAAAACTTATAAATAGTGAATTGATGCTTTTAAATTTTAAATAATTAATTACAAAAATAGACAATATTTAGATATTAAATATGATATTTATACTATTTTTTAAGGTAAGCACTTATGAAAAGATAAAAAAAAAAAGATATAATAAATCTAAGAATATTTGAACTTTTGAAGACTAAAGTATATAGAGCCTTTTAAGACTAAATTAACTATGTGAGATTAATCTAGAGGATTAATTATACTAAAATATTTATTCCATTAACCAATATTGCATATCATTTTTTGCTATAATCCTAAGCACTTAAGGTAAGCAAGTTTAAAGTGGATATTCCTTATGTAATATATGTAAACCATGATGCAAAGGCATGAAAGAATGATGCAAGGGCATGAAAGAATGTGGAGAAGAGGTGACATGGGCATCAACACACCCGTTTTAGTGGGTATGTTACCTAACATGCTAGCAAGCATGGTCGTGTCAAAGGTCGTGTTGAGGGTTTCCAAGGACGAATCTCCACAAAATGTGACATGAGCTTTTACACACCTCTGTTGAATGTTGTGCTAATCTATGTCTTAGGGTTTTTATAGTATTCTTCTTGTTTCAGTTTAGTTTATCACATATTACAGCTTTGAGAAATTTTTTAGAGAGACTTTGTCAGTTTCTTTGAGTTCTTGGATCAATCATTGATTGATCTTGTTTGTTTACGCTAACTTGGTTGCTTCAATTGGTATCAAGGAGGGAAATTTTTGCCAAGATGTCATGAGACAGTAGTTTAGTAGGCGGTCACATTTCGGATGTTACTCAAGATGTCGAAGCCTTAAGAACTAAGTTGCAGGATCAAGGTAGTGTTGAATAACATGGATTAAATATTCCAGTGTTTAAAATAGTGCTTTGATAACCTAATTGAGTAGTTCGATGTGATGGGATTTAACTCCAACAAAGATTGGAATGGTGGTGAGATGCGACCTAGGGTAGAGCTTGCACATGGTAATCCTATTATCAAACTCGTAGTTGCAAACTGTGGGTTACAAATGTATGATGATGAATCAGAGAAGGAAGAACATGTGTTGTTTGGGGAAGAATAGCTACAAAGGAAAGGTAGTGATGGTGGTAGGTATAAGAGCTATGATGGTAGGTGTGACTTCAAAGACAATAGGGAATTCAAGCTGATGATTAACATTCCCAACTTTAACAGTAATTTAAATATTTAAGATTTTATTAATTGGATTGCTGAGATAGATAGATCTTTTGAATATATGTAAATAGCTAAGGGAAGGAGAGTGAAATTAGTAGCTTGTAAACTGAAAGGGGGTGCTTCAACCTAGTTGGAGTGGCTCCAAAGTAGGCGGTATCATGAAGGTATAACTTGTAAGAACATGGTATAGAATGAAACAATTATTGTAGCCAGATTTTCTACCTCTTGATTATGAGAAAATTCTATTTCAACAATATCAAAGGTGTTACTAGGGGCAGAGGTCTATACATGACTATACTTGAAATTCATGTGGCTAGCAAAGAGGAATGACTTGGGGGAGAGTGAGGATCAATAGGTGGCTAGATATTTAGACAGTTTGAGACTACGAATTAAGGACAAAATTGGGGTACATGTTCTATCTATTTTGAATGAGGCTAAGAATATAGCTTTTGATAGTGGTAGTAATAGATTCAAGGCTAAAAGTTTGGACAAGCCTGTAGTTGAGAAGAGTAAACCCACATTTGAGTTGCAAAAGGACTTACTGAAAATAAAGAAGAGAAGACAACAAGCAAGAAGCCAATTGAGATAAAGGATACACAAAGACAGAGCAATCTTTATGCAAAACCAATATTGGAGAAGTGCTGTTGTTGTAATTAACTTAGGCATCAATCTAATGAATGCCCTAACAAAAGAGTAGTTAACTTAGTGGAGAGGGATAAAGAACATGGAATTCGTTATGAACCTGATGGGGGTGATGAGTGATAGAGCTCTCGAATCTAATCGATTGTTGAAGTTTTAAATTTATAACCAATCAAATCTATTATTGAGCTAGGCAGTGTACCTATCAATTAAAGTATAGATTTAATAGGTGTCATCCTCTAGGATTTAGAAAACAAGTACGGGTATTGCCTTTTCTCTACTATCTAGTCTAAATTATGATGTGAAAATTATGAATTAAATTAAGAAATAATAAATCCTAGTAACCCTAAAATTGGATAATATTGTCTAAAGAATGTATTCAATCACAATATATACCCCTCATCCTGTTCCACCCTAACTCTTAAATTATCAACATAAGATATCAACTAACAAATCAATCTACACTTTTCACTATAGGAATTCTTAAGTAAAATTAATTACTCCCTCAAGTTAATCAATTCATAATCACGCATAAGATAATGGAGACCTTTCCTTCACTACCATTATGCAAGATCTCATTAAGTTCACAATTTCAATAAATTGTAGAAAATCAATATTTTCCTACCTCTAGGTAAAACATATAATCTCTCTATTTATGAATATCTAAATTACTAGACAAAACCTCTTTTAATCTAATAAAAATCAGACATGCAATCAATTTGCACGCATAAATCAATCACAAGAACAATTAAAACACATGAATAGATGCAAGATATAAATAATTCATTAATCAATCAATGGGTTAGCACATGAGTTAAGGTTTCATAAGATGAAAGATATAAAGAGTTACTCCTCCATGGAGTTTTCAACAAAAACAGAGAATCTAGAGAAATAACACTGATTCATGCTAAAAAGAATAATCACTTATTGTTTTGTGATCTCTAATGGTGCTTGGACAATTCTCCTCTTGAAGTTCATAACAATGCTCCCCTAGGGTTTCCAGAATGAAGCTAAAAGGAAAGAAGTCTTTTTAAAATAAAACAAAGCGTCTATTTATAGTTCTTACGAAAACATGGTTCAGCATGGGCGTCAGTACAGCCATGCTCGAGGTCGTGCTTGACTTCGGAACACGTTATTTTTCACTACCCAGTTCAGCATGACCTCCAACATGACCGTGTTGGGACAAGGCTGAAAAACAATTAGCTACTAGTCATTTTTTTCATCCAACATTGGTGTTTGCATGGGTTATGCTGAAGGTTGTGCTAAATTGAAAATTGATTTTCTTCATTTTTCGCCAAATTTCACCTCCCTTTGCTCATATCATCCTTAAACATTTCTTTTGCTTCATTAATGCTTGAAATTAAAATTTAATCATATACATACCCTTTTCTTCACAAGTTACATAAAATCCATATAAAATTATAACTAATAAGCACTAGAATTAAAGATCTTCTAACACTCATCAAATCTCCCCACACTTAACTGTTTGCTTGTCCTCAAGTAAACAGAATAAGGACAAAATACATTTCCTCTCATCAATTGTACTCATGGTTAGACTTTAAATCACAAGTATTATCTTCTATTTAATTTAATCTTAGTGATTCATTAGTGCTTACCACTAAAACCTACCATGATTGTACATGTACCTAGCATACAAAAATTGGAGTTTACATATTAATCCAAGTGAGTTAAGCTATTACCCTTACCATTTAAGAAATGCTTCCCAAGTTATGAAACAAGTCAAACAAAGAAAAAGTGGCTTGGTTATATCTCACCACTTATTAGAGAATATATAAACTATTCAACTACCTCTTCTAAGCACAATAACCTCATGTGAAAGTATATGGCATCCATCATTCTCCTAGTTTTTCTTCCTTTTTTGTTAAACCTTTCAAAACTTTTCCAAGTTTTCCTTCTTTTTTTTTTTTAACCATTTAATTATTTAAGATCCTACAACCTATGTAACGAATGTTCAGCCGATAATCCCGGGTTTATCACCCAAGTTAACAGATGTTATTCCCTCAATTGAAGGCGTCCCTACAGACTTAATTATTCAAGTTACAAGATCATTGAACTTTGCCCTTTTGTATCCTATCTTGTTATTATAATATCATCGGTTGGTTGATCCCAAGCTAGATGACCTTAGGTGATCGGATTTTAAAGGGACCCAACCTTAAGGATTCATAAAGATACTTTTAACTTAGATAACCCAAGTCATTGGAGTAGTGGGTTATTATTTCTTTAATTGAGTTACTAGTCAGCAGCGGAGTTAAACTTTGCTCTTTTGAGGGACCAAAGTCTGCCTATACTAACTAACCTTTTCTCATTATTACTCAATTAATACATTAATTAATTAATTTTCAAGAGATTACTTTAGAGGAATCACCAACTGATAGATTTCACATGCACCTTTCACAAAAAGTTAGAAGAGCTCTCAAAGTTTTTGAAAAGTAAATATATTAACCAATAAGCTAAAAAAAAAAATAAAACCATTTAAATTTTAACTAAAGACCTCTATCTATTTTACAACTCAAGAATCAATAATTAAATAGTAAGTAAGATTACCCCACTTAGATTTCATCATAAAATTCTAACTAAGTATACTAAGTCCAACAATAGGTGAGTAAGGGACATAGAATCACTAAATTTTATGAGCACAATTTCAAGGATCTTGCCCTTTTAATGATTAAAAATCAACAATCAAAATCAATTGCAAATTTGTAAATGGGGAAAATTTAATAAGACAGTACATAAATAACATAAGTAAAGCAAGACCCAAATTTCTCAACCTTTTTTTTTTTTTTCATTTCTCTATACCCCTTCCCCACACTTATTCAAGACATAGTCCCCAATGTCTTCCCAAATCAAGCACACGAAAGGGAAAAGGAAAAAAAAAAAGAATGAAAGGAAAAGAAAAAAAAATGAAAGAAAAAGGACACTAAGAACTTCCCGGTTTTATATGTAAACGGTTACATGTAAAGTTCAAGGCCAGGTATAAAGCAAATCAGTGAAGATGTGTGTCATCATTGGAGCTGTTAATCTGAAGTTCATGCAGCATCATCCTAAGAGAAAAATAAAGAAATTAAAGGTAAAAACAAAAAATTAGACTATCCTAGTTTAGATAACAAGTGAAATCACCCCATAGATTTATAGGACAGTTTAGAGAGTAAGGGAGGAGAGAGAGAAATTAAATATATATATATAGGGGGAGTTCAACATGGGCTACAGTACGACCATGCTCGTGGCTATGTTGACTTCGAAAATTCCACATATCCTTTGATAGAGTCTGCCCTTACTCCAGTACGACTGTACTCGTGGTCGTACTGACTTAAAAATTACACAAATCCTTAAATAAAGTCAGTCTGGGTTGTAGCACGACCATGCTTGTGGCAATGCTGACTTCAAAAATTGCACAGGTACTTATATAAAGGTAACCCTTGCTGCAGCATGGCCATGTTTGTGGCCGTGCTAACTTCCAAAAGTTCATAGATCCTTAGATAAAGGGTAGCCTTTGCTTCAACACGGCCATGCTTATGGCTGTACTGACTTTAAAAATTCCACAGATTCTTAGATATATCATGAATATCTTGAGTATTGGTTGTATGGATGGGAATTATGTGATACCACGCCAATGGACAACAACTTTTATCGTCGTACACCTCTTGAAAGTGTAAATGTACGTAAGGAGGGACTTACCTGATGCACTTAGTGATGGAAATTTGAAAGCCCTTACTTGTCATTAGCGCTTCCCCACACTTAGAGGTTACTCTCGCTCTCTTCACATAAGCTTAGAGACTCCCCTTTTGATATGCAATTTCTAAAAATAACAGACTTAGAATAGTGTTAGCAAAAATAAAATAAAAGAAACACTATGATACCTAAGTTAAACATGGGTTGCCTCCCAAGAAGTGCACTTGTTTAACGTCGTTGGCTCGACGCTCTTCATTTTCTTCCACTAAGTCTCTAGCAATTGGAGATCTAACTCTTCCTTTTCTTCGGCACCGCTTGTGTTGGACTAAACTAGCCGCTATCAAATATGGTGTAAATAAGTCTAATGTCAAGAAGTTTAATCACGTCCTTCTTAACCACCTCATTCATATTATGATTTAGCCGCCTCTGTATTGTTGCACTACAAGCTTGAATCATTCTTCTAATAAAATTTTGTGAGTACAAAAGGAGGGGTTGATACCTTTTATATCAGATATTTTCCAAGTGGTGGCTCACTTGTATGCTCTTAAGACTGTGAGTAATTAGTCTTTCTACTCTTGAGACAAATTTGAGGGTATAATAACCAGCAGACTAGAGTTTCTTACAAGGAAAGCATATTCCAGATACTCTGCTAATTGTTTTAATTCTAACCCTAGCAGCTCTTCTATAGAAGTTTTAAGTCTCGCTTCATTTTCTATTCTCAACTTTTCAAACCCATGCTAAGGTATGACATTTTCTGAAGCATCGAGCTTCTTAATGAGTAGTGCAACCTCTGGGTTATTAGCTTCTTTCTTCTCTTCTAGTGTCAAGCACAACTCTAATTCATCCTTGCTCAGAACTTTCTTCATATGCTCATCTACTAACATATCGACAACATCAGTAGAGCAACAAGAGTCATCAATGCATATGGTGTGTTTCATAGCAACAACCATTTGGATTACCATCTCTTCATCACCGATTTCAAGTAAGCTTGCCTCCTTCCACATCAACCATTGCCTTGGTAGTGGCTAGGAATGGTCTCCCAAGTATAAAGGGATATCCCCATCCTCATCCATTTCTAGAACTACAAAGTCGACGGGGTAGATGAAATTCCCTACCTTTACCAAGATATCCTTGATTATCCCCTTGGGGATTTTTACTGAGCGGTCAACAAGCTGCAAACTCATCTAGTCGATGTTAGGTCAGAAAGTCCTAACTTCTTGAAAAAGGAGTATGGCATTAAATTAATGCTGGCCCTAAGATCAGCTAGGGTCTTATCAACTGAAGTATCACCTATAACGCACGGAATTGTGAAGCTGCCCGGATCCCTTAGCTTTGGAGGAAGTTTATTTTGAATGATAGATGAGCAATTTGCATTAACTTCTACGATAGACACATTCTCCAATTTCTGCTTATTAGATAGAAGCTCCTTTAGGAACTTAGCATATTTTGGCATTTGTGAAAGTGCCTCTACAAATGGAATGCTAATGTGCACCTGTTTAAATAGATCAAAGAATTTACCAAACTGCTCCTTGTTTTTGCTTTGGTTGAGGTGAGCTGGATAAGGGATTTTTGGCACATATTCTTTGACAGCCAGTGGTGATCTCCTCTCAGGATGTATTTTCTCAAGTGTTATTTTCTCCTTTTCAATAGGTTGATTATCCTCTTGCTTCTTTTCATGCCGCTGTTCAGATGGTAACTCTTTCCCGCTTCTCAATGTAATGGATTTTACCGTTCCCTTGGATTATTTTCTATGTTATTGGGAAGAGAACCAGGTTGTCTCTCAGACATCATCTTAGCTAGTTGGCCAATTTTCTTCTCAAGATTGTGAATCGAGGCCTCCTGATTACGATGTCTTGCATAAGAGTTTTGGATGAATTGACTAGAATATCCTCTAAGTTTCTCTTTTTTTCTTGTTGAAGTGGTTGCGTTGAAGGAAGCGGTAATGGTTGATAAAGTGGTTGTTGTTGCTTTGAATACCCTAGTAGTGGTAGATTAGCTCTTCTATATTCCTGGTTTCTATAATACAAATTCAGATGGTTTCTCATCCCCGAATGGTAGGTGTTACCATACTAGGTTATATTGCTGTCTGTTTGAATTTCCAAGATATCTACCTGCTCATATCGCTCAAATAGGTTTACACCCTCCTTAGAGTCTCCATCTGATGTTGTTGTGGTTGTGATCCTTGGGGATTCTTGAGATTTACAACTTGGTAGCTCAAATTCTATCTTAGCAACCAAAGTAGTCATTACATCTACTTCGTACATTCCTATCGCTTTCTGCTTACTCTTACCATGACCCCATTGATCATTATTTCTTGCCATATCAGCAAATAACTTTAATGATTCTTCTAGAGTCTTAGTATTTAATGTACCGCCAGCTGTGGCATCTACCAAGTGATGTGTAGCCAAATTTAACCCATTCAAAAATTGTTTGAACTTGCATCCATGTAGGCAACTAGTGATGTGGGCACTTTCTCAACAATTCTGTCCATCTCTGCCAAGCATCATATATCGTTTCACGCTCTTGTTGAGTGAAAGATGAGATGTCATTCCGGAGCTTGGCAATCTTACATGGTGGGAAATAGTTATCCATAAACTCCTTGACCGTGTCATCCTATGTAGTCAAAGCTCCGGGACCTAATGACTGAAGCCATGTCTTAGCTTTCCCTCTTAATGAAAAAAGGGAATAATCTTGTACGCACCGCTTCATCTATCACCCTATTGTTCTTGAAAGTTTCACAAATCTCCAAGAATGTTTGAATGTGAGCATAGGGATCTTCATCAGGTAGTCCACCGAACTGACAGTATTGTTGTAGAAGTTGAATCACCATACCTTTGATCTCGAAATTATTAGCCCCAATGGGAGGCTTAACAATGGTTGGACCGATGTCATCCAATGTAAGTCTTGCATACTCAATGTTTGTCTTTGGTGGATCTTCAGCCATTACTTCTTATATCTGTACCTCTACTAATTATTCTTCTTTAACCTCCGTTGCCACTACTATAGCATGTTCTCCTTCCTCACTATCTGACTATCCAAAAGATTTAGCAGTTGCATTCCTTCAACGTCGGTGAAGTGTTTTCTCAATCTCTGAATCTAGGTCAAGAATTTTTTAGGGAAGATTCCTTGTCATACACTGAAAAAGGGTAACCAAATGTGAAGTAAAACTTTTCGAAAAATGGAGAGAAGAAAGATAGATAAAAAAAAAAAAATTACTAAAGTAGTAGATACTACAGTTTTTCCTAATATTGCCTTGCCAAATCCCTGACAATAGTGTCAAAAACTTGATAGAGCTCTCGAATCTAATCGATTGTTGAAGTTTTAAATTTATAACTAATCAAATCTATTATCGAGCTAGGTAGTGTACCTATCAATTATAGTATAGATTTAATAGGTGTCATCCTCTGGGATTTAGAAAACAAGTATTAGTATTGTTTTTTTCTCTGCTATCTAGTTTAAATTATGATGTGAAAATTATGAATTAAATTAAGAAATAATGAATCCTAGTAACCCTAGAATTGGATAATAATGTCTAAAGAATGTATTCAATCACAAAATATATCCCTCATCTTGTTCCACCCTAACTCTTAAATTATCAACATAAGATATCGATTAACGAATCAATTTACACTTTGCACTGCAGGAATTCTTAAGTAAAATCAATTCCTCCCTCGAGTTAATCAATTCATAATCACACATAAGATAATGGAGACCTCTCCCTCACTACCGTTATACAAGATCTCATTAAGTTCACGATTCCAATAAATTGTAGAAAACCAATGTTTTCCTATCTCTACGTAAAACATGTAATCTCTCTATTCATGAATATCTAAATTACTAGGCGAAACCTCTTTCAATATAATAAAAATCAAACATGTAATCAATTTGTGCACATAAATCAATCACAAGAACAATTGAAACACATAAATAGATGCAAGATATAAATAATTCATTAATCAATCAATGGGTCAGCACATGAGTTAGGGTTTCATAAGATGAAAGATATAAAGAATTACTCCTCCATGGAGTTTTCAACAAAAACAGAGAATCTAGAGAAATAACACTGATTCATGCTGAAAAGAATAATCCCTTGTTGTTTTGTGATCTCCAATGGTGCTTGGACAATTCTCCTCTTGAAGTTCATAATAAAGCCCCCCTAGGGTTTCCAAAACGAAGCTAAAAGGAAAGAAGTCTTCTTAAAATAAAACAAAGCGTCTATTTATAGTTCTTATGAGAACAGGGTTCAGCACGGCCATGCTCAAGGTCGTGCTGACTTTGGAACACATTATTTTTCACTGCTCAATTTAACACGGCCTCCAGCATGGCCGTGTTGGGGGCAGGGTTAAAAAAAAATTAGCTACTGGTCATTTTTTTCATCCAGCACAGGTGTTTGCATGGGTTGTGCTGAAGGTTGTGTTGAACTGAAAATCAATTTTCTTCATTTTTTGCCAAATTTCACCTTGCCTTTGCTCATATCATCCTTAAACACTTCTTTTGTCTCCATTGATGCCTGAAATTAAAATTTAATCATATATGTACCTTTTTCTTCACAAATTACATGAAATCCATATAAAATTATAACTAATAAGCACTAGAATTAAGGATCTTCTAGCACTCATCAATGACTATTATGAGGATGACGATGAATATAATGAGCAAACCTATGTGATCAAGACACTAGGATTAACTCATTAATGTAGAAATATGAGTTATTTTGGTTTAAAGCCGATAAAAATATTAAGGAAGCCTTTAATCTCTTTATAGCAATTAAAAATCAATTATCTTTACATGGTTGCTAGAAGAGATACTATTATTTTAGCATCGGCATGGTTCTTTTAGGTTCGTCAAGACACCCAATAGTTAAAACCAAAATTAGAGAAGAGGCGAATTTAGAAATGCCAAAATTAGAACGAAAAATTGTCAAAGGATCGGGCTTGACAAGCTTGTTTATTTACTTAGTGCATTGTGTGAGTTCTTAAGGTTATATCCATTAGTACAATTTAATCACAAGAGTCCTATAACTTTAGATGTCCTTCCATGTGATCATAAAGTTAATCCTAACATGAAAATAGTAATTAATATGTATTTAATGAAAAGGATGAGCTCCATTTGAGGAGAGGACTATTTCAAATTTAAACCAGGGAGATGAATTACGGATTAAGGAAATATTAAACATGAACTGTAATTTAAATTTTTCCAATCTTCTATAAATTTCAAGTTTATATGATATTAAAAAAGTAATTTATATATAACATTATAAGTTTTTCTATTACAGAAAACATATGGAACCTATAGCAAATTAGAATGAAAATTATCATTTAAAGAGAGGAAGGAAAGATAAGAAGGCGCTATACTTCATTCATCAAGGAATGAATGATGAAACATTTGAACAAATTGAAGGAGCTACCATATCTAATGAGGCATGGAATATCTTGTACACTTCATACAAAGGTGATGAAATGATCAAAAGGGTACACCTTTAAACTTTGAGGCAACAATACGAGCTGTTGCAGATAGACTCCAACGAATTAATTGATGCGTAAATCAATAGAATTCTCGTGTTGACAAATAACATGAAAACTAATGGTGAGATCTTGTCCGAACAAAGCAAGGTTGAGAAGATCTTGAGATCCTTGCTTCCAAGATTTGAGCACGTTATAACAGCAATAGAAGAAAGTCATGATCTATCAACTATGACAGTCAAGTTGTTGTCTAGTTCACTATAAGCACATGAACAAAGGATGAATGAAAACAAGATTGACAAACCAATTGAGCAAGCCTTTCAATTGCAAATCTCCATAGGAAACTCCTACCAAAGACATGGAAACTTTCGTGGTAGAGGAAGAGGACGGAGTGGTAATCACTTCAACAAAATTAGGAGTGATCCGAGTCGTGGTGTTGCAGATCAGTACAATGCGTTTCACAATGCCAAGCATGGACGTAGCCGTAGACGCAATAGAGGAAGATTTGATAAGTCCAATATATAATGCTTCAACTGTCACAAACGAAGACATTATGCAAACAAGTGTAGAGTCAAGGATAAAACTCTAGCTGCAAACTATGCACAAGAGATATGTAATCAAAAATCGGCTGAGAGTGATCATGCACTCCTAATGGTCTCTTCATCAAATGAGATATCAGATGGCCATACTTGGTATTTAGATACAGGTTGTACGAATCACATGTGTGGTCGAAAGGAGTTGTTTGCAGAGCTTGATGAGACTTTTCAAGCAAAAGTGAAGTTTAGGGATGGCAGATGTGTTCCGGTGACAAGAAAAGGAAGAATTCTAATTACATTAAAAAATGGAGATCACAAGTACATCTCAAATGTGTTCTATGTACCAGATATGAAAAGTAATATGTTGAGCATGGGCCAACTAGCCGAGAGAGACTATGAAATGCATGTTTCTAGAAATGAATTTACAGTTCGTGACAAACAAGGTACGCTTATCTTAAAAACTTGCTTATCTAAGAATCGAATGTTTTCTGTGGACATCAGCAAGGGAGAATTCAAATGCCTGAATGCAATTGGGTATGATGAGTTGTGGATGTAGCATCTTTGCTTTGGGCATCTAAACTTCCAAAGTTTGGAAGCGCTAGCAAAACAAAACATGGTGAAAGGAATACTACGAATCAAACATCCAGACCAGCTATGTGAAGCTTGTATCATTAGTAAGAATCATAGATTGCCATTCTAAAAAACAATGGAATGAGCAAAATCTCCCTTGGAGCTGGTCCATATTAATGTCTGTGGTCTAATGAACACCAACTCGACTGGAGGAAATAGGTACTTTCTAACATTCACTGAAAAGTAACGCTAAGGTATTTGATTGCTTTAAGAAATTTAAAGTGTTTGTTGAAAACCAAAGTGGTCAAACACTCAAAGCAATACGAAGTGATAGAAGAGGTGAATATATCTCCAATGAGCTTAGGACATACTATGAAAAACATGGAGTACAGCACAATACTACATTTCCCTACACTCCCCAACACAATGGAGTAGCTGAAAGGAAGAATCAAACTATTTTAGACATGGCAAGAAGCATGTTGAAAGCAAAAGGAATGCCCAACAACTTTTGGGCAAAAGCGGTGTCATGTGCGGTGTATTTACTAAACAGATCACCTACTAGGAGTGTCCCCAATACAACTCCTATAGAAGCTTAGAGTGGTTTTAAGCCAAATGTACAACATCTAAAGGTCTTTAGTTCTATTGCCTATGTCTATGTTCCTACAGCAATAAGGACCAAGCTAGATGATAGAGCTGAGAAAACAATTCTCATTGGATACAAACAAGGTGGTTATAAGCTGTATAACCCAATGACTAAGAGGGTTAAAGTTAGTCGAGATGTAACCTTTGTTGAAGATGAAATGTGGAAGTGGAGTGCTAATATTCAAGAGGATTCCTAGAAGCATGTCATCTATGTTATTGAAGAAGATCCAACGGAATCAACCACAAATGGAAGTACTATTCAATCGTCTGACATAGGAAGACCAACAAGGGAACATAGACCACTTGCATGTTTGCGAGAATTTGAAACAAGCTTCAATGGGGAGATTGATGATGGAGAGTTTGTATATCTTGCCTTCCTTGCAGATGCAGAACCAATAGTGCTTGAAAAAGCAATTTGAAATCCCAAGTGGATGACTACTATGAATGAGGAGATGGTGGCAATTGAGAAGAACAATACATGGAAGCTCACTAATCTTCCATGAGGTCACAAGGCTATTGATGTGAAATGGGTTTATAAGATCAAGGTAAAGGCAAATGGCAAAGTTGAGAGGTATAAAGCGAAGTTAGTTGCAAAGGAATTTAAGCAAAGACAAGGCTAGAATTATGAGGAGATTTTTGCGCCGATTGCAAGAATGGAGACATTGCATCTGATAATAGCATTGGCTGCTCAAAGGCAATGGAAAATTCACCAAATGGATGTGAAGTCAGCTTTCCTTAATGGTTTGCTTGATGAGGAAGTGAATGTAAAGCAACTACCTGGATTCATACAATGCGGAAAAGAAGACAAGGTGTATAAACTTAAGAAAGCTTTGTATGGTCTCAAGCAAGCACCAAGAGCATGGAACAAATGAATTGATTTGTTCCTTCGTGAAGCCGGTTTTCAAAAATGTCTCTTCGATCATGGCTTATATGTGAAAGTTAATAGTTATGGAGATTCACTAATTTTATGTCTTTATGTTGATGATATAGTGTTCATAGGAAACAATCTTCACATGATCAATGAGTTCAAGCAATCCATGAAGAATGAGTTCGAGATGACTAATCTTGGTCCTATGTCCTATTTTGTTGGCATTGAAGTTATTCAAAAGGATAATGGAATCTTCAATAGCTAAAAGAAATATGTGAGTGAGCTGTTGATAAAGTACAAGATGGAAGACTCTAAACCAGTTCAAACACCAATTGAAATAGGTACAAAGCTGGTTAAGGACGGAGATGAATGAAGTGTTGATCTGACACACATCAAACAAATTGTTGGAAGACTTAGATACCTCACTTGCACAAGACCTGATATATGTTATGCAATAAGTTTAATCAGCAAATTCATGGAATGTCCTCGACAGCAACATTTACAAGCAACAAAATGAATCATGAGATACATCAAAGGGACGCAAGATCTTAGTTTATTCTTCTCATCATCTGAAGAATGTGAACTTGTGGGATACTCTAATAGTGATTGGGGGGAGATTTGGATGAAAGAAAGAGCACAAGTGGCCATTGCTTCTTGTTTGGGAAGACTGCATGTTCATGGACATCGAAGAAGCAATCCATTGTTGCTTTATCAACATGTGAAGTTGAGTATATAACAGTAGCATCATGTGTATGTCAAGTGATTTGGCTTAGCAACATAATGAGTCAAATTGGATGTGAGCTACAAGTTCCTTTGAAGATAATATATCTACAATTAATCTAGCTAAGAACCCGGTCTTCTATAGAAGGAGTAAACACATTGACATTAGATATCGTTTCCTAAGAGATCAAGTAGCAAAAGGAGTGATCAAGCTAGAACATTGCAAGACCGAAGATCAAATTGCAAACATCTTCACCAAACCGCTGAAGATTGATTCATTTATCAAGTTGAGGAACCTACTTGGAATGAAGAATCCTCCGAATCAAAATTAAGGGAGGATGTTGAAGAGGTTAATTCTGATTTGTTTTCTTTTGATTTTGATTATTTAATTATTTGTTAGAAATAAATCCTACATTATATGATTCGATAAGTATGATGGAATAATGGATAAACTTGTTATCCTAGATCACTAGTTAGTTCTACTTTTTAGCTATTAAATCATATTGTAATCTTGATATATTTGATTGAATGGAATAAGCAATTGAAGTGGGTGTGGCTTTTACGTTTTGGTGCACTACTGCTGTTCTCTTTGTTTTAGTGCATTTTTTTTTTTACGCTTGTTGCATTTGTCTTTGCTTTTGCTGCTCTGTTTGGATTTCGGTTTTCATACAACAGTTCTAGAATTGTTTGTGTTTTCTTCACATATTGCTCCCTATCACATCTATTTATTAAGGGATAATAACTAGAATACATTCCAAATTGATGACTTAAAAAGATCTAATAGTAAAGATTTCAAAAAAAAAAAAATCAAGGAGAATATCATACCCAAAAATTAATTTATAAATTATCTAATAATATAAATTAAAATTCTTTTTATTTAAGTCATCGGCAGTTAACTTATTCCAATAATCACATTTTACGAGTGTGAGTGAAATAGTTTCATATGATTTTATAGGTCTACTTTTTATCGTAGGCAAGTCCGCTTTGGAGCAACTTTTTTCTTTTTTTTGATAAATTTATAATAGTCTGCCCCACATAATTAATAGGACAGAACGAAAGAAGTTCATCCTTCTCGGTGTATGTAGAGACGTAGGCTAAGCTACTTCCTCACCGACGTGTAGAATCTCAGTTCATGTCCATATCCCTCTTATTCATTTTCTCCCATTCAACCTTACAGACCTGCACAATCCAGAAAACAGAAGGTCAACAACATCAAAAGCTATAATCAAAATCTTCCAACAATGTTTTTGTTGAGCCTTTTAGAAGTTGTCCTAGCTCTGGTTTGCTTTATAGTCCTACGCTGTCTTAGCAAAAAGAATAAATTACCAATAAACTGGCCAATCATCGGTATGTTACCAGTGCTCATCCTTCATGTTCACGACATCCACGATTGGATTACTGGACTTCTAAAGCAAAGCCAACTGAATTTTTTGTACAAAGCCCCATGGTTTTCTGGTAGTGATATACTATTCACAGCAGATCCTACTAACATTCACTACATTATGAGCTCAAATTTTGCAAATTTTCCAAAAGGTTCTGAGTTTAGGAAAATTTTTGATGTTTTAGGAGATGGAATTTTCAATGCAGATAACGAGTCATGGAGAAATCAAAGAAAAGTTGCATGGCTTTTCATGAGCCATGGCTCGTTTCAAAAGTTCTTAGAGAAGACTACTCATGATAAGCTGGAAAATGAACTCATTCCTTTATTGCAACACGTTGCAGATAAAGGAATGATAGTCGACTTTCAAGATGTGTTACAAAGGTACACGTTTGACACCACATGTGCATTTGTTACTGGATATGATCCAGGTCGTCTTTCAATTGATTTTCCTGAAGTTACTTTCGCTAAGGCGTTGGATGACGGAGAGGAAGCAATATTTTATAGACATGTGTTCCCAGAGTTCTTTTGGAAGATGCAGAGATGGATTGGTATTGGAACGGAGAAAAAAATGTATGAAGCTTGGAAAAATGTTGATCAGATTATTTCCAAGTACATAGCATTGAAGAGACAAGAGTTGAACCTAAGAGGCACGAACCTGAAGAGACAAAACGAGGAAGTTCAAGGTGAGGTTGGGATAGATTTATTAACATCATATATGACTAGTGAAATTGGGATTTTGAATGGATTAGATTGCAATAGTGACAAGTTCCTTAGGGACACCATTCTAACTTTTATGGCTGCTGGAAGAGACACTGTTAGTTTAGCATTGGCATGGTTCTTTTGGGTTCTATCAAGACACCCATTAGTTGAAACCAAAATTAGAGAAGAGGTGAATTTTGAAATGTCAAAATTAGAACGAAAAAATTATCAAAGAGTTGTGCTCGACAAGCTCGTTTATTTACATGGTGCACTGTGTGAGTCTCTAAGGTTATATCCATCAGCACCATTTAATCACAAGAGTCCCAAAACCCCAGATATCCTTCCAAGTGGTCACAAAGTTAACCCTAACATGAAAATAGTAATCAGTGTGTATGCAGTGGGAAGGATGAGCTCAATTTGGGGAGAGGACTGTCTCGAATTTAAACCGGAGAGATGGATTACAGATGAAGGAAAAATTAGACATGAACCGTCATATAAATTCTGTGCATTTAATGCTGGACCAAGGACTTGCATCGGAAAAGAGGTAGCTTTTATACAAATGAAGTCTGTTGTGGCTGCAATACTGTCCCATGGATATCGTGTGGAAGTTGAGAAAGGTCACAACGTGACTCCTCCTCCTTCAATCCTCCTCCCCATGAAACATGGGTTGAAGGTCAGAGTTACAAGAGTTCTTCCTTAGATTTACTTCAAGCATATTTACCTAGAAAATCAATAAGGTGGCTGCCAGTGAATTAGGATTTTAATTCTTCAGATGATACGCTAGTTTATTTAGAAGATTTTAGTTGGTTCTCCATGTGCTAAGGCTTGTGTACGGTATGTAAACATATTTTTTTCTTGAATCGATAATGTACTGTTGTTTATTTAAGTTCTTTTCTGTTTGAATTTAATTTACAATATAATTCCTCGAATAGTTAGAGCAAGTGAGTAATGACAGCAAGAAAGCTATTGAGAATTTCGCGTTACAGGTTCTTGAAGAAGTTGTACCCTTTTTTTATTTTTTTTTCAATGGAAAACTACATTTCCAATCCTTTTCAATGAAGGAAACTGAATATTATCGATTTTTGATAAATAGTTTTGTTGTTTTTTATTGTATTGCTCTTTAAAATTCGAATGAAACAAATTCTTGCAATCGTAGTAGCTGTTTGTGTTGATTAGAAAGAAAGAAACTACTGGAGGTGCACTTTGTGTAATCCATGGAGAAGATTTATACTTAAAAAGAATGACACCAGAAATAGAATTTGCCACTTTAATATTATAAAAGATTTGGAGATGCTGCACCCACGGTGCCATATAAATTTAAAAACATTAGATGCGTGAAATATTATTAATTACATGGAAAACAGAAAGTAGAAATACGGAAAAAAAGAAGTTTAACGTAATAGCTGTTGAAAAATTTTGACAACAAAAAAAACTGTATAAATATTTGCTTTTCTTAAAATAGTGTAGAACAGTAATTCTAATTATAGTTCATTTGCCTCACTTCTCCAATTACCATGTACTGAATTCATCTCGAAAAGAAAAACCACAAACCTTGGTTTGTTTATGCTCTGGTGTGAGGAATATATTTTCTATGCTTTCATATTTAGAATAGAACACCAAAAGTGACAAGGGATAAATAGAAGTCTATGAAAAATGTGAAACTTTGTAGACGTCGTGTGTGTTATAAGATTTAATTGAAACAACATAAATTTAAAGTTCCAAGCTTATTTCATCAAAAGCTAAAATAATATAATTGTGATTTTATGGCACAAGAGCAGACGACTTGTGAAGACTCTAGTTCAAGTATAGAGCAAGATCTCATCAAGTTATACCAATGATGGTATTAGACATGTTAACGGGGTAGTTGCACCTTGGAATCAGCAGGTTCCAATTTTGGAAAGGCTGAGCCAATTCTAAATTGTAACCCCCAATTTCGAGTTAGGTCTTAGGATCCAACGACTCACGAGTCTGGTTTTGAATTTATAAATTGGTTTTAATTTTTTTTAAATTTCTTAAGTAAAAATAAATAATTTAAATTTTAAAAAGTAAAAATGATTATAAACCAAAATTCTTAATAATTTTTAGCCCACTTTATAGATAATTTAAAAAAGAATTTAAATTTATTTATGTAGAATAACACCCAAGTAAAGTTATCATCTTATTAAATATAGGTTAAAAGTCTACAAAAGAAAATCAAAAAATAAAAAATTACTTTTAGTCCTACATTATTAAAAAATGAAAACGTTTTTTTAGTAAAGTCTATACATATCTAATTATTTTTATTTCTTATGTTATTAATAATAATATATTAAATGTTGTGAATGAAAATTAATTTTTTTTTATTTCTTAAATAAATAGTTTAAATTTTTAATATTATTTTAATTTAATTTATTTAATTATTTTTTGTCTTTTCTATCCTTGACCTATTGGGCTCATTAGGTAACACGTAATTCTAGCATACTTATTCTTTTATAGTGGCATCTGTTGGAGTATCAACACACTGTAACACCAAGAAGATGCTAAATTCTAGCATATGGAGGACCAAATGTCGAAGACAAAGGTCATTTATGGTAAAAGCTATTAAGATTTTTACACATCATCTATTTACCATCCTACTAACGAATGAACCATGTACCTTAAGCTGTAACCATGACAAACCAAAAGAATTCGATAAAGAAGCTATGGAAATGCTGAGGCCATGGACCAAATAGCACAAACTTCAACAATCGCAAATCCTAAAAATTGAATATTAATATATCAATGCTCTTGATTCTATTCCAGGTTACATACTTAAATATTTTTTTTTTTAAAAAAACTAAATATTATACCTATAAAATATATTCCTAAAATAAGTTGTAAAGATACATATCACATATGCGACTTTAAGGATATGCAAAAATTCCAAGCTGAAGGCGTGGATGAGTTCTACGCCTTTAGTATAATTTTTTTTTTTCTTAACCCTATGAATTTTTACTGCAAACCTATAAAATTTATAATACTATAAACTTATAAAGTTTCTACAAACTTATAAAATTGTTACAAAAGTATGTTTTCAAACTTATAAAATTATTGTAAAAGTATATTTGAAAACTTAAAATTGCTACAATAAATTTATGCAATAATACATAAGAAAAAATTTATATTAACACTTTCAAATATAAATATGCATCCTTAATTGAGTTCATATGTTCACATTTCACATTTCAATCTTTGAATTTCCTTTGTAAACTTCACCTTGCAAATTTTTGTTTTCACAATTTGTGTTATACGTAGGTTTTAATCTATTGAAATACATGTGTGAAAATTTCTTCATCAAGATCTCAGTATGTTTTCTTCTAAAAAAATTATTTTTATTATTGTTATTGTACTTTGGATAAATGAAAAAAAAAAAGACATGTAAATATGTATACTGCATAAATTTTATGGAAGTAATAGTTATTGTAAATTAACTATTAATTACTAAATAATTAATTATTAATATATGATTAATTAACATTAGTAAATAAATTATGTGTATATGTTATTATAATGCACTTTTGTATACAACGCCGTAAATGAAGTTATTGTTAATTAACTATTAATTAGCACTGATTAGTCGTTAAGATATCGTTAATTAATTGCTAAAAAATTAATTAACAAAAATTTTGTATTGGGTAGAAATGTATAATATTTGTATGGTTTAGTAAAATTAGTCATAAAAGTAAGTAGTTGGTAATTATCCATTAATTAAAGATGATTAGTCATTAATATGTCATTAATTAATTGTTGTAAAATTAATTAGTGAAAAATTTTGTATTTGTTGCAAAGTGAAAATATTTGTATGGTTTTATAAAATGAGTTATAAAATTAATTAGTTACTAATTATCCATTAATCAAAGGGGATTAGACGTTAATATATCATTAATTAATTACTATAAAATTAATTAGTGAAAAATTTTGTATTGGGTGAAAATATAAAATATTTGTATGGTTTAGTAGAATTAGCCATAAGAGTAAGTAATTAGTAATTATCTAAAGATGATTAGTTGTTAATAAGTAGTTAATTAATTGTTGTCAAAATAATTAGTGAAAAATTTTGTATTTGTTGCAATGTGGGATTATTTGTATTCTTTTATAGACTGAGTTATAAAATTAATTAGTTATTAATTATCTATTAATCAAAGGAAATTAGTCGTTAATATATCATTAATTAATTGCTATAAAATTAATTAATGAAAAATTTTATATTGGGTAAAAACATAAAATATTTATATGGTTTAGTAGAATTAGTTATAAAAGTAAGTAATTGATAATTATCGGTTAATTAAAGATGATTAGTCATTAATATGTCATTAATTAATTGTTGTAAAATTAATTAGTGAAAAATTTTGTATTTGTTGCAAGGTAGGATTGTTTGTATGATTTTGTATACTGGGTTATAAAATTAATTACTGAAAAATTTTGTATTAGTTGCAAATGTAAATTATTTGTACGGTTTTGCATAATAGATGAAGCCTAAACCTTTTGATCCTTTAATCTAGACACAACAGACCAGTCATCGATTAAATGCAATCTAGAACGGAGAGATAAGAGACATTTTACTTATCAATTAGTTTATGTTGCATTAGAGATAAGAAAACATTTGACATGTTGTTGTTATAGGAGCAAGTAAGCCTCGCTATGCAATGGTGTGAGTTGTCACTCTGTTGCGATGAGTGAATGATCCCATTCAAAGCGTAAATGGAGCTGTACTTGCAACTTGCTAGATTTGAAGGAATAAGTCGGCTACCGTACATACTCTTTGATTAGCATATGATTACAGCACTAGTGGAGAGATGGCGTCTAGAGACACATACATTCTACATGCTGATGGGAGAGTTTACCATCACGCTATAAGATATGGGGATCTAACTAGGACTCCCCGTTGATAGACAAGAAGTTACAAGAAGTAGCTGCCTGTATTGGGGAGCAATATGTAAAGAATTGCTAGGGACAAGTCCTGGGCCTAACAGTAGAAGCGAGCGCATTAGTATGATATGGCTCCATGATATGTTTTGGCTAATCCCACCGAACGCCAATGTGGAGCAAATACATCGAGCTACTCATGCATACATTTTGCAGTTATTAGGGGGGATTTATCTTCACTGATAAATCCAACTTCCTCATGCACGCAATGTAGTCACATGTTGATCTCGATGCGATGCATCCTAGCTCAAAGCCTACATTCAGCCAATATGAGACACTACATCGGCATTCTATTAGTGGTTTTGTACGAACACTACCAACTCTATGGAGGCAACGCCCTGGGAAGCAACCTATGGAGTTAAGTATCATCGAATCAACTACATTAGTAGAGTCTCGTGCAACCACGAGTGTTAGACAATTCTCCCCACCAACATGCTACCCAAGAGTCTGAATCTCCTCCAAATTTGCGTGTAAGGCTGTCCAATACCTTCGTTCATCTAGTTAGGCATTTCACTAGGGGTAGGAGATAAGTTTTTAATTATTTGCATATGTATATGGTCTAATACAATGATGAAATTTATATATTATCATAATTTGTAATAAATCAATATGCATTCCGTGCACCAATAATGTGTATATATGCAATTTTATGTCTTCGAATATTTCCTAAATTTTAACAAATGTCTAAAGAAATTGACATTCAAAATAACTTCTCAATGAATGAAAAAATTGCATATATATATACAAAATATGAACCACCCCCCTTTTGCCATGTCTTTAAACAAACTAGATGAAGTAGTCAAGGATTCAGTTAAGTTGTAAAAGAGAAAAAGCTAATAAGCATGAAGTGTATCGTATATGGTTCTGATGTATCTATCTATACAATCGGGTATAGAATGCATCATATTAAGCCTAAGTGAGGCAACCACTACATATGTGTGTGAGCATGAAATTCTGCATATTTGTCACTTCTAGCAGTTATATATGTTGCGAGCAAAGTCAACAAGCAAAGTCAACAACATGTGTTCAGCCCCCTCCCCTTAGCATTTTGACAACGCGATGACTACCAGTAAAGACTTCAAAAACTCTATCATGCCTGTTGTCGTGGATGACCTTGTGGTTGCTAGCTCGTAAACTCCATTGGTCGATCATTTTGGCTACATATTTAGTGAAAATTCTATCATTTGCTATATTCTTCAATGCCTTCATTCGCTTTTGCACAAACTACCCAACATAGTTATAGAACATTTTCTTTACTAAAGCAGTCATAGGTAACCCCCAAGCCCCCTTCAATATGGAATTATAGCTTTCAACAACATTGGAGGTCATATACCCAAATCGATAGCAGCCATCATGAGCTAATGTCCACATATCTAACGGCACGTTGTCAAACTAATCTAACAAAATCATCCCCACCTGCTCCATCACATAATTCAACTTGCAAGATTATGCTTGCAACCTGGTATATGTGTCCAACTTCTTGCATTTGGAGTTTTTATGCGCCAAGTTGAGGTTGCTCACAACGCATTGGAGGTAGAACCACTACACCTCAAATGGAGGCCTCTATCCATTCGCTTCATCTCAAATTGCTAATCCGATGCTTGCATGTCTATTCGATATGAGGCAAATGGATCCATGACCTTTATAGTCGCCAATGACATTTTCTTTTAGTTTCCGCAAAAACTAGCCCCATGTCTTAGCTGTCTCCTGATCAACCAGAGTGAATGCCAATGGAAGTATATGGTTGTTTCCGATGAGTGTCGAATCCAACAAAAATAAAATCCTACTCCTAGACAATTATATGATTTGCATATAATGGTGAGTAGGGTCAAATCCACAAGGATTGGCTAAATATATTTCTATTCAAAGAGAATAAAGAGGAAAAGAAAAATGGGGGGTTTTGTTTGTGAATCAAGATAAAGTTGAAATAAGATAATAAAATCGAATATTGATAAAAGCCTAGCCAAAGGAATCAAGATAGTTTAATTCTAGGAATTGATCATCGATGCAAATGTTTTCTATTCTTATTTCAAGATAAACTGGTTATGGTTATTAACAAGCTCTAACCTATCCCTCCTTACTTCCTCGATAATCAAAACAAGCTCTTTGATTATTTCTCTTATCGATTAGACAACCCTAAACAAGCTTTTAGGATTTAATCTATCAATAGCAGTAAAAACAAGAGAGACCACCAATTCATGCTAATAGATTATAAGATAACCTATTTAAACAAGATCATACATCTCCATAACATGAATTCGATCATCTATTTTATAATCAAACATATTATTGTGTCACCGAGACTAGAACTATCAAACAATTACGGATTTGACGTGCTAGTTGACAATATATTAACTTGCTAATTGAGTAGAAGAGCTCTAATTCATACCAATCAACAAAAATAATATTGACAAAACTTCTAGAAGATATATGAATATCTAAAAACAAGAATAGATTAAATACAAATCAGTTAGATCTCACAATTTGCGAAGAATTAAACTTCAAGGATCCTTCGGCTAGAAAAAATGCTTAGCTACATATGTTCATCATCAAAACGAAAATAAAAAGTGGAAACATGATAAGCCTCTGTTCCCGGTTTCCTTGCTCTGCCTCCTTCCTTCCTTCTTGTCTCCAAGATCTCCCCGATTTTTTCTCCTAACTCTTCTAGGGTTGGTTCTATTTATATTGTTAAGGGGATGGCAGAGGATCTTTTACTAGCAAGATACAAAAATATCTTTCCTTTTTCAAGTAAATCTCGAGAAGTGAATAATCGCCCGCCTGGCACGCCCTACAACACGACCTTGGGTCAACCCGTGCCTTCCTCTGTGGATAATCTACAATTCTTCATCTGTGATCAATGTGTGCCACGGCTTCTACCACGGCCAGATCGCAAGCCATGCCATCCTCTGGTTGATGTTCTACAATTTCTCATCCTTGGCACGTCTTCCATTTCAACTTCCACCACGGCTTCAACCACAGCTTCAACCACGGTTTCCACCATGGCAAGATCATGAGCCGTGTCTCTCTCTATTGGTAGTCCACATTTCCACCTTCTTGTGTAGTGTATAGCACGGCTTGAACCACGGTCGTATTACAAACCGTGCCTCCTTCTGGATTGATACACGCTCATGTACTTTCCTCCGGCGGTGTAAATCCTTGTCTTTGATCCAAGTTGTAGATGACTTCTCTAATTTACTTGAATTAGCACCCTTAACTCCATTTAACTTGATTTATCACCATAATAGAATTAAGTACCATTTCCTTATGATTTCTATAAAATCAATAATAAATTAACACAATTTATACTATAAAGATTAAGTATAAAATGGCTCTATTAGTTTCCATCAATGCCATAAGCAATTAGCAACTTGTGAGTGTACTTCCCATACAGAAAGGTAGCATCAATGGTAACAACAAGTTTAAAGAATCTCCACGCTGCAATGTACAACCTAAAGGTCTAAAATACCCACTTCAAAGTGGATACACAGGGGGTGCTCGATCTACTCCACCCCCAATCTATTCGTGTTCCAGGATTCATATTTTCTATTGTATTAAAAAGTTTTGGCAGTTCATCGTAAGACTTCTCTCAATTCTCGTACACTAGCTTGATGGCTCATTTCTTTCCCTCCCAAACTGGTCTCTTACTGATCCTATAGCCAAATTCCTATTCAACAACAGAAATCAATTTAGCCACTTTCATATCAGGATTTTCCCTAAGAAGATTTACAAATTGGTTAGTAATGAGATTGCAATCTAGCTATAGGTGACCTTGACTAATCAGCAGGTTATTGCATAAGTGTGGACCCTTAAATCTCCTCACCACGAACATGGCCTCCGACTTCTTCTTTCGAGCCTAAAGCTTCCATTTACAATTGTCAACCCTTCTCATACAATTAATAGACTATAGTAGTGGGCTGGACTCTACAATAGTGAAGTTGCAATAGTTCTTCACATGGTAAGACTTCACTACTTGAATGACATCTGCTTTCGTCTTAAATCTCATGCCCCTATAAAAATCATCACTATTACCTTAACCACTGCAAATGTCAGTTTTCTCCTGCTCGAAATAAATGTAACCACTATCGCTCTTATAATTGTAATACAGAACAAGATCTCTAATTGACATGGTTAGTGGTTCAGCTTGCTCTACTCGATATATTGGTTGTCTCGAGTAGGTATATACAGTTGGAGACTCTTCTTTCGCTACTTCATCTCCTTTATTCTCACCTTCCTCATTTTCCTCATCAAAACTCTCTTCGTTATCGCTGTTGTCCTACTCAACACTCATTCCACCATCGATGTCAATTGCAACCTCTACTCCCATACAAACCATGTATAAATCCCATATCTCTGGTTACTATAACACTGGAGTAATTACTCTATCTATTTCATCCTCATTGTTTACTTCCATTGGGGTTAGAATTGTGGATTGAAATCTCGACAACTCTAGCTTCATTCTGGAATATCATGTGACGATTATAGTTGATTGCTTGTATCAAATGTTTACCTTACCAAGCCCTGCGCCACCAACCCCCCCAACGAATTATTAGAAATTCTAATAAATAACTATTGTATGCCATAATCTCCATATGATTCAAAGCTAATGATCCCCTATCTATAGTATATATAATGATAGAGATCAGGACACATCCAACATTTGGGAGCTAGTCAAAGCCAATGATCCTTTACAAGGTATCACGTCATATAAATTATAAGCTTTTTAATAAATATGAAAATTTCCAATAACAACATTCTAAAAATTTCATTTCTATAATATTTCAAATATTAAATTTTTTCCCTATTATTGGTAAATGATTTATTCTTTAAAATTTGTCAAATGTTATTTTTTAATAACATTTTCGCCACTAAAAATTATAACCATTTCTATATGATTTTAAAACACTACCATTTCTCCTTTTAAATTTAATTTTACTTTTAATTTTAATTTTAATGTCAATTTTTTCCATTATTTCCAAACAATTTGTTTTTCAAATATTTGTTCGAAATTATTTTTCAATTATATTTTTCCATACAAAATATAAAAAAAAATTCATATAATATTACAATAATTATTCCACATTCTACATATTTCACATTCTTTACAGTAATAAATCCTCATTCTAATACAAAAATTAATATTACATATTGCACATGCAACATCTATATAAATCATATTTAATAATACCGAGTAATTTTTTCTATAAAATATAAATTATACTAATGTTTTTTTTAAATCTTATATCAAATACAAACACGGATAAAAAAACTTCAATATCGGTAAAAAGACTTCAACTTAAAAAAAAAAAAAAAAACCACAACTAAGATTAGCTGTTAAAAAACACTTAGATCTAGGCAAATCTTTCTTTCATGTGCAAAACCACTCCTTCTTCTTCCTCCTCCTTCTTGTGTGAGAATAAGAGCAAAATGAGATATGGGTTAGTAGGTATTTTGTGTGGGTTATGTGTTTCATATTTGTATTTTTTAGTTTTATCATGCATTTACAAATCAACGGTGAGCATAAATTGAATAAAAAATTGGACGGTGAGAAGTGGGCAGGATTTATATTGAAGGCACGGACCCTGTCTACACCTTCGGCTTGGAATTCTTGCATATCCCTAAAGTCGCATACGTGATTCGCACTTTTGTAACCTATTTTAGGAATATGCTTTACGAGTACAATATTTAAGTAATTTTATTTAAAATATATATTTAAGTATGTAACCTGTTTTATTTCACTATGCAAGTTGCCATTGCCATCAAGTTGGTAATTCATTTTACTATGTCATGTGTTATATCCATATATGAACAGGTTCATGTTTAAAAAATCTCAATTCATAACATAACTTATTTACTAATCGTATATGAAAACCTAAATATGTAACTTAACCCGTATGTCTCGTGTTCATATTAGACCTATTTATTAATTAAAATGTTATAGATAAATGTATAAAATACTTACACATGCAATGTGAAAAGGAAGATAAAATTAACTTTTACAAATAATAATTCCATCAAGTCTTAGAGATTAACATAAAATTACAACCCAACTAAAAATTTTAGTGAAGTAGATCTCATCAAATATAATAGATCTTAAAACTCCTTAATTGCATAACAATATTCAATTAAGTTGAACCATAGCTTGAATGAACATTATCACTAGTGGTGATTTCCAAATTTATCACATTCTTTGTCAAATCTTCAAAGAAGACAATCAAAGTGTCTATACATAAAAAAAAAAAAATTGATATTAATGAAAATATATGATACAACATTGAAAATTAAAAAAGAAAGTTTAGCTTTTTACTTTCGTCTCCACAAAGTCAATCCTTTATATATATATATATATATATAAACTTCTATAGTTTATGGCTTTAAGAAGTTATGATGTTGATTAAGGATTCGACCTAGAATACTAAATGTAAATTTGGAAGCTACTATAGATATCGATATACTTAAGATATCATGAGTTATTCTTGAAACTTGACGATATTGAAATTAATCAGTTTTCCAATAACATAATACATCAAATTCAACAATTACATACCATTCCTCAACTAAATATAACTCTAGTTTAGATTTAGTGGCACCCCTCAAGATTTGCATGCTTTAAAAGATTGAAACTAGTAGACAAGATAAAAAAAAAAATGGATGAAAAGATGAGATAAGAAATTGTAAGTATTATATGAAATGAAGTTTACTTCAAAAGTATAAAAATAGTATACATAGTTATTAAAAAAATATAATAATAATAATAATAAAGTTACCTACAGGTCACGGTCCATTCATCAATGATAGTTTCTTCTTGGCTTTTGACTTACTGCCACTAATATTTTGATCTAAACTTGCTCCATCTTTTTTCATGTATTCATCAAAGAGATAGAACAATGCTCTTTTGACTTTCATAAACTCATTTGAGTTATCATCATAAATCCTCTGAAAACTTCACGTAACAAATTCAAGCTTATATCATGGATCTAATGTAACAACAAAAGCAGTAAATGTTGGAGATAAATGCTTAATGTAATGAGATTTTTACCTAAAAAGTGAAATGATTTGAGAGATAATAGATGATAGATCTACATGAAGAAGAGTTGACAAGAGAATAAATGAAACTAAGAAGGAGATTTTTACTTGAAATGTAAAATGA